>JAESUZ010003082.1:1200000-2400000 GCA_017311185.1 Proteles cristata cristata
CTTTCATTTCTATCTGTATGCATGAAGCTTAACTTAAGGCAAGATTAATTTTAATAACACATTATATTAGCTTCACTGATTTTACATGTTTTCAAACTTAAGTAAATCATAAAGGTAAAAATAAAAATGGCTTAATGTTAATTATGTTTATAATTCATGTTTATAAAACTAATTTGTACAATTTTGGTTATAAAGGCTTTAAAAAGGAATGGAAAATATGTAAATATACAAGAAGTAATGGACCAGTGGACACTCCAGATGGGTTATCCTGTTATCACCATCTTGGGAAATACAACAGCAGAAAATAGAATAATAATTACCCAGCAACATTTTATTTATGACATCAGCGCTAAAACTAAAGCACTTGAACTTCAAAATAACAGGTACAACAATCCTTTACATGAAAAAACAATTGCTTTTATTCGTATTTTTCACTTTGCATTCTTAACATTTTATAATGGATTGCCTAACACAATTATAAAATGTAAGTGAAATATAGTTTTCATTTCTTTATTTACATATGGTGTTTTCATTTTGATTTCTCTTTTACTCTCATTTCCAGATATTTTAACCATCAAAGTGACACCATACCAAAGTTATTTTGCTTAAGAAGACAGAGTTTAAATTATTATGGTGATTTGGAAAAATATGTGATTTCTTACTTTTCCCTGTAAATGTTCGTTGACTAAAACTCAGGGAAGTTAAAATGCATTGAAGTCAATTAAATGGAATTGAGCAAATTGAGATTTCTAAAATAGATGGGAATAGAAACTAACTATCCAGAAAGACTAATTAAAACAAACTAAAAACCACAACCAGACTAACTAGTGTCTGAGGTGAAGGAACTCAAACTAGATTCATTTTTAAGTGGTCTAAGTATCAATGCTACTTAGCATCAAAACATGTTTTCTTCCTTCATTTTCAGTGTTTAAAACCAGTAAGCACACAACATAATAGAATTTTTATTTGTTGTTAAACCTTCTTTTGAAATTCTTATTTAATTACTGAAACCAGCACACAGTGCTGCTTTCTTTACCACTTTGTATTTCCTTAATGCTTTGTGTCTTATTAAAAACTGAGCCAAGGAAAGATAATAGAACTTGAATCAGCTCATTTTATTTTTTAAAAGGTACGCTGAGAAAAGACTGAAGGGGGAGAGGACAGTGGGGTTTAAAATTAATAAACAAAGTGGAGTGTTTGGATTAGGTTAGTTATTCTGTCTTCTATTACATTGGGATCTTAGAATCCTGATTTTATCATCCACCAGTATCTAGTCTCTATGAAGCATGAATTATTTTTTGTTTTTGGTTTTGTGTTAATCTCCAAAAGGAATAGAAATCATTCCCAAGCAGGTTAGTTCAAAGATGGGCTGTACATAGATATGATTGAGAAATTCATGAATGTTTTCTGGTGACTAAATTTGGAATGTCATTCAGGAAATTCAGGAAAGCATTGTCTTAAATCTCCTGGTCAGTATATATTTTGGCCTTCAATCGACTGCCCTTACAGCCCATCTGTTTCAGTCCAGTGTTACTCTGCCACAGGGTCAGGGCCGGACTCTGTCACGGCTTCTTTACTCAGCCTGGATTCCACACAGCTGCCAAATGCTTCTTCTGATCCTCCAGCCTCTGGCCCCAGGCTAAACCTGCTTAGGCATCAACCCTGGCCTTGCCAGGAAGTACATAAAAACTACTTGACTGTGGCAAAGTTAGAGAGATTTGGGCCATGCCTTTGAGAATGATCAGTCTGACACAAACATCACTGATGCAGAAAAACATAAAGGACCGGCAAATGACAGAACAAATTTTGTACAAAAATGCTCTGTCAGCCTATCCCATGCATCAGATGTATCAGCCATGAGTCTGACTCTTTAAAGGAAGGCTTTCTCTCAGTCTGTATAAGCATATGTAACATCCATAGAGCTTTGCTTTGGCTAGAGTTGCAACATCATATGGATAATTTTGAACCCTGAGAACTTGGCATATAAAATATTAAGAGTAAGATAATACATGGAGTCCCCTGAATCTCCAAAATTATTTTCTATCTATTTTGAAATAATAGAGGTTGCAGTTAAAAATTTAGTATTCAATTGTGTAGTCTTGGTCATTTTATTTACCCTAGCCTTGTGGTCAGAACTTCAATACCAATTCTATCTGTCTTTTGTATGTAGCCTACCTAGATCTTTCTTATACAATGCAAGCTGTTGATTCAGTAAAGATACAAGAAACCCCATGAATTGTGGATATTATCTGAGTCAGTATAGTGAATTCTTTGTCTTGAATTTTTTAAAGGATACTAGAACATTACTACAACATACCCCAAAACACTTTTAATGTAAGGGTAATTCTATTTGTCATATGTAGTCACCGTATTGTAGCATAGAAAGGTCTTTAGATAACTAAGAATTGCATAAAGTTTGATGATATATAAAAGTGAATTAAATATTTGCTTGAATTTAGGGACTTTGGGAGTTCTGAATTTTTTTTTCTTTATGAAGATAATATATTGCAGTGTTAAATAATATCTCCTTCATATACTTATGGAGCTGCTCAGAGTCCTGTGCTACAGAGAATTATATTTGCCTCCAAAGTTGTATTATCCTTTTGCTATTGACCCAATGTCAGCAACTTCTCAAGGGTTTATGGAGTCTACATTAATGCTTCTCTAATCTTGGTACCACTTTTAAAAAAGATTTCTCTCTCAAGCTAAAATAAGTACCTATTATTGTCTACCTTAACATGATTACTAGTATAAATATTGCTTTATTATAAAAATGTGAACTATGAAGATAGTCCCAGGAACTATTAAAGAAAAAGTATCTTTGAGGTCTGTTGAAATGCATTTTGTGTATATTCTTGTTTTCGTTATTTTTCTGCTTAACATCTCATAAAATGAGATGGCTAAGATGAAAACTTAGGTGCCTGGAACACAAATGAATTTCACAAATTCTTTTTTTCTAATCTTTTTTCAAACATAACCCACTGAAGGCTAAGATTTTCTTTAAAGAACACCACATTTCACTCAACAATGTTTAGTGTCTTCCACCCTTTTAAGTTGTAACTGTATAGCAACATAATTGCCACACTTTCTTTGATTTTTGAAATGAAATTTGTGAAAAGATCAAATATGTGTTGTTTGGAAAGTTATGAAAAATAACATGTAGGATTGATCACATAGCAATTCAGAAATGAATACAAATTTTAGATATTCTTGGTAATTTGTAATTTTTATTTTGTTTCTGGGACACTGTATAGATTTTCACTATATGAATATTCAATCATATACACATATATATACACACAGACACACAGAAGGCAAAACATTCTTAGGAAAAATATAGAAGGCTATTTCAAAAGTTTTACAAAATGCCCCAATATTTGTATCCCAATATCTTAGAGTTAACTCTTTTGCATCTGAATAGCTATGTGCCATTTAAGAAGTTTCCTATGTGTACATGCCATTGACTGTAAACAACGTGCAGGTATTGATATGAATCTCTTTTTTTGTATATTAGACACTTTTGCTAAAATTCAAATATTGAAGCATGCCATAGAAATTTTATCATAATTTTTAGCTTCACTATTTCAAAGAATACATTTTAACTAGATGCAAAATTATATTTTTTTATATTAAGGGAAAATAGTATTTCATTGACAGTCCACGATCATGCTTAAGAAAGATATATTTATCCTTGAGAATTTTCAAACATCCTCAGTTTTATATATTTCTTGCCCTTTAACTGATACTTATTTGGCTTCACAATTTAGTTGACCCTAACTTGCACTCCATGTGCAAGATATGTACCAAAAAGTCAAGTTCATAAAATTAATCTCGGTCTTGCCCACAGACTGATTTGGCCCCTTTTATTTTACTTTGGTCTAATTCCATTTGATCCAATTCAACAGCAATTTATAGAATGCATTCCATTTCTAGGTTTTTTTAAGATCTTAGGTACACAAATATGAGCTCATTGTTTACTTTGGGAATCAGACGCATTATTGTCTCTTAACTAATGTTTTCAATTAATCAAAAAAGAGTCATTATTTTTAGAGATCTGCTGTTGAAGAAATATATATCGATTTTCTTTGTCTTCCTCAGAGTAATACCATTATTAAATATTTGCCGTATTCTTAGTATTAATTACAACGTTGGAGGTATTTGATAAAATGCTTACATGCATTGTGTTTCATTTACTTGTACTTTGAAAACAATATGTTTGGCTACTATAGGTTGCTTATTTCCTGACCAACTGTGTAGATTCCATTGTAGTACAGCATAGTGTCTCCATATAGTTGGCATTCAAAGATGTTTCTCTGACTAAATACAGCATATACTTTAAAATTTTTAAATTTTAAACACATTAACTCTTCACATTAAAGATGGCAATTGGTATAAAATTATGAATTTCTTCCAATCTTCTATTTAGATTTTTTTTACTATTACTGAATTATGTTTATTGTAAAATTGAAACATGAAATGATAAAATAATCAAATTCCATATGACAGAATGAGAGGAGATGCCCTCTCTTCCCATCTCCCCAACATATTCATTATATTTTAAAATTATATAACCCTGGATATAGTTCCTGAAAACTTCTCAATTCTCTGTTCACTCTCCCAATTACAGAGGTCATTTAGTATCTCTTCCATAAAATCATCAATATTTTTCACATACTAGACATTGTTGGCTGCCCCTGTTCTTAATGATGCAATGATAGGTCAACATAATCTGGCTATATTTCAGGAAAAGAAACAAAGTATAATCACTGAACTTATTTTAAGACTATCCTGGGGCGCCTGGGTGGCTTAGTCGGTTGAGCGTCCGACTTTCGCTTAGGTCATGATCTCTCGAATCGTGGGTTCGAGCCCCGCCTCGGGCTCTGTGCTGACTGCCAGCTCAGAACCTGGAGCCTGTTTCAGTCTGTGACTCCCTCTCTCTCTCTGACCACCCCCCTGCTCATGCTGTCTCTCTCTCTCTCTCCTAGAAATAAATAAAAAAAACATTAAAAAAAAAAGACTATCCAGCTTATCTCTGGCTAGTCACTTGAGATTAAATTGATACTACTTCATGTACAAGTATAGGCTTCAATTTTTATCCTATAAAAAGTCAAATTCCAGAAAATTCTTCTCTTAATGGCTGAGACTCATGACTGATCCCTGCACATTGGTTGATGATTTTACACATCAGTTCAGAAATTTCATTTCAGAAAACAGAGCATTAAATGTGCCCGACAGTGTTCTTTGTATTGACCTGGATTTTAGGGACATCAGACTAGTTTTGTTTTTTTCATTCCTACTTTGCAGAGTAACTTTGAGTGTGCTATATTAATTAACCTTTTTGTAAAATGTAATAAGAGTACTTTTTAGGATAGTTATCTGAATAAATAAGGATAGTGTTGAAAGGTAAATGCATGAAGTCACTGAAATGTGTATTAATTTAATATAGAAATGAAGAGAAAGGAGTTGCTTAGAGATTTTAATCAATATACAGTGGGATCTTATCGATTTTAGGTAATTTTTATTCCTAATGCAAAATGCAAATTATTTTTTTGCAAGATAAATTGTTTTGTTGAAAACCCCCCTTTTGTATTGAAATTAAAAAACTCTTAACACAGGTTAAGTCTGTGTAGTGGCTTTGAAGAAGTGAATTCATCTTTTTGACTTCTTCCTAACTTTTGTAACTGGGGAATTTTTTTTTTAATTCCCCTAAAGAGAATAATAGAAACCATGCAGAAGTTGCACAACTAATGTTGTTTGTTTATTTGTTATAACCTTTTTTATTCTTAAAGTTTCTATTTTATTTTTCAGTTACCTGTGGCAGATTCCATTAACTATTGTGGTAGGAAATAGAAGCCATGTGTCTTCAGAAGCAATTATTTGGGTGTCTAACAAAACAGGTAAAATATATATTCTCCCCTCAGGAACTATTTGGTTTCAGATAATTGTTTAGCAACTTAACTTCTGGTTTCAGCTGTTATAAAAATGTGAATAAAGATGAATTAGAGAATATAGAAGAATGATAATCACCTTTATAGAATTAAATACATAGAATAATTTGTACATAGTCTTGTTTTAACCTGCCTATATAATTATTAAATTTCTTTGTGTCATTGATAGTAAAGAGAAAATTTAAAACCAAGTATTTGTAATACTAATTTTAGCTGTCTTAAACTCTATCATTTTATAATCCCAAATGTAATTGCATTATAATAATAACTCCCAATAGAATAGTATGCCAAATAATGGAACACCAGCCACATCTTCAATTCCATTTTTCTGCTATCTTGTCTTTACCACACTGGCTTTTTAAAGAATGGCAACGTGATATACTCCAAAATTAGATATTTATATGGACAGAAAGGAGGGGCCTTGGTAGGTCATCAAAGCAACCTCTAAAGTAGGGTTAACTCTCAAGGAGCAGAGAAAGATGAGATTCTATTCTGTTTCTAAATACCTTCCAATAAGGTGGTAACCTATTTCAATTCACTGCCAAAAAGCTATTTCTTGAATCCAATCTAAATCCTTCATGCTAGATGTGAAACTGGTCTGTTTAATTTCTGTTTTCTATTGAATTGAAGAAAAAGCCAATTATTATCGTTTATGCAACATTTCATTTAGATTTAAATGATCAAGTATGTCCACACTGTTTTTCTTACTCCTTTGTGTTCTGCTAATTGATTTCATAACCACTGTATAAGGAGCCACAAATCTTTTTTTTTTTTTTTGCAATAAGTGAGGTATAAATAAATAAATAACAAAGTAAACATTGTTTCTGCCCCCACAGACTTGCTATTATAAGGGATATGTAAGTGCTCAAAATACATACATACCAGGAAAAGTTCTATAGCAAAATCTAATCTACATAGGGGCGCCTGGGTGGCTTAGTTGGTTAAGTGTCCGACTTTCGCTTAGGTCATGATCTCACGGTTAGTGGGTTCGAGCCCCGCGTCGGGCTCTGTGCTGACTGCCAGCTCAGAGCCTGGAGCCTGTTTCAGTCTGTGACTCCGTCTCTCTCTGACCTTCCGCTGCTCACGCTGTCTCTCTCTCTCTCCTAGAAATAAATAAAACATTAAAAAAATTTAAAAAAAAATCTAATCTACATATCAGAAATATAAATGCCTATATTTCCAGTTGAATTTTTATTCAAATTTTCATGTTATTATATTTTTAACACAAAATCACATATTGTGAAAATATGTAATTTTATTTATATACATCATGTGTAAAAAATTCATAAGTATGGTAGTGATTAATTGAAATATTTTAAATTTTGGTGTTTTTCTTTTTAAATTGCTTATTCTATTCTATTCTTTTCATTTCTTAGATTTAGCATTCATACCATGATTCTGAATTCACACTTACTATATTATTTATCATTTTACTTCTTTTATACTTTCATGTAGTTGTTCTATCTACCTACATAATTTTTGTGAAATGATGAGTGAAAACAGTGAGTCATTAACCTAATGATTTAACTGTTACAATGAAGTCATCCCTTCATAGGATTGCTAGGGACATGAGATAGAACAGTTTTCAGAAACCAAGTAAAACATTTCTCATTGGAAGCTCCAATGGAGATGAGACAATTGTAAGACTGCAGAGATACTGATCAAATGTCAAGATCAGACCAAAACTTCACTTTTAGGCAGTGTAGGAATTCAGGGCAAGTCTGATCATTCTTGAATACTTTCCCCAGGTTTGTTGCCCCTGACTCCCCAGTTATTTGCATGCTGTCATTCATAGTATCCTCTTTGTTTCACACAGAATAACTAGAATAGGGTCACAGATTTTCTTGACCAATAACAACACGTGAATTTGAGAAGTTGTTTCCACTTACAGTCTTTTGTTATTAATCAGAAATAATAACAACATGATGTTTCAAAGCATACATTTGTCTAAAATGTCACCTATATTAATACACACGGCTTTACACATACTACATAGTGTGTACACTGCATAACTCTGGGAGATGATATTTACATTTACTCTCATACTGATGGCACACTTCCTCACCCCAAAGTTGCAGTATGCAACCTACAGAGTATGATGTGTCAGTTTTCATTAAATCATAGTAGAGTCTTCTCGTTGATGAAACATTGTCCCAATTGAAATGCTCACACCCATAAGAGACTCTTAAATACTGAAAACAAACAGAGTTGATGGGGAGTAGGGGAGAGGGGAAAAAGAGTGATGGTCATGGAGGAGGGCACTTGTTGGGATGAGCACTGGGTGTTATATGGAAACCAACCTGACAATAAACTATATTTAAAAAAAAAAGAAAAGAAATCCTCACACCTTTGTGGGGAATGCCCATCTCAAGTAAATATTCCTTGAAAACTTTATAAATACATAAATCTGGAAGAAGCTTCCAAGCGGGCCCTAAAAGAAAAATCAACCATTCTGTTTTCCCTGTTCAGTCTCATTCTGACTATATTTAGTTTTGTCTTAAAGTCCTTTATTCTGATGACAAATAAAAACTGACACAATGTACAAATTGGGAGGGAGGATTGTTAACTCTTGTCTCCGTTTATATGTTATGACTTCTCTCTCTCTTGTTTTTCAAAATATAGTCAACTAGTATCAATATAATATCAATACTAATGTTTTTCCATCAAAACATTAAGAAACTATTTTGGTCAATTCTTATCAGCATGCATCTTAAAAGTCCACCTTTTAATTATGACAGTATGGTCAATGATTTAATATTTTTCATTGTCAGTAACATAGATTTGATCTCAGGAGGTACTAAGTCACAGTCATTGGTAAATAGTTAATGTATATATTTGATTTGAAACATCATATACTCTTGACACATCAATTTTTTAAACCCTTTAGGTGATTATCTAATTGATTCCAAATTAAGGCATAGTTCATTTTATCCTAAAAATAGTTTTAAGACCAAATTTTAAATTATTGAAAACAGATAAAGGATTTATCTCTTTTAATTTTACTGTTGAAACACTGAGAATATAGACATTTATAAATGTATCACCTTGGATATTGATTGACAGTTAATATATAATAGAAGGAAATAAATTTAATGCCAAATGTTAGAAAAGATTCAACATAAAAGGGAAATTGATGCTGAAATTACAAGTAAACATTAAAAATAGTATAATGATGTAGTGCTCGCCTTAATCATTGGTTTATATAAGACTCACAAGCCTTTAGAATGAGTTATTTTTATCCCTATTTTACAGATAAGGAAGTTAAGGCTTGAGAAATAACGTGCCCAAATTGTCTTAGGAGCTTGGTTTTCTTTTCTAAACTTATTCCCTCTAAACTACAAGTGTGCACACACACACACGTAAGAATTTAAAACTTAAATTTTAAGGTTGCTTAGCTGATGTGCCAATTACTCAACACGTTGCCTCTGTGTTCACACACATGGTTCTTTATAGGTTCTACAGAGCATTTTCTAACTCAGTTCTCTCACAAGTCCAATGACAGGCACTATGTGTTACTATAGCTGAGTTTGTTTTATATTGATACCCTTGTTACTTTGGTTGCCATTTTATTTGGTTTAACTTCTGATTTTTCTGTAACTAGCCAAAACTGAGTAGAAAAGCTTAATATTCCTCTTTTTATTCTGAAAGTATAGAATATAAAAACAGAATACTATAAAATTCCAACTCCTCTGTGCCTTGATATAATCTAAATTTTGTGCCACTTTGAATACATTCTAAATATAATTCTAGATTGTTATTACTAACATTCAAATATAATTTCCATACTTTTTATTTTGGTACTCGTCACATACCATACACACCTCATTAGGCCATTGGGAAAGATCTCTTTAAAATTCATTGCTTGCCATTAGTTAATTTGAAGAACATTTTAAAGATATAATTAACTAGAATGAAAAAGACATTTAAAAATCTATTACAAAATCTTTCAGGGAATCATTTCCCCCAAGATTTCATTTATAACAAAGGCATAAAAATGTTCATGAACAGTAATAACCTTCAGGTTTTAGTTATCAATTTAATAATAGCATACTTAATAACAATAGATGCCTGCCTTTTTATTCCTATCAAATGACACAAAAGGTGTAGGGACTGTTTTTGTATTTTAATTTGTCTCTCTTCTACCTATAAGTTGTTGAATTCAATAAGTTTATTTTTTAATGTTTTAAATTTTTTGTACTTTCAAGTTTTTATTTAAGTGCAATTAGTTAACATATAATGTATTAGTTTCAGGGGTAGAATTTAATGATTCATCAGTTATATACCATACCCAGTGCTTATCACAACCAGTGCCCTCCTAATAACTGTCAGCTATTTATTTATTTATTTTAATGTTTTATTTCTGAGAGAGAGAGAG
Organism: Proteles cristata cristata; assembly: GCA_017311185.1. Classification (NCBI taxonomy): domain Eukaryota; kingdom Metazoa; phylum Chordata; class Mammalia; order Carnivora; family Hyaenidae; genus Proteles; species Proteles cristata. The sequence goes on from JAESUZ010003082.1 coordinate 1,210,324, forward strand.
AGAGCAGGGGAGGATCAGAGAGAGAGGAAGATAAAAAAATCTGAAACAGGCTCCAGGCTCTGAGCTAGCTGTCAGCACAGAGCGTAACGCGTGGGCTTGAACTCACGAACCATGAGATCATGACCTGAGCCGAGGTCGGACGCTTAACCGACTGAGCCATCCAGGGGCCTCATCTGTCACCCATTTAGAGCCAAGTGTATCACATGAGGTTTAATTGTGTCAGTTATCTAAAATGTGAACAAGAGATAACTTTAAAAATTAGATTAATATCATAGGAATCCATGACTGTTTTAGAATTATAAAAACCTAAATTACATATTTATGTATTAAACTTGATTATTTTTTTAACTTGTTTAATACTGTAATTATTTAAAAAAATAACCACTCTTTAGGTGAAAATGATCAAATTTGCTCTTAACCCATGAATTTAATCACAATTTAAATATGTGTTATTATAAAATCTTAGTATTCTTGAAGACAGAGTTATGATTACTTAAGAGAAACAATATCATCAGTATTTCAATCTATTTTCTTCCACTGAATTCTGACATGATTAATTGAAATCTCTCTTCATAAGGTTTAGTTTTTAAAAATTTCATTATCTTTTGTTAATTATTTTTTATTTTTATATCTGTAAAATGGGGTGTCATTCTAAAGCTTCATAGGAATTTTGTGGATAAGCACATTAAAGTTTTGAAAAATACAAAAACAAAGTATCAGGAAGTTGGGGAAGTATTAACATTTTAAGGAAATATCTGATAGATTAATTTTTTTAAGTAGCATAGATTAAGCTGGGTAAAATTTCAAATTAAGGAAAATAGTTCCTTCTTCCATTGAGCCACAGAATTGGAAGAGACCTTAAATTCTATTACTTAGATTATTATGAGTGGCCTAAGTTCAAACACTTATGTCTAGGAGAAGTGAAACAAAAATCTAACTATCCTGCTCCTGTTCTAATTCTTGTTTCCAATATTATGTCCTTCTTTTTAAATCAATATAAAAATGTGAAAAGTATATATCATATTACAGTAGAAGTGTTATACCATCTTGTATCAATTGAATATAATGTAGTAAAAAGGACACCAAAGTCAGGAGACCTGGGATGGACCATTCCCAGTTTTCTTGGACAATTCAATTAACCTGTCTGAGGCTCATTTCTTTATCTGTCCCAACAGATGCTATCTATAAAGGTGGCAGGAAAGCTGAAGTGCTATTTGAAACATTAAAGATGAGATTTTTCTGTTCAGTATACATTTTTGGTTTTACCGTCCATTTATAAAAATTGGCAGAATAAAGCATGCTTTAGATGAATGAGCCCATCCCATTCCAGACCTGAGCAATTAATAGTCAATAATGTTCAGCCAATAATTTGGGGGCCACAACCTCTTCCTGTGTGGTGTCTACTTGAGAGAGAATATAAATTCAGTGTTTCAAAAAAAGAAAGAGAAAAGAAAATCCTGTTTTGTAGGCTGATGTGTGAAAACCTTGATAACAAAGTGAAAATTAGAGATTGTCCATCTTACTGAGAACTGACACAAATGGTTTCGGTAATGCATTTTCTGGTTTAAAGTCATTGTAGAAATTAGATAGACCATTATGTGTGTGGGGTGTGTGCGTGTGTGTGCACGCATGTGTGTGTGTATAAATTACAAACCTTAAGTAAATTTAATACATTATGTAACTGCTATGAAACATGAGTCCTGACATCAATGAAATGATTAGAATTGTAAACTATGCTTCTGTGAAGTCAATAGAGGCTGAAATTAAAGTGAACAGAGTTCACTATCTGTACCATATTTGAAGGAGTTAAATATTTAAGTTATAGATTGTTTTAACTGGCTTACTTTAATTGAATTAGCTAGGGAATATAAACAAGTTACCATTTTCCAAAGTGATTCCAATAAACAGAATGTATTATCTTTATTCTAATTATATACAGAAATATTAGATTCTTAAACAAATGAGGTTCCTTTTTCCAACATTATTGATGACACTGGAAAGTCTGTTATTTATTGGTACCTCCAAGAAAGCCCAAGAAAAAAGGCAAGGAACAATAGTGACTTTAAAATAAATGAGCCCTGTTGTTTTAATCACTTTCTTACTGAATAAAATAAGTAGAATATGCACCTAAAGACTTTTCTTTTATTCTAGTCTAATTTATATACGATCTAACTAGAAGCCACATGAATACAGTAGTAGATTTCTTGGTTACATTTGTCTTGAGAAGAACATTGTGTGTAGGTAATGGGCTTTCATCAAGAACAAAAATGTTAATTATAAGAAAACAATTAATTGAGGTAATAATAAGTAACCAACTAAAGGTTTTCTAGTGAATTCTAGATATAGTAATGAACTGATTAAAGAGTAGATTTCAATTAGGTATTTATGACGGTGTTCTCTTTTAATTATTGGTACTACAGTATCTGCAATTTAGAAAATATACTTCATATCATTTTAACCCATAAATTTAAAATCTCTTTTACCCCCCAAAAATGCTGTTTTTAGAGCACCACAGAATAACTTTGGACAAAGGAAGCTGGTTGCTGGGGAACATCAATCAAACTGGCTATTTTAGAGTCAACTATGATTTAAGGAATTGGAGACTACTAATTGATCAATTAATCAGAAACCATGAGGTAAACTGGATTTACTCATCAAAGATATGTTTTGAGATGTGAACACCTGCTGTTTTAATTCTAAGTGATTCCATTTTTTTTTTTTTTTTCCTTTTCTGGTTGACCTCCTAGGTTCTCTCTGTCAGTAACAGAGCAGGTTTGATCGACGATGCCTTCAGCCTGGCCAGGTATGTTTTCCAGCAGATCTTCACAATAAAATTGATGCCCATAAGACTTCCTCTAGTAAGCTAAATACAATAGGTTTTGATAAGAAATCTTTTAAGAATAATTTCTATCTCCCATTTTTGTATTTGGATATGAATTATAATCAGGGTCCTAACTTTTGATCAATAGTAGCCACGGGGTATTTCTGAGTCAGGAAAAGCTTGATCAATTTTCACTGTAAATTCAATTTAACACTGGAGATTAATAATCCCTTCTCAATTTCATTAATGAACTCTACAAAATGACCATTGTGCCATATTTAATTTTTGATGGAAAATACCTTCAAGCATCAGCAATTTTTTTCCTAACATATACTCATATATCTTTTTTTAATGTTTTTTGAATGTGATTCATTATGAAAGCTTGTGCTGTAAGACAGAAATAAATATTCCACAGAGTTAAGCTGTTCTGGACAAAATGTATATCAATCTTATAGCAGAAGCCTTTAGTTGTACTAGTTATAGTAATATTTACATTAGTGTCATAATTAAATTTATAATGTTATAATGAGTTATTCCTTCAATAATTAAACATTTATTCACTTAAGATAATGTTGATTATAAAGCTGTACTCAATGTTGAGATTAAATAGTAAACTCAGTCCTTTTAATATTTAAATTGTTTCACATCCAAGTACAGTTTTAACTTTAATAATCTGATATATTGGGCAAAAATTGAGAAATAATAATGTTAGAGGAAGGCCCACCAAGATAACAATGTGTAGAGATAGTGACTAAGATGTAGCTTTTACTCTACTCTGAATAAAGTATTGAGTATGACATAAAGATTATTTTGACATAAAAGTTTAAATCTTCTATTTTGTGACTTTTATTTCTTCATTTTGAGAGAGAGAGAGAGTGCGAGCACACATTCACGAGTCAGGGAGGAGCAGAGAGAGAGGGAGACAGAGAATCGCAAGCAAACTCCATGCTGTCAGCGCGGAACCTGACATGGGACTCAGTCTCACAAACTGCAAGATCATGAGCTGAGCCAAAATCAGTAGTCTGTCACTTAACCAACAGAGCCACCCAGGTGCCATGACACAGAAGTTTAAAAAAATGCAGAAAACCACTAAGAGAGAGTACGTAATATAACATTGTGTTGAGAGAGAAGCAGGAAATAGAATTATGTTATGAACAACACAAGGAAACGTTTGGAAACAAGAAAAGCACTAATACCACCAACTAATTAAACACTTAGTAAAGTTCTAGACACTGTTCTAATTGTTGTACATATAGCAATTTGTTTAATTCTCACAACCTTATGACATATGTAGGTATGTATTATTATTATTAATATTATTATTCCCATTTTATAGGTAAAGAAACTGAGGCTCAGAGACATTAAGTAACTTGCCAAACTCACACAGCTAGCAATCAACAGGACCAGGGTTTTGTGCCGGTAGTCTGACTGAAGAGCCCAATGTGCATATATATATATATCAGCAGTAATAGTATTTATCATAATGAAAAAGCCAAGCAAGATAGAAAGACTGATGTGGTTTGAAATGGTAGTTATGTGAATTCTTATGGGTTTGAAATGATGGTGAGGAAGCAAAAAGGAGGGCAGACGAAAATGCAAAGAAGAGATCTTTGACTTAGCTGCATTAAAATTATTTTTTAATGAAATTCTTTATTTAATTTGGGTGGATGAATTTTTTTTTCTAAAAATTAAATTCCTTGTTGACTAAGATAGAACATTGCTTTCAATTTCAATTTTGGAAGTCTTAAATATTTGAAGTAAATAATTTCATTATCATTTATACACATTCACCAGGAAAATATTCATATCCCATTGAATATATATTAAAATATGTTTTATTTATAATGAGATAATTATCCTGTGAGTATGCAAGTGAATAAACACAAAATCAGATTTCTATAGGCAAATGCCCAGCACTTACTTGGAGTTAAAGGTTATATTTCACCATTTTCTAGTAAAAGTTTTGTAGTTTTGCTACCCGTCTGTATCAACCTTCTTTCAGTTTTTTAAGCATAGCATGCTCTCTGGGCTTCTTTAAAGATAACAAATAAAATAGCAAATATTTAATAAAACATATGTTCCAGGTACTATATGGAGGCTTTTATGAATGGCATTGTTCAGTCTTCCAGTAAACCCTCAGAATGGATGTGGTTACTATGGCCTTATGATAGCTGAGGCATAGAGGTTAAGAGGAGTTAAGTCACTTAGCTAAAGGGCACACAGCTTTTAAGTGAGGGGTGGAGGTGAGATTCAACACCAGACACTGGCACAGCAGAACCCATGACCTCATGTCAGAGTGACTGCCCATTATGTCAAATGCCTTCCCACTCCTGTGCCCTGTTATGTGTTGGAAATATTACTATTAACTAAAAAGAAAAAAAAGGTTCACTTGCGCTCCCATGCCCATCCCTGAAATCTGTCTTCTCTGGTAAGAATAAGCTGACATCCTATGGACCTGTATTATAGAAGTTGTCATTTTATGGTTCAATCCCTTTCTGGGCCCCTGATGATTACTTTGAAGACAGGGCTTTGCCTTATCCTTGTGTTACTACTGCTTAGCTAGTCTTTAGTACAAGACAATGCTGGTATATATTTGTTACATGAATTGGTAATTAATTATTAATTATTCAAACTATAAGCTTTCGTGCCTACTATTATCTTGTGCGATTAGTAAGCATATTCTTAGGTACTCTTTTTAAATCTATAAAAATCACATAAATGCATTCTAACTGTACAAGATTAAAACAGAAGAGGGATACAATGTGAAATTTTTCTTCTACTGTTTCATACCCTCCTCACAGATAAAATTATTAATATTTGGTGTGTATCGACCCAGCTATTTTTTTTTACATTTCCATACAGTTTAATTTTTTTTATGTGAACAGAAAGAAATGCATTCTGTTCTCTGATTCATTTATAAGAATTAGTCTGGGGGCTTTATTCCATTGTTTGTTTCTAGTTTTTCTCTATTATAATCAAGACTGCCATGAGCATCCTTGAACTGTCTTTTGTTGTGTGCAGCAAAAGTTATCTATAGGGTAAATACCTGTGAGTGGAATTTTGGGTTCACAAACGATAAAATCTTTGATAAATATTAAAAATTATATTCCAAAAGCTTTACCATTTTAACCCTCCATCAACCATGTATGAGAAGACCTAATCCCCTCAAACCCTCCACGACAATGAATCATATACATCTTTTAAATTTTTGACATTCTGGTAGCAAATGTGAGTGGCTACAGTACTCGTTTAAATTCACTCCTTTACCTTTTGGTAACACAAGGATAAGTACATTTGGTACTTGTATGTTTTTCCCTGTGAATTCCTGCTATATTTTCCTATATATTTTAGATGTATTGGGATATTAATCCTTTTAGTAGCATACATTCTTACAGTATTGTCTCTTAATACTATGTCAGTTTTCTTTTTTACTTTGTGATGTATTTCATCATTCGAAGACTTTCAATTTGTCTTGTTATTCCTTTTATAATTTCCTAGTTCTCTGGTCCTGTCTTACTTAGAAGGACTTCTGTGAAGATTACAAAAATACTGCATCTTTTAATCACTATTTTGTTTTTACATCTATCTACTCAACTCTTCCTCAATTAATTTTTGTGTATAGAATAGAAATCTAATTTTCTTTCACTTTAATACATTTTTAACCAGTTATTTCCATCTTATTTAAAAGGACTTTCTTATTCATACATTTGAATTGATATCTTTTATCTTAATGGAAATGGTCATATATTAGGGAATTGATTTGATTCTGTTTAATTGGTTCTTTGTTCTCTTCTGAGCTCATACCATATTTTTCTAAAGAGTTTATTTACCTTTATAGTGTGTTATGCTTGAAAAAGTTTACTCTTGTTCTTGTTCAAATTCTTATGTATTTTTTCTTCAATATAAATTTTGGAATCAGTCTGACAACCCCCATTTAAAATCCTGCTGTAGTTATGACTTGCTATGCATTGGATTTACAAATTAATTTTTAAAGAATTAACATCTTTCCAAATGTAAGCTTTCAATATTAAAACATGTTACTTCCCCTTTTATTAAGGTCCTTAAGTCAAGCTTTATGATTTTATGTACATGAATTCTGGTAATGTTATATTATTTCCTCTTTTTTAAAAAATAAATTTAAAGTAATTATTTATTTTTAAGTGAGAGACAGAGAGAGAGAGAAAACAGGGGAAGGACAGAAAGAAAGGGACAGAGAGAATCCCAAGCAGGCTCCGCACTGTCAGCCCAGAGCCCAATGCAAAGCTGAAACATAAAATCTGTGAGACCATGACCTGAGCCAAAACCAAGAGCCAGTCACTTAACTGACTAGGCCACCTAAGTGTCCTGATTTCTTTCTTTCTTCTTCTTCTTTTTTTTTAATGGCATGTGCTTCTATAGAAAATGGCACTGCTTCTGCACATATGTATTCTTATTTTTATTGCTTGTGTATAAGGAATCAATGAATTGCCTTGCAAATGTCATTGTGTTATAGCTTGAACTTTGAAATTAGTGACTAAAGGGGCGCCTGGGTGGCTTAGTCGGTTAAGCGTCCGACTTTCGCTTAGGTCATGATCTCGCGGTTCGTGGGTTTGAGCCCCGCGTCGGGCTCTGTGCTGACTGCCAGCTCAGAGCCTGGAGCCTGTTTCAGTCTGTGACTCCCTCTCTCTCTGACCCTCTCCTGCTCACGCTGTCTCTCTCTCTCTCTCTGTCCTAGAAATTTAAAAAAAAAAAAATTAGTGACTAAAATGCCTAGATGTTTGTTTTAGGTTTTGGTTTTGATAGAGCATTGTTAGATTGGGTGACATAAAATGAACAAGATGCATTTCTCATTTTCAGTGAATTCAGTCCAGCAGGGATGATGCACAGTATATAATTAATCATATTCAGTATATAAGTGCTATGAATAAAAGATTATGAAAGCATTGAGAGGTAAAGAATTAATGAGGCTGAGAAAGATTATGGAGGACGTCATATGGGAAATAACATCAGAAGCTGAGTTTACTATGAAAATCCACGAAAGGTATAAAAGTAGGAGAATGAGAGTGGGAGGGGTGTAGACTGGAGGGCGGACTTCTGCAGAACTGTTAGTACAGTCATGACTGATACTGCAGCCAGAGTAAGGCAGAGATAGAGGCAGAATGGAATTTGCAGCCAGATAAGGTAGAACTCTTACTGAAGGCATTTATTAGCATAATATGAGAGAAACTAAAAATTTGGAAGATTTGGAGCAGAAAGTATAATGACCACTGGATTTGAATATTTAAAGCTATTAATATGCTTTCAGTGCAATTTTAAACTAAGAGTCTAAACTAAAAGACTATCACTGGACCATGGACTTATGTGGTATTTTATTTGAAACTATTCAAAATATGTGGAAATTGTTTGGAAAATTTGTTCATATTCAGAAAAGTTCCAGAAATAAATCACCATCATCATCATCATCATCATCATCATCATCATCATCATCATCTTTGCCCTGGACAGTTACTGCACTGATTTATTTATTTGATGACCAGTTTTCTGGAAAATTCAGTTATTCAGAACACACGCCAGTTTATTGCATTATTAGTATTATAACTTTTTTAGGGCTGCAGAGCATATTTTAAAATTTTCTGTCATAAGCTATTTGATTAAGGATCCAATCACTTAACAAGGACACATTATTATAACTTAGTTTGCAAACCTTGTTAAGGAATAGGATAGCAGTCATTTCATTTAAAATATTAGTGTTACATTAACAACAAATATCAGGGCCTATATCTGGAGGTTCTGAATCTCACACTTGGCATGTGTAGTGCTTAATACATGTTTGATGCATATATAAGTTAAAAAATTTGTGCATACATTTCTATCTACTTGTTTTAGAATTTATAAATCTGAGACATGCTAGGAAAACTGGAAATTTAGTAGATGAGCCAGTAGAAATATAATGGCTCACAAAGAAGCAAATTATGAGAACATCCAAAACCTACTCTTACATGTTTTTATTTCTGAGCCATAGTTTCAGGACTGGTAACAACATTGTTAAAATCACCTAAGCAATGTTTGCAAACGGAGTGGTTGTAAAATGCTCCTCTTGTGGAAGTTCTTCAATCATGGCTTTTATTAGAAATTCTTCTATGTCTTCTGGATGGCTCTCCTCTACCTTGTTTAAAGTTACTCTTGCAAAACACCGTTGATCGTTTCTTCACTCAATGCAGAAAACAGTAGCATGATATGCCTGAAAAGCAACTCCATCCTGATTGGACTAGACAAAGAGCAGCTTTTCACACTTTGATGGCTAGTTGTTTAAAGGTAATGTGCTGATCTTTCATAGATGAAATTGAGAAGGAAAGACTTAGGCATCCTTTGTGAGAAAGAGGTGGCAGGCTGGACTTTTTGTCCTGATTCCCCACTGTGTTATGGAGACCTCACTTCTACTGAATATTGCTATGCAAAACCTCCTTAAGGATCCTGGGTCCTTCCACTACTGTCTTCTGCTTTATGAATTCTGATTTTATGAAGGAGGTTTAGTTTTGGAATTCTTTATTCCATCCCTACACTTTTCCTTTTTTAAAGTACTGTAAAATCTCAGCATAACATTTTTCTTTCTTGTGTTTTATCATGGAATCGTGAGTTATTAATAATAATAGAATACTGATTAAAGGGTATTTTATATTGTACTCACTGAGCAAGAAGAGAAGGATGATTCTTTAGTTGTTTGTATTAGGCTCATTTGGGAGAAGTATCCATGTATGATTATATTCTTATTTATCTTCTGTTAAGCCACCAGAATGTGTGTGCGAGAGGATTGCAATTAAATATTTATGAAATTCTGAAAGTGATAAAATTGTTTATTGCAAAATAAGATTTATTGTTGGCTTTATGCTTCCAATCTTCTGCCATTGACCAAAAGCTATTAAAATTAGCTTACAGTTGTCTTCTCAGCCTTTCTAACCATTGCAGATCTTTCCACCCTATGAGTAGTGACTCACAATGAGTCTATTTAAGAGCTTCATGGCCATGCCTGCAAAATCACAAAATTCTTCACAACTCTGAGGCTGAGGATTCTAATTATCTATTTGTCATCATCAGCTAATGCTCCTCTTGAGATATACAAAAAAAATCACCTTGGACCCTTCTCATTTTACACCTTTCTGCATGCAATTATTTTAAAATTCATATCTGAAAGACCTCTAAATTAGTCATAGTTTATGCAATGCTTTGCCACAGATAAATGTTAAAAATACTTTGAGAGCATTTTTCAGAACATTTTACTATAATGAGCTCAGAGTCTTCAGCTTTCTTCCGATGATAACCTAGTAAATGCCTGAGTATATTCCTGAATTTTCAAGCTAGACTGTTCCTGCAAGCACACCCTGGTTTGTTCAAGGTTAAACTAAGGTAACACATTCTGTTGAGCTATATTTAGAAATCAGTTGAAGGTGGAGTCACAGATGTTGTCTTTGGGGTAAGAATTTAGGGGGAGCGACCATATGAGGTACTTCTGAGAAGAATAAACCTGAAGATTTAAGGGCAAGCTTGTGATTCTTGATTCCAAACTTTCTTGGAAACTTTTAAATTGTACTGCATTAAATGAAAGACAAATTTGTAACCTTTTGCTGCCAAATTTGTGTTTCACCTCCATAGGCAAAAATGTTTTAATGTTAGTGCCTAATGTCTGAGATTGTTGAGTGGAGCATAAGAGGTTTTGACATCATTCTGTAGGTTTGCTCCATTTTCATGGCAAGCAGGCTGTACCCTGGAGTTACAAAACTATGGGTGATATTTGTAGGTTATGTGGACTTGGCATTGTTTTAAATAATAAATAGTCTAAATTTCCAAATGTGAGTACAAATTTGTTTGAATAAGTGTATATATTTATGCTCTTCAGTATCTCACATATTAAAAATAATTTTTATAATTCATGCTGTAGTTAGTACTGTTGTCATATTTAACACCAATTGTGATTCTTCTGTTTCTCTAAGGATTTTGAAAAGTAACCCCAAGATTTCATAAGAATTTGCTGTAGGATCTCTGACCTTTCTAAAAATTATAAATACTTGCCTGTTCACAAATAATTTACGTAGGCAGAGATCCCTCCAAAATGTCCATTTGAGCCACCAACTTCACTTGAATAGATATTTGTAATGCATACTTTTAACATAAAGTCCTGAATATTCCTCTGATCTGAGATTCTTGAGATAGTTTTATCTTAGTGTTTCTCCTTTCGTGAATTTGAGTTATCCCTTCTGCTGCTTGCTGCAAATCTTTTGCATATTCAAGTACAGTGCTCCTTCGACCATGCTCTGAAAAGCTACCTGCATCATAATCACCTGAAATGTTTTATTAAAAATTGCATATTCCCCAGACTGCCTAGAAAACTACATTCTATGAAGCACCTCATGTAATTCCAACACATACAACAATGTGAAAATCACTGCTTCTGAGACCCAGAGGATATTTATGGCATCAGGTTAGACAGGCAGGTGCTTCTTTGAGGCCAAGAGGTCTTACAGTAGGCATCCTTAACAGCAGGAAGCATGGTTTTCTATGGATTGTAGAGTCCTGAGCTGACCATTCAACAATCAGGACATCAGAGAATTAGTTAGAAGTATTCAAAAATATTTTTTGTTCTTACCATTAAATATGTTACTATTTCAGATATTCCACCTGACAGCTGTAAACAAAACTCATAATTTGGATGTCCTTCATAATCTGGGTATCTCAGAAATTTTTCCAAGCATGGAAAAGTACTAGAGGGTTCTCATATAATTAGGAGATACCTTTATGTTCAAATGAGCATACTGGCACATATCAGTCATGCATATGGACATTGAACTCTAAAATATTCAGTAGTTTTCCCTGGTGAAAGGCATGGCAGAATTTTCCTGCATACTAATCCCACATCTAGACCTAGAATAATCTGTGAATCTATTGACAGTGCAGGTAGGCAAGAACAATCAAGCTACTTGCAACAAGCATTAACTGAGAGAGAAGGATATCTTTAGGCTTTGTGGTTATTCTGTGATGTTCTTTGAGGGAATTGGGAACCTATAAAGATGAAGGAAAGAAAAGATAAGTAAGTAGGTTCTTTCAGCAAGGAGTATGTGATAAGAAAGAAGAAAATGAGAATTTTGAGGTAGACTCTGTTTGTCAAAAGATTAATCCTTCTGGTATTTGGCTTGTTAATATAAAGGCCTAATTTTAACAAAGAGCTATACTCTGGCTCCAAAAACCTTCTTTCATTTTTATTATGATGAATTATAAAGAAGTCTTTAAATTGAAGACTGTATGAATATAGATATTAATAGCAGTTTTATTTTAGTGTAATTATTTACTGCTTAAAGTTATCTTGTCATGATACTTTCTGACCTTAGAACAGAGATCCAGAGGAGCCTTTTTGATAGTCATCTTTCTTAACAAACATGCTAATCAGCCAATGATAAGGTAAGAGCTACTCCTGTGTTTCTCCCAGATCTCAAAAAGTCTATTTTGGATATAGACGGTTATTTACCTAAATAGCAGTGCGGCCTTGGTAAGGAAACGAGGATAAAGGTAATAGAAAGTATGTATTTTACAGTAGTTTCTACTTGCCATGGAAATATATAAGATTCCATTTTTATATTTGAGGAGGCAATAATTTGGAGAAGAGAGGAAAGGAAAAGAAATTTAGTTCTAACATATTGTGCAATGTAGGTGAGTGATTAATTCACATGAACACATACTCTTGCTTATGAGGCAAATCTTTAAAGCCTTTGGGAGGTGATTTGAAACACATGATGTTCTCCTTTAATTGAATGCAATTTGAACTATTCTGTGTGGGATGCTTCAAATGCCCTTACGTGGAATGAAGTACCAGTGAAGAGGCCTTCACTATTTTGGATGTAAGAAAACATCGGATTAGGAAAACTTGGCTTGCTACAACTGTGCCAAAGCCTTTTTTAAAGTTTGTTATTTAAAGATATGAACGCAGGCCAATTCAGAAGCTAAGAAGCAGTTCTGGGACCTATGGAGTCAGACCACATTTGAATCTCAGATTGGATTCTTCCTTCCTAAACTAGGAATGGCCTGCAGTATGGTTGATTGGAGCCTCTAAAGGGAGTTGGGCAGAGGTTTCCGGTTGCTTAGCTGCTTTACCTAATTAGGATAAGGATTAAACAGAAGTTCAACATCAACCCTCTAGGTCACCAGGTGGTTATGCTCACTGAAAGGAGTGAAAAGAGAATTTGTAATAAGAAAATGTTAGTCTAGCAGTCTACATATGACAAATTCAAGTAAGACTAATAGGCCCTGAAGAGAATAATGATTGAGTATCAGAGAGCTTTGTGTGGATGCTAACTTACACATACTCTAAATTATTTGAAGGTCCTCGGGAATGCTATCAGAAATGCCAAAATAGAAAGAAATTTCAGGTGGAGCTTAGTTGGTTTTACATTCTCAATGTGCAAATGTATTGGAAGTTAATTTCATAAGCTGGGGGCAGATCATGAATTTTATCCATGGCCAGTTTGAGGGAAATGTTACTTCTCCTTTTTCCACCAATAAAAAGACTAAAATTATTACATAAATATAGTTACTGTGCAGAGTAATTAGGCCCCTTGCCTCTTAGATTACCATATTTCTAAATTTCCATCTTTGTGGAGATTTTGGGGTTTCCTTTCCATTTTTTAAATGTTACTGCATTATCTTAAATTTTGACACTGATAGACTATCAGTTATTTCTCAGAGTACGTGTGAAGAACTTATGAAAAGTTGTGTTTCCATAAAACCCAAAGAAATATGTAAAGTATTTCATAAATGATCTATACAGTATGAACATTAATGGGTTTGCTGACTAATCAGTAAATGGTAGCTACATGGATTAAAAGGTGGGTAGAAAACAAAGAACCATGATATTTATTTCATGCTATGATGGAATCACTGTATTTGGCTTCAGAAAGATTATTTTGTTATGCTCATTTTCATATAAGAAAAGTAATGTGGAATTTTAAAATTTAAGAATCATAGCTGATGATTAGTTCAAATGAAATCAAGTGATTTTTCATAGTTAAAGGAAGATGTTACTGAGATAAATATTTTATATACATGATTACATACAAAGCATATAGGTAACTTAATCAGTTTCTAAGGTGCATATCCATGATATTAAAATGAACTGTGAGTTCTCTTTATACTTAACGGATAAACGTATGAGAGCACGTTTCACAAACAGGCAAAATGAAACTAATGAAAAGAATGAGAAACACTTCAAAGTGCTATTACTGGGGTGACTTTCTTTATTTTAGTTTTTGATGCTCATTAGTAAGTATAATTCACAAATGGAAAACTCTGTAACACACGGTTGGTCAGCAGTATCTTCCAGTTATACAGTAACAGGTTTTTACACTTGAAAATGCATGGAGATTACAAATATATGTGGATAGAGTCCCTGTTTTCATAGATCTTATATTACAGTATAGACTGATTACAGTCAGATTATCATGCAAACAAATATATGTTAGATGGTGAGATATTTACAGTAAATAAATAGTAAAACAAAGAATGGGAGTGTTTGGAGAAGGGGTGCTGGGAGCCGCAGTGGCCTCACTGGATGGCAGTCACAGCAAGGATATGGTAGTGTTTGCACAGCTCCTGCCATGAGAAATGAAAACTGGTATCTCTTTCTGCTACTACTGGCTCATGTTGGAAATGAGGCTGCTGGTATTGACCAGGCCTCACATTATTCCATATGAGACCAATATTCCAAACACAGATACCTCATAAGGAAAAGCATAGTCCTGCCTTTACAAAAGAGATTTTAGATGAAAGCTCTGTGGATGATTGTCAAAAGCCTCTTCCTATGGACCTTGCAGATCAAAGACAACTGAGTCTGGCCCTGAGACTTAATTTAGAGTTAAGGGCAAATATCCACCCCCACCCGTTTGTTTCTGCTGAGAGCATTTTCTGGCCTTGTATATGCTGATTGCTCCCTGTGAAGGAACCTTTTGAGGAACTTCTTCTTTTGTGATTATGAGAGCATAAGTGTTCCCTGAAAGACCTGTTTTTCTTGATACTTCCACCTTAAATAAACAAGCTGTTGACCCCTGCCCACAGAGAAGTAACTTCACCCTTTTTATGCTGAAAACTTTGTCTGGTATGCTAAAGTCGCCTTCCTTCCACATAGGATAGGCATCTAAATCCCCTACCTCAATCACTATTGTAAACGTTATGCATGAGTCTTCTACATATCTATGTTCTGGGAAATTTCTTACATATCAAAGAAGTTTGTTATCAGAAACCATTGTCTAAGGCAAATGCCACTTCTGTGCCGTCCCCCAACTACTTAATGATAAAATAATGTTGAGCCCCAGTCAGAGCAGAGATGCCTGCCTGGTGATCAGAAAGAATCTCCTGGGCTCTCTCACTCTCTCTCTCCCCAACACCGTCCAGCCATCAGGGACCCCTGGACATTCCGGAGCCAGCCTCCAGCAAAGGGGCACAGAGAGGGAGTTTATTTTAAATATAATGGTGAGGAAAGCTCTCATTTTTCAGTTGACATTTGAGCAGTGACCTAAAAGAAGCATATAAGAGAGCTATCCAGGAGTAGAACATTCCAGACAGAGGAACAGCAAGTAAAGAGGTCCTGAGGTAGAATGTGCTTGGTGTCTTCAAGAGAAAGTCAGATGGATGTGGCTCTAATGGAGTAAGGGGCAAAGCAGGATGACATGAGCTTAAGAAGGTGACAGAGTACTGATCATGTGAGACCTTTCTTTGAAATTGATTTCATTTGTACTTTTCTGATTGTTGATATTGAGAAGTTTTTCATGTACTTATCTGCCATCTGTATATCTTCTTTTGTGAAGTATCTATTCAGAAATTTTTGTCCATTTTTAAAAATTTGGGTTGTCTTATTAGGGAGGTATAAAAATTCTTTAAATAGGGGCGCCTGGGTGGCTCAGTCAGTTAAGCGTCCAACTTCGGCTCAGGTCATGATCTCGCGGTTCGTGGGTTTGAGCCCCGCGTCGGGCTCTGTGCTGACAGCCCAGAGCCTGTTTCAGATTCTGTGTCTCCCTCTCTCTCTGACCCACCCCTGCTCACACTGTCTCTCTCTCTCTCTCCTAGAAATAAATAAAACATTTAAAAAAAAATTTTCCCCAAGTTTATGGTTTAGTCTTTTTATTTTTGTAACTTGTCTCTCAAAATTGAAAGTTTTTGGTCTTGAAGACATAAATTTTATTAATTTTTTTCTTTCATAGTATGTGCTTTTCATGTCCTGTTTTAGCTATCCATGCTAAATCCAATAGTACAAAGTTTTTTCCCTTATGTTTTTGGCTAGAAGGCTAATAATTTTAGCTATTTCATGTAAGTGTATGACCCATGTTTAGCTAATTTTTGTGATTGGTGTAAGTTAAGGGTTGGGTTTCACTGTTTCCACACAGAGAGCTAGTTGTTTCAGCACCATTTGGTGCTGAAAAGACTTCTTTTTCCTTTGACTTTCTATGGCAGTTTTGTCAAAAATCAATTGACTATGTAAGTTAGAAATCTATTTCTTGGATTCTGTAGCCTATTCCATTGATTTGTCTTTCAGTATGCCAATACAACACTGTCTTGATTACTGTAGCTTTATGATAACTCTTTTAGGATTTTGGGTGAGATTAAACACATAAATCAATTTGGAGAGAATTGCCGTCTTAATAGCCATGTTTGTGGCATAGCTCTTCATTTGCTCAGGTCTTTTAAAGTTTTCTTTTGCTCTGTTTTATAGTTTTCAGTATGCAAATCTTATACATCTCTTAATAAATTTATTGCTGCATATTTTATCTTTTAGTTATTATAAAGTTATTTGTAAAATTTTGCACTTGACTGGTTAGTTGCATGTATATACATACACATATATGTCATATGTGAGGCCGTTCATTGTAATTGAATATATATTTTCATTTTCATTGAAATATATGTAATTCATTGTAATTGTTCTTATACATACACAGTCATGGATTCATGAACTGTAGCCCACATGCCAGCCACTAGATTTTGTGAATGAAGTTTTATTGGAACATAGTCAGGAGCATTTACTTTTACATTGTCTATGGTTCCTTTCCTGCTACAATGGTGGAATTAAATTTTGCAACAGAGGGGCACCTGGGTGGCTCAGTTGGTTAAGCGTCCGACTTCAGCTCAGGTCATGATCTCGCGGTTCATGGGTTCAAGCCCCGTGTCAGGCTCTGTGCTGACAACCAGCTCAGAGCCTGGAGCTTGTCTTCGGATTCTGTGTCCCCCTCTCTCTCTGACCCTCCCCTGCTCATGCTCTGTCTTTCTCTCTCTCTCAAAACTAAATAGACGTTAAAAAATTTTAAAAACAAAATTTTGCAACAGAAACTGTGTAGATCACAAGCCTGAAATATTTATTGTCTGGCCCTTTAAGAAAAGGAATGCCAACCCCTCATTCCGAGAAATGTACTTGAGTTTTCTATATTGACCTTATGCTTGCAACCTTGCTAACTTTGCTTATTATTTCTTACAGTTTTTAAATAATTTCCTCAGGGTTTTCTACAAACACTGTAATGTCTTCTGGAACTAACAATAGTATATTACTTCTTCCTTTCCAATATTTATGCATTTTATTTCCCTATCTTAATAAAATAATTTTGAAATGCTCTCTAGTACATGATTGTATGGCTGTATATGTCGTAATTAATTTAAACATAATTATATTATTGGAAATTCAGGACGTTTTCAAACTTTTACTTATAAGCAGTTACAAAGAAAATGTTTGTGCATGCAGTCTTTATTATTTGTTGGCTGTTTACTTATATATTTTTGGAAATTTGATTATTGAGTCCATGATTGTAAACATGGTTAATATCATTGAAACACATGGGCAAGTTGCCACTAAACGTGGGCATGTTTCTTTCAAGAAGAATGGAGTGTTTTCTAGCATGGCTAGAAATCTTTAAAAAATGGTATAAATTTAACTTTTTATATTATCCTAGTCTTTAGGTCAAAATAAGCTTAAGGAATAATTATTGTATAAAAATAATTTGCTTCCTCTGCGCTAATTTTTAGTTTTTGAAATCATGGTGGTTAAGATCATTGACCTAAGATTTAATATGAATATTAGCCCTAGCTCTTAACAAAAATGTAACCTTGAGTAAGTTACTGACTTCTATCCTTAGTTTCCCTAACTACAAGATGTGGATTAAACGGTATCTATATCAGACTTTTATTTCTCATATTAACTGAGATCATGTAATAAACATTCTGTATAGTCCTAGGCCTGGTAAGTGCTTGATTAATATTTTCTGTTTTTATGACATTCCATGATGGACCAGCACCTATCATGACATTCAGGAGACATAAGATATTGAACTGAGACTTTAGGGCTAGAAAAGCACTTACTCCAAGATATGTCGATTTTTTCGTAGTCTTACCTCAGTTTAAAACAAATTATTCAGGTGTGATTTTATTGGAAATGTATATCCATATACTCAGATAAAAGAATGTATGCCCAAGTTTAATTCAAGTCTATTCTGATGAAGTTTTTGACCCTTAGTTTTCATCCTACTTTATCTTTCTCCATAGCATATCTTTCTTAGCTTTCTTGACAACAAATATCATTATAATCCAAAATACTCATTCTGATATATACCATGCAGTTTTAAGTATGAAGATTGCATATTAACATTAAATTTAGTCACTTTGATAATTAAATGGATAAGGGAGATACAAATCTATCTGAATAAAGGCACCTTCATGATGTTGAAAGCAAGGAGCTCTTAAAAACATTCACATACAAAACATGCTTTTTTCATAGTTGTTAGAAATGTATATATTTCATTTCTTCATTAAGTAAATGTTCATAAACATTATAATTTAGATAAACATCATAGTAGATCATAATCTACTATACCAATGTATTGTGTTAATCATATGAACTGAAGAATTTAATAGAATATCCTCAAATGCCTTAGAATTTAGAGAGATTATGACCTCACAATTATCTAATGTAAGATTTTATCTAATGTAATACATTGCTCTAAAGTATTTAATGTTTTTCTAATATAAATGTTAGGTGTTTTAAGAGCATATCTAAACACTGTTTTAAAGGAGGGAGTGACTACTTCTGTATGATATGCTCACAGTCTCCTACTGCTTCATGAAGAGGTAGCAATTAAGAACTTAGGGTGATCTTTGAAAAAAATGTGGAAGAAGGAAACAAATAACATCACACAAATAATGACATGATACCTACATCTAAGGTTATCTGGTAATATATCTCAAGCAGTTTGTTTTAACAAAGCATAATATATTCTTTTTTAAGACTTTATTTATTTAAAAATTTTTAATTCCAGTGTAGGTAACATACAGTACTATATAAGTCTGATGTACAGTATAGTGGTTCAACAATTCCATATATTACTCAGTGCTCATCAAGATAAGTGTACTCTTAATTCCCATCACCTATTATACCCATCTTTCTATGTACTATCCCTCTGGCAACCATCTGTTCATTGTCTACATTTAAGAGTCTGTGTTTTGGTTTGTCTTCCTCTTTTTTTCCCTTTGTTTTGTTTCTTAAATTCCACATATGAATGAAATCATACAATATTTGTCTCTCTATGATTGGTTTATTTTGCTTAGCATTATACTCTCTAGATCCATCCATGTTGTCACAAATGGCAAAATTTCATTATCTTTTTATGGCTGAATAATATTCCCTTATATACTTACTTTTATTTATAACACATTCACACACACATAAATATATATACTTAGATATATACCAATTCTTTGTCCATCCACCTATTGATAGATACTTGGGCTGCTTCCATAATTAGGCTTTTGTAAATAATGCTGCAAAAAACATAGTGGTGCATATATCCCTTCAAATTAGTGTTTTTGTCTTCTTAGGGTAGATATCCAGAGTGCATATGGATCATATTGTAGTTCTATTTTTAAGTTTTTGAAGAACCTCCATACTGTCTTCCCCAGTAGCTGCACCAGCTTGCCTTCCCACCAACAGGATATGAGAATTCCTTTTTCTCCACATCCCCACCAACACTTATTATTTCTTGAGTTTTTTCTTTTAGCCTTTCTGACAAATGTGAGGTGATATCTCTTTGTGGTTTTGATTTGCACTTCCCTGATGATGAGCGATGTTGAGCATCTTTCATGTCCATCTGCATGTATTTTTTAAAGAAATGTCTGTTCATGTCTTCTGCCTGTTTTAATTGGATTATTTGTGTTTTTATTGGTGTTGAATTGTATCAGTTCTTTACAACTTTTGGATACTAACCCTTTATCAAATATGTCATTTGCAAATATCTTCTCCCATTTGGTATACTGTGTTTCAGTTTTGTTTATTGTTTCCTTTGCTGTTCAGAAGCTTTTTATTTTGATGTAGTCTCAATACTTTATTTTGCTTTTTCCCCTTTGCCTCGGGAGACATATCTAGAAAGATGTTACAGTCAGTGTCAGATAAATTACTGCCTAAACTCTCTTCTAGGATTTTTATGGTTTCAGTTTTCACATGTAGGTCTTTATCCACTTTGACTTTATTTTTCCATATGGTGTAAGAAAGTTATCCAATTTCATTCTTTTGCATGTTGGTATCCAGTTTTCCCAACACCATTTGTTGAATAGGCTATCATTTTCCCACTGTATATCCTTTCCTTCTTGTCAAAGATTAGTGGACCATATATTTGTAGATTTGTGTCTCGGCTTTCTGTTCTGTTCCAATGATCTATGTAACTATGTTGAAAGTTTTTATCATGAATGAAACTGTGCTTTGTCAAATGCATTTTTTGAATCTATTGAAATGATCTTATGAAATCTATTTTTTGGTCTATTGAAATGATCTTATGGTCTTTATCCTTTCTCTTACTGATACAATGTATCGCATTGATTGATTTGTGAATATTGAACCACCCTTGCATCCCAGGAAGAAATCCCACTTGATCATAGTTAATAATGTTTTTAATGTATTGTTGGGTTGCTAATATTTTGTTGAGGATTTTTGCATTTATGTTCATCAGAGTTAATGGCCTGTAGTTCTCTTTTTTGTGTGGTGCCTTTATCTGGTTTTGGTATCAGGATATTGCTGGCCTCAGAGAATGGACTTGGAAATTCTCTTTCCTCTTCTCTTTTTTGGAAACGTTTGAAAAGAATAGACATTAACACTTCTTTAAATGTTTGGCAGAATTTTCCTGTGAAAATGTCTGGTCCTGGACTTCTTTCTGTTTGCTGGGAGATTTTTGCTTACTAATTCAATTTCATTGCTGGTAATAGATTTGTTAAAAATTTTTACTTTCTTCCTGCTTCATTATTGAGAGGTTATATTGTTCCTAGAAATTTATCCATTTTTTCTAGGTTGTCCAATTTGTTGGCATGAAAGTCTTAATAATATTCTCTTACCATCCTTTATATTTCTGTAGTTTTGGTAGTTATTTTTCCTTTTTCATTTCTGATTTTATTTGAGTTCTCTTCCTTCCTCCCTCTCTTCCTCCCTCTCTCTCTGTTTCTGTCTTTCTTTCTTTAATGAGTCTGGCTAAAGGTTTATCAATTCTGCTGATGTTTTCAAAAAATAGCTCCTGTTATCATAAATCTACTCTTGATTCTTTTTATTTCTTTATCATTTACTTTTGCTCTAATCTTATTATTTCCTTCCATCTCCTGAATTTGAGTTTTGTTTGTTTTTATTTTTCTAGCTTCTTTATGTGTAAAATTCGGTTGCTTATTTTTCTTGCTTCTTAAGATAGGCCATTATTGCTATAAACTTCCCTCTTAGGATTGCTTTTGCTGAATCCCAGAGGTTTTAGACTTGTGTTTTCATTTTCATTTGTTTCCATGTGTTTTTTTAATTCTTTTATTTTCTGCTTGACCCATTCATTGTTTAGTAGCATGTTATGTAATCTTCATGTATCTGTGCTCTTTCCAGACTTTTTCTTGTGGTTGATTTCTAGTTTCATAGCATTGTGGTCAGAAAAGATGCATGGTATGACTTCAATCTTTTTGAATTTGTTGAGGCCTGTTTTATGGCCTAATATGTGATCTATTCTGGAGAATGTTCTGTGTGTACATGAAAGGAATGTATATTTTATTGTTTTAGGATGGGATGTTTGGCAGTAAATCCATCTCTCCTGTGTCATTCAAAGCCATTATTTCTTCATTGATTTTCTATTTGGATGATCTACCCATTGATATGAGTGGGGTGTTCAAGTCCTTACTATTATTGTATTATTTTCAATTAGTTTATGTTTGTCATTAACCATTTTATATATTTGGATGCTTCAATGCTGGGTGCATATATATTTACAATTGTTATATCTTCTTGTTGGATTGTCTATAGTGTCCTTCTTTGTCTGTTGTTATAGTCCTTGTTTTAAAGTGTATTTTGTCTGATTGCTAACTCTGCTTTCTTTTCACATCCATTTGCAGGATAAATGCTTCTCTATCCCCTCACTTTCAACCTGCATGTGTCTTTAGGTCTGAAATGAGTCTCCTATAGGCAGTATATAAGTAGGTCTTGTGTTTTCTATCCATTCTGTCACCCTATGTCTTTTGATTGGAGCACTTAGTCCATTTACTACAAAGTAATTATTGATAGATATATATCTATTGCTGTTTTGTTATTTGTTTTGTAGTTCTCTGATTCTTTTTTCTTTTGCTCTCTTCTCTTACAGTTTGCTGACTTTCTTAGTGATATACTTGGATTCGTTTCTCTTTATTTTTTTTCATATCTATTACTGATTTTTGATTTTTGGTTACCATTAGGTTCATATATAACATATTCTGCATATAGCAATCTATATGAAGTCTTATGTTTGAACCCATTTTTTCTCCTCTCCTTCCCACATTTTGAGTATGTACTGTCATACCTTACAAGTTTTTATTTTATGAGTCCCTTGATTGATTTTACAGATATACTCATTTTCACTGCTTATGTGCTAGTTATCTTTTTCTTACTTATGGTCTTTCTTTCAACTCAGAGTCTCCCCATGTTATGTTAAATGTTATGTAAATGTTTATAAACATAAAGGTTGAAACATTTCTTGTAGAGCTGGTCTAGTAGTCATAAAATCTTTTGGTTTTTCTTTGTCTGGGAAACTCTTTTTCTGTCCTTCTATTCTGAATGATAGCCTTGCTGGATAGAGTATTCTTGGCTGCAGATTTTTCCTTTCCTTTGAATATATCATGCCACTCCCTTTTGGCATGCAAAGTTTCTGCTGAAAGAAAAAAAAATCTGCTAATAGCCTTATGGGGTTTCCTTGTACTTAGCTGTCATCTCTACTCTTGCTGCTTTTAAATTTTCTTTTTATCACTACCTTTTGCCATTTTTATTACTATGTGTCTTGATGTGGACCTCCTGGGGTTGATTTTGTTGGGGGAAATCTGTGTATCTCCTGAATGTGGGTACCTCTTTCCTTCCCCCAGATTAGGGAAGTTTTCAACTATTATTTCTTTGAATAAATTTTCTATCCCCTTTCTCTTCCCCTTCTGGGATCCCTATAATGCAAATGTTATTATGTTTGATGGAGTTGCTGAGTTCCCCAAGTCTATTCTCACTTTGCAGAATTCATTTTTCTTTCAACTTTTCATTTTGATTACTTTCCATTACTATGTCCTCCAGGTTGCTAAATCTTTTTTCTGCTTCTTCTAGCCTACTGATTTCATCAACTGTATTTTTAATTTCATTTGTTGTGTTCTTCATCTCAGATTGGTTCTTTTTTTTTTTTTTTAATCTGTTTAGGGTCTCACTGATGTCCTCCACTCATTTCTCAAGCCCAGTGAGTATCTTCATGATCATTACTTTAAATTCTCTACCAAGCATATTATATCCATTTCACTTAGGCTTCTTACTGTGGTTTTGTCCTATTCTTTCATTTGGGACATATTCCTCAGTGTCTTCATTTTGTCTCACTCCTTCAGTCTGTTTTTGTGTGTTAGGAAGGTGAGCTATGTCTCCTGCTCTTGAAAGTAATTGCCTTATGAAGCAGAGGTCCTGTAGGGACCTACAGTTCAGTGTCCTATTGACCAGAACCTAGGACTTCAGGGTATCTCCTACGTGTGTCATGTGTGCCCTACTCTTTGGTCTTAGTCACTTTTTCTTTCATTCCAGTCAACTATAGTGACTCTCTGCTTCTTGTGGGCAGTATTTAGTCCCTGTATTGTTAGTAGACCAGTTTTAACAAGGTGCATGTTGGTCTTTTGTGGCAGGGGGCCCACCACTGCCACCATCACCAAGACCAAAGTTCCACAAACTGTGAGGGCCAAGAGATAAGGTTTTGGCAAGGTTTTGGTCTACTGAGGGGGGGGGCCCGCAGCTCCAGGACAGAAGCAAGCATGACTCGAAAGGGTGGACCCACCAAAGGGCAGTGGTGGGGCAGGGCTTGGTGTAAGCAAGTTTAATAGTGAATTCCCATGCCCTGCCCATTCCTGCAGGTGACCCCCTGTTTATGCTGGGGAGTCGGGGAAGGAAATGGCATCTGTGGACTCCTTTGTTCCTGGGGAAATTCCTCAGGGAACCCTGCCCCTCTGGGAGAGGCTCTGTGACTAGTTAATAACTCTTCTTCCAGTATACACCTCAAGACATTTTTTAAACTGCTGCTTTTTCCTCAGGCTGTTTGTCCTGCTGTCTCTTTAAGGGTAGAGACTCAGATTCCTATTGCCTTCTAGGTTCTCCCAGAATGGAGCCTGCTGATTTTTAAAATTCCAGGCTTTAGACCCTACTGGTTTTAGGAAATAATGAAATTCGGCCCCTCTAATTTTCAAAGCCAAATGTTATTGGAATTCCTCTTCTCCACTTAGGCTCCTTGTTTCTCTTCTCCATGTGCGTGGCTCCCACCCTCCTGTGGACAGCCCATGGTCTGTTTAACTCCCCAGCATGTCTCTGCCCTTCCAACACACTTTGACATGGCCTCTTCTCTACCTTTAGTTGTGGAGTTTGTCCTGCCAGTTTTCGGGTCATTTTCTGGGTTATTTACACTCATGTGAGTGTTATCTAGATGTATTCAGAGGACTAGGTGACCTTAGGGTCCTCCTACTCCGCTATCTTGCCTGCTGGCTCTCGACCTCAAGCATTTTAGCAGTAAATGGTATTTCAGGATAATCTTCAAGGAGATCTCAAAATAAAGTGACTGCAGCAAACACATTTTTGAAGAGGAAAGTGGACATGAAGAGACCAGAATGAGAAAGTTAAAATGATAACGTCTTTTTGGAGTTTAAGTTTTAAAAAAGGAATTCCTTGCTATTATGAAAATCTGCTCTCAGTTTTGGATTAAGACGCATGCTCAGATTTCAAATCTCTGGATATATAGAGGGTGTCCAAATTTTGGCTTTACCTAGTTAGAGCCACCTGTCAAAGTAGAAAGACATTTAAAAATGTTCCCTTGACTAACTAGTTTCATTTTTTATGTGATTCTGTTTTAAAACATATTTTTTTTTCTCAATTAAATCACTAATGAGAGAGCACTATAAGAAAGTAAAAAATCTGTCACTCTGGAGAATATAATGTGTCTCTAGTTAATATATTGCTATATGAGAATTTACTGATAATCTAGAAATACAGATTCCTCTCTCCATTAAGCCTCACTGAACTGGAGATTTTGGGGAGTTTCTTATGTTGCATTATGCTTAGATTATTATAGTGCATGGATTTCCTTTTTAACTATTAATAATTTTTGTGATCTTTTTAATATTGTATTTATGAGTCAATAGCAATTTCTACCTTGATTAGGAAAAGTCAGAGGGGGTTTTGTGAGTGTATGTGCATTTTAAAGTATGTATTATATGAGGCTTTTTAAATATAATTCTAAAATAGAAATTATATATTTGGCTTCTTTAAAACTGCTAGTATGCTATTTCTCCTAATCTACATGTCATAATTGAGTAGATAAAAGGAGAAAAAAAACCCTGTTATGCTCTCTTCTTTTTGTTAAAATACAGTATTCTTATAAATGCCATTTACTGCAGAAAATTAAGTAATACTTTTTAATTGCACAAACAAAATTAAGTATATTTAACCAACTCTGTCCTCCACAAATGGATCATGTAATATACGTAGCATGTGGGAAAAAAATCCACTGGTTTATACTTAGTAATTACCAGAGCTTAATAGCAGTGATCATATTTTTGTATTTAGTTAGAAACAATATTGTCTTTATCCATTTTTGATTCCAAATGGCCTGGCTAAAGTCTTACACTGTTTTTCTATATTGGAAATTCCTAAAGAAACTGTTGCCTTCATTTGATAAAAACACAAGGAGTAAATGGAGTTGTCATCTATTTTTTTCTTTTAAACAAATGAAATAGTAATTTCCTTAAGTTTTGTTTTATATTCTTTGTAAGAAAACTGGGAAATCAAATGATGCCTTCTGAAATTTTGTCTTTTGAGTACAAACTGAAGTCCAAAGTTCTGTATCTTCAAGTGAAGCGCAGATCTCTATATCAACCCTAGTAACCTATGAATTAATAAGGTGGTGTTCACACAACCAGTTCTCAGTGATGGGCAAGGATACAATATAACCTGCCATTCAAGAAAGGGGAAAATGGAAGACACTGGAATTATTGTGAAATACTCCTTGGGATGAGCAAAGTTTCTTGAATAAATTTAATTTTGCTTTTTGAGTATAGCTCTCTGGTCAAGTTTCCTTAGTATTCTCTAGATCTTCCTGCTGGGAAACTTTTCCTCTTCTGTTATGGACATATATGAGGTGAGTGTTGCTCATATACCTTCCTTGGATCCCATGCAACTTTATATCCCACATCCTGCCTATAGAAGGTTGAGTATATAAGGATTATTTCAAGTCTTAAACAGTTACACAGGCTTTTAGTCCAAGATTGTTGCATCTTTGGCAGAACTCTTAAAAACTTAGTGAGCTTTCCTTTTTTTTCCAGGCAGTTTCAACTTGGGGATTATCTTGAGTTCATCAGTTTTTAATAGGAGAGCCACACCCCTTTGGTTCTTCTCTTGAGTTATATCTTTACTTGATTTACTATCAAGTAAACCTCCCTCATGACCCAACCCAGGATCATTGTCTTT
This sequence comes from Proteles cristata cristata, assembly GCA_017311185.1. Lineage (NCBI taxonomy): Eukaryota > Metazoa > Chordata > Mammalia > Carnivora > Hyaenidae > Proteles > Proteles cristata. The sequence continues at coordinate 1,237,146 of JAESUZ010003082.1, forward strand.
AACAAATAACCCCAGATCGATTTGGGATTGTCTTCATTCTAGCAAGACAAAAGGGGACAGGGCATGGAGACACACACAGTGGACCTTACATTGCCTGTCTGGAAGACTCACATCACTTCTGCCTGCTTTTCTCTGATAGAAATCAGTTACATGGTAATACCTAATTTTGAGAGAATCAGATAAATGAAGTCTGGTTATGTTTTCAGGATGAAAAAAAAAGGATTTGGTCAAGAGTGAGCTGAGTACTCCATATGTGTCAGTTGAATATCCTACCAGAAATAGATGCTAGTACTGGTTTCAACAACACATTCCCAGAACCTGGTCATTCCCATGACCATTTTTATTTGTTTATTCTGCATTGTAAAGTTGAAGGAAAAGAAATATATGTCTATTTCCACTTCAACACCAACTGCCAGCAACAAGAAAGAAAGAAAGAAAGAAGAAAGAAAAAGGGAAAGGAAGGAAAGGAAAGGGGAAAGGAAAGGAAAGGAGAGGAGAGGAGAGGAGAGGAGAGGAGAGGAGAGGAAAGGAAAGGAAAGGAAAGGAAAAAGAAAAGAAAAATAATGACTGACAAATACAATGAATTATGGACCCAAATACAGAATTATTCTGAAAATAGATGACAGTATTTACAGATATTTTCAGATCCTCTGTGGGACACAGAAATCTATAAAAATGAAGGCAGCTCCTTAGAGGCACTGTCCTACTTAGGATAATAAAATCTGTTATTTTATTTAGCCGTGGCAGTTTACATTGCTGGATATTTCTCCACATGAAGGAACAAGCAACATATTCAGGCCTGAAAGAGAAGACATGCAAACTCCCACTTTTTCAGAAAGCAGGGGACACAAATGGGGTGGAGAAGAAATATATATGGCAATTGGCTTGGCAACCATTAATTGAGACAGCTGGAGAAAAACAATTAAATGCTAAATCACCACAATGAGAACCTGCAATATACAAGGTCGAACTATGAATCACACAGCTATATGGCATATTTGGAAATGGGACTACGGAGCAGAAATATGCCCCTAAGCAGATGGAACTACTGATTTGATTAGAACTAGGTCTGAAATAACAACCCTAAATGGACGCTGCAACTGTTCCAATCTATGGACCACAACTGCTCTTCAGCCACAACTTAACAGCAACTACTTTTTACTGGGTAGGAATTTTCTTTTCAAATATGAGTGCTGTTTAAACTTAAGGCAGCCTTAAGTCCATAGAAGAATAGAAAGATACCATAAGAATGATAGTTAAGAATCATAATAACAACAGAAGGAGAACATCAAGTAAAGAATTCAAATATACCCATCTATGTGATTTCAAAGAATTAAAACAAAAAAATGTGGGGGGTTTGCGGCATTTATTTTTTGAGGTAAGAGTGTAAAGAAAACATGAAAAAGAATCCAAAAGAGATGAGGCAACAAAGAGAATGAAAGTGATCTGGCATTACAGGAAAGAAAGCCATGTGAGAAGGAGTAAAAATTACATGGACACAGGGGAAAACAGTCAGGGACATGGAGAACAACCTTGAGATACTTGAGATACATGAAATGGGAAAAATAATAACCATCATCACGTAAACAGGACACATCTAATGTGTTTGTGTGTTCGTGAATGTGGATAGATGCATTTAATATTAAGAAAAAGAAGAACACAATTAAAAGGAATTTGAAGACATACAAAGAGTAGCTTTCTTCCAATAAAGACTTAAGTGTGTAGATTGAAAGAGCACCTTTTGTTTTAGGAAAAAACACAGAGGAATTAACATTGAGGCATATCTTGAAAAATACCCTGAACTTTAAAAATTAAACAGAATAAGTTCCCTAGCAAGTAGAAAATTCAGACTGACTCAGATTTCTATAAGCCAAGAATATTCCAGTGGATAGAATACAAATCTTTTCTTATAGTCAAGTTATCCTTTGCCTACAAAAGAATGGTGATGAGGCCTGAGTGCGCTTGCACACGGAACAAGAATAAAGAAACAAGAGAATTAAGGTTAGAAAGTAGAAGCCAAATCTTTAAATGAGAAAATTTAGAAATGATTCAACAAGAAAAAATTTAGAGGAGACACAGTGTTTAGTAGAAAGTGTAAGTCTGATTATTTCCTCATCTTTCTTATCAGGAAACAGTTGATACAGATTTCTACAAATAAATCAATAGGAAAAATTATTTTAAGAGAGTTTAATTGAGATGAAGTTCCATTTGAAAAAATCGAGTAGCAAATGTAAGTTTTTAAAGAGTATTTCAGTCACATGGAGTGACAGTTTTCTGTCATTTTTCTAAAACTACAAGTTCTTTGAAAGATCCCATCATTTTGTCATTTTTCTTCTAAATTTCTACACTTTAATATTAAATATGTGATTTTTATGAAAATTATAGTTGTACTAGAATTAGACATTAAATAATGACAATGACTTTTATTAAATTAAGATTTCAGAATTTTTTTCTCTTTAAAGTGGTACTCTTACTAGAGAGAAATTTCTAATTCAAAAAAATTATACCAATTTTGATAATAATTCTGAACTATGTGTGATCATTTTAGCAAAACATAAAGTATTTTAAACACATGATTCTTATTAAAAAGAGTATTTTATTTTTTTACAATAATATTTTTTAAATAATGTAAATTAACTAACACTTTTTTATTGTTTTCTATTTTCATTGATGCTTCAACTTTAAAAAATTACTTCCTACAAGTGGTAATGATGGGTAAATTTTCAGACAGTAAGCAAGGACTTCACTATAGGACTGTTATTAAAATTAATGAGTGTCATCATTAGAACACAGTAAATCTATACTGTTAATGTTCTCTAATTGTTAATCATCATTAAGGAGTTAGAACATCATTATCATTACTTTTTTTCCTAAGTTTTATTTGAACATCATCAGCATTAAAGAAAATTAAGGAAAGGTTAAGGTCCTATATTTCTGAGCTGAGGATCTATGATTAATTAAATATTTCTGTATAAATACGATATCTTCAGAATTTTGTGACCCTGAAAGTTGAAGGTAAAATGGAGAGATTGGGAACTATGTAGCTGTTAGAGGAAGCTGTGTACCTTCCTGACCTCTATTCTTAGAGGTTCTATAATTTGTCTACATGTCAGTAGGTCATGTCACAAAGGACAACAATTATCTGTTATAATAATATACAGTTCTTAGCTGATTTCTAAAAGAATTTAATATACTTTAATTCTAAGAATTGAAAAGTTCCTTGAATAAATCCAGAACTCCTTGTGGGTACAAATTGTCAAATAAGTTGATCTTATTGTTTCAGTGGCACCGTTTACTTTATCCCTTGTGGTCAGCAAATTTGTTTGTCCTTGATAAACACCTTTCAGTGATAGCTCCCTTATGAATGGGAACAAAGTACCAAAAGTTTAATATGACTGCATCCCCCAAAGGTGATTTCAAGTGGGTGCAGCGCTCTTCTTTTTCAAAATAGGAATCCTTTTTTTTTTTTTTTTAAATACAATGAATTATATAGTTGAAGTCCCTTTTCTATCTCACGTAATAAAAAATATTTTTACCTTCCACATTTCATCTATGATGCCACTGAGTGGCTTTTACCTCTAATTTGGAATGTAGTATATAATATTCTGAGAGGCAGAAAGATACCACTTTAAATCATAAAGAATTAGACTAGATATTTCATTCCAGCATAGGTAAAGATGACTATTTTACTAAGAAGAGAGAAGGGGGAAATGTCGGGCACACAGAGAAGTTGTGTCCTTTTCTATCCCTTTCTATCATCCACTACTGTTGCTGGAACTCCTTTCTTTGACATGCTAAGAGAAGTTGTGATTGAATTTAGGAGAAATGTGGATGATTGTTATCATTACTAAATGAAAAAGACTTTTTCTCCTTTGGTTCAGTAGAAAACGTGGAAAGAAAAACAAACAAAAATGCTTGTCACATTTTGTATAATCTACGTAAGACAGCTGATGGGATATTTCTCTAACTGTTGGCTGAGTAAATCACCTCGGTTTCATTGTATCCACGGTGTTGACCAATGTGCTGCCAGCCTGGCCTTCCCACTTCTGATTTAAACACATGAGTCAGAATGACTTTGGAGGGTTGTGATACTCACGGATTTATGGGGCACTTGTATGTGGGATTCTCATCACTGTACAGCAACCCTGTCGTTTTTGTGACAGAGCCTGTTTGACTGGTTTTGGATTTATGATGGAAATAATTCAGAACAGAGTAATAATTTTCCCTTGGCAATTACACTACCATTTGGTACTTTGTCCCTAAGGGGAAAATGAATGCGCTGGGATCTATCCATGAGTTTAGTAGCTCTGTGTGAGGAACAAATCAAGGTCAGAATACAAATGCAGAATACGTGGTTGCTGAATTCTCATTCTGGTTCTTCAGGCTGAGGGCTCTCCACATTTCTGTGGCACTTTACAGTTTACAAAATACTCTTGGATTTCTTGTCTTTTAGCTTTCACAGGGACTCTGGTAGGGAAATACCATTTCTCTCATTTTGTGAGGGAAAAAAGCAAAACTGGAAACGTGGCCTTCCTTGAGTTTGTTACTCAGCAAATTTTTTTTTTTAAGTAGACTTCATATCTGACGTGGTGCTTGAGCTCACACCATGAGATTGACAGTCGTATGCTCTACTGACTGAGATAGCCAGGCACCCCTTCGGCAAATATTTTTATTTTTATTTATTTATTTTTTTATTATTATTATTTTTTTTAATGTTTTATTTATTTCTAGGAGAGAGAGAGAGAGAGAGCGTGAGCAGGGAAGGGTCAGAGAGAGAGGGAGTCACAGACTGAAACAGGCTCCAGGCTCTGAGCTGGCAGTCAGCACAGAGCCCGACGCGGGGCTCGAACCCACAAACTGCGAGATCATGACCTAAGCGAAAGTCGGGCACTCAACCGACTAAGCCACCCAGGTGCCCCCGGCAAATATTTTTAAACATAGACAATGTGATGGGTTTATGATGCACACTGAGGATACACAAAAAAAGAAGACTTAGTCCTCCTTTGTTTTTTTTTAAAAACTATTATGAATAGTTTCACACATATACAAAAACCAGTAGAAGAGTCTATTCATTGCTTTATATCATCAGTTATTCATGGTCAGTTTTATTTCAGCCACATCTCCATCCAACCTTTCATATAATTTTGAAATGACTTCTACACATTAGTATCATATCATTTCATAAAAATAATTTTTATTATGTATCTTTAAAAAATAACATTATTAAACATGGTGACCTAAAATTAACATTACCTGGGGTGCCTGGGTGACTCACTTGGTTAAGCGTCCCTTTGGCTCAGGTCATGATCTCACAGTTTGTGAGTTCGAACCCCACATTGAGTTTGAACCTCCAGGCATTGTGCTGACAGTTCAGAGCCTGGAAACCATTTGGGATTCTGTGTCTCCCTCTCTCTGCACCTCTCCCACTCACACTGTCTCTCTCTCCTTCAAAAACAAACATTAAAAAACTCTTTTTAATAAAATGAAATTAACATTTCCTCAATAATATCAAAATTAAGGAAGCATTTAAATTTTCAGTTGTTTCATAAATGCCATAAGCATATATATTTATAGTTTGTTTGAATTAAAAGCCAAGTGATATTACTGTTCTGTGATCAGTTGATGTATCTTTCAGTCTCTTTTAAACAATTGATTTTCCCTTGACCTTTAAAAATGAAAATCTTTCCAAGTTATTTGGTGCAGAATGAGATTGTTTCATACATGATTCCCACTGTGCAGATTTTGCCTACCTGTCAGTGACCGCATCCTCACTGCGTAACTTTATGTGTTCTTCTGTCCTCTCTCTCTATCACCTGTACATTGGTAATCAAATCCAGGGCCTTGATCAGGTTTACATTTTTATCAATCGGACATTTTATCAGTTTGCTTCACAATTGACTCTTCATGAACACATTAAAGGAATAGTTGTCTTTTTATGACATTTGCAGACATTACTGTTCAATGCCTAAATCTACTGATTTACTTGAGGTTGCAAAATGGGGATTCATTTATTCTTTTTTTCTTTTGTAAACAAAACAGTTTTCTAAAGAGAAACTTGCTCTCACCTACTACTTGGTGACTCAGTGATAATAGTTTTTCCGCAAAGGCAGAATAAATGCTTGATGTTTTCCTGTATTTTTCAGTTTCAAAAATAATGGGCCAGTTCTCTAACATGCTCCATAGTGACCAATTATTTTGTTCTGTTTTGTTTTTAGTTATGTACGATTCTGTCCTATGTATTTAAGTATATTTGATATATTTAGTTCCATTGCAGATTTTGTTCTTACTGATACTCAAAATGTTCTCACTTTGGCCAGGAGCTTCTTCATGTTGGCTGGAGAGCCCAGATTTAATGGGTTTCTGTCACTATGCACTTGTTAGGTTCCATTTATCACTGTTAGTGGCTCTTCTAAACCCTTTCCACCTGAGTCATTACTGTCTTCTTCATGGCTAGATTACACTCTCAAACACATTTTGTTTTTGTTTTTAATGCATCCATTTTGGACTGAATCTTGCTGCTTAATTATTCATCTTTGTGTCAGTCTAAATTCTGGACCTTAGCTCTATGTTTAACAAATTATTTACAGAATTATAAAGGCCACATCTATGTAACAATACCTCTATGAATAAATTGGGAGTGGGATTGACTTGGTTTTGAGAGTTCTTGTTGAGGTTTTTATATTTTTTTAAAGTTGATTTATTTAAAAGAGATAGACCATGAGTGAGGGAAGGATAGAGAGAGGGTGACATAGAATCTGAAGCAGGCTCCAGACTCTATGCTGTTAGCACAGAGCCAGATGATGGCCTTGAACTCATGAACTGTGAGATCATGACCTGAGTCAATGCCGAATGCTTAACTGACTGAGCCACCCAGGTGCCCCTTGTTGAGGTATTTATTGATTGATTGATTTATAAATATTTTTTATTTATTTCTGAGAGAGAGAGAGAGTCAGCGTGAGCAGGGGAGGGTCAGAGAGAGAGGGAGACACAGAATCTGAAACATGCTCCAGGCTCTGAGCTGACTGTCAGCATACAGCCTGATGCAGGGCTCAAATCCATGAACCGTGAGATCATGACCTGAGCCGAAGTCGGCCGCTTAACTGACTAAGCCACTCAGGCATCCCCCCTTGTTGAGGTTTTTAACTGAGGCACACTATCTAGGCCCAGGAGTCTGGCCTACAGTTGTGTCCAGAGAGCAATTTCCCCTATGTTCCATATGCCATTATTCAAGTCCTCATTCTTTCCTTCTCAGTCTGTGTTTAGGACCCATACACCACTTTCCATAGCCTTAATTATTCCTATAAAACTTGCAGACGGAAAATATTTTCTGTAATTTGAAATATTTTTCTCTTATTTAAATTAAAGATCATAATTTTATATGATTACCCTCCTTTTTTGTAGGCCACATCCTAGCACTCTATTATTTTTGCCTGCATCAACAATATTTCTGAAAGGAAACTGTTGTTGCAATGCATACTCTTCATGGTGAATATATTGCTGCTAACTGAGTCAGTCTTTCCAGGCCAGAGTCCAGCCTGAGAGTGTTTCTTGTCTTACAGAGATTAAACAAGGTACTAAAGGAACCCAGGGAATTGGAAGCAGTGGTGAATAAAATGGTTTTGGTGGAAGTGGCCCCAAAATGACCAAAGTCTAAAAATTATATCAACAGTGAGTTCACTAAACCCCCCATTTCAAAGTCACAGCCATGAACCAAACTACTCTCTCCTTCTCGACATGTTCTATTATACTATGTTTCTTTCATAAGGCCTCCAAGGATTACTCCCACTAGATGTCCCCTAATCCCACTTCTCATGTTTTCCTTTTAGTAGAAGATGGAAGAGGGAATACAAAATTACTTGCCAAGTCTTTTTGGAATGTTGATAAGAATACTGTGCTAGAAGACTGGATTCAAATAGCAACACCTCCCTTGTTTGCAGTATGATCCTGGAGTGGTTAGGTAACATTCTGAGCCTCAGTTTTGATCTGTAAAATGGGAATAGCGATAGTGCTAAGCTCATAAGATTGACATGAGGATTTCACTACATAACATACATGTAGCATCTGGCACAGGAACTGACACACCAGGGGGTATTGTGCTGAATCGGTGCTGGTCATCACAGAGACTGTCTACCTCTTTTCCTTCTTCTTGGGCCAATTGCTGATTGATGAAGATTGAAAACATGAACTTAGATTTGCCAAGATTCACAACATGTTATAATGTTAGCATGGTAATTCCACTTTAGCTGTTCCTTCCAAAGAAAATCATCCAGAACATATAAAAGCATTGTGCACAAAGATGTTCATAGCTCTGTTACTTTTGTATACCCCAAATACTCAACAGTAGTGAACTACATTTATCTTTCCAATGGAGTGAAGAGAAAACTAATCCAAAAGTAGTTAATTATGAGAAATTCCTAATAGTATGCAAAATTATTACAAGTAAAATACATAAACTTTTATGTATAGTGCAATAAAATCTATACAGAAAGTGAAACTTTTGACATAATATTAGACAAGAGGAAATATACCTGTTTATTTTTTAAAGAGTTTTTAAACCTCTTATTTATTTATTTAAGTAATCTCTACACCCAGCATGGGGCTTGAACTCATTACCTTGAGATCAAGAGTCATATCCTCTTCTGACTGAGCCAGCAAGGCATCCCCCCAGTTATTTTTAACCAGCTTGGTTCCAGTCATGTTTTTCTTTTTTCTAGTTTTCTATCATTCACACACATTTTGCTAAAAAGCAGCCAAATAGGAAGTTAGAAGCTCCATCAATTTATGGACTTTAGGTTAATGATTTGATATCCTGATGTCAGAAAATTCACACTCTGCAAAATCCTGCCAGATTTTTTCAATTCTTTTTACTCCCAAGTGGCTGTTTAGGACATTGGACAATTCCATGGCCCAGTAAGCAGAATTCCATATCAAATGTAGAATTGTATTTTCCATGGAAATCATAAGCTAGGTGGATTATTTTCCTGGTAGTCTTTCATACTATTTTCTTTATTTAAATTCTGGAATTATTCTGCTAATTAACCCAAAGTGGAATGTACAGCTTCCTATATATTCTTTTAAAATGTATTCATTGCCTAAATGATTTCTCAGTGACCTTTCCCATATCATCAGATGCTGCTGTTGTTTTTTTTAGCAATTAACAATGAATAATGCAGGGATAAATCTTTGGAATATTTTTTTTTCCTGATCCCTGCATAAGAAACTGTTTCTAGGGGCACCTGGGTGGCTCAGTTGGTTAAGCGTCTGACTTCGGCTCAGGTCATGATATCACGGTTTGTGAGTTTCAGCCCTGCGTTGGGCTCTGCGCTGAAGGCTAGCTCAGAGCCTGGGGCCTGTCTTTGGATTCTGTGTCTCCCTCTCTCTCTTACTCCCCCCTCCCCCCGCCCGTTCACACTGTCTCTCTCTCAAAAATAAAAGTAAAACATTAAAAATTTAAAAAAAAAAGAAACTTTCCAAAACAAATCTCATGCGTAGTCTATCTTAAAAAATCATTATGTCTGTTCTCATGTCATTGACTTCATTCACTAGGTATATGTTTTTCTCATAAGATTAGTCTGTGTAGTGAGAGAGGGAGAGGGTCAACTAGGAAATCATATTTCACTCTGTTCTCCTCTAGGAGGTCCACATGACATGTTTGAGTTTCCTCTCTACAGCAGCCAGAGTCACCCTTTTAGAGCATAAATCAGATCATGTCATTTTCCAGATCAAAAACGTGCAGTGACATTCCATCCCCCATAGAAAAACAGTATGAAGCCCTTCCTATTTAAGAGCCTTCATGATCTAGCACACCAGCCTCTGCAACCTCCTCGTAGTCTGCTCTTCCCCAGCTCACTCCCCTCCAGCTTCCAAAGCCCCCTTTTACTCTTCCAGCATCCTGAATTTGTCCCTGTTTTAGGACTCTTGGCCTTGCTGTTTCCCAGGAGATCAAAATTCCTCTCCCACCAGATTCTCTCAATGTCTTCATTTCTGTCATGCAGGGCAGGTGTCCTCACTGATGCCTTAAAGTTGATCCCCCATAATCCTCCTGTCCCTAATATTGCTTACTTCATCTTCTGAGCACCTGGGCTTGGGGTATATATTTACTTGTGTACAAGACTTAAAATGGTGAGTGCTATCATAGTGACGTATAACCAGGTGTTAAAGGAAGAGAGAAAGAAAGCATTTAACTCTAGTTCAAAGTGGCATTTGGGGAGGCAGTCTCATGTGATAGAATCAGTGAGAGCTTTCTTGTCAGCACTGGCTTTCCATTCCAGCTCTGTCACATATTTGCCAAATGAGCTTGGCAAATTGCTTATCTTCTGTAACTATAGCTTCTTTATCTAAAAACAAGAGGGGGGGGGATAGGTGGTGCATAGTAATACTGATCCTGAAGCTTTTAAGGATAATAAACTAAAACAAACCTAGACCATTTTTTTTTTTAGAAAAATTTTAAATTTATTTCTTTAAAGTCAAGTTAGCTAACAAATAGTGTGGTATTGGTTTCAGGAGTAGAATTTAGTGATTCATCACTTACATACAATACCCAGTGCTCATCACAATGAGCCCTCCTTATTGCCTGTCACCCATTTAACCCTCCTCCCCTCCAACAACTCTCAGTTTGTTCTCTGTATTTCAAGAATCTCTTCTGGTTTTCCTCCCTCTCTGTTTTTATCTTATTTTTCCTTCCCTGCCCCTAAGTGCATGTATTTTGTTTCATAAATTCCACAGATGAGTGAAATCATATGATTTAATATGATTGGAAGTCTTTCTCTGACTGACTTATTTTGCTTAAGATAATACATTCTAATTCCAACTATGTTGTTGCAAATGGCAAGATTTCATTCTTTTTGATCACCAAGAAGTATTCCATTGTATATAAATACCACATCTTCTTTACCCATTCATCAGTTAATGGACATTTTGGCTCTTTCCATAATTTGGCTATTATTGATAGCACTGCTCTAAACATTGGAGTTCCTATGCCCCTTTGAATCAGCATTTTTGTATCCTTAAGATACCTACCTCACAGTGTAATTGCTGGTATTAATTTTTTGAGGCAACTCCATACTGTTTTCCAGAGTGGGTGCATCAGTTTGCATTTCCACCAACAGTGCAAGAGGGTTCCCCTTTCTCTGCTTCCTTATCAATATCTGTTGTTTCCTGAGTTGTTAATTTTAGCCATTCTTACAGGTGTGACGTGTTATATCATTGTAGTTTTGATTTGCATTTCCTTAATGATGAGTGATGTTGAATATCTTTTCATGTGTCTGTTAGACATCTGGATGCCTTCTTTGGAAAAGTGTCTATTTCTGTCTTTTGCCCATTTCTTCTCTGGATTACTTGTTTTGGGGGTGTTGAGTTTGACAAGTTCTTTTTGGATTTTAGATACTAACCCATTATCTGGTATGTCTTCTGCAAGTATCTCTCCCATTCTGTCAGTTGCTTTTAGGTTTTTTTTTTTTTTTTTAAGTTTATTTATTTTTGAGAGGCAGAGAGAGACAGAACATGAGCAGGGGAAGGCCAAAGAGAGAGGAAGACACAGAATTCAAAGCAGGCTCCAGCCTCTGAGCTGTCAGTACAGAGCCTGGCATGGGGCTTGAACTCACGAGCTGTGAGATCATGACCTGAGCCAAAGTTGGACACTCAACCAATTGAGCCATCTAGGTGCCCCAATCACTTTTAGTTTTATTGATTTTTTTCCTTCCCTATGCAGAAGCTTTTTGTCTTAATGAGGTCCCAATAGTTAATTTTTGCTTTTGTTTCCCTTGCCTCTGGAGACAGGTCTCGTAAGAGGTTGCTGTGGCTGAGATCAAATCGGTCACTGCCTGTTTACTCCTGTGGGATTTTGAATCCTGTAGGATTCTCTTGTTTTCTCACATTTAGGTCTTTCATCCATTTTGAATTTATTTTTGTGTATGGTGTAAGAAAGTGGTCCAGTTTCATTCTTTTGCATGTCACTGTCCAGTTTTACCAGCACCATTTACTGAAGAGACTGTCTTTTTTGCACTAGATTCTCTTTCCTGCTTTGCCAAAATTTAGTTGGCCATACGTTTGTGGGTCCATTTCTGGGTTCTCTATTCTGTTCCTGTGTTTTATGTGTCTGTTTTTGTGCCAGTACCATATTGTCTTGACTATTGCAGCTTTTACTATAGCTTGAAGTCTGAAACTGTGATGCCTCCAGCTTTGATTTTCTTTATCAACATTATTTTGGCTATTCTGGGTCTTTTCTGGTTCCATACAAATTTCAGGACTGTTTGTTCCAGCTCTGTGAAAAATACTGGTGTTATTTGAAAGGGATTGCATTGAATGTGTAGATTTCTTTGGGTAGTATTGACATTTTAACAATATTGTTCTTCCAAACCATGAACATGGAATGTTTCTCTTTTTTTTGTATCTTTTCAGTTTCTTTTCCAAGCTTTCTCTACTTATCAGGAAACAGATTTTTACCTCTTTGGTTAGGTTTTTGGTGTAATTGTAAAAGGATTGATACCTTGATTTCTCTTTCTGCTGCTTCATTATTGGTGTATAGAAATGCAACTGATTCCTGTACATTGATTTCATACCCTGTGACTGCTGAATTCCTGTATCAGCTCGTGCAGTTTTTGGGTGGAGGCTTTCAGGTTTTCCATATAAAGTTTCATGTCATCAGTGAAGAGTGAGAGTTTGAATTCTTTGCCCATTTTGATGCCTTTTATTTCTTTGTGTTGTCTGATTGCTGAAGCTAGGACTTCCAACACTATCTTGAATAACAGTGGTAAGAGTGGACATCCCTGTCATGTTCCTGATCTCAGGAGGAAAGCTCTCAATTTTTTTTCCCATTGAGGATGATATTAGGTGTAGGAATTTTATACATGGCTTTTATGATGTTAAGCTATGTTCCTTCTATCCCAACTTTCTTGAGGGTTTTAAGTAAAGGATACTGCATTTTGTCAAATGCTTTTTCTCATCTGTTGGTAGATTCTTATCCTTTCTTCTATTAATGTGATATATGACATTGATTGATTTGATTGGAATAGTTTGAGAAGAATAGATATTAACTCTTCTTTAAACATCTGATAAAATTCCCCTGGGAAACCATCTAGCCCAGGACTCTTGTTTGTTGGTAGATTTTTAATAACTGATTCAATTTCAATGCTGATTATAGGCCCATTCAACTTTTCTATTTCTTCTTGTCTTAGTTTTGGTAGTTTGTGAATTTCTAGAAATTTGGCTTTGAATGACACACTGGACCAAATGGACTTAACAGATATATTCAGAACATTTTATCCTAAAGCAATAGAATATTTTCAACTACACGTGGAATATTCTCCAGAATAGATTACATACTGGATCACAAATCAGCCCCCAACAGGTTCAAAAAGATTGAGATCACACCATGTATATTTTCAGATCACAATACTATGAAACTTGAAATCAACCACAAGAAAAAAATTTGGAGAGCTCTCAAGCACATGGAAGTTAAAGAACATCTTACTAAAGACTAAATGGGTTAACCAGGAAATTAAAGAAGAAATGAAAAAATATATGGAAGCAAATTAAAGTGAAAACATATGGTTCAAACCCTTTGGGATGCAGCAAAGGCAATCATAAGAAGAAAGTACATTGCAACTCAGGCCTATCTCAAGAAGCAAGAAAGCTCCCAAACACACAACCTACCCCCACACTTCAAGGAGCAGCAAATAAAGCCTATAGACAACAGAAGGGAAATAATAAAGATTAGAGCAGAAACAAATGATACAGAAACAAACAAACAAAAAAAACACAGTAGAATAGAGCAATGAAATTAATGCTGGTTCTTTGAAGGAATAAACAAAATTGATAACCCCCTAGCTAGACTTATGAAAAAGAAAAGTGAGAGGATCCAAATAGATACAACCATGAATGAAACAGGAGAGATCATAACCAACACCACAGAAATACATAAAACTATAAGAGAATACTATGAAGAATTATATGCCAACAACCTCAGCAGTCTGAAGAAATGGACAAATTCCTAGACCATCTTTCCATAATACCATCCCATACAGTAAATCCTCAACATATAGTGGCTTAAAATAAGTTGATAGTTTTCTTTAAAAAAAAAATAGTTAACTTTGGCCATAAACCTAGGGTTTTTTTTTTCTTTTCAGGCTAATAGCTAACATCATTAACTTCCATTTAATAATGAAACATTCGCTCCGCCTTTTAACATTATTAAGTGTCCAAAGGATTCCTGCATTTAGATGATGGCTGATTTCTTGAGAAATTACACTTGGAAATAAAGAAGCAAGCATGTATAGATAAGAAGGCCTGATTTGGTGGTGGTAGTGAGACTATGCAGGTTGCAAGAAATTATTTCTGCATGCTTTGTTTTTAACATTTAAATTTTTACTGAAGAAGGAGCCCTGGAGATCATGTAGTTCATCCTTGTCAAATTACTGACTAGGAGAAAGAGATTTCCAAACTCACCAACAATTTGTTTTTTAGCTTTTCTTTTTTTTTAAGTTTATGTGTTTATTTTGAGAGAGAGAAAGAGAGAGAGCATGAACAGGGGAGGGGCAGAGAGAGAGGGAGAGAGATTCCCAAGCAGACTCTACACTGTCAGTGCAGAGTCCAATGCAGGGCTCGAACTCACAAACTGTGAGATCATAACCTGAGCGAAAGTCAAGAGTCTGACGTTTAACAGACTGAGTAACCCAAGGTCCTTACCATCATTTTATTTAAAAACATGGTATAAAATAACACTGTTGCTTCTAGGAGAACAGGAAAGTAATTTGCTAATCAGACAAAAAAAAAAAAAAGGACAAAGATGTTTATACAATGCTCCTGCTTTTTCTCTGGCTAAAAGCTATTTTACTTGGATATGGACTAGCTCATTCAAAACTACTTAGCTAGAGAGCAATGTCCTTCTTATCTTCTATCATGTGTACCATTAATAAACAAGATGACCAAAAAATACTATAAATTTCACTCTAATAGAATTTTCCCATCCTACTGGTATCTTTTAACTTTAGAAAATGTTTAATTTAAAAAAGATATACGGTCATGTTTAAGTTTTAATATACTTGTAAAGTACTCCTATTTTTAAGAACAAGGCATTATTACCATAACTTAATTTAGTATAAAAACATTTATTGAGTACCTATTTTGTACTAAATTCTGCATTAGTCTATGGTGATGCAAAGAAAGGCAAAGCATGCTTCATTTCCTTACAGAGCTAAGTCCAGTGAGTGAGAAAGATAGTATTATGATAAAATTGTGATGAATATCATGATAATTATTATGAATAGAGGTGTTATGTGAGCCCAGAAAATAAGTGCCCAAGTCAGTTTTGGAAGAAGACTTCCTAGAAGAGAAGAAACAGGAGAGGGAGGGGCTAAGGACTCTATTGTGCAACTTTTTGAGGCTCTCATTTTGTGGAGCTACATAAGGTAACTTCCTTTCTATCTCTGCAGACATTTCACCAGTATCTGAATCATACTTTTGTTTTCTCTATAAACTGACCAAATAGACTGTTGGTTGACAGAACCACCTCCCCTGTGTGTTTCTCTTTTTATTCTATGGTACTCTGAGAACCACTGGGGTTTCCAGTCTCCATCATAGAATCTTCCCACAAAGAACACATTAAAGTTTTTAATAAAGTGGGGCGCCTGGGTGGCTTAGTCGGTTAAGCGTCCGACTTTCGCTTAGGTCATGATCTCGCGGTTCGTGGGTTCGGGCCCGCGTCGGGCTCTGTGCTGACTGCCAGCTCAGAGCCTGGAGCCTGTTTCACTCTGTGACTCCCTCTCTGACCCTCCCCTGCTCACGCTGTCTCTCTCTCTCTCTCTCTCTCTCTCTCTCTCTCCTGGAAATAAATAAAACATAAAAAAAAATTAAAGTCTTTAATAAAGAATAACAAAAAATAATAGATATAATAGTAAACATTTTAATTAAGCATTTCAGCAACTGCTTTAAAAATCTATGCTCTAGGGATGCATGGGTAGCTCAGACTTTTAGGCATAAGACTCCTGATTTGAGCTGGGGTCATGATCCCAGCATCCTGGGATCCCAGGATCCCCAAATCCCATGATCTCTGTGCTGTCAGCATGGAGTCTGCCTGGGATTCTTTCTCTCTCTTTTGTTTTTTAATTTTTTAATGTTTTTTTTAATTTATTTTTGAGAGTCAGAGAGAAGGAAACAGCACAAGCAGGGGAGGGCTAGAGAGAGAGACACAGAATCCCAAGACAGGCTTCTAGTCTCTGAGCTAGCTGTCAGCTCAGAGCCCAACGCGGGGCTCGAACTCACGAACCATAAGAGCATGAGCTGATCCAAAGTCGGACACTTAACCGACTGAGCCACCCAGGTGCCCCTCTTTCGTTCTCTTAAAAAAATCTGTACCCTAAAAGAGAGATACAGTGTCTTCTGTACATATTGTGAAATATGGACTAGGCAAATGAGTATTCAATTAGTGAAACCTGGATTGTGATGCTCTAAAGAGTCTGATTATGCTTTTAATTTTTTCCCAAGCTTCACACACCTGGAAGCCAAGTGCTTTTCAGGAAGACTCACATAAAATAGATTATTTGTATACAAGCCACCCACCTCAGTAGATTCAAAGGTTAACAGTCACAGAATTCAGAGCTGATTTTAAACAGTAGCTTTGGAGGGGTGCACCTGGATGGCTCAATCGGTTGGATAGTCAACTTTGGCTCAGGCCATGATCTCACAGTTTGTGAGTTTGAGCCCCACATTGGGGTCTGTGCTGACAGCCAGATCCTGGAGCCTGCTTCAGATTCTGTGTCTCCCTCTCTCTGCCCCTCCCCTGCTCATGTTCTTTCTCTCAAAAATAAATAAACATTAAAAAAATATTTTAAAAAAGTAGCTTTGGATCTTAGGTGAAAACAAAGCCAGTTAAGATCAGTGTATTTCAACATCTACTAATATAGTCTGGTTTTAATCTTCTTCTTATAAAAAGTATTCTCTTGTGTGCCTAAAGATATGTTTCATTACAAGCTCTAGTAAATTGAAGAAGAGGGTATGTGTGTGTTTACAGAGGGGGAATGAGAGGAAGTGCACATGGACAATCTTTTATCTTCTTTAACTTTCCTCATTTGTTTCATTTTCCCATTATCTTTTCTTTGATTCCTAAATTATTGCTTATGCCAAACTTTACCCCACTAACACAGAAGATAGATTTCATCTACAACCTCTTCCTAAAATGTTAATAAAGCAAAATTAATTGTGCATGAAATATTCTTTAAATTTGCTATTTTCCCCCTATTTTGTTAGTAGCATTTCTCTGTGATGATGCAAATCTAGGGCAACTGCATTTCGGCATCAGGACCCTAAATGTGCTCCCTACTGGGCTGATTACTTGGAGCTAATGTAGTGTTCCATTCATTGGATTCCACACACTTACCCCATATTGATTGCATTATCAGTAGTAGTAATCACAGATATCATTACCAGCCAATTACACAAACACGTATCTAAACTAGGTAACTTATTCACCAACATTATCTCTTACAAGTCTTAATTTTGTAATGAAGCTGATCATTTTGTCCAATTGAGTGTAGCTACATATTTTGATCTAGTAGACTAAATGTAAGTGTATTGAATTATGTAGTAGGTAATTACTTACATATGTTTGTAACAACACAAATGAGAGCAATTTGAATGTAATCTGTTTCTTATTCTATTTGAGGGCTGCATTAGAGAAGGTTAACTGCTTTAAAAAATAGACCCAAACATGTATTTGGATCAAACACAATAGAAGTGTTTTTCCTGCTCATATAACAGAATTGGTGTGAAAACCAGTTACTTGGGCATGCAGTCATCCAGAGACCCAGGTGGGTTTCTGACACATTCAGTAAAAGAATTCCAAGGTCACCCTAAAAGATTCATTTCAGGGAAAAAGAATATTGAGGAGCTATTGGGAGATGACTATGGGCTAAGCCTTGCTGTGATGAATATTCATTTTCTATTGGCTAGTTTCCATATGACCATACCCCACTATCAAGAAAGGGGGAATTATAATCTATCCAAGAAGTAAAAGAAAGCTTAGATTTTAGTGAGCATTAGCAATTTTTGCCATAAGGACTCAAAACAGAGCTTGTGCTATTTCTTTGTATAATGAATACTTTATTTGGCTTGTCATTATTTGGAACTTCTATCAGGGTTGCTTTGCTTTTATTTTCTTTACACCATGTCAGATATATTCTAAAACTTTGATCCAAGCCCTGCCTCTTAGACTTATACATATTAAACAACTGAAGAATGGGGAATATAAAATCACAAAGTATTTTTTCAAAATTTTAAACAAATAAAGTATGACTATATTATTGTAATAATTTTTTAGCAGTTTAAATTGCAAACAAGTAGATTAGGATAAAAGGTTTGTGGGTGATAAAAAAGAGGTCTCTTAGTTGAACCCTTATTGCACAGATAAGGACCATGAGGTGTGGCAAGATAAATTTGTTTGTTTAATTCTACAGGAAGCATTTGTGGTTCCTGGCTCTTTCTCAAGCCCATCTCTTACATAACATTATTTGTAATCTTTTTAATTTGTAGTCATGTTTTCTACAAAGCATAAGTCATTGAATAATGTCCATTCATTTACAGGGATGTAGTAAAACACAATAAATAATAACTGACATAAGGCTAATATGTTTAAATCTGCAAAAAATAAATCCAACACCTTTCCAGTTTTCTCCAAATTCACATGAAGATCCAATAAGTTAGCTGCTTAGTAAAAGGTGGTTTTATTCACTACTTTATTTTTATTATTTCTTCAACAAAAGAATAATGACTTTTAGATAAATCTGCAATTCTAAAATTATAAAATTTGTGGCATGTGGATTATAAATTTATGATCACCATGCCAATTAATATTTAAATTAAAATTTCAGGAAAAATGAATGATGAAATCTGAAATATTAGAAGGTATGTTTCTTCTAAAGAAGAAAGCCAAATCATTATTTTTATTAAAAAAATACACTGCATTTTTGGTGGGTAACTAACTCTTAAAAGCAAACGGTAACTATTAGTGAGACACCACCCTAGCAAAAAAGGTAAAGTTCCATACTTAATTGTCATTGCCAGAGCCTAATATCATGCTCTTTCTTCAAGGATGCATAAAATGGAAACTTTAGTAAAAGAAAAGTTGCACAAGTCTAGGTGTGGTCTAAATCATACAAACTTCAGGATATGTTGAAATTATGTGGAAATTTGGAGTATTGTTGCCATTTGGATTTTTATCAGACATTAAATCTGGCTGATGGTTAATATTATACCACGAGTGAACCAAAACCATTAGAGTGAAACACATCCTTTTTTTTTTTTTTTTTAATTCAGATAAAACTGAAGGACGGTCTTCAGAATTGGTTTTCTTTCTTTTTAATGTTTGTTTATTTTTGAGAGAGAGAGAGCAGGGGAGGGACAGAGCTAGAGGGAGACACAGAATACGAATCAGCTCCAAGCTCTGAGCTGTCAGCACAGACTGAGATGACACAGATCATGAAATCATGAGCCAAACTTGGACACTCAAACAACTGAGCCACCAGTCTCGCCCAAACTTGATTTTTTATAAGCCTCATAAACATGGCTACAAGTTTGCCATAGAATAACTTTTGCTTGTTACAGTAAGAATTAGAAAATCTGGCAAATTTATTTCTTTTTTCTTTTTCTTTTTTTTTTTTTTTACAAATAGTTTATTGTCAAATTAGTTTCCACATAACACCCAGTGCTCATCCCCACAAGTGCCCTCCTCCATGCCCATCCCTCCTCCCCCCATCCATCAGTCCTCAGTTTTTGTCAGCATTCAAGAGTCTCTCATGGTTTGCCTCTCTCCCTTTCCCCCACCATTTCCGCCCTTCTTCTCCCCCTTGGTCCTCCGTCAAGTTCCTCCTAATCCTCCTATACGTGCACACATATGATATTTGTCCTTCTCTGCCTGACTTATTTCGCTCAGCATCACACCCTCAAGGTCCATCCATGTTGCTACACATGGCCAGATTTCATTGTTTCTCATTGCCATGTAGTATTCCATGGTATAGATAAACCACATCTTCTTGATCCATTCATCTGTTGATGGACACTTAGGCTCTTTCCATGTTTTAGCTATTGTGGAGAGTGCTGCTATGAACATTGGGGTACATGTGCTCCTATGCATCAGCATTTCTGTATCCCTTGGGTAAATTCCTAGCAGTGCTATTGCTGGGTCATAGGGGAGTTCTATTGTTAGTTTCCTGAGGAACCTCCACACTGTTTTCCAGAGGGGCTGTACCAGTTTACATTCCCACCAATAGTGTAGGAGGGCTGGCAAATTTATTTTAAGTGAAGATGAGAAAAGCCTTTGCTCCCTGTCTATCCACCTCCTACCAAGCACAAATAGAAAGGTCCATCTAATACATGATGCTACAAAAGAACAGTGGTGTGAAATGTAGATAAAGGAGATAATCAGACTTTGGCTGCTTTCATATTTACTTGGTCCATGTGGTAAAAGTCTGCATTCAGTTGATTATTTTTTTGAATTTATTTATTATTTTGAGAGAGAGATAGGACAAGTGGGGGAGGGGCAGAGAGAGGGAGAGAGTCAAGCAGGCTCTGCATTGTCAGCACAGAGCCCTACATGGGGCTTAAACTCACAAAGCCATGAGATCATGACCTGAGGCAACATCAAAAGTCAGATGCTTAACTGACTGAGCCACCCAGGCACCCCTGCATTCGATTAATTATTAATGTGAAAAACTATCCAGCAGGGGTGCCTGGGTGGCTTAGTCAGTTGGGCATCTGACTTTCTCTTAGGTGATGATCTCGTGGTTCATGGGTTCAAGCCCCGCGTCAGGCTCTGTGCTGACTGCCAGCTCAGAGTCTGGAGCCTATTTCAGAATCTGTATCTCCCTCTCTCTCTTACCCTCCCCTGCTCACACTGTCTCTCTCCTAGAAATATATAAAAATAAAAATAAAACTATCCAGCAAAATTCATAGTGTCACTATGTGTATGCATCAGGGACATCAAGGCTAAGACAGCCCATCTTTTAATGTACTGTGGATTGTCATTTATAGTGCTTTGATTTGCAAGGATTTTATATGCAATCTCATGGAGAGTAGAGATATACACTTCTTTTGGGATCCTTTTTTTGGGATATACCCTCTTTAAATATAGGCAACATGTGTTCAGATTATTTTAAAAAGCTACAGTTTCATATTCTCCAGAGAATCTGACGTGGGTCCCCAAGGTGACACAGAATGTATTTTGAAAGGAACATAATAAACGGGAAGAGTAGATTCCTTTAACTTTTTTGGAATTTGGACTCTAAAATCAAACTGAGGTTTTCACAGGTGTAATGGAAACCATTTCTTTTGAAAAATGCTCATATCATAATGACAGAGATAGTCAAAACTGTAAGCTGCCACTTTAGTTTGATTATTCTTTTGAAAACAATCTGTGTTAAATATTATTACACAGAACTACATGAAGAGCAAAGAGAATGCGTTGAGAAACTGAAATCGCATTTCAGTAATCAATTGTTTTCAATTACATATGGCCTCTGAAGAATTTCTATGAAAGGAAAATACCTAGAGTTGATTTTATTCAAATTCTGGAATTCTTTCCTTTTGAAAAAAATATGCATTCTGGTATTTTGGTGTATGTAAATTTTTAACTCTCTAACTCTGTGTATATTAAGGCACATGGCATCCTAAGTAGGACTATATTTAAAAAGTGAGTAATTTTATTTTTACGGCCCTGGATATGGCTTCTTTATACTGTGATGAATCTTGCTTTCTGCTTTTTATTTGCATAAGTAAAATCTTCAGGTTTGCATCATCATGTATATTTCCTGCATATAATTAACATTAACTTTTTTCACTGTGCAGGGCCGGCTCTTTGCCTCAGCATATTCCCCTGGAGATTATCAGATACCTGTCTGAGGAGAAAGATTTTCTTCCTTGGCATGCTGCCAGCAGAGCTCTCTATCCTCTGGATAAATTACTGGACCGCATGGAGAAATACAATGTCTTCAATGTAAAAAGACATATTTTCTTCTTTCTTACTTTCAGATGATGAACAGTTGTCTTATTATCCACTTTGTGCAACTAATCCTGAGTTATTTGCGTTTCTTCTTCGAATTTGTATTATCATTTTTGTCCTGATTGTCTGCGCAGCACTGATGACACTTACTTGAAGAAGAAATTTAATATAAGCTACTTTTTATTCTGACCTAAAAGTGTCAATTAAGCTTAAATGACTCCGAATTTAAGGACAATTATACATGGCAAATCCTTAAAGTTCTAACTTACTTTCCAAGAGTTAAAGGGCTCTATGTTCACAAAGGACTTAACCGGGGTAGAGGGATCCCAAAGATCTTAACAGAATATAGACAATTTTAGTAAAGATTCTTAGTCATTATTTTTATCCAAAAAGGGCAAAGAGAATTCAAGTCACTTCCTTAATTAACAAGGATAAGATCAACATTGAGGCAAAAGCCCATTCATAATTGGGTCCAAGGGTATACGGGAGACCAAACAATAGATAATCCAAATAGACATGAAGACATGACAAACATTCCAAAATGTTACCTGACCAGATTTCCTAAGCTGCAGCCTGATCAACCCAAACTGCATTGTAGACATCACCTAATCTAATTTAATAACCATTTTGAATAATATTAGAATTAACTATGGCTAATGAGCTTTTGGTTCCTAAATTTCTTATCAGAGTGAGGCTTTGCATATGAGACTATGTCTCTGTGCCTCATATCATCTTGGGGCACTGTTTGGTTCCCTTCAGTTATCTTAGCAGTCTGCCCTGTGTTTTGTAAAATCATCCTATTTTTTATGACATGCTGGCTTTACTGATGCCATGGCATGAAATCTGTTTATTAGCACCCTCTAAATTGTATGAAGCCCATTAGAGTTGCTTCTTGTTTTCTTCTTCTAAGCCTCCATGAAAACACCTCTGTTTTAGTATTTTTTGAATTGGAATAATCCTGGCTTGACTGTTCATTGTTAAGTGTTGTCTAATCCTTACAACAGACATGCAAAAAAAAAAAAATGTGTCTTTACAGTTACGGTATAACTTTTATCTGCTAGAGAAAGACTTATATACTTCTCTTTTCTCCTTAAACAGAGACACTGGAATGTTAAACGTTTGTAAAAGTAAAACACATTTTTGTGTATATTTGTACTTTGGAATAATATTTCATGTCAGACACTTCAATTTCAGTAAAAGTTAAGAATTGCTTTTACTATAATTTCAGTGCTTTCATTCTTTGACAAAATTCAAGGACCACATTAAAGTGAGGAGAGCATATTTTATGTTGCTCTCTACTATTTAAATATTTTTTCAGGTTTACTTATTTACTTTGAGAAACACAGAGACAGTATGAGTAGGGGAGGGACAGAGAGAAAGGGGGAGAGAGAGACAGAGAGAGAGAATCACAAGCAGGCTCTGAGCCATCAATGCACAGCCTGATGTGGGGCTCAAACACATGAAACTGAGATCATGACCTGATCTGAAACTGAGAGACGGAAGCATAACTGACTGAGCCACCCAGGCACCCCCATTGCTCTCTAATATTTAAATATATCATTAGCTCAGTGGATTGTTGACTTTGAAATGCCATATTTTTTTACTGAAGAGCATTCTGTGCATGTCAGGTTCGACAATGCTAGGCTATTGGCTGGGCTTACCTAACAGTTTTGCATGTTCTGTTGACATGAAATGTATAAAAATTAGGTGCTTATTTTCGTAAGCTGTATTTACATACATTTATATATATGTGTGCATGTCTGTCATTATCAATATTCCTCAGTTTCCTTGTTGTGCTACAAAACTTATCTAAAATATTTAATACTGCAAATTACTTAATCATTTAATAGGAAATAAACAGTAGACTTCCACCACTGCAATTGTGTTTTATCCCTATTTTCTATATTTGAAATACTAAGCTGAATAAAAGTAGAGCATTTATCATGCCCATTATTTAACTGATATTTTAAAGTAGGCTCATCTAGAAAATATTTTATTTTATTGTATAATTTTAATTATCAGCATGGAGATGTTTAAACTGACATTATCTTTATTTCCTCTAATGCCCATTTAGGAATATATTTTAAAGCAAGTTGCAGCAACATACATCAAACTTGGATGGCCAAAAAACAATTTTAATGGATCTCTTGTTCAAGCATCCTACCAACATGAGTACTGTTTTATTTTCTTATTCGCTTCTTTTCCCCCAGAGCTGTATAATAACATACCAATAGTATCATTGTGACTTTAGCAGCATGAGTTGATCTGTCTCTCATTCTGCATCTTTCATTTCCCTTTCCTGGGAGGTCTGCTGATGTACTCATCAGTACAGTTTCCACTACCAGGTACTGGGAACAAAGGCATATCCTTGTCCTGTTTAAATGTACGATCATCCTTTAGTGATAAAGGAGAGATTCAAACCCACACCCCTCACTGTATTATTATTTCCAGAGAAGACTTTTAGTATTCATAACTTTTACTCTGCCTAAACATCTCTTCCTTAGCAAAATAGGTTTTCTATATCTGAAAATTATTTTTGTGCTGATTATTTACTTCTCTATTGTTTATGTAATAAGTTATCCTTTCTCTCCAAATATTAACACTGCGTTTTATTGGTTTTCCCTTTTGACGGTGCCTAGAGAGCTGCGTCGAGAAGTTATAATGCTGGCCTGCAGTTTTGGCAACAAGCACTGTCATCAGCAGGCGTCAACACTTATTTCAGATTGGATTTCCAGCAACAGGAACAGGTAAATTGAACCAAATCCTATATTTCTGATATGATTTAATACTATTCTCAGAGTCTTGCTTGATACATTGCTTTTATCAACTGGAGAAAAACAAGACAAGGTAAAAACACTGCAAAACTGTGTTTCAGTTCACAGCTTACAAGGTAACAGCGTAAAAGCCACAATACACTTATTTTTAGAACATTTCGTGGAGTTTTAAGCTAACTTTCTTAATGTAGGCCCTTATTCATTACAGATAAGGCATCAGCTTTTTTTGAATTTAGATAACTTTGCTATTCCATGAGAACAAAATAATTTTATTTAGGCTAAATTCTAAGGTTCTTAACAAGGGTTGTAGTATTTATTCATCAAACAACTGAGCCTATGATGTAAGTGAAGTAGCATAATTTTTTAAACATTTATTCATTTTTGAGAAACAGAGAGAGACAGTGACAGCGTGAGTTGGGGAGAGGCAGAGAGAGAGGGAAACACAGAATCCAAACCAGGCTCCAGGCTCCCAGCTGACAGCACAGAGCCAGACATGGGGCTTGAACTCATGAACTGTGAAATCATGACCCCAGCCCAAGTCAGATGCCCAACCCACTGAGCCACCCAGGCACCCCACTTAGTACATTTGAAAATACTGCTATTGAGAAAATGCTATTTTTTAATACCTCATCTATTTAGCCAACTTTTACTGAGCAATTCTCAATCTCAGTTGGTGGCCAGAAAGCAAAGAGAAGAGGGAGAGCTTAAAACAAGGAGAAAGTTCAGCTCTATACACAGATAGTTGGTCTTTGGAGCAAGGGCTAAGGACAAGACAAGGTGTGAACACCAAGAACAGATGATGACTGCCTTGGAGGAATCACATTGGCCCTCATGAGGTGTGAATAGGATCCCAATGGATGGACAAGGACAGGCTGGACGCAGGGGCAGGTGCCTGAGTCCCTACAGTGGGTGGACCTGGATTCCAGGCAGAAAGAAGGCACATAGATTGATGTCTAGTTTAATGAGTGCAGCACGTTTTGACTTGTGAATTTGAACAATCCATCATTCCCAACATTCCCTTATAAATGAAAGTTTACATAGAAGTTGTCAGCTCATTTCAGTTTTGATAACTCTGCCATTTATTTATGGTAAAATAATTAAATTGGTGTCTAATACTTTACGGTTCCTTTGTTATTTCCTTCATCATTTTTATATTCTCCTGCTTTGCTTTCTTCTACAGCTGGGTAAGTAAACATGCTAAGTGGAACTAACTCTGCGTTTACTAAGATTTGCTCAGCCAACCATATGACATGTCACCGCATACATAAGTGACCTCCTGCAGTAAGGGTGGCTGGTACTCGCCTGTGTGTGAAGATCAGAGAGTTAACCTGCATTTTTTTTTGTTTTGATGACAGCTTAATAATAAAACAATAAGTGTAATCCTGTAGTTGATGCTGAATTTAACTTTCTTAAATTGAGCCAATGAAGGGGAGCATGAGGTTGTGGCTAAAGTAAGACACCAGGCAGTTTTGTTTGTTTGCTTGTTTGTGTTTAATGGGAATATTAAAAACCATCTTTAAAAAAAGCCCTGGAGGGGCACCTGGGTGGCTCAGTCGGTTGGGCGAGACTTCGGCTGCTCAGGCCGTGATCTCGCAGTTTGTGGGTTCCAGCCCCACATCGGGTTCTGTGCTGACAGCTCAGAGCCTGGAGCCTGGTTTGGATTCTGTGTCTCCCCCTCTGTCTCTGCCCGTCCCTGGCTCATGCTCTTTCTCTCTCTGTCTCAAAAATAAATAAACTATTAAAAAATAATAAAATAAAATAAAATAAAATAAAATTTAAAAAGCCCTAGGAGATGCTGTATATTTATGATAATCAATCGAAAGGACAGTGAGTCATGGTACTAGGGGAGATTGCTGAGGTGTTGTGCTACTTTATGGCCTCATGTTGGTATGCTGGGGACATAGGTCAAGTCAGTGACACTGGATTTAAGAAAATAGAATGGATGTGAAGGTTGGTGCAGGGAAAGGTAATGGAACCAAAATGTGCATTGAAAAGCTAGAGATGGTAGCAGCAGAGAGAGAAAAATTCAAGAATTACAGTGAATGATAAATTGAATGAGTCGACATTCTGATCCCTGTTAATATATTCAAATGCTCCAGTGTGTTGAATTGTAATGGTGATGTCATGCATAAAAATGGATGAGCTACATTCAGGTCTTGTTAGGCTGTGATTTGGGCACTAAGTTCAGCAGAACATCACATCTCAGAAAAGAGACAAATTGCCAAGCATTCAGTAGAGAACAATACAAATGATAAAAAGATCTTGAAAACACAAGCTGCAAAAGGAGGTCGTGAGACCTGAAAATTGCACTCTGGAAAAAAAATGACAGGAAAAATGATAGCCTTTTGTATGTATAAAAAACATAATAAAAGGGACAGAAATTGGTTTTTTTCACTGATTGGTACAAATAAACAAGAAATAGTTGGGGTAAGCTTCACTGAATAAAGTATAAGGATTATATTATTTCTGTACGTGAATTATTATTTAAAAATTTCTGTAGTAAAACACTATTGGGACTGTACAGTTAACCATACAGAGATGACAGTATGGTAATATGGAGTTTTCTCTAATAAGAAAATTGAACCTAAAATTAAATGTGTCCACAATAACACTGCGTCTTAATTTCGTGCTAAAGTATTATTTTGCAAATGATGTTAAAAAGTAACATTTAAAGCTTTAAGCCAATACAGAATAAATATTTAAAGTATTTAATTTAATTAATTTAATTTAATTTAATTTTAGGGGCAGGGTGAGGGCCAGGGGCAGAAGGAGAGAGAGAGAGAGGGGAGGGGGAGAGAGAGCGAGGGAGAGAGGATCATAAGCAGGCTCCATGCTCAACACGGAGCCCAACTCAGGGCTCTATCTCATAACCCTGGGATCAGGACGGAGCCAAAATCAAGAGTCAGACACTCAACCAACAATGTCACCCAGGTGTCCCAAGTATTTAATTTTGAAAAGTATTCAATAAAAGTGATATTCATTCCCTAACATCTAAATTGATAAGTGGTATCATCACTTTACTTAAAAGATACACTGGGAGTGCCTGGGTGGCTCAGTGGGTTACACGTCTCACTCTTGATTTCAGCTTGATTTCTCACAGTTTGTGAAATGGAGCCCCACATCAGGCTCTGCTCTAACAGTGCAGAGCCTGCTTGAGATTCTCTCTCTTCCTCTCTCTCTGCCCCTCTCTGTATTCTCTCTCTCTCTTTGTATCTCTCTCTCTCAAGATAAATAAATAAACATTAAAAAATATCCTGAAACAGTGGAGTACCTTATACATGATAGGATATCAAAAATGTATATTGAATTGAAATGAATTGGAAATTTATTTTGAAAATGGAAAAATTAAGGCCATTCCATAGTAAAAATGATAAAGTGGAGGAACTTCTCTGGAACTTTGCAACATACATAATACATACACTTCACTAGTCATGCAATTAATTATGCCACTGATATTAAGGTCTTTAATGATGATGATTATAATGGAAACTATAGTTGTTTATTGAGTGGTTAGTCCATTTCAGGTGTTGGACTAACTGCTTTTTGTGCACAATCTCATTATTTTTATTTCATACTTATAGAAAACAAATCTAAGACTCACAAAGGTTGTATGACTTGCCAAGATTATATATAACAATACTAGTGGCTCTGGGTTTCCACTCCCAGACTGCATGTGATTCTGTGGTGGTATATCAAATTACTATACATCGGTAATATATATTTGTTCAAAAATGATTAAAAAACAAAAAGAAAAAAGACACCCAACAGAACTCAGGGAATCTCTGCAATGACTATAAGCAACAGTTTCATGCAAGTTGTGCTCAGGACATAAGTCTGTGATTCTCAAATATGGTCATGTATAAGGATCATTGGGAAGAACCGTGGGACAGTTTGCTGGGTCCCACCCCCAGAGTTCTGGTTCAGTGGGTTGAATGGGGCCCAACCATTTGTATTCATAACAAGTTTCTGTGTGATGCTGATGCTGCTGGCCTGGGGACCACACTTCGGAAACCACAGGTGTAGGGAAAGGCTACTGTCTTCAAAGTCAAAGGCACCAGTGACTAACTTGCAGCTGTACCACTAAATGACCCGAGGACAATCAATCACTTGGTTTCATCATCTGAATAATGGCAATAATATTATTAACCAAACAAGTCATGAGCATTATATAAAAGAATGCCTGTTTATTAATTGGCTTTTATGGGAAATCATAAAGCATTAATCATCTTTGGAGTTGCCATCTACTTGTTTTGACCATACCTTTTGTAATAGGTGGTGAGTTTTATTTATATTTTAAGTTTATTTATTTATTTTGAGAGTGTGAGAGAGAGAGCATGCACATGGCACAAGTGGGGGAGGGGCAGGGAGAAAGAATCCCAAGCAGGCTCTATGCCGTCAGTGTGGAGCCTGATGTGGGGCTTGATCCCACCAACCATGAGATCATGATCTGAGCTCAAATCAAGAGTCAACTGCTTAACCATGGACTGAGCATATAGTGGCTAATCCAGTGGTGTTAGCTTTAAATGGTGAAAGGAGGAATAAGGAGGAATACATCATATAGAATGCTTCAGTATCAGGTCTTCTCTGTAAGTTTTGGGACTATAAGTATGTGACCTGTAACATAAAATATGAAACAAAATATTAGTGTAGAGATCCTTAGTTAAGAGCATGGGGACGTTTGCCCTTTTTCTCCTACTTCAAGAAATACTGCCTGGCTTGGCCTCTAGGTAAATATCTCTTTTTACTCCCCACCTTTATTTGGCTGCTCATGTCCTGCCATCAGCCATAGCTCATTGTATCTCACAGGAAAATAGCTCCAGTTAAGCTCCTTTCCTTTGTGTCTCCCTCTGTTCACCAATGTTCACTTTTCTCGTGAGAACACAGAGGAGGACAGACAAAAGGCTATTTTTGCTACAGTCTGTGTATCTGGTTCAGAAACCTCATGTTTTCTTCCCCTAAAAACATAGATCCTAACTTATTGTCCATGTCCCCAAGTTATTATGGTCCTATTCCCTTTGTTCTTTATGCTGCTTTTTGTATTCTTCTTACGATAAGCTGTCCTATGATAAATTTTCATAGGCCAAAGTTATAGCAGCCAGACATGTCGTTTTAGTGCTCAGTTACCAGCATATGCATTTTGCAGACAGGTGAACCCAGCAGGGAGTCTGTGTGGAGTAATGTGAATGACAGGGCTGCCCAAACCTCGGATGGGCTGGGGTGAGGAATTAGGTTTGCTCCTAGTTTGTCATTAGACAGATGGGGCTTTAGAAAAATTGGTGTTTACTCCAAGTCTCAACCTTGTTTCTAAAGCAAGGGCACTGCCCCCAAATCATTAGTGCTGACATCAGATATAACAGTCCAAAATTTCATACTCACTGTGCATGGACATAAAACCATACAGTCTCCTTATGATTTGTCCACTTTTGGTTCTCCTTTGATTATTAGTGTACAGTTATTTGATTATTATAAAGTTCAAAGGGTGCGTCTTCATTTATTCGGTATATTCAGTAAGTATCTATCGAGCAGCTACTCTGTGTTGGAACTGTGCTAGACACTTGGAAGGCAAAGTTCCTTCATTCAATGAATGCCAGCCCCGTTACTTACCTGGAGTTGGGAATACATGGTTCGTGCCCGGACATATCCAAAAGATTCGTCATGGGGCAGGGAGAGAGTGTAGGAGGGAGACAGAGATTGTTCAGAATAATCATAAAACACTGAAAATGAAACTCAGAGAAGTGCAACCAAGAAATGAATGTGTGGTGTTCTGAGAGCCTGTCATAGGGGAATTTGACTAGATCAGAGAGATTAGGGAAACCTTGTCGCCCTCAGAGCTAGTGATGGAAATGAAGCGACATGGACCTATTTGACTGAGGAAGGAAGACTGAGAGGAGTTAATGAT
This sequence comes from Proteles cristata cristata, assembly GCA_017311185.1. Classification (NCBI taxonomy): domain Eukaryota; kingdom Metazoa; phylum Chordata; class Mammalia; order Carnivora; family Hyaenidae; genus Proteles; species Proteles cristata. Next base: position 1,267,807 of record JAESUZ010003082.1, read on the forward strand.
TCCTTGGATATAATGGGGAAAAGGAAGGCATTCATGACAGTTCACCAGAAAAATCCAATAGAGCTCAAATGGTTACACATATGAATTGCCAAAGATAACATTTTTAAGTCTACATCAAAAACTCTCCACCATACGTGTAAGTAGTTGCAAGGATTTACCTTTCAGTATAGTGTAAATAGACCTTTTATTCAACAGAATTCTTTCAAAACTCTAAATGTATCCAATGGAATTAAAATACCCTAGCTATTTTATGCCTACCATTAGCCATTTAAAATATGATTTGTGTTCTTACTTATTAGTTACACATTTTATACTATTCTTTTCTCCCCCAAATTGTATTCTAATATATTTTTGCTAGAAAATCCTTTTTGGATCACCCTATCATACTTTTCTGCAACAAGAAATACATATAGCACATACAGACACTCACACATGTAGTTTTTTCATGTCATAAAATCCTGTGTTAATTTTTTTTCTAAACTGAGTTTTCATTACTCAATTACTATATATAATTGATCAACATAAACACATGGCAAACTTTGATAAATAATCTCCAAACATAAAAATGAAAATTGTTAAATAGAAATGTAAAAATTGAGGTTGGCCTTTTTATTTCCCAGTTTATATATTCACAGATAAATATTACTCACTGCTAGAATAAGAAAAGTTTCACCATGTTTTATGTTGAAGTACTGAGAAACTTAAAGTTTTTTTAATATTTTATTTATTTTTGAGACAGAGAGAGACAGACAGACAGAGCACAAGTGGAGAGCAGAGAGAGAGGGAAACACAGAATCTGAAGCAGGCTCCAGGCTCTGAGCTGTCAGCACAGAGCCCAATGTGGGGCTCAAACCCATGAATTGTGAGATCATGACCTAAGCCAAAGTCGGACAATTAACCAACTGAGCCACCCAGGTGCCCCATTACTGAAAAAGTTTATACAGAAAACTAAATAGATTGGAATGGAAGGTGTTTTGTCATAGCAATGTAACACTTCTTTTGTCTTTCCTAGTGTTGTGCCAAAAATTACATAGGGATCAATCACCAAAATTTTTAAATTATCACCTGATAACTTGCTTGGGCATTTCTTCAAATTTTATGGAAGCAAAGAATTAAAACAAAAATTGAGACTCGTTTTCTGGATATCAACATCAATATTTAGAATTTTTATTTGATATTGCAATACAGTGTACCTTCAGAAGATGCAAGATGAGTGAATGAGAAATATGCCTTTCTCCTGGAAAGTGAAGGAAAATGGCAGAAGGATTTTTATAAAAAGAGAAGTATCTATATGAAAGTTTAGAACATGGAACTTGATAGTTGTACCTATAGCCTTAGATATTCTTTAAAAAGTCTTACCTGCAGATATAGGAACACCTCATTTAAAAAGGCATGGGACTAGGGTGTAGGTAGAAATGGCAAGAATGAGAGATAGATCAGATTGTCTAGGGAGAGAATATAGCATAAGGAAAGAGTTCAAAGTGAAGAATTGAGAAATCACAATATTGAATACCTGGGTAAAATCCAGACATGAGTTGTAGCTCTTGAAGCTGAACATTCCCAGTATATTCTAAAATTGTTTTATTTCATCTTCCAATTTTCATATTTTTAATTTATTATTAATCCTTTTTACTATAAATACAATCTATTTAAGGATGGAAATCTATCTAAAGATATAAATATGTAAAAATGGTAGACAGTCTAAAATATGTCTAGAATTCTTATAAATGCCCCCAGAAACCTATGTAATTCTTAAGTTTACCTTAACTTATTTCTCCTTGAAAAATACAACTATTTGCACTTATTTTGCCTTATAAAAATAAGTTTAGTTTCAAAGTAGATTTTATGATTTTCTAACATATATTTAAAAGTTTAACTCAAAGCTGGAGCACCTGGGTGGCTCAATTGGTAAAGCATCTAGCTTCGGCTCAGGTCATAATCTCTGGAATAATTCGCAATTACCATCAAAATCATCACCATCCTTAACAATGTATTTAACATGCTGTGTCCCTCAGTGTGACGGATGCAGTGTAACAGGGTCAGGTTCATGGGTCCTCGTTTGGATAATGGCATATCTGGTTGATAGTAGACTTGGTTTTTAACTTTCAGCTTTATTTCTAGAATAATGTAGTATCACATATTTCTCCACTGTGATACATATATTTAATCAGTATTAACTCAGACTCTTACAGTACTTGATTCAAGTACCACATATATCTTGAGCCTCTGCCACATCTCAGGTATCATACTGAAAGTCATCAGGGATCCAATGATGAGCCTAAGGAAGCAGTTTCTGCCTTCCTGGGGCTTATAGCCCAGTGGAGTAGACTGAGACTAATCGGGTGTCATAACAAACACTGTAAGATTTTAACTGTATTGAGAAGCCAGAAGGGAGATTTGTAAGAAAAGAACAATTGGACGTGTCAGTGAGACTGACATTCTGGCAGAGTGACAGCTGAACTGAGGCCTACAGGAAAAATACACATTCGTTAGGCAAAGGGAGAAAGGAGATGCTAAACAAAAGACACAGTGTATAAGAACGGTCTTCTTCCTCAACATCATTTCTCAAGATTAAAATCTTGGTACCTTCCAAAGGTTTAGCTGTTTGGGTAGAATATGTACTGACCCAAGGACATCCTCTGGAAATCTTGCATTTTTTTTTTTTCAGTTAATCATGTTTGTTGTGTTTATATTTGCTGAGAAGAGCAAAAATCCCAGTTAATTGATTATGCACCTTCATCAAAACTGTAGGAATTCTCTTTTCTAAAATTAGAGTATGTTGCCAAACAAAAGTGTTCTGGAAAAGCTCATACATAGAAGAAAACTCATACATGGTTTTATGAATGAGTTTTATGAAATGTAGAAAGTGTGCTTGCTATCTGAATTAATCCAAATGTGAATTCCTTTGTCAAACTAGAAATCTTATTCATAACCAGCAATCCTATCTGATTTACCAGATATAAGTAGAGGTCATATATTGGGATTACTTAAGTAGTGGCTAAATCTATATACAAACGAGGGCTTCATTATCTATCTTTTCCTAAGTTTCTCTGGAATCACCCTGAAAGTGCCACTTCTCCTGGCCATTTGGAGAATCCAATACATGTTACTTGAGTTCAGTCCCTGCTGGAATAAATTATTTGACTAAATGACCTACCCACTTGAGGGACTAACTAATCTAGATGTATTTTTTTAATTTACTTTTTGGTGTAACAGAGACTTTAATTGCCTCAAGAACTAATATAACTTCAATAAGTGCATATTTATCTTCATTTTCTTATTGTCATATTTAGTTTCTAATCTAAATACAGTAACAATTTTATATTCTAATATAAAATGCAGAAATAATCCTATACTTTTCTTTTCCTGACACTTTTGGCTTTTTTCTTTTTCTTTTTTTTAATGTTTTATTTATTTCTAGGAGAGAGAGAAAGAGACAGCATGAGCAGGGGAGGGTCAGAGAGAGAGGGAGTCACAGACTGAAACAGGCTCCAGGCGCTGAGCAGGCAGTCAGCACAGAGCCCGACGCGGGGCCTGAACCCACGAACCGCGAGATCATGACCTAAGTGAAAGTCGGACGCTTAACCAACTAAGCCACCCATGCGCCCCAACTTTTGGCTTTTTTCTGACATTTAACTTTTTTAAAAAATTATATATTATGCCATGCATAGAGGCAAATAATCGATAGTATTTTTTAAGGTATTTTAATTTTTACAGAAGCATGCTTTGGAAGGTGACTTGATTTAATTTAACTGTTTTCCTTTTCAGTATGATCAGTATTTTCCCCATTTCTGCCAATAGTCATCTTCCTATCATGCTAGTACTGTTTGCCTGATATTATACCAATTTCAGAAATAACACTATTGAACTTTTGTGCCATCTATCAAAAGATATGCTCATTGATTACTTATAGAATGGCTCTATTTTAACCACCTGACTGTTTGTCACAGCACAAGTGCTAAGTGAGTATGGATTTACATGGGCAACACAGGGAGTGATGTTGATTAACTCACAGTAGTGATCATTATTATTTACTAAGCCAGAGCTGGAGCACCAAGAAAAATAGTTGCAGCTTCCAAAACGTTTTTACTTACAGAGAGCAGATTATCCTAATGGATTCAGATTCAGCTTTCTTACAACTGCTACAGACCATGATAAAAGAAGAAATTTCCTCTACATTTTCTGAAAATAATATAAACACGGAGAAGATTCCTTCAACAATAATAACAATATTTCCTTTCTGTTTATTTTTTCCCCTTGTGATTAAGACTTAGGATTGATTGTCTACATATGATGCATTCTATCTCAAAATGAAAATGAAAATAATTCATGTTAGTCTTTCTAATGATAGTGTGATAATGCTTACTTTATATTGTGATAATGTTGGTAAAAATGTTCTATAAGCATTAAATATTGTTTTGTGATATATATCTTAAAATATCTAAAAGTGATAAAGAACTTTGATGACTTATAATTTCTTGACATTGACAGGAAACACAAAAGCACAGGCAAACTCTGTCAAGGGTTGAAGAGTGGCCTCTAAAATATATGTCTAGGGCCACCTGGGTGGCTCAGTTGATTAAGCATCTGACTCTTGATTTTGGCTCAGGTCACGATCTCATAGTTTGTGAGTTTGAGCCCCGCACTGGGCTCTGCATTAGCAATGTGGAGCCTGTTTGGGATTCTCTCTCTCCCTCTTTCTCTGCCCCTTCCCTGCTCTCTCTCTCTCTCTCTCTTTCTCTCTCTCTCAAAGAATAAATAAATTTTAAAAAATTTAATAAAAGATATGTTAAAATCCTAAATGCTATCTATGAATATGACCTTATTTGGAAACTGGGTCTTTGCAGATGTACTTAAGGATTTTGCAATGAGATCACATGGATTTAGTGTAAGCTCTAAGACAGAAATTAAAGTAATGCATTTACAAGCCTAGGAATGGCAAGCATTGCTGGAGGCACAGGGAGCAAGAAGAAGGCATAGAACAGATTCTGTGGAGCCTGCAGAAGAAAGCAATCCTGCCAACGCCTTGGTTTTAGACTTCTGGCTAGAGGAAATGTAAGAGAATACATTTCTGTTGTTTTAAGCCACTAAGTTAGTGGTTATTTGTTATGGTAGCTCTAGTTAATGCATACGCACACTTTTAGCCTCTGTGTAATATTCGAAATTTATACATGGGAATGGGCAGTAGTATGAAAATAGAATAATTATGTAGCAATATCCCTAAAATTCACAGCAAAAACCCCAGCCTCATATATTAGGATTCCTTCTAAATATTTTGAAAGAGTCCTTTCTTTTTTCTTTTTCATGATTTGAGATTCTTCTTATAATTGAAAATTCAAATAGAAAAAATGTGAGTGACTTCTATTTTATTTTCGTATATAAAGAAATGTTACTTATTTTATTCTGCAATATACAGGGCAGGCATCCAATATATACTCTGTTTCCTTGTTCTCTTCATACACATCAATGCTATGGACAGTACCTGCTGGTTACATGTTCATGTACATTCATACATTTCAGTTATTTCAGAAAATCATAAAATTTGTGTCTTTTAAAATTGTTTTTAGTGTTTATTCATTTCTTGAGAGAGAGGGAGAGAGAGTATGAGCAAGTACAGAAGGGGCAAAGAGTGAGGGAGACACAGAATCTGAAGGAGACACAGAATCTGAAGCAGACTCCAGGCTCTGAGTTGTCATGACAGCACAGAGCTTGACACAGGGCTCGAACTCACTGACCATGAGATCATGACCCGAGCCAAAGTCTAACACTCAACCAACTGAGCCACCCAGGCTTCCCAATTTGTGTCTTTTTAAAAGTATACTTTTCTTAGGTTTATCATCTGCCAATGTAAAATATGCCTTTTTGCCTTATTTTGTAACTTTATCATTCACTTTTACCATTCCCCTTTCCTTCAGAACCCAGCTTATTGTTTTTTCCCCCAATATCTTTCTGTTATCTTATATAACAGGAATAGATTCTTTTTAACTATTTTAAATTACCAAATTTAATTATATTTAACCTTATTCCTTAACACGCATGTGCACGCAGCGCACGCGCACACACACACACACACACACACGAAGTTTACCAGAGATTTCACTACTTTTTCACAGAAAGTCAAAGTGAAGCTAAAGAACATCTAGGGTTTGATATGAGTAAGAATAAGTCTCTATTTTTAAAAAGTGCAGCATTTTTTTTGTTAGTGAATCTACCAATTAAACCTTTGAAAGAACTACATGTTGGTTAGTGTGTATACACACATACACTCCGTATACACACACACACACACACACACACACACACACAGACACATACAGAGTAAAACTTACTTTTGGCCAAAGTAAAATCTACATTTAGTTAGGGATGTTGCTAGTGAGAAAAATACATAACTTATTGCCTACCCATGACAGCTTAGCAGTTATGCCTAAAAAAATTAACTAAAATGTCATAGTTGATTCTTTCCCAGGCTGGAGAATCAGCCTTGTTAACCTCAGTGACCTTGACAAGTGCATTAGAAATGAAATTAAACCACATTTGCACAAGCCCTCACATTTACAGATGTAGTATTTTGATGGATACAATAAATCTATGTAATTTTCAACCTTTCTATGAAGAATACAAAAGACAATGAATGTTGTTATAAATTATTCCTGGGCAATAAGGGTTATTTGTCAAGGTGGAGCCCAATGTCATCCTGTGGGGCTTTTATAAACACTCAGGCCTGGGTCATGATTCGAATGAGAACAGTGCTTATGGATTGCTGATGTTAGTAATGTGTCATTCCCATCATTATTTTGTGTCTTCCTAGTTAATGTACTGATTTCTAATCATTGTGATTCAGACAACACCATTATATATATGTAAATTTATACTTTGTATCACAGCAGGTTTACTGTGCTATGACCAGAGTTGAATGAAAGAAATTTAAAAATCACAGCTCAAGACAGAGCAGATTCTTGGGGCACCTGGGTAGCTCAGTCGGTTAAGTCTCCGACTTCAGCTCAGGTCATGATCTCATGGTTCATAGGTTTGAGCCCCCCATCAGGCTCTGTGCTGACAGCTAGCTCAGAGCCTGGAGCCTGTTTTGAATTCTGTGTCTCCCTCTCTCTCTCTGACCCTCTACTGTTCATGCTGACTCTCTCTCTCTCAGATATAAATAAAACATTAAGAAAAAAAAGTTTTAAAAAAAATGACAGAGCAGATTCTTTGAGAAGCCATGGATAATGGGCACCTGGTAATCGGGAAACAATTAATCTCATCTCTGTTTTTTTCAACAGATAGAGAGAGAGGGAGAGAGAGAGAGAGAGAGCTCGGGAGAGGGGGAGAGAAAGAGAGTGAGAGAGAGAGAGAGCACAAAGCATGGAGCCCTACTGGGGGCGATCAGTCTCACAACCCTGGGATCATTACCTGAGCTGAAATCAGGAGTCAGACATTTAACGGATGACTGAGTCACCCAGGCACCCCCAATTATCTCATCTTTAACACAGGCATCTATAAATAGAGCAATTAATCAGCCATTTCACAACTTCTACAATTGTATACCTCTTAAGTTTTAAATGATGTTATGCTCTTGCAGTTATTTATACTAGCTGCCTGCTGCTCGCTGTTTCAGAGTGAGTCATCAGAGGTATCTTAATTTTTTTTACTTTTGTTACAAAGCAGTTTGATTTTTTTGAGCTCTCATGGGTATAATTGATTCTGGATGTCATAAGGGTTCTGAGTTATGAAATGTTAAATAGCAGTGTTCTAGGGTTTCAGCAGAGTGTTTAAAATCCAGGCCAAAGAAACAGTTTAATCAAACCAGGTAGCAAATTCTCTAATTATTTGCTTTTTTCCATTTACTTTTCTGTAGGTCTTTGTCATCATCATGCTGAATTTTTTGACCTTTCTGTACATTTCTCACTTGTGTTTTTTCTTTCTACCTTGTTTTTGATGTCTCCATCTTTTTATCTTTGTATAATGTTGTCTGAGCCACCTGGTTTCTTACATTTTGTACTTTAACAATTATAAATTTTAAAAAGCGGTCTTATAGACTAAATATTTACCCTCATCAAACCTTTTCCTTCCTACCCTGTAGAAATAGCTACTTTATATAAGGGACTTAAAAATTTTTAATGTAATTTCATATATATTATTTCAGCTTAAGTAAAGTGAATGTCTCTTTTAAAGTACACTTATTTTAGTTATAAAAGTCATTTTAAAGAAGTGCTGTTATCTTAAAATATAAGCTTTTGATACATTCAGGATATTAACAGTTAAAATGAGCCACTCTCCAGCAATCATTTTTCCTTTTCTTTTAAAAAAATTTTTAATGTTTATTAGAGAGATGTTATAGAGAGAAAGGGAGCATGAGTGGGGAAGGGCCAGAGAGAAAGAGGGAGACACAGAATCAGAAGCAGGCTTCAGGCTCTGAGCTGTCAGCAGAGCCCATTGCAGGGCTCAAACCCATGAATTGTGAGATCATGACCTGAGCAGAAGTCGGATGCTTAACTGACTGAGGCACCTGGGTTCCCCAGTCATTCCTTTTCTTTCCTAAGGAAAGAGCAGCATATGTCACTTTGCAAATATGCAAAATTAAAATACAAAGAGGTATTGAACATTTCAGAACACAGGAATTTTAAATATAATTGGTCTGTTATCCAACAGGTTTATACGCCTTGTCTTTTGAGGACCAAAGGGTCATAAAGACTAGTTTTGAACTGCCTTTTCCTTCATTCTGAGGTTTTAGCCCTCCTTTTGTTATGTTTAAATTTCAATGGGAATGATCTAGCACCCTGCAGACGCAAGTGGGCGGAGCCTCTAGAAATAGCAACCCTCGCTGCTGTGGGAAAGGTGCCCGCAGACAGCATCACTGCCTAGCGTTCCCTCCACTGGTCACCTTAGCAGGCTTCAACCTGAGCTCTGCTTTCCCTTTGCTGGGAGCTTTGGAGAGAAGAGATCCTCTGAAACAATACTGCTTCTGGTTGCCAGGATATTTATATGGATTCAGTGGCATGTTGATTGACAAATATACCGGTAAAGCTAGGTGGGATTATAAGTGCATTTGATTGCAGTGCCTTAAACTTCATGTATTGTCAGTCATGATTTTTATAATTACTCATTCACCTGTAGTGAGGTTGTCTAAAAACTTTATATCTGCTTTCTTTCTAGTCCTGTACTCTTTCGGGAAAGATGGAGATATATGTTGCCACTTCGTACTACTAATAATAGTAATAAAACTAATGAGACGGAATGTCATTACCACATGTTGAGACAATTTTCTATGTACCCTGCACTTGGCTATGCACAGCATTTAGATAACACCCATACCTGATATGTACCAGGCACTGTACTGCACTGGATAAACATCATCTCATTTCATTATTGTGATAACCTTGTATGGAATTATTTTCCCTGCTTTCCAGATGAGGAAACTGATCCTTAGGTGCAAAAAAGTCACATATTCTTTCTAAACAGCTTTAAGTTTTATTCAAGATAGCTTTCTCAAGAGCAGCCAAAGGACAAAGGAATGAAAATGGAATGAGAGAAGACAATAGGGGCTATTTTGAATAGGATCAACCTTTGTAAATGTAGGTTATTTTTCAGTCTGATATTTTAAAGTCAACGATTACTCCAAAAGAAGTAAGAGTACTAGTACTTAAAAGGTCAAAGAAGATTCAGAGTGTTGAATCTTCAACCAAAGCTCTCTTTTAACTTTTAGATTAGGCAAGTGATTTTTCTTTTCTGTTTTTTTAAGTTTATTTATTTATGATAGATAGCGACAGCATGAGTAGGGGAAGGACAGAGAGAGAGGGAGATACAGAATCTGAAGCAGGCTCCAGGCTCTAAGCTGTCAGCACAGAGCCCAATGCAGGGCTTGAACCCACAGACCGTGAGATCATGACCTGAGCCGAAGTCGGATGCCCAACCGACTGAGCCACCCAGGTCCCTCATGGCAAGTGATTTTTCAAATGAATTAATTAAATGTTAATTAATTAAAATGAATTAAATGGTAGGCCACACTCAAGATTAATGTTTGATGCAACTGAAAGAAACAGGGGCTTTTAGAGATGCTAGTCATTTCAGAAATTTTTTCATTGTCTTTGAAAATAATTAAATCTACATCACTAATGAAAAGAATCTTTTACTAACAGAGCAGGAAGGGACTTTAGAACTCATATACTTTAGCCTTGTCAAATTAGGGTGAAAAATGAAGCCCAAAGCAATGACCTTGAATTGCCCAATCCTAGAGGCAGTTATTGGTCAAATTAGGTCTACTGAGAACCTGCTTAGAAATAGACCCATATCATAATTAAGCATCAAAATTTATATTTTAAAACAGTATGATTTTTTTTCCCTTGGCAAATATAGTTTCCTCTGGGAGATATTTAACTGTATCATCATAATTGTTTTTACATATTATTCAGTAGCACTTTTCTATATTGGAATATGTTTTACTCTAATAGTAACAATTGTTATCTTTACAAGTATAATTATACATTTACTTATCTTCAAAGTAATTGTAAAATTTCTTAAGTGGTTAAATTTGAAATACATGAATTATAAAAAGAAAAACTAGTTAACTATAATTCCCCAACCCAAAAGCAAATATTAATATTCTCTTGATTTTTCTTTTATTTTTTTAAATCTAATATACACTATTTTTAAATTACCATTGCAGTATTATATATGTATTATACTCATTCTTAATATATTTCATTATTTTAAATAACGTATTTTAGCATGTTATTAAATATTAATCTACATTATTCTCAGTCACTATATCTTAACTTAAACCAGTCCCTTATTGTTATTGTAAATGTGTCCTGACTTTTTACTTTTTTTTTTCTTTAACTTTATTTATTTATTTGAGAGAGAGAGAGATCACAGGAGTGGGAGCTGGGGAGAGGAAGGGCGAGAATCTCAAACAGGCCTTACACTATCAGCATAGAGCCCCACACGGGCCTCAATCCCAGGAACCATGAGATCATGACCTGAGACGAAATCAAGCATCTACACTTAACCTACTGAGCCATCCAGGTACCCCAGATTTCTTACCTTATAAAAAAACAATGTAACAGAGAAAACTTTTAGAGCAAAATTTTTGGAAATTTTTCTAATTCTTTACCTTAATTTGTCAACCTACTTCACAATTTTCCATTTAAGAATTAAAATACCAATTTACTAAGATTTAAAATAGTAGTCTCATTCCACCATCATTTTTTAATTCAATAATTTTTTAAAAAGTGTTCTAAAAGTTACAGCCTTTATTTTTCCACCTACTTAATTTTTTTAACTCCTTAAATTTTTAACAAGCACAGCTTTCCAAAGCATTTTGTTTTTATGCATTTGCTTTTGGCAAAGTAAAAAAGCTTTAACATCTCACCAAAATACAAAATAGATTATTTCAAGGTGATACTTTTATGCTTTTAGAACTTTTGTGCTTTCAAAACTTGTACTATACAAATGAACTCCATCATGATCCTATTTAAAATGAGAATAGAATAAAAAATATAGTACAAGTTATACGAAGTAGGTAATAATTTCTGCAATGTTATACCCTAGAAAAGATAAAGACAGTTCCTTTTGGCTAAGCCTTACTCCGTTCATCTCCTAGGAAGGCAGTTAGAGAGGCTAGGCCTTCTCCCGTGTATGCATACTACACATAGAGAAAAACAAGCACAGCTTTCCTTCTCACATAGTAAAATTCCATTAAAAAATTTGCTTCTGAGGAAGCAGTTAAAAAGAAATGACCGTGGGATATTCACATTCTCATAGACAATTTCCATGAGCACAAAAAGGAGCCCTGTCTCCATCCAATCCTGTTATCAAGAATCTCACAAACTCATTTGTCCTGCTCATAACTACAGGTTCTGTGGGGTTTTCAGCTCATGCCTTCCAAACAAATGAGCTTTTTCATTTGTTCCTAATGACTTTGGATTATACAAAGAGATCTTAAACTGTCCCCAGAGCAATCATTTTGCTAAAATGTTATTAGAACACCTTTACAAATTTAGCAACAAAAGGGGCTTCATTAAACAATGGAAATCATAGGGAACCAAGGCCCTTTGTAAACTTAGGGCTCACCAATCTTGTTTTATCTTCAGTGGTGAGTACAATAATCCTGTGAACTATACCTTGACTCCTTATCTGGTGGGTGGGTGGAAGAAGATAGGGAGTTGATGCCTTGGGAACAGATTGTGGAAAAACCAGAGCACTACTCTCTGGTTAATCAGCTCTGTCCTTCCTCTTGGAAGGAATCTTGTGAACCTTAAGCAATGCATATGACCTAGCATCAGTTAATAGAGCCTTTTCTTTCCTGAGAGTTTGGGGATTTGCAGCTGAGACTGAGGGCTGTTTTTCAATGGACCATCAACAGGGTTCAGATTATATATGTAAACATATGTGTGTCTCATTTTCACAGTAATCAAATTTGATGCATCTGCTGTGCACAGAGGGACGGCTGCTGGCAAACCAGGAAGTTGACCTGCAGCTTAGGGCAGAGCAAATCAAAATTTATGGGGTCTCTCTTGGTTTGGGGCTGCAGCTTCAGATGCAGAATCTGCCCCTAGTATGAGCAGCTTTGCTCTTAAAGGCCTCCTTTGCCTCGGACTACTTTTGTTAGATTACTTCAGGGTGATCTGTCTGTCATTTTATCCAACACTTTATTGCTGAGTGCCCTTTTAAGATTTGTTTTCTCCTCGCTCTTTGTATGACCACATTGCCATAGAGCAGCTGCTTAAGTACCCCAGTAGCCAATGTCTTTATAGTCACCCACAGCCGCATTTTAAGAAGTATCACTTCAGTGCTGGTGAAGAGAATGGATACTGATGGTTGGAAATCCACTTGAGCCAACGTATTTCTCAAAGATAACTGATCAAACTGTGTCTTAAAAATTTAATTAAAAAAGAGGTTACAGGTGGCACTATGGCCGGCACCAGGAGAATTTAGACTGGGTGCATGTATTGCTCTGCTGTCCATTGGTTAGGCCCAGGTGATAGTACCCTCTTAAAGGATATATTATTTTTTAATTTAATTTTTTTGTTGGTTTTGCTTTCTATCATAGTGTTTTATTGAACAATGAAAAATCAGAATTCAGTGGCAAATTTTTGATTACTACTACTACTAAGAATCATTGTATCATACTTTCATTGTCATTGGCCATCTCTAAGCTGATAAAAATGGGAAAAACTTTCCTGTACAGATTATCCTGGTTCTCAGTTTACTGTGTTGTGAGGATAGTGCAAAATATCCTCTCTCAGAACAATTGTTCCCTCTCCTACAAAAAGAAGTTTATGATGCAGACAGCATGGGCATCTGGGTGACACAGTCAGTTAAGCATCTGACTCTTGGTCTCAGCTGAGTTCTTGATCTCAGGGTCATAGATATCTCAGGGTCGTGAGTTTAAGCCCCACGTTGGACTCCATGCTGGGCATAAAGCCTACTTAAAAGAAATAAAAATAAATATGATAGAGACATCATGATATTATTATATAGATTACATAAAATAATATTTGTTACCTGGGACATAGTATTGCACAAAAGTGTCATTTTCTTCCCATGCTCCTTTAGTCAGTGTCCAGGGCTTTGGAGTGGTCAATCCATTTGTTCATTTGTATATGCACCTCACATAGTTCAGTATCAGCCAGCAGGATCCACTGAATAACAAAAATATGGACTATTCCTAGTAACTATGATATATGGCAGTCAAGTTACTTCTAAGGAACATAGTTTAGTATCTGGAGGAGTTTTTTGCATTCTATATATCTCTATATGCTTTTTCTACTTGAAACCATCAATATTGGAGATTGATTTCGTAGGCATAAAAACCTAACTCAATGGGCTCTATCCCTGTAATCTCTTTCATATATTAATAGCTTAATGACTTTATATTAGGTCTAACGTTAAGAAAATATACACTGAAAAAGAAAAAGAAAATATACATTGACCGATGAACTGATGATTTCAGTAGACATTTTACTGTTTTTTTTTTCCTTACAAATGTGTATAGTGATCTCTTGGCCTAGTCAACCATATTACAGTGTTTTCCTCTGTAGCCTATAACATTTGGAAGAAAAAAGACTCATTCTCTTCTCTAGATGTTGATTTAGAGAAAGGCTAGGTTTCTTAATGTTCTTATCATAGTGATTGAAGATGGATATAACGTATCTACCATGATTAAATGTGGTGGTAGTGTTTTCTGAAGCTGTTTGCTGGTTTCCTCTGATGTTTGTGTTCCTTTAGGTTCTTTAAAAACAAAACAACCACACAGAGTGCTTGCCTTCTGATACCACAAAGGAAAAGAGCTCCAGTCAGCAAGGTTAAAATAACTTTTCTCCAAACACTCCAAATTACTTGTTGGAAGAGACAGAAAAATACAGTTTTAGCTATTTCTGGGAACAATTAATTTTGTATGATACTTTAGCAAATCTAAACATCTGGTATTCTAATACACAAGCCTCAGTCTTCTGATTGGAGCCCTACTTAGCTGCTTAACAGAATAAGATTAAGCTTATTTTACTGGTAGTCATTCAGACACTTCCTCCTGTTTTCCAAATACTCCTTTTAACCATAGTGGTGTTTTAACCATCAAGGTCCTAAATCTTTAGAAGAGATTGTTTTATCTTGCTATCCAGAGAAAACACTTATTAGCCACATTCAAATTACAAATGTGAAATTTAAATAATAGATCACTGAATATGACACAAAGCAGAAATGCATTTTTAACCTTTTGTAAATATTGGAGTGTTCTTTCAGAGATTTCAGTTTTTAAAATGTGAGGTATACTCTGAGTCTTGAAAGAACAATATTTGGTAAAAAAAAATTGCTGTGGTACAGTAAATATGAACATTTACAATTTATAAATAGTCAAGACTAATTAAATCCACCCACAGATTCCCACTGCAATATTTATTTTGAAGTCAAAGTCAAAATTTAGTCTCCTTTTATAGTCACTTTTATAAATGTAAGGAAAAAGAAATTTCTACCTTCTCAAAATGTACTACTTATGTTTTATCTGTTTACTACCTGTATCAATAATCTTCTACATTCCCAAATTTGAAGAGCTCTTTGAGAAAAATAATTTCAGAGAGACTTGTCTAAGAATTTAGGGTAAAGTGTTTGTCTCATCCAAATTAGTCCCTTCAACCTGGGCTTTCTTGTCATTCTTGGGTCTACCAACTATGAGGGCAAGATCATTGGTTGATAAGTATATTATATTAATAAGTATATATTGGTTGATCATTGGTTGATAAGCAGTATAAAAATATTAAGCATCCTGTTTACCCTGATTTTTTTAAGCTTTTGTGTTCTGATTTTTGTTTAAATATAGTATCAAGAGTAGAAACAAAAATTATATTCAAAACTACCATTACATAAAGTACATTATTTTGTTCATTCAGTTGCCAATAATTTTGAATAGTTGCATATTACATGCAATTAACAAAATTTCCATTCAAAACTACCATTACATAAAGCACATTATTTTATTCATTCAGTTGCCAATATTTTTGAATACTGTTATATATAGTATTATTCTCTTTCAGGTTAAAACTCATTAACAAAATCATCTTTTTAAAAACTGACTGTAGTAAAGCAACATCTGTCTTTAGTTTCAATGCTATGAAGCTTTCAATTAACAGAAACCACCCTGGGCTGCTTCTTTAGAATCCCACTCAACGTTAGAGACATCGTCTACTGTACAGGAGTCTCACTACTAGATGAGGACGTCTGGGAATTCATCTGGATGAAATTCCACTCTACCACGGCAGTTTCTGAGAAGAAAATATTATTGGAAGCCTTAACTTGCAGTGATGATAGGAACTTATTAAATAGGTGGGTCAATTGATTTTCTAAATTTATTTATTTAAATTGTATCTAAACCTATTGTGGCCCTGATTTTGTTTTCTTGAATATATTGTAGTTACTCTAAAATATACTTTCTACAGCTAAGGAAAACTGCCATGTTGACATGACTAAAGCTAGTTGAATTGAAAGGTATACCTTTGTTTCTAACTAAACAGTAAGACAGTATTTCATTATAAAAGGAAGTGTTTTAAGATTTTTAAAAGCGAGTTTAGATCATTAAAAGAGAATTGTGATTTTCCACCTGCAAGATTTTTTCAGAATTTAATTGACAAGTTAATTAAAATACTAGGAAGTTGCTCCTCTCTTCTATAAACAGAAAGTTGTTGTATTGATTAATTGTGTTGGTAAAGTTTACACTGGACTGTTCGTTTAAAAAATATGCATATTAATGCATATAATTTTTGAAATTTTATAAAAATGCTTAAGTTATTGGGCTAAAAGTTTTTCTACAATTCTATCTTTAAAGGCTTCTGAATCTATCACTAAATTCTGAGGTGGTGTTGGATCAAGATGCAATTGATGTGATAATCCATGTTGCTCGAAATCCACATGGCCGAGACCTTGCCTGGAAGTTTTTTAGAGATAAATGGAAGATATTAAATACCAGGTAGAAATAAGAGTTCAATCATTCATACTTGAGTGAGTAAATTAAAGGTGATATGAGAGATAAAGGCAAAGGTTTTTGTGTTAAAACCAATGCCTAGATAATAGAACTAGATTTTAAAATAGTCAACTAATATGGATGTTGCCACTCCTGTGAAACTCAGAATTATTTTAACAGTCTATAGCATTATTCATGTTTTGAAGATTAAAAACTGTGATTATATATGGAAATGTGGGACTAAAAAGCCTTAGCAGTCAATTTTTGCAGAAAATTTATTAAACTGTCTAAGGTTGAAGAAATATCATAAAAGTTCTATATTCTGAATGTGTTGCAGAAAAAAATTATTTATAAATCAGATATAATTATTTATGTAACAAGAAAGCTTTACTGCTGTAGAATTAAGTTTCTTTTTTTTAAGTTATTTTAAAATATTTATTTATTTTGAGAGAGTGCAAGTAAGCATGTGCACAAGTGGGGAAGGGGCAGAGAGAGAGGGAGAGAGAGAATCCCAAGCAGGCTCCACACTGTCAGCTGATAGCCTGATGTGGGACTCGATCTCACCAACTGAGAGATCATGACTTGAGCTGAATTCAAGACTCGGTTGCTTAACTGACTGAGCCACACAGGTGCCCCTGTTTGAAGTTACCTTTAAATGTAAATATAATAAAACACCTGAAATAAAACCATGATTTGAATCATTGTATAATTCTAGCTGCAGTAGAATTCATTCCTGAGACATCTTGTTTTTATGGTGAGAATTCTTCAGCTTCAATTTAAGAAAATATTTCATTATGTATTTAAATATATTGTAATAAATGTTGATTTATTACTCTGGCAATCTCTATGGCATTTTAAAATTAAATATATTAAAGAGCATGTAGATGCCACATGTTTTCAAACTTAAATGTCTCCAAACAGACCTATTGTTTACTGTCTCTTAAAAACTGGTGTATAAACTTTATGTTTTTAAGGTACACCTTTATCAGTTGCCCTTGTATGAAGAGTTCAATTTGAATGAATGTGTCCTATTAAAACACTTTTTATCTGTTTCAGTCTGTGACCCCCTCTCTCTCTGACCCTCCCCTACTCACGCTGTCTCTCTCTCTCTCCTAAAAATAAATAAAACATTAAAAAAATTTAAAAAAAAAATAAAAAAAATAAAAAAATAAAAAAAAAAAAGGGGCGCCTGGGTGGCTTAGTCGGTTAAGCGTCCGACTTTCGCTTGGGTCATGATCTCGCGGGTCGTGGGTTCGAGCCGCGCGTCGGGCTCTGTGCTGACTGCCAGCTCAGAGCCTGGAGCCTGTTTCAGTCTGTGACCCCCTCTCTCTCTGACCCTCCCCTGCTCACGCTGTCTCTCTCTCTCTCCTAAAAATAAATAAAACATTAAAAAAAAATTAAAAAAATAAAACACTTTTTATCTATGGATATTTCATTGTCAGAAAGCACTGGTATTCCTACAAGACACACTGACGTTCTTGTATTTGTAGCTCGGAAATTGGAATGATTGGAAGATTAGAACTTGCTTTGCTGTCATGCATATAATATAGTGAATAGTCAGACAGAAGGTGAAATAATATATACAAGCATTTTGCTTTAAGGAGTACTAAGTATCTGCCAATACCGTTTCTTTAGGGAGTAGTTTTGTATATCACCATTCGGTATAGTGGATGTATACTTTAGACCCTCCCAAAAAATGTTTGGCTCTTGAAATGCTCATTTTGTCTCACTGAGAGTCCCTGATCTCTAACTGATAGAAAGTTTGAGATTTCAGCGTATCTACCTATAGGAAGTGTTTATCTTGACAAATAGGATTGCCTTCATCTGCTCCTACTCCTCTGTCAATTCTAGAACACTGGAATTCATGGAGGCGCTGCCCAAGATGCTTCTTGTTTCCTGCTCCAAGGTTTCTCCCTGGTTTTCCTTCCCATCTACTCTAATGGTTTCAGTCACTCCCAAATCTATATCTCTTACTGAGACATTTCACCTAAACTCCGCCCTATGATAGAGGGTTGTCTGTTTTGATCTCCTTCTGAGGTATAACTGCAAAGCTAAGCCCATTATTTCCCTCTTGTCTTCCTGTCCTCAGTAAATAATCCACCAATTAATCAAGCCAGACACTTGGAAAACTACATATACTCCCCCACTTTCCCTTACCATATATAGCCATTAGGCTTAAGATATTGTCAATTTAACGAGTTCTAAAACATAGGTCCCTCAATGTTGTAATGGTAGCATTTGGAAACCTCTTATAATGAGGGCTACACCTTTGCTTCCAAAAACCCAGAATCTTATTTTTAGTTTGCTTTTCTTAATTCCAAGAGTATGATAAGCTGTGATAGATATCCATAGCACAATAGAGATAAATAAATAAAATGAGAAAACTTTCCAACTCACTGACACAAATTGTTCCTTACCACAGATTGAGAGTCAAGAATTTATATCTGTGGTACAAGGATTATGCAATCCAAATGAACAACTGAATATTTTTATTTAATGCCTACATGAAAAAATATTAATAGTTTGGGAGCATTTCAAAGAAATTTGGCTCAGTTTCTAAGCACGAAAAAGGAAAATATCAATGTCAGTTATAACTGACCAGACCAAAGGATTTGTGTGACATACTGATAATGCCCACACTTATCTTATAGTCCCATTTCCTTTGTTGGGATTTTTCTTTTCCTTTTAGTGAACTAAGTTGTTTTAAGTTGAAAGTTTTAAAATATTTCTTCCTCAGGGCTTAGATTGAAAATATAATAATGGTTCCTAAATCTTAAAGAATTCCTTTTTTTTTTTTTTTTTTTTTTTACTGCAACTTAGACCTCTCTGAAACAAATTAGGTGGCATCTCATGATACCCCAGAGCCCTAGCTCTTTTCACCTCCCTGGCTACCTAGACAAATGACCTTGAAATGTTCAGAGATCTTAATGGCAATAAGATAACGTTAGTCTAATGTAGCCCTTGAAAAGGTTTCTAAAAAATTCTGTAGAATAGTATTTCTTAAATTGCTACCTATATTAACATAAAGATTTTTTTTAATCTTTCCAGGTATGGAGAGGCATTATTTATGAATTCTAAACTCATTAGTGGAGTTACAGAATTTCTTAATACTGAAGGTGAACTCAAAGAGGTAAATATTTTAATATGAGTTCTAATGTTTTTCTTTTATAAAAACATGAAGTCATACATTTACTGTAACTATTTTTTTCAACAGATTCGTATCCATTTCTTTAAAACAAACACACACACATTCATTCATGCTGAAGACTTTACTCAATTCATTATTTGCAAAGGTATTTCTATTATATTAAACATTAAATGCCTTCAAGAAATGTTTAAATGTAATGTTTTCCAAACTGAAGGACTCCAAATCCACTTCAGAAATCTTTGATACAATCAGTTGAGCAACAACCCAGTTTAGGATCCTAGAAATAAAACTATCCTGTCACAGTGACCAGTATTTGGATGCAAAGAATCAAGACTGGTGTTAAGGTACAGAATCTGGGTCTCACTGCTTTGTGGTCAGACCTATACAGGGAGTGAGAAACTGGATTTGATGATAATGCTTCATGCTATCTCGTCTGTTCAGTGGAATGAATTCATACATATGACAGAGAATGTATCTGACAGTATATATTGAGATTAATAGTTGGTTTAAAATTCTGCTTGATATGATCACAAGTAAACTTCATTAAAGAAAATAAACAGTTTTTAAAGGACTAGTGTTCAGTTTAGAGTGTATCTAATGTCTCCTTCCTTTTATCTCTGGTTTATTTCTCTGGAAATTTAAACCAGCTTTTTTTTTTTTTTTTTTTGACCAGTAACTCACATTTGTATCAGAGATGAGTGGGAAATGGGGAGGAGTAAGTACATAGGAGGGAGGAGAAAATATAGATTTTTTTTAACATATTTTTTTTATTTATTTCTAGGAGAGAGAGAGAGAGACAGCGTGAGCAGGGGAGGGTCAGACAGTGAGGGAGTGACAGACTCTGAAATAGGCTCCAGGCTCTGAGCTGGCAGTCAGCACAGAGCCCGACGCAGGGCTCGAACCCACGAACCGCGAGATCATGACCTAAGTGAAAGTCGGACGCTTAACCGACTAAGCCACCCAGGCGCCCCGAAAATATAGATATTTTTAAATGATTCAGATGAGCTGGGCCTCAACCACTTACTGCTTTTTCGTCCACTGCTCAACTCCATTGTAAAATATAGCTGAGATTTGGCATTGGCAATCATAGCTTCCTTAGTTCTCGCTGGCAGAATGCCTGAGGCTGTGACCCAGAGCTAATCATATTGAGTCGCATTTCCGCAGTAGCACCAACCCTGGCACCTTCCTTAACATCTTCTAATATTGCCCAACGTTGTATGATCGGCCCCTAATCACTAACTTGGATTCCTGCAACACTATGAGCTAAGCTAAGTCTCTTATTGTAATGATTTGAAATTCAGTTTTTATCCCTGCTACGTGTTCCCAACCCTTCAGGATTTGGTTTTGAAAGCCCTAGCACATGTTTTACTGTATTTTTTAAATAAAGGAAGCTTATTGAGAAGGACTTCTTTCATATCCATATGAAACAGAAAGAAAGAACAATTAAATGAATGATTGCTTCCAATTTTCTCTGTATTTAAATGAAGTACTTTTAATTCCTTAATTTTACATTCAGTAATCGGTGAGTGAAAGACTCATTTACTCACAACCTGTGAAGCTGCTGAAGTGAACACAGAAGTGAAAAGTTCTCTTCCACCCTTTCCTTCTTCCCCTCTTCCTTCTCCGCTTTTGCTCCCTTTCTTCTCCCGTCTTCTCTGCTTTTCCCCACTTCTTGCTGCCTTTCTCCTGTTCCCTTTCCCACTTCATCCTCAAACTCTATCTTTCATACTTTCCTTGCTTCAGTAATACTAGGCCATGAGAAAACATCTTTTTTAAAAATTTTTATTAATTTTGAGAGAGGGAATCCCAAGAAGGCTCTGAGCTGTCAGCACAAAGCCTGAAACAAAGTTTGAACCCACAAACCATAAGATCATGACCTGAGCTGAAATCAATGGTCAGTTGCTTAACTGACTGAACCACTTTTAAATGGATATTGTGTTGGGGCACCCGGGCGGCCCATCCTAGGTGGGCATCTGACTTCGTCTCATGTCACGATATCATGGTTTGTGATTTTTGAGCCCCATGTTGGATTCTATGCTGACAGTTCAGAGTCTGGAGCCTGTTTCAGATTCTGTCTCCCTCTCTCTCTCTGCCCCTCCCCTGCTTATGCTCTGTCTCTGTCTCTCAAAAATAAACATTAAAAATTTTTAATAAAAAAATAAATAGATATCAATTTGATTTTATCATATGCTGATGACTTTGTTTTACTTGTTTCGTACATGTATTTCATAGTTTCCCACTTGATTTAATTGCCATTTGAAATGTTTATCGCTATAATGAAAGGTGCGGTTTCAAGACTGAAACTTAATTGTGGCTTTTATTCCATTATCCACCACGCAGCTAACTTCCCAACACTGTCTGTGGCATAAGTAAGGAATCCCTCCACGATCTAGCTACTTGTATTGACTTTCTAGTTTGACAACTGCTGCCTGAGGCTTTTCCAGAGTTTCATTATCTAATCATTGTATTTAGGATTGGGGACCACCATTGTTGAGTGATATGGGGGTTTACTTCCTATTGTTAATAACCCCCTTTCATTAATATAAAAGGGGTTAGGAATTTCCAGACTCATCCTCTCATAACCAATGAGCCTCAGAAGCAGAAAACTCAATATGCTCCCTTTGGATAGGGCATATTCTTATTTTCAAGAATATCTAGATCAAAAGAGAATCAGCATCTTTATGAATTCTGAAAGCTCAGTTGAGATTTTAATGATCCCCATCAGCCTTAGGGGCATTCAGTAAAGAAATGTGTATTCTTCCAAGCTCCCTCCCCAAAAACTGCTTTCTCAAACCTGACACTGGCAATTTCCTTCTAATTACATGGCTCCAGCAATTTGGACAATATTTCTCCATGAAACTGTGTGTTATTTCCTTAATTTTAAACTAATGGAAGTACAACCTGAGGGAGCTGCGGAGGCCCCTGACAGTTTTTCATACTAATGTCTGTTAAGCAATTCTCTCCAGCACTCGTTTTTCTGCCTTTTTGAACCTAATCTACAACATGGCTGGGGAAGAACATAGATCCTGTGCATCCCAGACACCCCACTTACAGTTTTAATGTTGAAAATATGAACCTCATAATAGCACAATAGCTAATTCAATTCACTTATACAGTTACTGAGAGTATATTATGTTTTGCAATTTACAAATAATTTATTGCATGGTGTGTAGGGTCTAGGGTACCCTAAAATAGGAGGGGTTTTTTTAATGTTAAAATGTTTTCTAATAGTGAAAATAACAAACATGTCTAAAAAATTTATGCTAAAAACAAGAAGTACAAACAACTCTGACATCTTACTAAATGCTATTTTATAAAAATGTCTAAACTTTGAAACTTTTTCAAATAAAAGCACAAGATGGCATAAATATTTAGGAAACACAATAATAAAAGCTAATAGCTGCAGAAAATCTACCAAAGAGCTTCAGAAAGAAGCAAACTGGAATGCCAAGTGCCTTCCATCTACCCCATACCCTATAAAGTCAGGCAGGGGTCTGGAGTGTGCTATGATCACACCCCAGGACCAGTTAGATGGCTATTCTGGCATCTGTTTGTCAGAGAGCTGTGGAAGAATAAGGGTCTGAGATCAATTTATGCCAGGTATAGAGAGTGGGCCATATGTGTTCTGATGAACAAGCTACTCCTAAGATTCCTGAGTCACCTCAGGCTCTCCGAGCTCATGAAGGAAGTATCTAGTGCAGTTAAATAGTGATTTAGGAAATGAATCCCTGGGGACCCACCACTTACTTTTTTTTATTGATTGTTCTTTTGCAGGGTAATCTGACCTACCCTTTGTGTCAATAACTCATTCATATTCAAACTCATAGTTTATCTTTGAGAAGGACTTAAGAGTTTTACTTCAGTGTGCAGGCTGACTTGCTGTCTATTTTGTCAAGGGGCCAAGAGCATGTTCTACAGAATCAAAAGTTGTCAAAGGGTCATTTACCATTATATGGCATATTTAGTACTGCCTAGGCAAGTATGTAATAATGCAGAATATATTTCAAGAGGAGTAGAATTTTTTCCTGATTGATGTATACTATGTAAATAACACCACTATAATATACATATGGAATATACATGGTAGTATATTTTTTTGGTAATACATGGTAATATATACATGGTAATATCTATTTTTATAATAAAATATAATTCAAAACAGATCATAATGTTATTATTTGTTGCTTTAGGAATATTGACTAAATGAGTCAAACATATAAATACAAATGAATTATTGGATTAATCAGTTAAAGTTTAAAAATATAATTTAAATGTTTCTATTCAACTTCCTTTTAAGATATGTGTATGCATGTTACAGGAATATGTATATTGATGATATTCAATAAATTCCAATGTCTTTCCTTCGTCTGCTTAGTATGTGTAAATTTGGTAAAATGTCAAATCAGTTTTTAAGGGTAGCATCAATAAATCTTTGTTACATGTTGGGTTTTTTACATGTTTGTTATAAAAGCTTAGTGATTGTGAAGTCTTATAAAGGCTATAGCCCTGAGATATGGTTATCTACTGCCAATGCTGCAGGGCCACAGGGCTTTGTTGGAAAGTAGAGGATAAACTTTGAGAAAACCCATCAGTATCATGTAATCAAAGTAATGCTGTCATAAACCAAACTACCAGTGAACCAATTTCTAGATGAACTCAGAAATATATTAAAAAGTCCATTTTAATTGCATCCTCCCCGCCACATATCTCCCTGTCCCTGAGTCAGTCTTGATGCACTGTGTTTCCCTCCTGGCATTTCCTCCATGTGGCACCCACCATGTGATGAATCACACCCCACACTAATTACACCACATAATGTTTCTGTGTTGCAAGTTGATTTTTCACATTTGCCTATTAGCTTTCTGATTGTTGGTTGGTTGCCAGTTTTTTAGGACATCTGATACAGAAAGAAAAACTGCTAGTATTTAATCTTGAAATAAAATCCCCAAACATCCCCAGAATATGTGAACTCTCTAGAGAAAAATCTTTCCATAAAATAATAACAAAACATTTTAAAATTATAACTTATTCTAATTAAATGCCCGACTTATCTGGCTCAATGTGTCCACATTCTTCCTTTATTCTTTCCAGGTCCAGTTACTCAGACAATTGCAGTGTCATTACCCATCCAGCTTTAATCTAGCATCATTACTTTTTTCCACCGCCCGATAACTGGTAATCTCTTGCCACCAAAGATAATGTCAAGTCTTTATGCTGTTTTTTTGGGGGAGATAAAGAACAGTTTTATCTCTACCAACAAAGAGTAAACTTTAACCCTCATATTCAGTTTTTAAGGCTACTTCTTTCCTTGGATATGATTCATAATTACAACTAGTCTTTGCCACAATCCCATCAACATATATGAAAAGATAAATGCATCTCTTTTAATATGTATCTATGAAAGAAGAAGCTGAATTTGAAGCTTTTTAACTGTAATGTCCACTCTTTTTTCCTTCCAGTTCCAGAAGAAACTTTAATTCACACCTAACAGACTCAATTTGTTGTATTGCATTTCATTAGTAAGCTTGCTTCACATACTAAATATGCCTTCTGTAGGGATGGTGGCACTTTGTTCCACATGCATTCTTGTTTATATATGTTGGCCATAAGTTTCTTTGAGACATGCATTCTCACCATTCTAAAATGTTTCTTTCCAGCTGAAGAACTTCATGAAGAATTACGATGGAGTAGCCGCTGCCTCTTTCTTGAGAGCTGTGGAGACCGTTGAAGCCAACGTGCGCTGGAAAATGCTCTATCAAGATGAGCTTTTCCAATGGCTAGGAAAAGCTCTGAGACACTAATATCTCTTATAAACAATTCAACTCAGAACTTTGGGAGAAAGCTGCTTTTTATGGGATGAGGAAAATGTGCTATGTGGAAAATGGCCAGATTTTCAGTGTTAACGTGTGGGAGGACTTTTTTTTTAATTTTTAGTTTTGGGGGACTTTCCTATTCATTTCACTCATTCTGTTTTGTTTCTCTACTGGGTGTTCTTCTCTAAGGAAACTCCTGCAAGTGAAACTAGCCATGATTGCATCAGCTGTACATTCCTTGCTGTACAGGACCAAATATGATAGTGGTGCATGTCGATGTTGCAGTCAGTTTGGAAAAACATATTCAGAATATTTTGTGCATGGTTGTATGGTCCTGCCTGTGTTCAGCATGCTTATTTAAAATGTCCAATGTTGTACGTGAATATATGTTACATCCAGGATGGGCATTATACAAAAGCACAAAGACTATCTATGACAATCAGTGTTGCAATGAAAAACAAACAAACTAAAAAGGAATTATATTCTTACTTCTGGGCGATGTGAGAGGTAAAATAGCCCTTGAAGTGATCAGTGTCACTTATTTCAGCACTTGGATTGTCTTGCAATGACTTCTGTGTTGCTAACTCATTTTCTTTGAGTTAAAGCTGTGTATATGTTTAAAAAGGCATATAGATAGTGTATGCATATGTATATGTACATAGGGATGCCCTATATGTATATAGTATGTTGTACACTGCACTTGTGCAAAGGATCTCTTCAGATCAAAGAAACTTTATCTCTTTTTATGAACATACCCAAACTTTGAAAAGGCTTAAAAGAATTTATCTCAACACTATCC
The DNA here is from genome assembly GCA_017311185.1 of Proteles cristata cristata. Lineage (NCBI taxonomy): Eukaryota > Metazoa > Chordata > Mammalia > Carnivora > Hyaenidae > Proteles > Proteles cristata. The sequence goes on from JAESUZ010003082.1 coordinate 1,294,014, forward strand.
TTCCTGACAATTTCCTGACTAAATTTCTCAACTGTTATAGATTTTTTTCATCTACTTCCTGAACAATGGTCTATTCTACTACATGAAAATGAATTCGAACATAATTTATGTATAAACACTCTTCTAATTCTCTAAAATGGCAGCCTTGTATCCTAAATATAGATTCTGTCATCATTATGGTCAAACTTATGCTTGCATCAAACAATTGTGCACATTTAAGAATTATCAGTGCTGAGAAGGTGTTTCTTTTTCATCTTGTTTGTTTTTCCATCTCATGGCGGGTGGTCCAGAGGGTTGAAAATTCTCTCTGTGTTGGTCTTTGTGTCTGTGTCCATCTAATCCTCCATTAAGTGACTGTACATTGAGTAAGTCTGATACCATTTAATAACCTTTGATGCCAATCATGCCATCCATTCAGATGAAAGTTACTTTTCTTGAGCAAAGCTTTTCCTTTGGCATTGACAGCTCTCTTCTCCATGGAATTTTAAATAGCCCTTTTCATGGCTGTGTGTTTTGTAATACAAGTGCTTATTTTAAATGCATTCTCACCCAGTAGGCCAGCTCTCCAAACATTGCTTAGATGCTCTAAAATGAACATATTTTAAGTTTGCCGTTATAAAATACCAGCACAACTACGGGACCTAAGCCAAAAGTTTGTGGACCACTTTCTATTTTCCTGAGGTTTTCCACTCCTCCAAATCTCCTTGCAAATAATTGAGAGAGATATATTCTAATCGTCACTGAACACTGAAAAAACAATAGGTGTTTTAGAAACCAGAGCCATAGATTTATTTTGAGTCTGTGGTAAAAAGTAACAATTTCCTAATCCATTGAACAAGTATCACCTAAAATTGAATTTCACCCTTTTAGCAATTAATATCTATTTCTCATACTTAAATTTTTCAGCACTTCATTCAATTAAAATAAATGAATTTTAAATACACTGTGTGGATTTAGTGAGACATAGTAGTAGTATTAAATCTAAAAGCCATCCCACTGATCAGAAGTCATATAATTTAACTCGTACTTGCACCTATGTAAAATCTATAAGGAACAAATTCTAAGACATAACAATAATAAATATCACACTGCCGTAAAGGTCCAAAACATGTACTGTATCAGCACTGGATTCATGTAATAAGATAAATAGATAAATAATTAGAGGTGGATGTCTTATTTTGTGTCATGAATTACTGAAAATTCTTAGTAGTTGTGACATTCTTTTGAGTGAAATCACATTTCCATATTTGAGTTAGAAAGGCTTTTATAGTTAGTTTTTCCTCCCCACTGTTAATAATCTTAATCCTCTTTCAGTATTTTAGTGGCCTTGAACAACTGGTTTAGCTACAATGTCAAGTCCTAAATGTGTAATTATGTGCAATGTTCAATACCTCATAGAATATTTGTTCAATGGTATAGTAGTGTCAATGGCATTGAGATGGGATTTCTGTTCTACATATTTTTCAATAATTTGTCCTTTCCAATGTTGAAGATTATATCAGGCTTTAATGTTTTTTAGTTGTTTAAATAAGTAATATTTTCAAAATAATAAAATGACCAATGATATCTCTTGGAATATTCTGTAAAATGTAGTTATAAAATTCTATTTTCTACATAGAGTTTTTATCTTTTTTCTCTTCTTTGTATGTTTTACAAATCCTATATATGCATGAAATAACAAATTGTTGAAAGTGTTCAATACCTAGGCTTACCACTTTACTGTGCCAATATATGTACCACAGCAAAACTTGGTTTCAATTAGACAGGACTAAATTATTTGCCATACTGAAAATTAAATATCACTAAGTAACTTGTAAATAAAAAGTGTTCCCCATTTGGACACATTTTTCCTTAAGATTTTCTTAAAATCTTTAAGATTAAAAAAAAATAGACAAGCACAACGTCTAAGGTTAATATCTACAATTCCAGGTTTATTCCTAAATTTCAATAACCCAGATTTTAACTGGAGTTTAAACTGACTTTGGTTTATATTATCTCTAAGTTAATTTATATCATAGGACTGGGCTTTTGTGGCAGTACTGTTTACAAATATAACTAATATCTTACGAGCTTATTCAGATCATAACATTTTTAAATTGTATTTTATTTTCAAAGAGCTTTACACATGCTGTTTTATTTGGCTACTTTCAAAAACATAATAACATATTAGCCCTGATAGTCTGATGAGAAAACTGAGGATCAGAGTAGAAACATGAACCACTTAAAATGATACAGTTGTTACTTGGGGAACAGACACAGTAACCTTAGACTTTGAGTAAAACCTTCCTACAACTAAACTAGAAAGACGTTTTTGAAATACGTCTATCCATTCCATTAGTTGGAGATTTTCCAAATACCAGAAGCAGCATCAAAATATGGGATGAAATATGTCTACAATAATTACATTATTTTTTAAAGCCTGTGTTTCTAATCTGCATGATGTCAAACAACTGGATGAAATGTTCATCAGTAATTCACTTCCGTTGGTACAAGCAGCCCAATATTGTGACAAAGCATAGTTCATTGATTATAGTTCCCTTTTTTGATCTTGCGGTGAACACTGTTTAAATATGACTTGAAAGTGGTGATAATTTGCTTTATTTTTACACACATTTCTCTGAAAAGCTCTGTCTGTAGTAACAGATGGTCAGACCCCAGATAAAATGGCTTCCATCTAAATCAGGGAAAATAATATTCGGGAAAATGTTTATAAATCTATGCAGAGTAAATTGTGAAAAACAGTGTTTGTGCAGCTGCAGTCCTGGATTAGATGCAGGAAAGGAATTCCTAAAGAAGTTTACAATGATATATTTAATTAAAATCTACTGGCTATTAGAATATTAAGGAATTTTTTTTTGGTAAGAATTTAAAGACCTAAAATAGCTGCATTATTCTCAGGATGACCACGAGGTAACCACATATACATCTTAAAGGGGTAGTAATAGTTTATAGAATGAGAAGTTAAGATTCCCTCACCTGTGTTTGTTTGTTTTGTTTTTTTTACCAGAGATCATGGCTGGATTAGTATCATTTGACACTGCTAATTACATAGGACAAAATTCAATTTAACTAAACAAATATTTATTAAACATATTTTATTTGACTAAGCACATTGTGAAGGGAAAGGAAGAAGGAGCAGAATAAAGCCTGAAGGAATTCACATTACAATAAATGAAACAAACATAAATGAGGAACCAATCAGAATAAGGGCAACATGAAAAATAATTACATGCTACCAAAGAGAAACTAAATTATTTTTAGGTATAGTTAATATGCAAGTATTTTTGTGTACTAGTTTTCAAAACTTTTAGGGTACTTCTCAATCTTTGGTTTCACAGCACTTAATTGTGTTTTACAGAGTATGTGTAATGTTTAGATAGTATAATAAAACCACATGGTTTAAACTTTACAATTGGAATATAAATTGGGATAGAATTATCTTTAAGAAAAGCTATTTGAGCAATTTAATAATATCAGTAAGTTGCAGGGAGAATATTTAACCTACTTCGGTAAAAGTAGTTCAAGTTTTCTAAAATGGTTTTAGCACACTATTTGTATATTCACAATGTGTTAATGTTAAGTTAATCACATATTCTTTAAAGCAGGTTCAACAATTCTTATCAGAGGCAATAATATATTTGTTCTAATTAGTGTATGTGAACTTTCGAATACAAAAATGTTCTTTTAACATATTCTAGAATTTTAAATTTTAGTTTAATAAGAGTCACCTTTAGTTCTCTTGCTTTGAAGTAATAAGGAATTTTTATTAAAATATTTCATTTATTGTAGTTTCTATTTAGGGAATTCTAACAAAAGGGGACTTTAGAGGCTTTTATTTTCAATTTTATTTTATGAAATTTTATTTCAAAGTTTAGAAAATTTTTGGAGTCTTAAGTATTAATAAGCAGTTGGTGAAAATATGTCCTAATAGTAAGTATACTGCATATGTGTAAGTATATGCATTTTGTTTTATTTATTTTTATTTTATTTTTTAATTTAATTTAATTTTTATTTTATTTTAGAAGGGGACAGGAGAGGAGCATAGGGAGAGAGAGAATCTTAAGCAGGGTCCACACTCAGGACAGAGCCCAAGACAGGGCATGATCCCACAACCTAAGCCTAAATCAAGAGTCAGATGTTCAACTGAGTGAGCCACTCAGGAACACCTGCATTTTATTTTTAAAATAAGTTTTTCACAAATGGCCCTTTTAGTACAGTATGATTTTATTCAGATTTTGTAAACATAGTACATTGAAGGATTTTATTTTGAATATTTAGTACTTTAAGAATTGGACATTGAAGATGCCTATCTTTTGCACATTCCCAGTTCATGTACTAATGCACTAAGAAAGAAGAAAAATCCAATCTTTTATTTTTATTACTTGTGTGCTATATTAATGTTATTAATGTTAAATAAGGTCAAATATAGAAAAAGAACAAAAATTTGAATGTCTACAAAATGCCAGGAACTTTATAGACATCATCTCATCTAATAACTGAAATACCATCAGTTCCAACTTATCAATGGGGAGACAGGTTAAGGGTTGGGATCAGTTTACATAACTGGTGATGGGTATTAGCTGGGATTCAAAACCCTGCAAACCAAGCCTTACGTGGCTCAAATCAGTCATTCATCTGCCTCCTACAGGCACAGAAACATAATGACTATCCATATAGACTGGTCTCTATATGGATATATATGCCTGCAGTGCAGAGCACAGCCCTGGGGGTTCAATCTCAGGAGCCATGAGATCATGACCTGAGCTGAAATCGAGTCAGACCCTTAACTGACTGACCCACCCAGATGTCCTGGGTTTTAAGCTAAGCAGATAATTAGCAGACACTGCAAACAATGAGCCTTGAAAAATAAGCACAAAGGGAGGATGCATTTGAAAAGGTCTTCACTAGTAGACCAAAAGATAAGGTGAAACCTCTGTTCTGCTTATAGAGGTGACCTATGAATCTAGCCAGAACTTTCCTTTTTCTTAGTGACAAAGTCAGAGGACTGTTTCTTTCTGCTTGGTACTGTGTAAATGGCCTGCAGCTGCTGAATTTACTTCAAGTTACCTTTTCCATTGGCCTGCTGTGCGTGGATACACTTTAAGATAACTGCTTTGACCTCACTCTGCACAGGTCAACTTACTTCTAATCGCACACATTTTTATTATGTCATGTAAGTAAATGAGAGAGTGAAATGTTTTATAGCAAATATTACGGTAAAGAACATCTGCCTGAATGTGCAGTGCATTTATCCTCCAAGTTAATCATTCAGTCGCTATCCTTTTAACCCCTACTAGATTCATAGTACTACGTTTATTCTTGAACACTGTTCTGTTCCCACCGTCACATAAACTAAGACCTCCTCGGTGAGAACATTCATTATTAATTTTTCTTTATTCAGTTTTATTTAAAATAGGTTTATTATCTGTCACTTCTCAAGAACGAAATATTTTTCAAATGAATTCCTCTTCAAATGTAATCTAGCTTTTAAACTATGGTTTAATAGTAATCTCACAGTACCTTTTTAAATGCTACCTGCACATTGTCACCTATGAACATACTTGCCATTTTCCTTTGCTGTATTTTAGTCCCTTTACATTTTGATAGTCATTGAAAACAAATTCAGACTATAAGATAAAACACATTCGTTCTATGAAGCTTATGAAACACACTGTCCAGTAACTTGGAGCAAGATGAGACATTCTGCCTTTGAGCTTTCACAAGTGGCCTACTGGACACAAATGAATTCACCAGATAATCTTTTAAAAGTAGTACATGGACTATTTCTAATGAACTTGAATTAATTCAGCAACAAAGTTTATTTTCATAAAGCCATTTCCCAAATGGACAGACTTATATGAATATGCCAAATGGAAACTCTTTCTTTCTTTCTAATATTATATGATTTAGAAATGTAACAGTAACTGTTCTTTTAGTAAATACAAGTTACTAGAGCATTTACCAAATAAATAACTTTGTGTTAGTTTAGCAGATAAATGTTTTCTATGCTATGCCTTTAAAATTATTCAGTAAAAATTGAATCAGTATGTATTCAACATTAAATTTTTATTCCATTACAACCAAGCACTAACAAAATGGATTTTTCTAAATGAGAAAATTTGTCTTCTGTATTTTAAGCAGAACAAATTTGAATTTTGCCTCTGACAATAAAATTTTGTACAGTAATATGTAATTCATCACTGTCTTAATTTTCTGACATGTGCAGATAAGGCCAAGAAAAATAATACCTTCTGCTTTCTTATACTTCTGTTTTCACTTGAGAACTCATTTTTAAAATTCTGAGTATACATATTGTAGAAGTCCATGAAAAAAGGAAAACATCACTTTCTTTTCTGACATGGACTTCCCCAAAACTATACACATACTAAAGCTAGAATAAAGAAGTATGTATTTATACAATATTGTAAAAAGAAAAAAATGTGCATTTGGTCTTTTTTCCAATTATATGCCTTTAGAACAAATTAAATGATCTGCACTTTGGTAAAAGTGATTTCACCTGCAATGCATTTCAGATTGCTTTTAAATAGGTTTTCCACATTGGACAGACTGTCAGGATCCTTGAATTTCAAGAATTATTTTTAATAACAATAGGACTATAAAATATATATAATCAAGGCTCATAAGTAGTACTCAAAATATATTTTTCCAATGTCTCTGGGTTTTTCTCTTTCTACAGATTGTTCAGAGAACGTGAAAGTTGACCCTGCACAGCCACCCATTTGAGCCTTACCCATAATACTTTATACAGCCAGAGGAAATCCTTCTCTGCCATGGGCATGAGGATAAGAAATGAAAGGCCCTTAAAGCCGGAATCAGGACTATTCCTATTTGTATTATAGCCGGTGTCTATATGTATATATATGTGTGTATATATAGACACTATATGTGTATATATATGTGTGTGTGTGTGTGTGTGTGTGTGTATATATATATATACATACATATATGTATATATACTTGTACTGGAGGTCTATAGTTGTATATATCTGCATCACATAGAGACATATGATATCTCTCCATGTCTATATCATATATTCATATATATCACATACAGGGTGTTCTCTACCTAAATGAAAACTGTACTGCAGAACAATCACATAAATCAGAAAATGGTTATTGTAAAATATCAGTTGGGGAAATAATAGATGGGTACCATCTTTACCTGAAGAGCCTGTCAAATGGGTCATTAAGTTATACAGGCATAGTTGTAAGAATTTTCTCTAAGAATCATGAAGAAACTTTTGAGAAGAAATTCTGATGAGATCAAGAGCATTCAGGGTCGTATGACTGTAGACCAAAAACAAACGAAGAAACAAACAAAAACAGCTATTTTTCCTGGCCCTCCAACCCTAGAGATCCTATCTTAGTAGATGATGTGTGCAATGTAGTCATCCATATTTTGAGTAAAGATTGTAGGTGATTCCAGTAGATGCAATTCATCTAGACCACGGTTTAAGAAATGCTGGCTTGGCACAGTGGTTCTCTACCTGACTTTATATTAGAGTCACTTGGATAGCTTTTAAAACATACTGATGCCTGGACCATACTTCAATCCAATTTAAAAGGAAACTAATCCCTAGCATGGAGCATCTGTGTCAGCATTTTTAAAAGACTCCAGATGATTCTAGTACATAGTCATGGTTAAGAACCTCTGGGCAGCAGATACCAAATGGAACATCAAGTTGCTTAAGCAATAGTTACAGAACATTACCCAAAGCACCCATTTTTAGAAATCTAAGAGGGTCTTATTATTGTTTGACATTCTTCACCAAAGACAGAAGTCAAAAGATGTGTTCTCAATTAGCTTAATAGTGAGAAGCAAATAAGAAGCTTGAACAACTGACTTTCCTGCTGTAAGGTGTTAGTGCCATGGCACAGTGTGCTGAGTGGCTCCATGCCATCCACATAGATGCCTCTTTTTCCCTGTGTTCTGATGTTGACATCTTTTTCTTTATAGTCTTAATGAGTATTAAGACTCTACTTACTATTAACACATCTACTATTACAATAACAATTTTTCAACTTTCATTTTGCTTTGAAATGAAGGAAGGCCCCGTTGGCAGGGTTTCATCAAATGACTGCACCTTTGCCCTTCTGAATAGAATAATTGTTTCCTGCTGCTCATTTTGCAAGTGCCTGAAATTGAAGTGAAGGCTTGACACACGGGTTAAAATTGTTACATCAGGGAAATAAGCTTACCATAAACTATTATTGTAAATGGTTACCATCTAAAATATTATTTTTCTAGTTCTTTTCCAGTTTTATTCCCCTCTTCTCTTTCTCTCTCTTTTTGTGAACTGCTGGCCGAACACTGAGCTTTCTTCAGCAATAGATGCTATATTTTCACTTGATTGCAAAAGAATAGTAAAAGTTTTGAGCTGTTACCATATCTGTGTGCATAATAGAAGGTGACATGTGTTCTTGGGATTGTCAAACAAGGCCCAAAGGGCATCTGGGCACATAGAAACTGCTTGCTTGGGCTCTTGACTCTGTGCTCATTCGTCAGTTCTTTAGTTCTTGACCTCCCTTGGGTTGTTAAATTTTGCTTTCCTTTCCTAAAATCTCTGGCTAATTAGAGAGCTCAGAATACAAACGAATTCAGTTTTTCACTGAAAAGAGAACTAGAAACAATGCCACCTCTGGAACATTTTAGTAAGCTAGTAGAGGGCAAATTGTTTAATTGGCGAACTCTTGAGTCATATCTGACAAAAAAGCACCCTACCCCCCTGTATTTCCACTTTTCTTTTTTTTTCTTCTTCTCCATTTTTTACCCTATATGTAATTGTTTTGATATGGAGCCAATATACATGCAGAAAGAAAATTTTGCTATAGAATAAGACCTTCCAAATTAGTTGCTTTTATTAAGTTATCAAAACTTGTATGATGGCTAACTAAGGCAGTTTTTGACAAATTCAGGTCTACTCAAGAATTCCAACTGTCTGCCAAGTAAAGTAATAGAGGGAACTGCTTAATGAGCAAAGATCTGTGTAGAAATCCAAAAGCTAAAACTCTAATAGGAATGGCTTCTAGCCAATATTACTATGTAGGTACACACCGAAATTTGGCACAAAAAGGGACTGGTAAAGTAGTCTTGCCACCTTTAAGATGGTGGTGGACTTCAGCAGGCAGAGGTATTGCAAAGATGTAGCAAGCATCCAGGGCTCCACAGGCAGTTTAAGTACAGCACCAACATATCATCAGATAAGGTGTTCTGGTGCTTAGATGACCACAGCATTTTCCAGTGATATTTGAGTGAAAATAATTGACTGACATAAATGGAATATTTCATGTAATAAACACAAGTACGGATGTTTTAATGTTTATTTTTGAAAGAGAGAAAGAGCGGGGGAGATACAGAGAGAAAGAGACACAGAGGATTCAAATCTGGCTCTGTGCTGACAGCAGGGAGCCTGATGTGGGGCTCAAATTCACAAACCAGGAGATCATGACCTGAGTTGAGTCAGACGCTTGCTTAACCACTGAACCACCCAGGCACCCCACAACTTTAGATGTTTTAAGAGTGTGTGTGTGTGTGTGTGTGTGTTGTAGATGGAGGGGAAAGGCGAGGTGAGAAAAGAACAGAGAAAGGAACTTTTAACCATGCATATTTCCACATAGAAGAAAAATGAAATTACAGTCCCACATTCCATATTAAAATCATTTCCCAATCTTTTAGACTCAATTTATTCAATTTGCTAGTTTAAAATTTCTCATCTTGTTGCATATGAAAAAGTACCTGGTGATTTAGAGAACAGATTTAGACTGAAATGGGATATTATCTCTTTTGGTTCAGTAGAAAGTGACATATGTTTCTAGAACTGTCAAATTAAGATTCTGGATACATAGAAACTGCTATTCTCTCGATTGCAGAAAGAAATACCGAAACCTAACTTTGGGTAAGTGGAACTGGAAAAAAATCACATTGCCTTTCCTGGTTAGTAACAAAATATAGGAACTCTAACGTTAGAGGTATAGATGAGCATCTACATGTTTATCACAAATTCATTTTAAAATAAGGGTCCCTGAAGGGGCGCCTGGGTGGCTGAGTGGGTTAAGTGTCTGACTCTTGGTTTTGGTTCAGGTCATGTTCTCATGGTTTCATGAGTTTGAGCCCCATGTCGGGCTCTGTGCTGACAGTGTGGAGACTGTTTGGGATTCTCTCTCTCCCTCTCTCTCTGCCCCTTCCCTGCTCATGCTATCTCTTTCTCAAAAATAAATAAACTTTAAAAAATTATTAAAAAAAATAAAAAAGGTCCCTGGGTGTCAAGTTTCTAGTCGTTCTTGTTACTTGAACAATTTGAGTGATGGCAAATGCTTTTGTCTGTATTTTGTGTGTAAATATTTCATTTGCTTTGACTATAGATGTTTATCTTACTGTAATATTGATTATCACCTGAGAGTTTGATTTGATAATACAGACCTTGTACAGATTGGCTGAATTGCAAGTATCAAGCAAAATACCATGTGCCATTTCCTAGGTACTATAGTTCTAGTCATGCCTAAATTTGCAGTTTCCTTATGAAGATCAACTGGATCCACATGGCTCCTGATTAATTAATGGTCCAAAGTATGAATACTAGTAAGCCATATCACAGGTAAATGTTGGCTGTTTTTTGGACCCAAACCAAGTAATCAATATTTTTGTTCTTGTTAAACTTTGCCATGTGAGAATTTGGGGATGCTGACCTTGCCAATACAGCGGATAACTTCGCTCTCTGTATGAGGAGCGTGCCATCTTCATCCCTTTTTAAATCATGAGATGGGAATTATTTTTCCCCCAGAAATCATTGTGCCAGCAGATCTGATACTTACCAGTATCTTAGTTGATTAGACGTGTAGATCCAGTGGTTAGTTAATGTTTTGGTAAGACTTCTTTGAGCAGAACTTCTCTGCTTATAGACTATGTACTACTTCCTCCAAGGGTTCATGAAAGATGACAAAGTATCACCATATTAGCACTATGTTGCTGATATATTCATTTTTCCTACTTTATTTTTTTATGTTTATTTTTGAGAGAGAGAGACAGAAACAGAGTGTGAGTGGGAGAGAGACAGAGAGACAGGGAGACAGAGTACGAAGCAGGCTCCAAGCTCTGTTTTCAGCACATAGCCCATGATGGGCTTGAACCCATGAACCGCGAGATCATGACTTGAGCCAAAGCCGGACACTTTACCAACTGAGCCACCCAAGCTCACTTTTCTTTAGATACACTGAAACGGTAGCTATCAACATACCACATAGCCAAGAAGTGTTTTTACTCTCATATCTTGCAAAAGTTTTTTGAAGAGAAGTAGGGTGGATTTTATTTTTTCTCAATGTCTTCAAGCTTACTTAAGTAAAACTAATTAGAAATCTTATATTTTACATTAGACATTGATTTATTCACAGTTAAATTTGGGGGTGGTCAATTTGAATCGTTCTACTCTGAATAGATAATCTTTTTGAGTAGATTCTCTTTTTTAGTGTATATAGTCCTTACCGATTATACCATCCATTTCACACTTCTTTGATAGTTTATATCAATGTTTTATTTCCCAACTAGATTATACATTCTTCAAAGGTAGAGATAATATCTTTTTCCATTTCTTGACAGAAACTTCAAATATAATAAATTCTCAATCACATTTTCTTGACTGAGAACAACCTAAGTGCCAGTATAGAAACCAATCGCTTTCCAGGATGAGAAAAACTGCACAGAACAAGAAATGCTTTGGGGAATTAGAAGCATAACTAGAATAAAAAGTGTTGATCATTTAAAAATATTGCAAACCTAAAGCTTTAAAGCTCACTCCATTCCTTTAATTTGCTAAAAAAAATATCACTTTAGAGTAACACTTGTTATCGACTTTGACCTGCTTGGTGGAGAAAGTAGAAGAAGAGGAGGATAATAAGATGCTATTTCATGACACATCTATTACAGTAATTCATTTATGGTACGGAACCTTTGCCAATGATAAATGCATATTACTGTGGTGCAATTATGAATGTACCTTGGCTTTTCAACAATAAAGCTGCCAAAAGGTTGCAAAATGCACAAGGGAGAAAGAAATTTTAGTTCAGGAACTGAACTCACCAAGAAGTTTATTTTTTTTAAGTGTTCATATTGTTTTGGTAAAAATTTCCCACTGTTAATGAAGATTCTGTGGTAAGAAAGCACATTTTCCATTTAAAATTCCATCAACTTCACATACACTTGACTTTGCATGCATTCTGCCTTCTAAAATTATCTTCATATAGAAAGCATTCACAGTATTACGTTATTACCACAAAACATAAATCTACCCAAGAAAATGATGCCATTTACAATTTTGGAATTCCTTGCAAGATCATGATTGCACTGAGAAATGGACCCCTAGTGGAGGCTGGAGCTAGGGCTTGAGGAAAAACAGTCATACAATGTTTTTCTACATGTCCTAGCCCCCACCTCTACTGCTTTCGCCATATGCCAATATAGATAAGCAATGCTAGGTTCCTTTTCTTTTGAAGGAGGTCATGGAGAGAACGTGACAGCTGGTTGAACTGTGAGCTGAACCCAGGCAATAAGGGGCTCCCCAACCCTGTCCTTAGAATGCATCCCCCCACCCCCAACCATTCCCACATTAAGAGCTGTTCTACAGATGCAGCCTTTTGAGATTACTGAACCTGGTAAAGGTCTTTATAAACTTTAAAGATTTTGGCTGGCTGGTGCAGAAATCTCCTTGTCTTCCAGTTGCCCAAGACAAGCCGTGGAAGTAAGTTCCCTGGCTAATCCTGGAGTGGCCTACCTTTTTGTTCAGTCTCTCCTTGCCCTCCATGGGGTGAGGGGAGCAGTTACAGATTTCACCTGGAGAACTCCCCACTTTGTGAGAAAACATTTTCTCCAGCAGAACATTGTGTGAGGGCAGACAATATATAAATTAGGAATGTGAGACTAAAATGTGAATAAAGGAATCTGAGCGTATGTCCAAAGACACAGGACATAGGGGTGTTTGGGTGACTCAGTTGATTGAGTGTCTGACTTGGGCTCAGGTCATGATCTTGGGGTTTGTGAGTTTGAGCCACACGCTCTGTGCTGACAGCTCAGAGTCTGGAGCCTGCTTCAGATTGTGTCTCCATCTCTCTCTGCCTCTGCCCTGCTAACACTCTTGTCTCTCTGTCTCTCTAGCTCTCAAAAATAAACATTAAAAAAAACTTCAAAGACAAGGGACATAGGAAACTCCCAATTACTTGCAGTTGGCCATGGGAATAGCAAAGTTGATGTGCTACTATGACAATCATTGGCACATGTTAATGAGTGCTGCCCACCGATTGTAGGGACAAGTTGGGCCAGCCTAGCACCAGCAAATCAGAGCAGTTACTCAGAGCACATCCAAGGGAAAACCAGTATCCGCATGTTTTTCTGAAAAGTTTTCATAACTCTGCTGACCTCCTTTGTGAATGCTCTGTAATGCCTTTCCTGTCTGAGCTCTGTAGCTGTTTAAATGAGCTCACCTAACCATGGGAGGACCTCTTATTGATACTTTACATACTCTTCATCCACTTTTGGGCAATTTAGGGTTGCTTTTGGGGTGATGATAGTAAATCCATTTTATCATTGAACTCCAAGTCTTTCTATTTTCTAAAACTGCTCATTGTTATTTTAATAGGTTAATTGGTGTGGGAGAAAGCATTCTGACCACCCCTCCCCCCGAGAGATCAGATAGTACAACAAATCTTTCTATCTCTTTATGTATTTTTTTATTCCTTTAATGTGACTACTTTCTCCTTTCATCATGGCCTTCTCAATGCTATTTCTTTTAAGGCCCTAACCATGTGTTACTACAACACACTACTTGGGCCATTTCTATTGCAGTCACCTGGTGTGCTGGTTAGAAATGCAGACCAACTGCATAAATCAGAATCTCTAGGGATGGCCCAGAAATCTAAATTTTAACAAGGTCCACAGGCCTCTTTCATGCATACAGGAGTTTTAGAAACACCCTTCTATTCAAATACCATGAAGTATTTTTCATTCCCCTAGATAACCAATGTACTGTATCTGTCTTTGGAATTTCTAAAAATGTTTGCTTTTGTATCCTTCCTACAATATTAATAATATTCTGTCTTATATTAGACTTCATCATAACATAATAATTTGCTCACTTGTTTTATTCCCTCTATAATAAGGATAAGTTTCTTGCAGCCTAGGCCTGTGTATCTCTGGAGCATCTGGTATGGAGTTTTGCTTCAAGCAGGTGCTCAATTCTTATCTCTAAGAATGCAAGAAATGTTACCTTCAGGCCTTTCTCCTCCTCTTCTGTCAGTGCACTGTGAACATAAGCTACAGTATAACTCCAAAGTGCTTGTACCATATTAAAATAAATGAACTGCTTAGAAAACCTCTTGCTTGAACTAAGCTTAGTTCACAGAATTTGGTCCCAGATAAATAGTTGACTCAGGCTTTTTTGTTCTCTGTAAATCTCCTTATCAGCAGAAGGTTTATTTTTGAAGCTCATGGCTCAATATAGTGAAAAGTAGTCACTCGAATCAAGAACTAAAGAACAATTCATGGCTCAGGTCATAAAAATTACCTATATGTCTGTCACTAGTGAATCATTTATGATGTCCTCAATACAGTTTGAATTTTCAAAAGGTTAACTTTGGATGTGCGTTTTTAGAGTGTGTACGTTTGTTTAGAATATGTCAAGCTACAAAAAGGGCATTTTCTTAAAACACCACTGTTTAATTTCTACAAAATCTGAGTGGACGAAGAAACATTCTCAAATCGAAAATCAGAAGCATGACTTGAACTTCAATTGTTCACCTGTATTTATGATGGGTATTCCCTGGTATCTGGTTATCCTTAAATCAAGATATAACCTTACCATTTCAAATACGTGTTGCTATAGATTTAAATAACCCAAATGATTTGTTTTGCTTTCTAATATTAAAAAGATATGATGCTTTTCCTTCTCTTTTGCAAACCAGATAAAATCCAGTAAAACACATACACAAAATATAATTGAAGTACTGATTTAAAAAACTCACACAGATAGGCTTATTTTAATCATTTCTCAATATATACATGTATCAAATCATCACAAGTTGTATATCAATTCTATTTCAGTAAAGAGGGGGAGGCTTACAGAAAGAGGATAGATTTCTCTAAGCCTGTTGTAAATATTGTAGGAATTTTAATTATCATTCAATACTGTATTTAAATAAGGCATTAAATAAGTATTAGTGAAATTGTATTAATAAATTACACTAGAGTTGACATCTAAATTGCATCCATCATGGAAAGGATATCACAATAACTTTTATAGAGTTAGAGTAGATACACTTGAATATTTTATAGATGTATGCTTTTCTCAAATGATAGGGAAAGAAAACATTTTAGGAAGAAAATATGTTAAGTAAGAAAACTGTACAAAGTCCAAGGCTCAAATAAAAGGTGAATGCAATATTTTGAATACAAAAGAAAAGTCAACTTATTAGCATGCTGTCAAAAAGTAATAGACATGAAGAAAAATAAACTGTCAAATGTTAGTATGTGCACATTTTAAAAATATTGGCTTGCCTGGGTGGCTCAGTCCCTTAAGCGTTCGATTTTGGCTTAGGTCAGTATCCCGCCATCTGTGAATTCGAGCCCTGTGTCAGGCTCTGTGCTAACAGCTCAGAGCCTGGAGCCTGCTTTGGATTCTGTGTCTCCGTCTTTCTCTGCCCCTTCCCCACTCATGCTCTGTCTCTCTCAAAACTAAATAAACATTTAAAAATAATAAAATAAAAATATAAAGACTCCCACAATAAGATATACTCTGAAGAATTCCAAAGAAGCTGACTCTCCCTTTAACAGTTCCACTGGTTATTTTGTCCATCCCAAAACCCAGAGATCTCCATTCAATCTTACCTGGCCCATTTTGCATGACCCAGGCTTAAATGGGGGGTTGAATTCCCACAGAACATTTAAGTGTACCTCCTTGCTTCCTTTCTTCTCCCTGCCTCCCCTCCAACTCCTACACACCTCTGCTAAAATGACTCTTTTCAAACTGTTTTCATCAAGTCACTCTTCTGCTCGAACATTTAGAGTAATTTTCCATAAGTTGTTATATAAAATGCCAACTTGTCTTGCAATAACATCTTTCACCAACCGAACCACCTTTTCATCTCACCAAACAAATATTCATCACTCTCAGAAATGAGTGAGCCTCTGTACTTTACATAACCTGCTTGCTAATTTTAGTAAAATTCTGAAAGATTTTTGAAAAGGATCACTAGATGCCCCTTTAAAAGAATGCTGACGTTATCTAGGGTAACCTTCAAAGATTATTTTTTTGTGTGTGGGTTGTATATCTATGATTGGTTTTGGCTGGTGTATCTTGCACTTTTATGGAAATAAAGATGGACATTTAGAGGGTAGATGGCAATGCAACTCCAATTATGCATCAATGGTATTTCTTGTCCATAGCAGTGCAAATAAGTCTTATTGGCAGCAGTTTAGAGAGCTGGGTTTATGAAGATTAAGACTCCATTGTTTGTTTGTTTGTTTTTTCATTTTGATAGTTCTCATGTTCATCAATGAGCTAAAAAAACTAGTGATTTATTTGTTTTAGATTTTTATGAGATCATGATTTTACATTTTCGAAACTTATGAGTTAACAGAGGTTACTCTACATAAACTTTTATTGCTTTCTTCACCCATAAGTCTCAAAATGTCTTGTGCCCCCTTCTCTTCCAGTACCTATCTACATTGTCTTTCTTTTTTTTTTTTTAATGTTTTATTTATTTTTAGGAGAGAGAGACAGCGTGAGCAGGGGAGGGTCAGAGAGAGAGGGAGTCACAGACTGAAACAGGCTCCAGGCTCTGAACTGGCAGTCAGCACAGAGCCCGATGCGGGGCTCGAACCCACAGTCCGCGAGATCATGACCTAAGCGAAAGTCGGACGCTTAACCGACTAAGCCACCCAGGAGCCCCTCTACATTGTCTTTCAAACTCAGTTTGCATCCCATCCCTTTCCAGAAAACTTATCAATGTGAATGTTGTTAAAAGATAATTAATGAGGGAACTAGTAAGATGTTATAAGATATTTAAAGGAACTCAAACAACTATACATATATAAGGCCATCAGGAATGCTGATATGAATTTCTTAGATGAAAAACTGTCAAACTGGTCAAAATCCACAGGGCAATAATCAACCATATTTCCAACAAAAACAACTTGCCTTTCTATGGGCAAGTTCTTTGCTTTACTTTTGGATATTCTATAATTTGTTGGACACTGTTCTAGGCGCTGGAGATATAAGAATAAATAAAACAAAGTCTGTATTTTCTTGGCACTTCCATTCTAGTGTGTGTGTGTGTGTGTGTGTGTGTGTGTGTGTGTGTGTAGCTAGAACTGTATATTAAACACATAAAGGTATAATATGGCCTTAGAAGCATGTGCTATCAATGAAGAAATACAAACCAGAATACTAATGCTAAGCAATGTAGAGTACTAATTTCTTTTTTTTTAATGTTTTATTTATTTCTGAGAGAGAGAGAGACAGAGAGACAGAGAGACAAAGTGTAAGCAGGAGAAGGTCAGAGAGAGAGGAAAATACAGAATCCAAAGCAGGCTCCAGGCTCTGAACTAGCTGTCAGCACAGAGCCCCATGCAGGACTCGAACCCAGAAACTGTGAGATCATGACCTGAGCTGAAGTCAGACACTTAACCGACTGAGCCACCCAGGTGCCCCGTAGAGTACTAATTTCTATGAAGTTTTCAGGAAAGGTCTTTGCTAAGGTGATAGTTCAACAGAAATTTGAAGGAATAAGGGGTGTATACCATGAAGCTATGGGAGTTGAAGGGAGCTCCCTTGATATATGTGGAATCATGATATATGATATAAATGGGATACTACATGTAATGGTCCTGAAGCAAGAGTTGGAATGGAACTAGTCCTAGGGAGTGGAGTCCTGAGGAATGGTCCCAGACTGGGTATATGGGCAGGTATGGGGAGACCAAGATAAATCTTTCTGTCTTTTTTCAGTTCGTTCTTTCTTTCTTCTTTCCTTCTTTCTTTCTTTCTTCCTTTCTTTCTTTCTTTCTTTCTTTCTTTCTTTCTTTCTTTCTTTCTTTCTTTCTTTCTTCTTCTTTCTCCTTCCTTCCTTCCTTCCTTCCCTTCTTCCTTCCTTCCTTCCTTCCTTCCTTCCTTCCTTCCTTCCTTCCTTTCTTTCTTGCAGTTCACAAGAAAGAGCATCATTGGAGAGTTTGAGCAAAGATGGAACATGATCTGACATGGGAAACATTTAGGCTGTGATGAGGTAAATAGTTTAAAGGTGTCAGGGTAAAGCAAGGAGACAATGCAGGAAGTCTTATGGGTTGAATTGTGTTCCCAGAAAAGTTATGTTGAAGTCCTTAACCCCCACCCCCAATACCTGTGAATATGATATAATTTGGAAATAGAGTCTTTGCAAATTTAATCAAGTTAGAATGAGGTCATACTGGATTAGAATGGTTTAATACAATGGCTGGTATCCTTATAAGAAGAAGGGAATTTGGACATACATAGGGAAGAGGCCATATGATGATGGAGATGGATATTGGAGTTATGTTGTACAATTCAAAGAATAACAGAAATCACCAGAAGCTAAGAAGAAGCAATAATCTAGATCCCCTCCTAAAATCTGCAGGTAGAGTATGGCCCCGATGCCACCTTGATATAGGACTTTAAACCTCTATAACATGAGAGAATACATTTCTGTTGTTTTCAACCACTCAGCTTGTATCACTATGTTTTTACAGAAGCCCTAAGAAATGAATACAGGAGGTTTTGGCAATTAATTCAAGTGAGAGATCATGGTGACAGCCAGATTGGTATTAGTGGTGGTCATGAAGATTCTGGCAGGCAGGGTTCAAGGACCCAGAGGATGTCCTGCAGGACTATCCAAGAGGGTCCTTGGATTCACACAGTATGGAAATCAAATGTGAGCCTGCAGGAGATGAAAGCAGAATATATGGAAGATAGAGCAGATACAGGTGGACTGAGTGTCCAGGAGACTCAGAAAAGAAAGAAGGATATTTCATCTTATTTTGGGGTCTGGAGTTTTTATTGACAATGTGGTCTGGTGCACATGTTCTCTCAGGCACCCAAAAAATGGTCAGAA
This sequence comes from Proteles cristata cristata, assembly GCA_017311185.1. NCBI lineage: Eukaryota > Metazoa > Chordata > Mammalia > Carnivora > Hyaenidae > Proteles > Proteles cristata. The sequence goes on from JAESUZ010003082.1 coordinate 1,313,139, forward strand.
AAAGGACAAGGTCCAAGTGTCCATCTCAAGTCACTTATTTCCTTAAGCCAGGGGTCTTGGAATTGAGATTTCTAGCATTGGTGGTCTGGAATATGTGTGTGATAGCTTCAGCTGGACATTTTCATCTGGTCCTTCTTTAGATATCTATTCTAGAGAATTCATTAACTGTGACCCTTACAAGGAGGGCATAAAATATTTTCATTCTGAGGCATGTGTAGAGTGGGGTGGGGTGCAAGTCCTACCAAGAATAGAAGCTGGATAAGAAGCCAAGGAAAACAATAACAACAATGACAGCTTTTTTCTCTCATGGAATCCCTTTGGGTTCCCTTTCTCCATAAAGGGGCTTTGATTCCAGGGTACTTCAAAAAGGTAAAATGAGCAGGATTTGCTGATGCATGTGTGGTTTGATAAAGAATAAGAAGTAATTCAAAAACAAATGCAGGGGGCACCTGGGTGGCTCAGTCGGTTGAGCATCCGACTTTGGCTCAGGTCATGATCTCACAGTTAGTGGGTTTGAGCCCCACGTCGGGCTCTGTGCTGACAGCCAGCTCAGGGCCTGGGGCCTGTTTCAGATTCTGTGTCTCCCTCTCTCTCTGACCCTCCCCTGCTCACGCTGTCTCTCTCTCTCTCAGAAATAAATTAAAAAAAAAAAAAAGAAAGAAAGAAAAAATGCAGTCTATTACTCTTAAGAATTGAACTCAAGAGAACTCCCCTATGACCCAGCAATAGCACTGTTAGGAATTTACCAAAGGGATACAGGAGTGATGATGCATAGAAGCACATGTACCCCAATGTTCATCAACACTCTCAACAATAGCCAAAATATGGAAAGAGCCTAAGTGTCCATTAACTGACAAATGGATCAAGAAGATGTGGTTTATCTATACAATGGAATACTACACGGCAATGAGAAAGAATGAAATCTGGCCATTTGTAGCAACATGAATGGAACTTGAGGGTGTTATGCTGAGCGAAATAAGTCAGACAGAGAAAGACAGATTTCCTATGCTTGCACATATAGGTGGGTTAGGAGGAACTTAACAGAGGACCATGGGGGCAAAGAAAGAGAAAAATAGTTGGGGAAAGGGAAGGAGGCAAACCATGAGAGACTCTTGAATGCTGAGAACAAACTGAGGGCTGATGGGGGTGGGAGAGAAGGGAAGGGGGGTGATGGGCATGGAGGAGGGCACTTGTTGGGATGAGCACTGGGTGTTATATGGAAACCAACTTGACAATAAACTATTTAAAAAATTGTAATAAAAAAGAAAGAAAGAAAGAACTGAACTCAAGAAAACTTGGTAGTCATATTTCTGAACTATGATAACAGATACTTAGGATATTATTTTACTCAAAATTTGCAATGGAGACCAAGACTAGAAGGATCCATTGTAATGGGCATTATCCATTATTGAATTCATTCTATGTACTAAGCTTTTAATATACATTGTATAATTTAATCCTCCCAAGACTCCTGAATAGTAAGTACTATCACCCTCATTTTACTAATAGGAAACTTTCATTCATAGATGTTTTGTGTGCACTTAAGTAATATTAAAAGAAAGGTTGACACTCAGATTTTCCTGACATTAGCACCAGCTTTTATTAAGAAGTGAACGATAGGGAATAAAACAATATTTCTGAAAAATGTGAATGCTAAATAGAATATTTCCTTTCATTTATTGTTTAGTTTAAAATGCTTTAGTATCTTCTCTGATGCATGAACTACTCCTACTCTCATTGTCTTTGTAACTTTATGGAACCTGATTTGTGTCTAGATAGGCATAGACACTCAAAGAATACCCACTGGACTTAAACGAATTAATGAACTGGCCCTTGTTGGTACTGAACACTAAGCTTTCTGCGACGTGTATTATTCTGTGCAGTGTCACCTGCTTATACGTAATTACTATAGGCTAAATAATAGCCCATCACATTTGTATAAAATTTGTGATATACTAAGGACTTTCCCATTTGCCCCAATAATATTGACAAAGTAAAGAATGGTTCTGTTATCTCTTTTTGCATAGGAAATCACCCTAAAATTTAGTAGTTTCAAAAACCCTAATCATGTTTAATAGTCTCTCAGGGGTCTGGGGGCAAACTGAGTGTGGGTGACCATCTTGCCCGGGCTCTCTCATGCAATTATACTCATACTGTGGCTGTGTTTTACAGAATTCAAATGAGGTGAAGCTGTTCCAGTTTCCAGGACTAGTCCTTAAAAATCTTTCAGCTTCAGGGAACCTGGGGAGTTCATTTGGTTAAGCATCTGACCCTTGATTTCGGCTCAGGTCATGATCTCATTGTTGTGGGATTGAGCTCCATGTAGACTTTGCGCTAAGTGTGGAGACTGCTTGGGACTTTCTCTCCTTCTCTTTCTGCCCCTCCCCCACTAATGCTCGCTTGTTCTCTCAAAAATCGATAAATAAAAAAAAACCCTGACATCAATGCCTGGTGTATAGTAAACACTCAATAAAAATTAGCTCTTACTATACTCTTCACATCTGGCTAGCAGCATTTATGAAAAAAATTTGGTAATTTAAGTTTAGCAGGCATGGATGAAATTTATGACAAATGACAGGAATGTACAGGTTTAAAACGTGATGTGATAGGTACTATGCCAAGTGGTTGGTTATTTATTTTCTGTGCTTTCATTTCACTAATTATCCCTCAATCATTACAGTTTCCACACTGCATATAAATAACGTTTACCCATTTGTCCCCCTACTAGAATGTCAATACATGAGGACAAGACTATTTGTGTTCACCTTTGATTCCTGGCAACTTACACAGAATATACTGGTATATACTGGGAGTTTAATACATTGGTTCAACAGATACTAAGAAGGTTAATACACTGAACTGAAAAATAGAAGTAAGGGAAGGAAATCACTTTCTGTAAGGATTCTCCTTTGTGGACTTGTGATCTTACCATATTCTGGAAATTTCGGGGAATGGACAAGGGAGGGAAGCACAGATTGGAATAATAACTAAAAAAACCAAGTACTTCAATAGTCATTTACTCATTCATTCACTCATTCCCCAAAGAGATTAATTTCTTCTTTATCTCCTTTCAAACGCATTAATTTTTGGTTACTTTTATTTTAGAGATAATTTATTATGAATTATGCAGTCTAGCCACTCTGGTTCAGGTAGAATTCAGAAGGATGCTGATATTAAAAAAAAAAAAAAAACTGCCTTACCTTTTGAATTCATTATCAGGTCTGGTAAATGTTAGAAGCTGCAGTCATGTCTTAATACCTTGAGGAACCAAAGAACTGTCCTGCTGTATGCATTTAGTGATTTAAATGTATTTTTAAATTTATATTTTATTTTAATTTATAATGCCATGTATCTTTCCCCTGATGTTGGCAATCCTTTGAGAAATAACAGAATGATGCAGAATTCTAATCATTGGAGTCACTATGAGAAAAAAAGTTATAATAAGGCTCTAAAATCCCCCAGATTGGTAATTGAATGAATGAGATTTTGATGCAAAGGTAAGTCTGTTGACACATTTCTGTGCTGCCCTTTTTGAAATGTATGGAAGAGTCCTGCCTTGTTGCATATTACATAAGGTGGCCATTAAACACAGATTATTTTTCAAAGGAGAAGCAGAGATTAATGAGAAAAACCATAGTGAGGCATTAAATGAGTCTGATGAGAGAGCTCACAGAAAGAACCAGCAAACATATTCATGAAATAAGAATAATTGCAAAGTGATTATTGGATGATAAATCTGAGGAGAAAATCTTTACCTAAAAAGAGATATTATTATAGTGAAATTTTTTATAATACTTTAAGCAATTTTTGACAATTCGGTTTGGGATGTAAACACTAAAAATGTTTGTGTGGGTATTTTCTTAATATTTTTTGAGTTTCCATCAATTTTTCTGTCTGTAGTCAGCAAGTTCTAGATCATAGTTAAGAGGGAAAAAATGAAGAAAATAGCTTTGCTTCTGGCTTTTTTACATTGTCTACTTTTTTTTTTTATCCCTCACACAGTGAAAATATAGGGGAAACAATGCTAAGGAACATTCTTCTTGGATTAGTTCAATGTAGGTATTTTTCCTTCTGTGAGTAAATACTCGGTTCTCTGGGGCTTAAAAGTCCCTCATAAGAAAAATTACTCAATTACTCAGTGAATCAGTTAATGTTATTAGAAGGGCACTGACCAGCTGTTCTCCTCAGGGGGCAGAATTGGAAGAAATAGATTTACAGAGGAAATGGAAAGTTATGAGGAAAGAAACCTTCTTCACGACAGAGCTGATAGAAGCCTAGGGGATTTGAGATTTCTCCCTAGAGTAAATATGACCCAATGGATGGAAGCTAGGCTGGAACTTCACATTAATTCCTGACTCTGCACCTTCTTAGCCAACTCTGTATCTCTGGACAACATAAACTTTCTTGGCCTCAGTTAAATCAACTGTACAAAGGGGGGAATATGATGCCTGGCTCTTAGAGCTGTAGTATAGAGTTTTAAATAATGTATACAAAGTTATTGGCATAGAATTAACAGTCAGTAAATGGTAGCCACAATTATTATTACTACCGTAGACTGGGGGCATGCAATTTCACATCAGTTCAATGTGATTGTCATTGCAGTGATTTGCCCAGTCTTCATTTGGAGGGAAATTTGGCAAATAATATACTTGTGGTTCTAAAGAATATATATTGATAATGATTACTACTCATTTCAATATAAGAAAGAGATTGCTCTATATTTCCTGGAGGTAGAAACTCATTTTTCTCTAATGGCATCTCATAATGTGATGCTGCCCATATTCTTACTATTCTAACTTACAATAATTCTATGCTAATTTTATGCTTATAATCTTAGATTGCATTAAGTGCCATATTTTGGAGAAATAAATGACAAAATACATTTCTTTCAGAATATGTTTACATAGAAACATACTTAAATACTTCCAGTGATTATATGTGGCATGTACCTCTAGAAATCCTGATCATGTTTTCTCAGCTTGATCTTCTTTCATGCTCTTTCAGTGGTAATATGTGGATGTCTAAGAGAAAATACATTAGTTTTTTAAAAAAAATCAATTTGAGTTTATTAGAAGAGCTATAAAAAGCATCAATTCTCACTTTTTAAAACTTATATGGAGAATAGAAATAGTTTTATTCTTTAAGTTTTACTTATAATTTTCTATAATTAGAATATATAAATTATATCAACATATATTGTGTGCAGAACTCAGAACTACACATTTTGAAATCAATATAAATGCAAACAATATGTACTTCCAAAGCATGGGAAACTAAAATCCTAAATTTGATCAATCTATGAAAAAGGATCTAATGACTCCAACTGGCTTTTGCTACAAGATGAAAATAGCTGTGGGCTTCTTATCACAGAGATATTCTTCTCTCAACTGGGAAAGTAGTGTTTTTTTGTTTTGTTTTTTTTTGTTTGTTTGTTTTTAAAGATATTAAGGAAGGAGGCCAATCCTCTACCTTCTGTAGAAGTTGTTTTATATTTGTCCTTATTTTCTTCTCTGTGGCACTCTCTAGCTTTTCTATCAGAGAAGTTAAATGGAGTGTGTTTTAGATTGCCCTTGCTGACAATATTTAATCAATTAAGAGGTATTTACAATGTGCTCTGTACTGTGATAAGTACTCAAGAGACTAACACAGAAAGAAAGGACGTGACACTTGTCAGTGACACACTTACTGAAATATTTCTTGAGAGGGCAAGGCTTATTCATAAGGAGCAACCTCTGTGCAACAATGTCTTAATCTCTCTTCATTTATCTCATTCCTTAAATCATTCCTACACTAAAAATTTATTGAAACATACAATATGCTAGAAATGTGGTATGTTTAGAAGTTATAATAAAGAATATAAATGGTCCCTGCCCTTGAAGATAATGTGGCAATGATTAAGAAAGAGTTATTGTAGAACGAATTTTACTGAGAAAATAGGACACAACATGTTCTCTCATACACACACAAAAGGTAAATATGTAAGGATATGGATGTGTTAATTCCATGGGGGGGGGGATCCTTCCACAATGTATACGTATAACAATCAGATTTGTGCACTTTAAATACCTCACATTTTGTCAGTTACACTTCATTAAAGCTGGAGGGAAAAAAGAAAGCAAATGACTATAAAACTGCCAGCACAAAACTGATTCACACATTGCTGACTTCCATCCCAACCTTTGGGAGAGCACTGTATTGTGAACATTCCCAAAGTTTAAGCTTTATTAGCTTCATGGAACATCTACCTCTGGCTGAGGTACAAATGCCAAAAAGTTGTATTATCTCTGTATTATCACACATACTCAGATCTATTGTCCTATCCGTTTCCTCCTCCCCACTGAGATGATTTCCTGAAAGATCAGTTTGCTTCCATATCCTCCAGGAATACTGAGACCCTACTGAGAAGCCAGTACATTTTTACAATCTTAAACACAGAATTTTAGAACATTTTAATGTTTCACAAATACATTGCCCAGGCTTTAAAAAAAATCACAGATATAAAAACAATTAAGATGCTTTATTAATAATAATATTCAGTATTTATTGAATAGCTACTATGTATCTGATAATCTCCTTATTCAATCTGGTAGGAAAAAAATCTGTTATAAGATGGACGACAGGACTGATAAGGAAATACCTGTACCCGATCAAAGACTTCTACTTCCTGGTTCTTCTTCCCACCCTGCTTGTTGCCTGATTAATGAGGACCAGATTCCATAACAGATCCTGTGTTCCATTACACTTGTGGGTGAGGAAAGTGAAACACAGAGAAGCTACATAATTCCCCAAGCTGGACGCAGTTGGTAAATGGTAGGGCTAAGGGGTGGATCTCAGCAGCTTGGTTCTAGAACTAGTGCCCCTAACTGTAAGGTCACTGTACTGGTTCGTGTGAAATTATTCATGCTATGAATTCATCAGTGTGACAGATGCCAAGCACATGAATCTTCCTTTGTAGACATTTCCCCGAAACTAAGGAAGGAGTTTATGGAAAGGGAGACAGGTTAGTGGCGCTAACCACCATTTCCGGAGCCTCTTCTGTGCACTAGTGTAGCTCGGTTTGGCAGACCTTTTCCTTTCTGTACTTCTTGGTATTCTCTTCATTCCTTTCTAGAGGAGAAAAGTATCAGGGGAATTGATGATAGAGTCACTGAAGATAACGGCCATCTTTTGGTTGGTTGTTTTGGAGAATATAAAGGATAGTCTGCTAGCACCCTTCAGATCCTCATGGCAAGAGACGGCAGGAATTATGATGCTCCATCTTCCCCTGACCAAATACATGTCCGACCCCCATATGCTCCACTCCTATGTTCTTCATTTGTCTCCTGTGGACCTCACTTTGTAGGCAGGTAGACTTTGCAGGTACAGATGTTTCAGAGGAAAGGGATGTAAGATAATTGTGTGAATCAGGGCAGAGTTGCACCATGAAAAATTCTGGAAAATACAGAACTCATAAGTATATGTATGATGTCCCTAAAGATATTCAAATTCAAGTTAAAACAAAACAAAACTGCAAACACCCTGCTAAACAGACAAAACCCCCAACAGACTTGGCTTCTTTATATTCAGTCAAAAATCACTGTTTGTCAGTCCTTTTTTTTTTTTTTAAGAGAAAGAGAGTGCACAAGCAGGAGAGAGGGGCACGGGGTCGGGGGGAGGGGGGGGAAGTGAGGGGAGAGAATCTTAAGCAGGCAAGCTCCACACTCAGGATGGAGCCTGATGCAGGGCTCGATCCCACAACCCTGAGATCATGATCTGAGCCAAAATAAAGAGTCAGATGCTCAACCAAATGAGCCACCCAGATGACCTGTGCCAGTCATTTTTAATTGTACAACTCCTCTTTCCCTTCTTCCATAGCTAAACCATTTTCTTCGGCTCCCATAGTGAAACCAAACTGACTTGGGCAGAATAATGGCCTCCATAAGGTGTCCATACCCTAATCCCCCAGAAACTGTGACTATATTATTTACTTTGCTGATGAATTAAGTTTAGGGGTCTTAAATAGATTATCTAGATGGACTCAGTCTAATCACAGGAGTTTTAGGAGCACAGAACTACCTCCAGCTGGAAGTAGAATAGGAAGTCAGAGCTGTTCAAAGGTAAGAAGAAATCAATGCCCCATTGGTGGTGTGGAGATGGAAAGGTGACATGAGAAGGAACACACATGGTCTCAGGTAACTGAGGGAGGCTTTGGGCTGGCGGTCAGCAAGAAACAGACACCACATGTTTACAACTACAAGGAAGTAAGCGAATAATTACTTTTTCCACAAGAAAATTGTCTAATAACCTGGATGAGCTTGGGGAAACTCCTCCCTAGCTCCTTGATTTCCTCCTCATGAAGCTAAGCAGAGAACCTCCAGAACCACACTGTGCTTGGATTTCTGTCCCACAGGCAATTTAGATAACAAAGGGGTGTTATTTGAAAGAGGTAAACTTTTGGTAATTTGTTGTGGCAGCAATATAACATTAACCTGCAGGTCATATTTCCACTCTTTCTTTTGTCTTAAAAACTGACAGCTCAGACTTGAGCTATATGTTAATGGAATTAATTAATTTCTGCTGGCCCCACAGGGCCAGAGGTAAGTGGGACGTGCTGGTCATGTGGCTGGGTAGAAGCCTCAGACAATAGGGAACCTCAAGTTTCCTATCTCTGCACTCGTGATGGCTACGGCCAGTTTTTCCTCTAAATTATATCAAAAGAAATACTCTTGAGCAAGGATATAATTCATTTTATTTTTAAGAGCACATAGTTCAATTTGAGCTACACATTTTTTTCTATATTCTCATCTAGTTCTTTACTGTTGATGAGTATTATTTGTTCCCATTTTTCACAGATGTTGACTTTTGCAGGAAGAGTCCACTACCAGAAATGTGGTGGGATTCAAATCCAAGTCTTCTGGAATCTGGAGATGGTGGGAAGGAGACAGTCTTCTTTATTACAAATTATGGAAAAGTTGGGATGAAGCAAAATTGACTCTCAGGTGTGATATCTCCTTGTCCTTCTATGAAACCATTTTTTCCATTTTCCTAAGAAAATGATCCCTCCCTAGTGACTGTAACTAGATTTCTTACTGTCAATTGAAATTTGGAGAATCCAAATACTTTTCTAATTCCCATGGAGCATTGGTTATCTTATCAAACTGTCTGAAATTTAAAGGCCGTGCACGAATCTTATATATAATGAAATGTCTTTATGTACCTCCTTCAAATGTCACCTATGATTGCAAAGAAACTGGACAGCCTATACCAGCACACCCCTTCTTCCCAGCTGGCTTCCACTGTTCCATGTTTCCAAGGCATTCTTTTTAATTTTTCTCGACTGGAAAGCCTATCTCAGTAGGATTACTGAATTTTTACCTACTGGATAATAAACTCCAAGAGAGCAAAAGCCATGGCATCTTCCAGAATACCCCCTGGAACATATACAGTAGTAACTCAATACATATTTGTGGAGGTTAAATGATGTAATCCAACCATTGAAAAATAGAGAAATAGAAGAAACCAACTCCTGGAGGGGGGACAAGATGGCGGAGAAGTAAGGAGCTCCGTACCTGCACTCGCGCCCATACATCACACAGAAAAGATCTGAAGCCATTGGAAACCATACAAAACCTGAGAGACTGTGAGAAAAAGGACGCAGAATCCACTGAGAAAGCCTTCTAACGTGAGTGCGAACTGGGGAAGGTAAAATCGGGCCAGGATCGGAGCCTCCAGGGTGGGAGGCGATCCCCCTCTACCCTCTACGGGGAGTGAGAGGGGAAAAGGAGAGAGTCCGAGACAGAAAAACCTCCACTCGGTGCATAGAAAGACCGTACTTGCCAAATACCTGCACACCAGGTCCCCTTGCGACAACTGGTCCTGGGGGAGGCTGAACACACAAACTGCTTCTTTGTGCCACTCCTGGAGGTTGGGTTTTAAAGCGGCGGCGGCGCGCCTGCCGCCATTGTAGCTCCAGGGCGGCTGGGACACCTGAAAGAGTCGCGCAGACACTGGGCGTCCGCGCTCCTGGCTGGCTGGAACTCGAGAGGGAAGGCAAAGAGCTAAAAACTGGGAAATTTGCCTGTGAGTTCGTGTTTTGGGTGACGAGCCATAGAGAGACCCGGTTTTCCTCACTCCAGCGGGCTCAGGCTACGCGGACGCTGCAGGCAAGCCCCCGCGCATGCGCGCCAGCCCGACCCAGAGAAGGAAGCAGCGATCCTGACTCCGCCCCCAGAGCTCAGCAGGGAGCCTGGAATAGCCCGAGGGGGTTGTCTGGGACGCTGTGTCTAAGGCAACTTCAGCGGGGCGCGGGCTGGGATTTGGAGATTGGAACTGGCCTGGGTTGAAGAGTGCAACCAACTTCGGCTGCGTCCCCGGAACGGGGAGTTGACACGCCAAAAAAAAAAAAAAAAAGCGAGCTGCAGCGCGGGGTTCAAGAAGGGACTGGAGCACCGTCAGTCTCCTCCCCACAATCGCCAAGACAGAACCTCCGCCTGAGGCATCAGATCACACCACGCCCATCCCTGCCTGAGAGGTGCCCTCCTCCCCCCTTTTTTTTTCTTTTTTCCCTTTTTTTTCCTTTTTTTCTTCTTTCTTTTTTTTTCCCTTTCTTTTCTCTTTTTTTCTTCTTCTTTCTCTTTTCTCGCTTTTTTTCCCCAAAACACTGACCTGATTAACTCTGGTCGCCAGCTTGCTTAAACAATCACAAGTCCATTCTGTAAATGTAAATTCTACACCTACCGACTTTTTCAGCCATTTCTCTCAGGAGTAATTAGACTATATAGTTTCTCTGGATAATTCCAGCATCCTTCTCTCACCTATCCAACCATATTCTACCCTTCACCTCTTTGAAAAAAACCTTCTTATCCCTTCTGCCTGTTCATTCTATTTCCAAATCTGCCTTGTCTCGCCCTGCCTTCTCTCTTTTTCTCTATGCTCTTCAACCAGCACTGCATACACACGGCTATTTAACTGTAGCTGGGAAATCCAGGTATATGCTTTAAACCGTTCTTTGTCCATCGGTTTTCTTCTTTTTTCCTTTTCTTTTCCCCTTTTTGACCCTTTTAGGTATTTTATGCTCCCTATTATTCGCTCTCCCTCCTCCGTCTTTTCTATTAACTTTTTCGTTTTCCCTCTCGCTTCGCATGTTAGTTGAATCAGCCTGCGCGTTTGTGTACTCCTGCTCCCTGTGTTTTTGTCTGTCTGTTTTCTTTTCCAGGGCTACCTCAAGAAACAAGCTAGAGTACACAAGGTGAAGAGTCCCAAATATCACTACGAATAGGAAAATGAAATAACTAAGGTCCCAACAAGAGTGACCGAGGGATACCATTCAAAAAACAATCTCTGAAAGGATAGGCCCTGGAAAGTCAAAGAGTCTTCTTGGGTATAGCAGTGCTCATAGAAACAGAGAGCATAACAGGTCTTTAAAACCAACAAGAGCCGGAAAGCTAACTAAAATGACGAAACGAAAGAGCTCTCCTCCAAAGAAACTCCAAGAAGAAATGACAGCTAATGAACTGCTCAAAACAGATATCAGCAGCATAAGTGAACAAGATTTTAGAATAATAATGGTAAAATTAATAGCAGGGCTTGAAACAAACATAGGGGACATCAAAGAAACTATGGCTACAGACAGAATGGAAAATAAAAATAGGCATGAAGAATTAAAAAATGCGATAAATGAGATACATAATAAATTAGAGGCCTCCAATGCACGGATTGAAGAGGCAGAAAGGAGAATAAGTGATTTAGAAGACACCATTCTAGAAAAACAAGAAGCTGACAAAAAAAGAGACAAACTGATGCAGGAACAGGAAAGAAGAATTCGAGAGCTCAGCGACACAGTCAAATGCAACAATATCCGTATCATAGGAATCCCAGAAGAGGAAGAGAGAGGGAAAGGTGCTGAAGGAGTCCTGGAACAAATTATAGCAGAGAACTTCCCCGACCTGGGGAAGGAAGTCAATGTGGAAATACAAGAGGCTCAGAGGACTCCCCTCAGACATAACTTGAATCGATCTTCTGCATGACATATCATCATAAAAATGGCAAAATACAAGGACAAAGAGAGAATTTTGAAAGCAGCTAGGGAGAAAAGGGCCCTCACATACAAAGGGAAACCTATCAGAGTGGTGACAGACCTATCTACTGAAACGTGGCAGGCCAGAAAGGAATGGCAAGAGATCTTCAATGTGATGAACAGTAAAAACATGCAGCCAAGAATCCTCTATCCAGCAAGCCTGTCATTAAAAATAGAAGGAGAGATAAAAACCTTTCCAAACAAACAGAAATTGAAAGAATTTGTCACCACGAAGCCAGCCCTACAAGAAATCCTGAGGGGGATGCTCTGAAGGAAAGGTTTCAAGGAACAAAGATTCCAGAGACACCACCACAAACATGAACCCTACAAAAGATACAAAGACTCTAAACCCACGTATTTCAATAATAACACTGAATGTAAATGGGCTGAATGTTGCAGTCAAAAGACATAGGGTAGCAGAATGGATTAAAAAACAAAATCCACCTATATGCTGTCTACAAGAAACTCATTTTAGACGGGAAGATACCTTCAGATTAAAAGTAAGGGGATGGAGAAATATATATCATGCTACAGGAAATCAAAAGAAAGCCAGAGTAGCGATACTTATATCAGACAAACTGGACTTTAAATTAAAGACAATCACAAGAGATGAAGAAGGGCACTGCATAATAATTACAGGGCCCATCCATCAGGAAGAACTAACAATCATAAATGTCTACGCACCGAATATGGGAGCACCTAAATATCTAAAACAATTAATCACAAACAGAAACAAGCTGCTAGATAAGAATGTGCTAATAGCAGGGGACTTTAATACTCCGCTTACAGCAATGGATAGGTCAACCAGACAGAAAATCACTAAAGAAATAATGGACTTGAAAGATACATTGGACCAGATGGACCTGACGGATATATTTAGAACTTTACATCCTGAGGCCAGGGAATTTACTTTCTTCTCAAGTGTGCATGGCACATTCTCCAAGATAGATCACATACTGGGACATAAAGCAGCCCTCAATAAATATAAAGAATAGAGATCATACCATGCACACTGTCAGATCACAATGCTTTGAAACTTGAAATCAATTACAGGAAGAAGTCTGGAAAACTTCCAAAAACATGGAGGTTAAAGAACACCCTTCTAAAGAATGAATGGGCCAATCAGGCAATTCGAGATGAAATTAAAAAATATATGGAAACAAATGAAAATGAAAACACAACATTTCAAAATCTATGGGATGCGGCAAAGGCAGTCCTAAGAGGAAAGTACATTGCTCTCCAGGCCTATTTCAAGAGATTAGAAAAAGCACAAGTCCAAAATCTAACAGCTCACCTAAAGGAACTAGAGGCAGAGCAACAAGAACACCCTAAACCCAGTAGAAGAAGAGAAATAGTAAAAATTAGAGCAGAAATAAACAACATAGAGACCAAAGAAACAATTGAACAGATCCATGAAACCAAGAGTTGGTTTTTTGAAAAAGTAAACAAAATTGACAAACCTCTAGCCAGACTTATCAAAAAGAAAAGAGAGCACCCAAATAGACAAAATTATGAATGAAAATGGACTTATTACAACCAACCCCTCAGAAATACAAGCAATTATCAGGGAATACTATGAAAAATTATATGCCAACAAATTGGACAACTTAGAAGAAATGGACAAATTCCTAAACACACACTCACTACCAAAATTCACACGGGAAGAAATAGAAAACCTGAACAGACCCATAACGAGTGAAGAAATTGAATCAGTGATCAAAAATCTCCCAACAAATAAGAGCCCTGGACCTGATGGCTTCCCTGGGGAATTCTACCAGACATTTAAAACAGAATTAATCCCAATTCTTCTCAAGCTTATTCCAAAAAATAGAAAGCGAAGGAAAACTCCCGGACTCATTTTATGAAGCCAGCATCACACTGATTCCCAAGCCAGACAGAGATCCAGCAAAAAAAGAGAACTACAGGCCAATATCCTTGATGAATACGGATGCAAAAATTCTCAACAAGATCCTTGCAAATCGAATCCAGTAGCATATAAAAAGAATCATCCACCAAGATCAAGTGGGATTCATTCCTGGGTTACAGGGCTGGTTCAATATTCGCAAATCAATCAATGTGATACATCATATCAATTAAAGAAAAGATAAAAACCATATGATCCTGTCAATAGATGCAGAAAAAGCATTTGACAAAATACAGCATCTCTTCTTAATAAAGACTCTCGAGAAAGTTGGGATAGAAGGAACCTACTTAAACATCATCAAAGCCATCTATGAGAAGCCTTCAGCTAACATCATCCTCAACGGGGAAAAACTGAGAGCTTTCCCCCTGAGATCAGGAACACGACAGGGATGCCCACTATCACCACTGCTGTTTAACATAGCGCTGGAAGTCCTAGCATCAGCCATCAGACACCAAAAGGAAATCAAAGGCATCAGAATTGGCAAAGAGGAAGTCAAACTTTCACTCTTCACAGATGACATGATACTCTACATAGAAAACCCGGCAGACTCCACCAGAAGCCTACTAGAACTGATCCAAGAATTCAGCCAAGTTGCAGGGTACAAAATCAACGTACAGAAATCGGTTGCATTTTTATACACCAACAATGAAGCAACAGAAAGAGAAATCAAGAAACTGATCCCATTCACAATTGCACAAAAAACCATAAAATACCTCGGAATAAACCTAACCAAGGATACAAGAGATCTGTATGAAGAAAACTATAGAAAACTTATGAAGGAAATTGAAGAAGACACAAAGAAATGGAAAAACATTCCATGCTCATGGATAGGAAGAATAAATATAGTTAAGATGTCATTACTACCTAAGGCACTCTACACATTCAATGCAATTCCAATCAAAATTGCACCAGCATACTTCTCATAACTAGAACAAACTATCCAAAAATTTGTATGGAACCACAAAAGACCCCGAATAGCCAAAGTAATCCTTAAAAATAAAACCAAAACGGGAGGGATCACCATCCCAGACTTTAGCCTCTACTACAAAGCTGTCATCATCAAGACAGTATGGTATTAGCACAAAAACAGACACATAGACCAATGGAACAGAATTGAGAACTCAGGAGTGGACTCAAAAGTATACAGCCAACTAATCTTTGACAAAGCAGGAAAGAATATCCGATGGAAAAAAGACAGCCTTTTTAATAGATGGTGTTGGGAGAATTGGACAGCAACATGCAGAAGAATGAAACTAGATCATTTTTCTCACACCATGCACAAAAATAAACTCAAAATGGATAAAGGACCTGAACGTGAGACAGGAAACTATCAGCACCCTAGAGGAGAAAGCAGGAAACAACCTCCTTGACCTCCACCGCAGCAACTTCTTACTTGACACATCCCCAAAAGCAAGGGAATCAAGAGCAAAAATAAACTGTTGGGACCTCCTCAAGATTAAAAGCTTCTGCACAGCCAAGGAAACAACCCAGAGAATTAATAGGCAACCAACGGAATGGGAAAAGATAGTTGCAAATGACATATCAGATAAAGGGTTGATATCCAGAATCTACAAGGAACTCACCAAACTACACGCCAGAAAAACAAACAACCCAGTGAAGAAATGGGCAGAAGATATGAACAGACACTTCTCCAAAGAGGACATCCAGCTGGCCAACAGACACATGAAACGATGCTCAGCATCCCTCCTCATCAGGGAAATACAAATCAAAACCACACTGAGCTACCACCTCACGCCAGTCAGAGTGGCTAAAATGAGCCAATCAGAGAACTCTAGATGCTGGCGAGGATGTGGAGAATCGGGCACCCTCCTACACTGTTGGTGGGAATGTAAACTGGTACAGCCCCTCTGGAAAGCAGTGTGGAGGTTCCTCAGGAAACTAACAATAGAACTCCCCTATGACCCAGCAATAGCACTGCTAGGAATTTACCCAAGGGATACAGAAATGCTGATGCATAGGAGCACATGTACCCCCAATGTTCATAGCAGCACTCTCAACAATAGCTAAAACATGGAAAGAGCCTAAGTGTCCATCAACAGATGAATGGATCAAGAAGATGTGGTTTATCTATACCATGGAATACCACATGGCAATGAGAAAGAATGAAATCTGGCCATGTGTAGCAACATGGATGGACCTTGAGGGTGTTATGCTGAGCGAAATAAGTCAGGCAGAGAAAGACAAATATCATATGTGTGCACATATAGGAGGATTAGGAGGAACTTAACAGAGGACCAAGAGGGAGAAGAAGGGTGGAAATGGTGGGGGAAAGGGGGAGAGGTAAACCATGAGAGACTCTTGAATGCTGACAAAAACTGAGGACTGGTGGATGTGGGGGGGAGGGGAGGTGGGCATGGAGGAGGGCACTTGTGGGGAGGAGCACTGGGTGTTATGTGGAAACTAATTTGACAATAAACTATTTGTAAAAAAAAAAAAAAGAAAAAGAAAAAAAAAGAAAAATAGAGAAATAAATGTTGTATTGTTTCATTGGCATTGGTTCTGGCTCTAATATTACTCACCTGGTACTATTTTTTTATTGTGTGGGAAAGTAGCCACCAAAAGTCCTCAATCGTATTCAAGTTGGTGTCTTCTCTTTGTTCTGCAAACTTAGATTTGTTTTCTAGCTTTTGCCTCATTTCTTTTGATATTGTTCTTGTTTATCTAAGGTCTTATTGTATATTTTTAAGCACTTGCTATCTGAGGACAGCAGTCCTCAGAAGTTATAGAGGGGATGTGTCTAAAAACCATAATGCACCAAAGTGAATGTTTGGCTACTCAGAGCCCAATCCCACTAGCCTATACACAGCCTTTGAGCAGATGACACCTGAAGGAGGTAGCCTCCACTTGCATTCTCTGTTATTTTCGTGTACTATATAATCTGACAAGCTGCACACAGTGATTCTATCTGGACAGATGTTGTCACAGATAGCAGACTGACACCTATTTTACGCAATTGCCTAAGACCACTTTTGGCCTTTTTGTCCAATTTTCTTTTTCTTGTACTTATTTCCTAGCTCTAGATTCTTCTTTCTCCATACTTCTACTCTGAAGTCTGCCTCTGATAGCCTCAGATAGTATGGCCCTTTGAATCACTGCCTGCCATTTTTATTTTAGGAACGTTTGCTGGTTTTGTGTTTTGCTTTGGAATTTTTTCCCTGTGTTCTCCTTTGTCCTCCATCACCCTGATAGCTAAGAGTGGAACTCTGCAACTGTGATCTCAGTTTAACAGAATGTACAGCCCCACTCAGCAGCAAGCCTATCCCATCACTCTAGGGATAGAGTAGGAGTTCAGTCAACACTAGGCTTTTAGGTGCGCTTGGGTGGCTCAGTCGGCTGTGTCCGACTTCAGCTCAGGTCATGATCTCATGGTTCGTGGGTTTATGTGGGTTCAAGCCCCGCATCGGGTTCTGTGCTGACAGCTAGCTCAGAACCTGGAGCTTATTTCAGATTCTGTGTCTCCCTCTCTCTCTCTCTGTGACCCTCCCCTGCTCACACTGTCTCTCTCTCTCTAGCAGAAATAAATAAAACATTAAAAATTAAAAAAAAAAACACTAAGCTTTTAAAAGACTTAAATAAATATCTCAAAGAACAACCTGAAATGCATCCATGTAATCAGAAGCATCAGGCAAAGGTAGAGTCCGAGTGATGTTTTAAATGGCCACAGGGACCCAAGTACATAAACTATACGGCACATTTGATCACTTTTGAAGAAAAAAGTGCATCGAACAGCTGAAAACTAAAAATAATTACATCATAAAAAGTTTCATTATGTGGGAATGGAAATTTTACCTTATGTTCAAAACATAACTCATGAATGCATATTATACTAAAAGTAGTCATTATTTCTCTTTGGTTGTGCAAAGTGGGTACATGTGAGCAGATGCATCAGGACATATGCCATACTCAAATAATCACATTCATTAAAGTGCTTCGGAGAAGGAATTATTATTAATAAAAACTCTTCTTTGTAATATTTATCCCCAGGGGGCTATTATTTCTAAAGGTAGTGTGATAAAAAAGAATAAAAGCTCTGGCCAGAGCTGGCAGAGTCTCCCTAAATAATGCAAATACCTGTGCTGAAACATCACTGTCTCCAGAAATTCTCTTTCCACCATCCATCACCATCATGATGTTTTCATCAGCTGCTTCTAATGATTTTGTTGCTGCTTCTGACTTGAAATTTTAAGAAGATGGATGAATTGATAAATGGATGGATGAATGAATGCATGCTAACTTAGAACTGTCTTGTTCTCAGTGGATGGAAGTCACTCAGATAGCACTGATGGGAAATGTGAGGTAGGAGAGTACTCTTCTTTGCCCATATTAATGCAACTCTGTGGTGTTATAACTCAGTGATTCCAACTGATGGGAGACAGATGGCTACAGGGAACACTGAAGGATTTAAAATAGTTCACAGCTTAAGTTACATAGCAAAGAGTGTTCGACTCTTTGGCCTGATGGGCTTATTTTTCCTGGAAGTGTATTTTTAAAATTTATATAAACAAAAGTAATAAATTGAAGTGGTTTAAAAATTAGAAAAGTTGAAATATTTTCTCTTCTAATCCAAACTTCTGGCCAGCTATATCACATGTTGATGATAACGATTATGAAAATCTTTTATGTAGCTTTCTAAAATTATTTGTAAGTCTAAACAAGCTTATTCTGTTTATTTTGGATATGTGTATATAAATCCTTTCTTATTTACTAATGGGATTACATTAAATATACTTTATGTACTTTGCTTTTATCAGTTAATAACATATTTTAGAAATTATTTTTGATCAGCCAATCAAGACTTACATCATTCTTTATATATTTCCATATATAATTTCAAAAATACATTTTAATTGCATTTAAAACAATGGTTAAAATTAAATTTTATCCTCACTTTCTCATACTTCTACCTAAAGGCAGCTATTTTAAAAACGTTTTTGTTTGTTTAGAATTCCTTTGGTGGTTACTTCAAGCCACTAAATTATATGATTGAACTTCTGTTATTACCATTGGACAATCACTATCAACTCCCTTTCATGAAGCAGGAGTATTTGGCTTATTTATATTGATTCTCCTCTTTCTTCCCTTTTTTTAACTGCCTACAGGAAACGTAATTTATGTCTTTTTGACTTCATGGAGATATAACTGGCATATAACATTGTATAAGTTTAAAGTGTACAAAACATTGATTTGAAACATATATAGTGTGGGGCACCTGGGTGGCTCAGTCAGTTTAGCATCTGACATCAGCTCAGGTCATGATCTCATGGTTGGTGGGTGTGAGCCCCGCATTGGGCTCTGTGCTGACAGCTAGCTCAGAGCCTGGAGCCTCTTTCAGATTCTGGGTCTCCCTCTCTCTCTGACGTTCCCCTGCTCATACTTTCTCTCTGTCTTAGAAGTAGATTTTTTAAAAATTTAAAAATTTTTTTAAAATCTAAAAAAAAACATAGTGCAATATGATTACTTATCATGATGTTAGCTATCACTTCCATCATATCACATAATTACCATTCTTTCTTGTGATGAGATCATTTAAGATCTACTCTCAGCAATTTTCAAGTATACAATACAGTATTGTTGACTATAATCACAATTTTGTTATAGTTAGATCCTCAGAACTAATTAATCTTATTTTTCCTGTATTTTTCTGTCTGAATTACCACACTTAGCATAATGCTTTCAAGGTCCATCCATGTTGCCTCAATCGGTAAGATTTCCTTCTTTCTCATGGCTGAATAATATTCCATTGTATGTAGACATCACATCTTCTTTATCCATTCATCAGTTGACAGACATTGCCATAACTTGGCTATTATGAATAAGACTACTATGAGCATGGGAGTGCAGAAATCTCATTTTCATTTCCTTTGGATATATACCCAGAAGTGAGACTGTGAAGAAGAAGAAGAAGAAGAAGAAGAAGAAGAAGAAGAAGAAGAAGAAGAAGAAGAAGAAGAAGAAGGAGAGGAGGAGGAGGAGAAGAAGAAAGCTATTAGTGATGGAAAAACTGTCCTAGTGAACAGATTCATTCAATATACCTTGTCATTAGCTTTATGCGAAGAAGGAAGACGTGGCTCAAGACACACACACTCCTGGAAGTGGCGAATAGCTTTGTAGGTTGTTCAGGGATCTGAACAGTGTAAGAGCAGAAGGCTGGAGACCACAGGCTATGGGGAAGAGGCACACAGATGGACACATGTGGGAGGGGTACAAATGTTTGTGGGTCTTTTTTGTTTTATGACAATTCTAACTGCAATTCTTACTACAGAGTATCAGTTTCAGAGAAGCACTCAAACCACATGGGCAGAATAATTTGTCTAGTATATGTTGGCCAGCTTCTGTTTATCTACCTTAAGATTGCATGGCTGGCTGATAAACAGAGAAGGTATGTTGGCTGAGATAATAGCTCTCTATGGGCCTAATAGCACGAATTCTCTCTTTCAGCAAGGGCAATCTACTGCTGAATATCTGGTCAGTCAACTACAGAAGTTAACATTAAACCCTCCATGTGGCATCATGTGTTTAGGAATGCAACCGGTCACTTGTTGGCTAGTTGGTTATATTGACAGCATTTCATCTTTACTGAATTGATATGTATCACTACTAATAGTGTCTCAGCTAGCAGAATTGTCAAAGGGCTCACAGAATGTCTGATTTATTGTCAGTGGATCCCCACATACCATCACCTAGGACTAAGGACTCACTCTGAGA
Source organism: Proteles cristata cristata (assembly GCA_017311185.1). Taxonomy (NCBI): domain Eukaryota; kingdom Metazoa; phylum Chordata; class Mammalia; order Carnivora; family Hyaenidae; genus Proteles; species Proteles cristata. The sequence continues at coordinate 1,333,844 of JAESUZ010003082.1, forward strand.
TTAAGGAGGTTTAACAAGAGGCATGCTCTCTCTCTCTTTTTTAATGTTTATCTATTTTTGACAGAAAAAGCATGCACAAACAGGAGAGCAGAGAGAGAAAGAGAAAGAAAGAGGCTCAAAGTGGGCTCTGCTCTGACAGCAGCAAGCCCAATACAAGGCTCAAACTCACAAATTGTGAGATCACGACCAGAGCCAAAGTCAGCTGCTTAACCAACTGAGTTGCCCAGGCTCCCCAGGAAATGCTGATTTTATAGAATGTTGGAAGGGTCTCTCCAAAGTACATATAAGATGTCATCTTGGGGAAGACACTCTATCGTATTAGAGCATCGTCCTTCAAGGTCTAGTACTAGGCATAGCCAAAATATATGGGTCTGTGAAATAAACGGTGGAAGAAGGAAGTCTTCACCTCTCTATTACTCCTATTTATCCACTCCTATTATCCAGAGAATTTGTGCTTTCTGTCCTTGCAGTTAGGTCCGTAACAGACTAAATATCTTGTTGCCTGAGTAGGTGTGAAGTAGGGTGGAAACGACAGCCAAGGACACAGTAAATGTTCAACTAAATTTAAACCTAAAGCTGCTGCGCGGTCATTTTGGGCTCCTCATGCCAGAAGACCAACGGCCAAATAAAGGAGTTATGACATTGCCAGGAGTGATTGGCCTTATTATTATGGAGACACTGGGGCAATGAGGAGTATTTCAGGATTCAGGGCATTCCGCAAGTTGCCTCTCACTGTTTCCAGGTGTAGTGATAATTATAAATGAGCAATTTCAATGACCAGGGCCTGGCAAAGGCAAGGTGACCAGGGGCTCAGACAGCTCGTAATGAAGGTGTGGGAGATCCACCAAGCAACTGAGAACAGAAGGATGTCCAAAGGTGAGGGAAAAGTGGAATGAGTGCTAGAGAAGGGAAAAGATGAACACCTAAGATAGCAGCTTGTCCCAGAAAGCCTTTTACCTTATTAGTTTTCTTTTCTAAGGAAATTCTGACTGGCCATTAACTTGAAAAAGAGGCGGCACATAGTGATGTTACTTAGGGATGTGGGTGGATCGGAGCAATGGAAGGTGGGAACATTGGTAGAAGCTACTGATGCCACTCTCATAGCCTGGCAGCACTCCTGTCCTCCTAAGTGTTGGTGTCTTCTGTAAACACCTGGGCTCCCCACAGGGCAGGTCATTAGTATTAGGCTTTAGCAAACAGCTGGTGGAATTTGGAGGATAACTACCCCAGGTTCCTCGTCCCTCAGTAGAAAATAACTCTGAGGCCGGTCTTACACTGTCTCTTAGAGTTGCCAGTGGGGTTGAGGCTCAGATGTCCTCGAAAGTAATGTGATCAGTAGCATTTCTTCTATTGGTGTTCTTTCCTTCTCAGTCTCATTTCCTCAGTCCCTTGCTGGTGTTTTTCTAGAATTTTCTCTCCAATAAAGGAATTGCACTCAAATCCACATCCTCAGGGTCTCATTCTAGGAAAATCCAACTTAAACACAACCCTTTGTTCTTGCAGTATAGTTATTTACATTCTGTTTTGTCATTATAATCAGTCTTAAAGGCTTGTCTTTAGATTGATTTTAAAAGCTGAAGAGTGCTAAACAGAGTTCATATTATTATGACTAGTTATATATTGTTTGCTACACAATTCCATGAATCATATTTTCTTCTCCATATGTCCAGTGATAAGCTGCTGAAAGATAAAGCTGAAAGTTGAATTAATTCTTTTTTCTCACTTTGCATCAATTTACTTAAAATGGTATGCATTTTTATTTACTTCACATTGTTAGCATTTAGATGCCAGCACCCCACAAGTTGCTATTTCTATTCTTTTAACGTTTATATGTATACAAATGATTTCATCTATCTCTATTTTCTATCATCTATTTATCTATCTATCTATCTATCTATCTATCTATCTATCATCTAACTAGCTAGCTAGCTATCAATAGCTATATACCATCCAGCTATTCAATATAGGTATGTATGTATATATATATTTTCATAAGCATATGATCATGTCATCTGAGAACAGGGTCAATTTTATTTATTTTCAATCCTTATTGCTTTTATTTCCTTTTTCTGTCTTATTGTATATATCATCTAAGACCTCTCGTATGATGAGTAGAAGTAATGATAGCTTATAAAGGCAACCTTGCCTCAGTCTGAATTTCTAGCAAAAAACTTTAGTATTTTACTACGTTTGAAATACGGCTTTTTGTAGGTGCCCTTATATATTATGATTATGTCAATTTTATCTAAACTTTCAAATTTTGGCTAATATAATTTATAATATCTTTTTAATATTTGTGTTAACTATAAGGATACAAGTATAAATTCCTGATTTTGTCATTTTTTAGTTATTTTTTACTTGATTTTACTTGTTTTTATAAAAGTTTTAAATGTTATTTACCCAAGGGATACAGAAATGCTGATGCATAAGAGCACATGTACCCCAATGTTCATAGCAGCACTCTCAACAATAGCCAAAACATGGAAAGAGCCTAAGTGTCCATCAACGGATGAATGGATCATGAAGATGTGGTTTATCTATACCATGGAATACTACATGGCAATGAGAAAGAATGAAATCTGGCCATGTGTAGCAACATGGATGGACCTTGAGGGTGTTATGCTGAGCGAAATAAGTCAGGCAGAGAAGGACAAATATCATATGTTTGCACGTATAGGAGGATTAGGAGGAACTTAACGAGGACCAAGGGGGAGAAGAAGGGGGGAAATGGTGGGGGAAAGGGAGAGAGGCAAACCATGAGAGACTCTTGAATGCTGACAAAAACCGAGGACTGATGGATGTGAGGGGGAGGGGGGATGGGCAAGGAGGAGGGCACTTGTGGGGATGATCACTAGGTGTTATGTGGAAACTAATTTGACAAACTATTTGTAAAAAAAAAAAAAAGAATTTCTGAAGAAATTAAAAAAAAATAAAAAATAAAGGTAAGCAACTCTGAAAAAAATGTTTTTTTAAAGGCAACTTCATTAGTTACATTCATTTTTGCTATTACCCTTTTTCTAACTTTTTGAGAAAAATACCTAAATCATTGTTTTGAGCCCTTCTTTTTCACGTTTGGATTTAAGACAGATTTCTTTTTTAAATTATTTTGAGACAGAGAGAGAGAGAGAGAGAGAATCTTAAGCAGACTTCATGCTCAGCACAGATCTCGACATGGGGCTCCATATGGTGTTTGATACCATGACCCTGGTATCCTGACCTAAGCTGAAATCAAGAGTTGGACTTAGTCAAGAGTCGAATGCTCAACCGACTGAGCCACTCAGGATCCCCATGAGTCAAAAATATTCTGCGCATGATTTTATCTATTTTCTCTAAGTTTTGAGGTCATATTTTCATTACCATTCATTTCAAAATGATTAAGATTTCCCTACTGATGTCCTCCTTGATCAATGGATTATTTAGAAGTACAGTATATTGCTTTATGTTTGAATATTTGGCCTCTATTTATCTTTCTGAAATTGAATTTTAACAATTGTCCTTTTATTTTTGTCTTTGTTTTGCTTATTCTGTTTCTGAGGGGGTAATTTTTTTAACGTTTTATTTTTTGAGAGACTGAGAGAGACAGAGAACAAGCAGGGGAGGGACAGATGGAGTGGAAGAATCAGAAGCAGGTTCCAAGCTCTGAGCTGTCAGCACAGAGCCTGATGCAGGCCTCCAACTCAGGAACTGTGAGATCATGATCTGATCCTAAGTGGACGCTCATTTAACTGAATCACCCAGGCGCCCCTGAGAGAGGTTTATTAAAATTTTCCAATCTGATTATTAATTTTACTCTTTTTCCACCCATTTTTGCTCTATATTTTTCAGACTATATTATTAGTTGCAAACAAATTGTTATATCTTCTTGATGAATTGCCTTTTAATGTTATGAAAATCGCCCTTTCAGCTATCAATACTTTTTGTCTTTATGTCTACTTTGTATGATAATATTGCTACTCCCATTTCCTCTGGTAATATTTTCATTCTTTTAACTTTCCGATCATTTTACTTTGACCCTTTGCATATTTTTATATGAATTTTATCTCTTACAGAGTATATAGTTTGCAAGTTTTTAAATATCAAGTTTAATAATCTTTGTCTTTTACTTATTTAGTCAAATTCACTTAAACTATTGACTGATATATTTGTAACCAAATCTATCAACATACAATCTGTTCATTATTTGTCCCATCTAGTCTCTTGCTTTTCAGTGTTAAATATTTTTTAAACGTCCTATGTTCTAGCTGTAGTCGATTGTTATATACTCTTTTACTATTCTTATAGTGGTTAACCTGAAGATAACATCATGAATTCTTTATCTATTAAAACATAAATTATCATTGTGAGGACTTCCTAGATAAGGTGGTGATCATAGAACTCATTAACTACATTATTTCTCTTTCACCTTTTGTGCTGCTATTTTCATACATTTTAATTCTGCCTATATTTTAGTTCCTATAAAACATTATCATTATAATTTTATATGGTCAATATTTATTAGGTTATCTTCATATTCACCTTTTATAGTGCTCTTCATCCCTTCCTACCTCTCTGAGATTGTGTCCTGTCCTAAAGATCTCCCTTTGCTATTTCTTTGGTGTAGATCTATGGAAAAGAATTCCTGTAGTGTTTGTTCTTAAAAGTACTTTTATTTCACCTTCATTTTCCAGTGATGTGTATCTGTATATGTTTAGAATACAGTGTGGGCGGTCATTGTCTTTTAGCAATTTGAATATTTTCCAGTGTTCTCTGGTCCATTGTTTTTGATATCACTCTCATTGTTCCTATGATCATTATTCATATATTTTTTGCTCTATATTCTTGTTCTCTTTATTTTACTGAACATTAACATTTTAAATAAAATTTGCCTAGGCATTTTATTGTGTATTTTTAAAATGTATCACATTTAGTATTTGTAAAGCTTTTGAATACCTGGCTTGATGCTTCTAGCCATTATTTTACCAAATGTTGATTCTTTCTCATTTTCTCTTTCATCTCCTTCTGTTAATCTTTTTTGCCATTTCTGTGAGTCTATCATATAATTTTCCATATTTTCTATCCTTTTTTGTTTCCTGATTTATAGGTATTCTTTCCCAAATCTCTTTTCCATTTCATGAATTCTCTCTTCTACCATGTCTGATAAGCAACTAAAATAAACATACATAGAATTCTTATTCAATGTTGTAATTTTCATTTTACTTTCAGGATAAATTAACCGTTGTTCTTGACTGGAAGTGGAGAAAATGTCATTTTGAAACAAAGTACTCTGCTAGTAGAAAAATGAAAAAAATTGAATATATTTTCAGTACCTACTGGAATAATTATATTTTCTTTTTCGACCAACAAGTACAGTTGGTTTTTAATTTGATCTCTTGATATTTGTTGAAGGATTTTTGCAATTATAAAGTTAATTTAATTTAATAATGGTATATATATATATATTTTTTTAATGTTTTTTATTTTATTTCTAGGAGAGAGAGAGAGACAGCATGAGCAGGGGAGGGTCAGAGAGAGAGGGAGTCACAGACTGAAACAGGCTCCAGGCTCTGAGCTGGCAGTCAGCACAGAGCCCGACGCGGGGCTCGAACCTATGAACCGCGAGATCATGACCTAAGCGAAAGTCGGACGCTTAACCGACTAAGCCACCCAGGCGCCCCAATAATGGTATATTTTTGTTCAATTCATTGTTAATTCCATTTGTTATTAATTTTAACATTTTGCATCTATGTACAAAAGTACAATTATTACTTCTGTATACTATAATTTTAGGTTACTTTGATTTTGTAAGATAAATTTCAAAGAGTTTCTTTGTTTTCTTTATGCTTTTAGAAAGCATACACAATAAAAGAGACCAAATACATTTTGCTCATTGTTGAAGGTAAGAACAGGGAGCTGTGAAAATCTAGATTAGTGGTTCTCTGCAAGAGGCAATTGCCACCCCCTTCTCAAGGGAATTTTGTCATTCCTGGAGAAATATTTGGTTGTCATAACTGCAGGCCAAGGGTGCTATTGGAATCATGGGTGTATGGTTGAGGATATTGCTAAACATCTTACACTGTACAAAACAGCCTCCCAACAAAGAATTATTCTTGTCAAAATAGCATCAGTTTTGAAGTCCAAAACTTCTGGTCTAGAGATACAGCCCTTGGCCCAAATTGTGTGTGTGTGTGTGTGCGCGCGTGTGCGTGTGTGTGTGCACACACACACGCACTGCACACACACATACGCTTGTTGGGAAGGGTGAGTCATGGAAACTTCTCACTTGAATATAAAAGAAGTAAGGGTAGGGAGAGTGAACCAAATGAGGAGACATACTGGAAATAGTATTCTTTGTAAGTGACATATGCCAAGCAAGATAAGAAAGAATACAATGGTGTACCCAAGAAACTATGCACTTTAATAGATTGTTTTTTTAACTATTAAAATACTAAGATCGAGTATTGAGATGGAAGTTGATACTGACAGAGGTTAGCTGGAGTCATAATTTGAAAGACCTTGTATCCAATGCCTGAGAGTTTGGCAGGAGACACAAGGTCTTGGTAGGATATTTAAAGACCTGGACAGTGACATGATGAGAAGATCCTCACACACACACACACACACACACACACACACACACACACACACACACCACGCTTTTCTTTTTTGATGTATAATTGACATACAATATCCTTTTAGTTTAAGGTATACATCATAGTGATTCGCAATAGTTATGCATTACAAGATGATCCCCATGATAAGTCTAGTTAACATCTGTCACTTTACAAAGTATTTACAAGCAACAAAAGCTAAAATAAACAAATGGCATTACAACAAACTAAAAAGCTTTGCCCAAAGAAGGAAACCAACAAAAAGGCAACCTACTGGAAGAGAATTATCATAAATAAAGGGCAGAGACTATACTGGAGGTAAGCAAGACAAGAATCAGGGAAAAAAAGAAAAGAGGCTGTTAAAGTAATTTGAGTGAAAGTAGGTAAGGGAGGTGGTAAAGAAAGAGGCAATTGAAACTATTTCACATATTAAAATTGTAGAATTTATATGAATTCTTTTTTGAGCATGGTGGGTGTTGGAAGTGAGGGTAGAGTTAAGGACAACTGCCAGATTTTGGACTAAGAAAACTACATGAATAGTCATGACATTGGATAAGATATAGAACACAGGGGAGTGAGCAGATTGTTTGGCAATATGATAGGTCTGCTTTTTGTTTTGTATATATGGAGGTTCAACTGGAATTATCCAATGTGCGGTATGATGAGAAGGTCCAGAGTTAACCAGAGAAGTCAAGATTGGAAATATGATTTTTGAAACAGCAATTTAGAGTGGATAAGATCACAAAAATGAATTATCCAGGAGTGTTGAGAAGTAAATCTTATTGAACACCATCTCTTAGAGCATTGACAAAGAAACAGGGAGAAGCTTCAAGAGATTTTTATGAAGGGGCAGTTAGAGGGGAAGGAAGAAAACCAGAGAGGAATGTTAAAACAGAACTCAAAGGAGGAAAATTTCAAAGGCAAGTTAATGGTCAATAGTATAAAATGCTTTCGAGAGGTTGAATTAGGTAAGAACTGTCAAGTACTCTTTAAATATAGCACCTAGAAATTCTGGTAGAACAGTCCCAATTGGCAGATTCAAATTGCAGTGGGTTGAATGGATGTGGGAAGGTGCCCTACAGATGTTAAAACACTCCAGGAAGAGTAAAGGATAGTAGTTCCATTAAAGAATGTGGGAGTCAACAGGGGAGATGGGAATTGAGCAGAAGCAATTGCAAATCTTTGCTACATACATTAGCTTTTTATAACAAAACAATTTTCAGGTAAAATGTTACCTGCTGTCAAGATCTAAGAGAAAAATACCTTATTTCCTTAAGTCACCTTTTTTTTTATTTACATCTTTAAATTGTGTGTAAAATTTGGTCTTTTGATTGTATTTCTTCTGGGGCTTTGCCAGAAAACTGTGCTTGGAAGTAGATGTTGCTGATTTAAATGCTACATTTTCAGTTTCATTCAGAGATAGCCCATTGTTTTTAACCTATTACACATTGTGAAAAGCAGTGAAAGGGTGGAATGTAAACTGATGTGTTTTTCTACAGCTTTTTAAAAAAACTTCCAAAGACTGGTTTGACAGCACCTGACTGCAGTATCTTCACAATAGAATTCAAAAGTTCAAATTTATATTTTGCATTTTTTAAGCTCATAAGAGTGATTAAGAGCATGAAGAAATTCCAATAGGTGGTTTATCCTAAATATACATTTAACACAAAATGAATACTGCTTTGATTTAAAAAAATGTAGACAAATGCATTCTTCTCTCAATTAGCCATGTACATTGTTTTGTGAGTTATTATCACAAATGTGCATTCCCACCAGCCAACATTATTGTGTTCCTGCCTTCCTTCATTGCTTGGAATGTGCTGTTGGGCAAAAAAGGGCATTGTAATATTAATATAAGAGACATAATTAGCAAGATAAATCAGTTCACCATATATGTTCTAAAGGCAATTTTAAGTATATTTTGCATTATTGATAAAATGTTTTTTTTCCTCTATGTGTATGTATGTGTCTTATATGTTTAATATATGTGATGCCAGCAGCTGTTAATAGGAGATATAGCTACTGGGAAAGATCATGGGCTGTGAAATTAAGTCATTATTTGTTTTTGTCTGTAGCCCTTACTAAATTGTGTGTCTTGGGAAAAGTGACTTAACCTCTCTGGGTATCATTAATCCCAATTGTAAAATTGAGACCATGAATAATGGGGGATTTGTGAACTGAAAATTAGATAATACATTCATATAAAATGCTTATCATAGTGTCTAGAACTTAACGGAATCAAAATAAATTAAATTTCATCTGCCATGTGTTTTCCCAATTTTATAGCAAGTCTTCTCCTCCCCACATAGAATACAGAAACACAGCTTCTCTTTAAAACACTATATTGAGCTACATCCCAGTTCCATAGGGATTTTTTGAAGCTCTGCCTATTGTCCTTTATTCTGAAACTTTTCTCTATAACCTTGGTGACTAGTTCTTGTCCTGATGTCTACTACTTGTTTTCTGCCTCACCACCTAGTTTCATGAAATTGATGCTTGAATTTTATTACCACTTTGGTTTAAGTCCTGCTCTGTCCTTGATTGCCATCATTTATTAGATCTCCCACAGTTCGTGCCCTGTGACTCTCATGTTAGCCCCATCATCTCTGTCAGATTTAGATTTTAGGACTACAGCTTTAGGCCAGCATCATATCTCAATTTTTCAGGAGGAGAGTTTGAATATCAGTATCAGTCAGTGAGATTGCGTAATGCAACTTTTCACTGGTAAGAAGAGAGTCTCATTGCATTGGCTTGCTCCATATGATTTTTCAGGAATATTGCACCTACTTATTATACAATTCTCAGATTACCATTATTTGTGTCTTTCTGTATTATTCAGAACCTTATGAGCACGTGCTGATTAATAGGAGAAACTTTGAGGAGAACATACTCATTTTGCCTTCTCGATAAATATTTATTGTGCAATTTATGTTATGCCAAGGGCAATAGAGAGTTGTTTATTGGTTCTTAGCTTCACACTTGTTCATTTATTCTCTTCTCTGTACTATTAAAACTAGAAGTCTGCAAACGACATTTTCCAGACTGACTCAACAGATGAGCTTTCATTAAGTTTTGCCAATGAATGTAACTGATCAGAGAGTAGATGGCAGAAATAAGAGAGATGACATTTTGTTTTGAGCCCACGCAGGAGCATACTAGTCATATTTGAAGAATTATAAAAGGCCAAAATAGATGGAGTAGAGAATGAATGAGCAGAAGAAGTACGCAAGCACCAAATCATGTACTCGGGGCCATGAGGGTGTTGGTAATGGCTTTGGATTTTATTCAAAGTATGAGGGAAAGACTTTAGAAGATTTGGAATAGAAGACTGATATGGTATTTTATGTGTTAAGAGAGCAATTGGCAGGTTTGTTAAAAAATAGTCTATAGAGATATGAAGGTGAGAGCTTATCAAGGAGATCAATTTAGAGGTTGCATTGGTCAGGCTAGATGATGACACATGTAAGGTGTGCTGTGGTTTGAGGCGACTCTCCATGTAATATTATAGATTCCTTCAATTTTATGCCACTTCCACGCCAACAAGTACTTCTACAACTGAAAAGAAAGGAAAACAAGATCCAGAGAGTCAGCAATTACAATTAAAAGACTTCATCTGAAAATGAAACAAATCATAATCTGCATATAGTTCTCTTCCTAAGGTGAATCACAGCAGGTAGAGGAAAACTCATTGTACCCACAGTAGGACAGAACAAGATATTGTTTAACACATGTTCTCCACAGAGGGTATTTCAGTAATCTAGAAGAAAGATAATGAGAGTGGCAGTGGAAGTGGTGGGAAATGTTCAGATTTGAGATGTATTTGGGATGCATTTTGATAGTATAATTGAAAGATATGCTGATTAATTGGAAGTGGATGTTAGAGAAACAGAATAGTCAAGATTGACTGTGAAGTTCAAAACTGGTGTAATAAATGAACAGGGGTGCCTTTTACTGTGACAGAGACTTGAGGAATTCCAACTTGGGATATGTCAAATTTGAGATGATGATTAGGCATTCTTTCAAGTGGAGATGTCATGAGTCTAGCACTCTTGAGAGAGGATCAGGCTTGAAACACTTGGGATTCAACAGCAGCTGAGGGTGCTGAAACAAACAGACAAGATGACAACCATAGGGCCCTACAAGTAACTGGATTTGAAGGTGAGTGAAAAGGAAAGATACTAAAAATGATTAAAATTTCTTGTAGCCACCAGATAAGATGATAATGGTTTCGACTGTAACAGTACAAAAAGAAGGAAGAACCAATGTAGGGTTAAGAAAATGCATTCATGTTTGAACATAGTCAGAATGAGGCCTCTCTGGATGTTGAGATCCTTGAAGGAGAGAGAGAAAGGACCAGGGGTGAAACAGAATGTTAGAGAAAAATCCACACTTTAAAGAGGAAGACAATTTAGAGAAATGTTCAGTAAGGCAGAAAAACCAGTCACAGGTTGTCATAGAATCAAGAGAGCTGAGAGCTTCATGAAGGAGGAGGTGGTTAACAGTGTCAGATGCAGCAAAGTTTGAAATCTATAGCAAAAGTATAGAGTTTGGATTATCTGATAACTCATGGTTTTGAATTATCTCTATTTCCTTGTTCCCGATTCAGCTGACTTTGGTCATGACAAGTCAAGGCAATTTCTCTGTCTTCTGAATATTTCTACAATCCTGGAACTGCTTAGTTAGTCAGAGATTGAGAAGGAAAAGGACAGAGTTGACTTTTTACTGTTTTTATGGAAAAGAATTTTAGTGAATAATTAATAATAACAATAATAATAATATCTAATACTTACTGAGCTTGCACATGCCAGGCTGTATTCTATTCTATTTACCTTAGACATATTATTTTATTTAATATTCACAACAATCTTTGAATTAAAAAAATATTTCTTGGGGCACCTGGGTGGTTCAATCAGTTAAGCATTAGACTTCTGCTCAGGTCATGATCTCACAGTTAGTGAGTTCAAGCCCTGTGTCCGGTTCTGTGCTGACAGCTCAGAGCCTGGAGCCTGCTTTGGAATCTATCTCCCTTTCTCTCTGCCTTTCCGTGCTCATGTTCTAGCTCTCTCTCCAAAAAGTAAACAAACATTAGAAAAATTTTTTTAAAATCATTTTTTGATCACACATCCTCCTCTACCTACTCTCCTTTTTCCTTTGCAGCAAAACTTCTTGCAAAAGTTGGCCAAGAGCTACTGCCTCTTGTTCCTCTTTTTCCATTTTCTCTGGAACACATTTCAATAGGGCTTTTGTCCCCATCATTTTACCACAATTTCTCTTGCATAGGTCAATAGTCATTTCCTTGTTACCAAATTCAGTGGTCACTTCCATCACTCATCTACTGACAGTATTTGAAACATCTTATTTCCTAATCCTCTGGAGTTCTCTAAGTGCTCCTCCAACAGTCCATGGTACCTAATATTACCCTTATTTACTAATTAGGCTCAGGTTAGTCAAGGGCATTGGTCAGTTGTTGGTTTCTATGGTCTTCTCTAACTTAAGATGTTGGAATGCCTTAGAGCTCAGTTCTTAGAACCACCATCTATCAACACAGCTACCCAGAGGATGTTATTTGGTATCATGACCTCAGAAATAGGGCTATACACTGATTGATTCCAACTTTGCATTCCTGTCTGACAAACTTCAGGCTTCTGTAAGAAAATACCTACCAATGGACATCTTTAAAATATCATGTCTTTAACCTCCATAATATACCATGTCCCTTAACTTCTCCACCAACAGTGTTCTTGCTCTAATTGTCACCATTTCGGTAGATGGCAAGTTTCTTCTCTCCAGATGCTAAGGCAAAATACCTCCTCTTTCTCTCCCATCCCACAGTCAATATGTTAGTAAACTCATTTAGGTCTACTTTCTAATTATATCCAGAATTCAATCATTTCTCAGCATGTCCACTAGGCTACTGAACCAGTTGGAGCCTCAATTATTTAACTTCTTAGTCTTCCTTATGTTTCTATTCTTTCTCTCATATAGTCTTTTGCAACACATAAGCCATGGCTGGTATATGAAACAAACAAGCTTGTACTGCTCTTTAGGACATCTGCCAGTGGCTTCTCATCTCACTTAAGGTAATGATCAAAATCCTTACCTTGGCTCAATGCCTTGTGTAATTTGCTACCATCCCACTCACTGTCTTCTACCTCTTAAAATTCACCTTCTGTTAGTCTCCCTTTGTCTCACTTTGCTGAAACTTCACTGACTTCCTGCCTGAGGCCGGTCCAGGGGTCCTGGAAGGATGAACGGTGTCAGCGAGAAAGAGTGAGAGAGCCCCGAGATTCTTGCTGATCACCAGGCAGGCATCTCTGTTCTGTCAGTTTTGGTGTCTTTATTTAAAGGTTCAACAACAACATGAGATCAGAAAAAGGAATGTTTACAATGGGAAACTCTTTGTGATAAGATACTTTGAAAAGTGTACAAGAACAAGTTTTTCGGAAATACTCTTGCAGAATTACCCCAATCATAGTGAGGTTGAGTAAATCTTACAACTAAGGAAATAACAGGATGTTCTTAGTGAAAAACAGGATGACACACATATTTGTTCTAAGTTAATAACGCTAGGATTAGGACATAGGCTAAGTTGTATATAGATGGGCTAGGAGTCATTCTGTCTGGCTCACAAGAGGATGAATGATTTTGAGCTGGTTAATAAGTTGTTTGTGGAAACCTTTTTGACTTGATGCTGAATGTGTGAACACCATGGAGGCCCTAAATGTGTTGGCCTTTGTTTTTGGGTTATGTTTTAGATACTCTTATCTATCCTCATCCCAGCCGCCCCTGTAAGGGAGGGTGTTTGCAGAAAGTAGGCCTTAGGGAAGGGACTGCCATACATCACCAGGGAAGGGACTGCCATACATCACCAGTTAGAAGAAGCTGTAAGTATTAACTTAAGTTCTGCCCTTATCTGTTCCTTAACTCTAAATTAGGCTCTTTGTCTCAGGGCAAGGCTCAATTGTAACTCTTGTGTTCTTAACCCCCTTTATTATCTAAGTCTTGGATCTGTAAGACCCATAGGAAGAGCCTTTTGACAATCATCCACAGAGCTTTCATCTAAAGTCCCTTTTGTAAAGGCAGGACTATGCTTTTCCTTATGAGGTATCTGTGTTCAGAATATTGGTCTGATATGGAATATTGTGAGGCTTGGTCAATACCAGCAGGCTTATTTCCAACATGAGCCAGTAGTAGCAGAAGGAGATACCAGTTTTTGTTTCTCATGGCAGGAGCTGTGCAAACACCATTTCCTTGCTGTGACTGCCATCCAGAGAGGCCGGTGCAGCTCCCAGCCGCTTCCCTGCTACTATTTGTACATACCACACATGTTCTTGGCTTAGGTTTTTCTTTTCCCATTCTTTCCCTAGAATGTACCTCCCTCCCCCATAATAGCTACATGGCTTGCTCTCTGACTTTCTTTAAATCCCATCTTCTTAACGAGATTTCCTTTGACCACTTTTTCTAAAACATTGACAGCTTCCCCACCCTCCTGTACTTTTACTTTGTTCTTTTATCCTACATTATTTCTGTTTTTATCACATCTTGCCTAATTTTATCTTTTTTTATTTATTATTATATCCCCATGTGAGTTCTAGGAACTCATAAATTATGCTGTGTTACTGATATATCTCTGGCACCAGCAACAGTCCATGGTACCTATTATTACCCTCATTTACCAATTAGGCTCAGAGAAGTTAAGGGCATTGCTCAATTTGTAGATGATGGAGCTGGAACTCAAGTCCAGAAAGTTTGAATCTGGAGCCCCTGATTTTATTAAGTATGCTGAATAGTCACTGATACTTCCAACTTCTACCCAGCTCTCTGAATCCATCACTACATTTCTAGTAACTGGTGTTACCCTTCACAGGTCTCTATGACATTTATTTTAGTCTGATTTTATTTAAAAACATGAATTAATGGCAGCAAGAGACACAAAGAAATGGTCTCTTGTCCCCGAGGCCACTCCAATCATCCTTAAACAGTATTCTACTGTCCATAGGGAAGGCTTTGCTACCAAAACTAATAATTAAGATTTGACAAATTTCCAATAGAACATAAGGTAGATACCCTTATCAATTTGGCTTATAAAAATGAGCAGTAATTAGATAATTGGAAACAACTATGATGAATTGTAGCATTTGAGACCTCAAGAGAAATAAATAGAATTAAGTGACTAAAAACTAGGAAAACTGATAGAAAACATCTTGGTACTCTAACTATGAAGATTCTAGAAGAAAAGGGATCATACAATAATTGGAAAAAGACACAATTATCTCTTTTAATTTTAGTTGTAAATTTGCTTAACCAGAGCTTTTAAACATCTTCTTAAGAGGCAGAACTTTATGGGATATTTTGCTACTTAATATTTTTTTATATGTATCAGCTTCCTTGGAGAGTTGAAAGGTTATATAAGAAAATGCCAATACAATGTGCTTTAATAAAAAAGTATACCCCACCTTTTCACATATGTACACCAACAGATAGCCAAGTAAGCTTATCCAAGTCACTATATATCCAAGAATCTATATTACTCTGGAGAAAAGTCATGTAAATTTTATGTTCCTAGCTATGCAACTGAGACTAAGCTGTTGTTGAATTGCACACTTAGAACAAACTAAAAGGCCATTTGTTGGACTTTATATAAGTTCCATGAGGAAATAACAGTATTAGTACAATATACATGCGTATATATGCATATAAAAATAATAAAATTTTTATACTTCTCACTGCCTGTCCTGTACTTTAACAAATATTTTCAAGATGCCCTCCATTTAAAAAATAAATAAATAAACCATCACCATTATTCTAATGTGTTTTCAGCCATAACAAATCCTTAAAAAATTGCTTGGATATCCATATCCAAAAGAAAATAGAAGGGAATATACATTTGTAATAAATATTCTTTGCATATAACAATTCTTTTTTTAATGCTTATATACTTATTTTGAGAGAGGCAGAGAGAGTATGAGCAGGGAAGAAGGAGACAGAAAGAGGGAGGGAGAGAGAGAGAGAGAGAGAAAGAAAGAGAGAGAAAGAATCCTAAGCAGGCTCTGCACTGTCAGCATGAGAGAGTCTGATGCAGAGCTTGATCTCATGAACAGTGAGATTATCACCTGAGCCGAAATCAAGAATTGGATATTTAAGTGACTGAGCCACTCAGGCACCCCTATAACAATTCTTATGCCTTAGACTATAAAATGATGGGTCAAATCAGTCAGAAAATAAATTCAGCTTATAGAATAAAGGGAAAACACTTCAAATACATTTATCAAAAATACATTCAGAATATACTATTGTTATTAAAACTGAGAAAAAATTATCTTAAAATTTATTTTATTTTTGCTTGTTAATTTATTTTAATTTTTTTTGTAAATCTGGGGCTTATCACTGAAAAAATTTCCATCTCTTAATTCACAAAGGAATTCCTAAGGATAAGAACGTCAGGTCTATCTTTACCTATGTAGATGCATATATAAAGATGCAGAGATAATGTGCTCCAAGAACAAGAAGGGTTAGTCTTGAATATCATTGGGCCATTTACTGTGTGATGCTGCAATATCATTTAAAGAATTATCTCCATTTGGAACAATATAATTGCTCAGTCGGTGTGCTGTGGTCAACCAGGAGATAGAAGATACCTGAATACTTGCACTTTTTAAAATATTTCTATCTTGTTCATTGAAGTGTGCATCCATTAGAAGGTTAGCCACAAAATACATACTACCTGCTGTTAAGAAGCATAAATTGCCTTGAATGTTATTCTATGACAGATAAGGAAAAACAGACAAAATAAACCAATTATGAAAAGCAGATTAAATGAGTACATAACATAAAGGAAATTCAAAACATCTGTAGAAAGTGAATGTGAGTATTCTTTTTTACCATAGCTTAGAAGAGGAGAAGAGTTTTTCATATTCAAATACAAATACTAGGGGAATCCAGAAGATAATACAAGAAGAAAAACTTTTTTACCATTCCCAACATTACAGTTAGAGGAAAACAGATTTTTACAAAACTATTAAATGTTTTTTGGCTTTACAATCCAAATATAATTCACTTTTGACCAAGCAAAAACCCAAACAGTATTACCTAATAACATAAATTTCTTTTCAATTAATTTTCTCTTACTATTTTTAAGGCTGTGTTAAAGAACATGAGGTTGTGTTGAAATTACATTTCTAATGGCCTTAAATCGTTTTCTGAGAACAATGTGGGTATTAAGCAATGTAACTCTCGCTTTTATAAAAACTCATTTGGCCTTTACAAAGTAATTTAATAATAACTCAGTTTGTATACATTATAAAGTCTTCATGTCATTGTTTACATTTGATCTATGAGCCACTGTAGGTAGCTTTCAGTAAGAAAGAATGGTAAGATGCATTATGGGTAAATCACAAAAACAACCAGGGATCTGTCTTTGTTATTCAGGGGCAGTATACTGAAAGTATTTTCCCAAGATTAGCTGGAAGCGTTACTACCCAAGTGAGGCTAAAAGCACATCAAGTTAAGTCAAAGCACTTGTAGCTTGGAGGGAAAAGAATACTCAGCAGTCCAGAGTGGGCAAGGCCATGGGCTTTAATGTCAGAACATTCTGAGTGTAAATCTTGGGTTCACCTCTCACAAGCTATGAAATCTTCTAGGCTCTAAGTCTTAGTTTTCTTCTCAGTAAAATGGGCTTAAAATTGTATTCAAGTCACAGAGTTGTTGCATGGATCACATGAAATAATATGTGTTAAGCAACTATTATCATGCCTGGCACAGTGGATATGTATTTGTGGTGGTCATTATTATTATATCATCATTGTAAACTTCATCATCATCATTATCATCATTTTAGAATGAGAAGCCAAGAAGCAGAGAATTTTTGAGGAATGATAATTTGTATAGCAGAGATAAATTAGTGCGGTTCAGTAAACTAAGTTCATGAGCTCTAGGTGTGAAATGCATGTTTCTGTCTGTCATGCAGATCTCAGCATGAGCTGCCAAAGCAGAACATTTCCTTAAAGGTACTGCTCCAGGCTAAAAGTGTACTGGGGGAAGACAGATAGTCCAAAATTGTCATCCTCACTAACTGGCTAAAACTGATCATTACATATGAACCTCTGGGTCATGTGCTGACCCTTTTATATCAGAAAATCTTGTGTGATTTAGATACTAGCCCAAAATATGACATCAAAGTACTGCATTAAATTGGAAAGCATAGGAAAGAATGATGGGGAGAAGAGCAGCGGTTAATTTTGTTTCTATGTAGCCAGCCTACATTCTTTTTTTTTTTTAATTTTTATTTATTTCTAGGAGAGAGAGAGAGAGAGAGAGACAGCGTGAGCAGGGGAGGGTCAGAGAGAGAGGGAGTCACAGACTGAAACAGGCTCCAGGCTCTGAGCTGGCCAGTCAGCACAGAGCCCGACGCGGGTCTCGAACCCACGAACCGCGAGATCATGACCCAAGCGAAAGTCGGACGCTTAACCGACTAAGCCACCCGGGCGCCCCCAGCCTACATTCTTGTATTGCTGTTTCACTAAACAGCTTATTGAGCTTCCCCAAGAAGTAGGGGCATGAGAAACTAAGAAGATCCCTCATCAATATACTCAGAAATATAGCAAGTTCTGAAGCCGTATGGATTGATCTAACACTTTCCTAAAAAGCAGGGTGTCAAGCATAATATAAGTAACAACAGGTTAAACTTTGTTCACTTGAGAGGCCACATGGGCACAGTGCTGATAGGGTGGACAGAGAAAAGAGTAGGAAAGGAGTTTCCTAGGTACAGCTCCTAGAAATCTGGCATGACTGGCTATTAGATGCTGTGGACCAAAGCCACAGGGAGCAGACTTGAATTAAATTATGCCACTTTTCTGCTCCAAAGCTTTCAGACTTCCTCTTTTACTTAAAAATAAAATTCTACTCCTTACACTGGCTTGAATGGTCTTAAATAAATTGACAAGGTTTATCTTTCTAACCTCTTCTTTTACATATTGTTTCATGGCTGGTTCCTTCTCAATCTTTGGGTCGTAGCTCATATTCTACCTTTTTGCGAAGTTCTCTGCTTGCCAATAACTATCACTTTGGCCAGTAACTATGTCATACTGGTTGTTAAAGATTTTGAATATCACATTTACTATATTATGTATATTAAAAAAGCACTTCAAAGGGTAATTAAGTCACAGAGGTATTGAATGGATTGAATAAAACAATAAATGTTAAGCAACCATCACCATGTCTGGCACAGAGAAAATGCTAGATGCATACTTGGGATGGTTATTATTATTATATTATAATGATATATTATGTTTCAGTCATATAATTATATCATATTTTAATTATATAAGTACAGCAACAGCAAATGAGAGAAGAGGCCAAAAGGGCAGTGGTGACAAAATAGGGCAGTTCAGAAAACTAAGTTGGCAAAGTGGGCATGAAGCAGGTATCTGTGTCATATTGGCACTGCTAATTTCCTCTATAGTATTTATCATTGTCAAAAACCTTATTTGCTAACTTGATTTTCTTTTTTTCTATCTCTTCCCTAGCTGACAGGTAATCCTCATGGATTAATCCACAAGGTACTTCTCTTGTTCTATACCTTATAATATCTATAACTCTTTGAAGTACTTTTTAGATATATGGAATAATCATATATATCTAAGACATAATGTACAATTAAACGCCATAGAATGTATTAAGTGCTATTTTAAAAATATTTAATAATCAGTATGGCCTGATCGCTGCCCAATCAGAAGGGAAACTGCCATATTGAGGAAGTAAGGGTCTAGAGTCGCTGAACTGTGGGAATGTCCGTAGGTCTAAGAACAATGATAGCCTGAATGACTGAGTGGTGGTGATGGAGTTCTTAGAAGTTTGAGGAGAGGTTATTTTCAAACTGGTAGAAGTACTTAATATTTTACTAACCCATATAGCAATATTAGTTATCAATTACTATATATCAAAATACCAAAACTAATTGGTTTGAAATAACATTTATTTATTATAATATCTGTAAGTCAGACATCCAGGCATGGCATAACTTGATTCTCTGTTCAGAGTCTCACAAAGCAAACCTAAACTCTAATCAAAGGTTTTGGTGAGTCTGCATTCTGCTCTAGAGTCAATGTAACTATCAGAAAAATTTAATTCCTTTTGGGTGTAGACCAAGGTTCCTATTTTCTTGCTTCAACCACCACCTTCAGCAACTTGAAGACTTAGAGTTCCTTATAATGAGAGTCCTTTATAAGCCTATCCACAGCATAGCAGTTTACTGCTAGGACAATAAGAGAATTTTTCTTAACTCAGGAAAAACCTAAACCTGCTTCTAAAGAGCTCATCTGATTAGGCCAGGCCCATCTGGGATAATCTTCCTTTAGACTAACTCAAAATCAAACTGATTAGTGACTTAATTACATTTGCAAAACTCCTTCACTGTTGCATATAATGTAAACTAATCAGCCATATTCACAAACCCCATTCATACTAAAGGGAAAGTACTGGCCATGTACACGAGGGGTATGAATGTTGGTGGCCATCTTAGAATTCTGCCTACTGCAACAGCCTTACCAGTAAGAACTGGCCAGTATGAGCCCATCCATTTAATAAAATTATTTGGCTTTTGTATATAACTTACAGACATGTAATTGCTTAGTTGCTCTCTTTGAGCTAAGGAATCTAGCAGCAAAAGAGATAACAATCTTGGCTCTGAGGTCAAGAAAAACAAATGTAATAAAATGGAAAATGCTTTTTGATAATGCATTTACAGTCTTAATAGCTTCTCAGTGAAACTTTACAGCCATTTAGTTTCCTTCCTTCCTTCCTTTCTTCTTTCCTTCCTTCCTTCCTTCCTTCCTTCCTGCCTGCCTGCCTGCCTGCCTGCCTGCCTGCCTTCTTTCCTTCTAGAATTGAAGACAGCTAAAAATGTAAAAGAACATTCAAAAAGGATTTTTATATACTATAGGCCTAAACATAATCCTAAAATATATAGCATTGTTTTTGTTGGAATTATATGAAAATATTTGTATAAAGTTGCATTTGTCATTAAGTCACTTCAAACTCTTTACCAGCTATGCATTTTATGCACCAATGTAGAAAACCTACATTTTTCAAACGGAAACAAGAGCACACTTTACATAAACAGAAAAGGTTAGCAAAATTCTAATGAATTGTTTTTGGGCACAAAACCTGTGATGTCCATGATAAAAAAGACATGTCAAATTATGTAACATTTTAGGACTCCCACTTCTTTCTATCAAAGAAAGAAAATGGTATTTAGCCTTCTACTGTTAACAACCAAAAAGTAGGGGGGAAGCAGCTATTTGCATTTACTACACAATAAGCAGAGGAAGCTGGTGATCCTTGAGAGAAGAGAAACAAGAAATGTAAATACTATCATGCCTCTGGCTATCTTCTAGAGATGGTTTCCAGACAACAATGGAGGAAGGTGAGATCCATAGAGAGCCATGTCTCATTAAGTTGAGGAGTTAGAGATAGGAGTTCAAGGAGGCAAAGATAGTTAAACTTTGTAGGGCGAGAGACCAGAAAGAAGGGAGCCACATATATAAAGAGCTTTAGAAGTCTGCATTGGGGTTCCCTTGTGTCTTTAGCTAGGGATTGATTTGTGGGAGAACACTATATGATCAGGGAGAAAATACTAGGGGCTGTGAGTGCGACAATTTCCTGAGTTCACAGAAGATTGGGAGAAGTTCATGTTTCAGCCATTCTGAGTGGTTAATAATAAAAAGTCAACTGGGTGGCTTTCCTCCACATTATGATTCAGGAAACTTGGATGCTGCCAGCCCATGGCTATATCACCTGATTCAGAGTTTTCTGTGTCTAGCTAATGGGAAGGAAATAAAGATGTATGTAGAGGAGGTTTTAACTATCCAGCCATATAGTGTCATTTCTTAGTTCACTCACATTCATTTAGCTAGAATTTACTGACATGACCTGCAAAGTAGCCTTATAAATATAGTTCAGCTGCTTGCCCAGGGGAAAGAGAAAAAGAGAGTTGGGTGAACATTTAACAGCCTCTCCCTTACCAGAGTACTGATTCTGTATTTAAGAAAAAGGGTCAGTGCCTGTACTCATTCATTTATACTACAACAAGGATGTTCAAGACCAACAAAAGAAAAGTAGCTACTATTTTGAGTGAATGACTTGCACTTCTTTCTGAACATCCTCCCTCTGGAGAGTAGAAAGTAAATAAGTAAATGTCTAATTTGGTTTGGAGCATGGCCATATCTAATTATTTAAATAGACCCTTATGGTAGAATTTAGTCTTTCTTGAACAACATTTTTCAGTCTCAGACTTGAGACTCAAGTCTCAGACTTAGAGAATTCCTCTTCTGCTTTTCTCCTTCAGGCGAGGTCTACTGTATGAGTGGAAGCAAGTGGGGCTTAAGTGGTCTTGAGTTAGAAGGAGAGGCTCAAGTTCCTTTTTACATTAAGTCTGGTGTTGTCTGACTGCTGAAGCAAACTTATGTGCAGTTCGGTAATCAGAGCCCTGATACCCTATGATGCTTAAGTTTGTAGCTGATTAACTCATTATTATAATTATTTTGAGCCTGACAATGCCCTGTGTGTCACCTTGATTTCTGCTAATTATAGAACCTTGGGCACCTGCCAGATTCTTCATCTGTTGTACTAGCCTGGAGATCCTCCCAGACTCTGGCCAGGGAAGGGGGCACCTTTCTGGTCCATAATAGGTATCTTTGCAGATCCATTGACTCTCAACACATCCATAAGACATGGGAATCAAGAGTGGTTTGGGAACATTGTAACCCAGGTCCCTCTGTGCCACCAGTTACCTTGATCTGTCAACACTTCCAATTGCTACAGGCATTTGGTGAGATAGTCTCCTTCTTGACCTCTAATCAGAGACTGGGGACATCCTGCCCTCTTCCTTCGTGGTGTAAATGGAATCATATGAGTTGGCTCCTTGACAAGTTACCAAAAGAAACTACACCAGGTGGAATTCTCACACAAAGTAATCTTTATTTGCAGTGAATAAGGAGATCACAAAGAATAATATTCAAAGCTGTGACTCCCAGAGCAGGGGTAAGCAGATTCTTTATATGTAAGATTTAGGATAAATATTTAGAAAGAGAAGCTTTGTCATTGCATGTAATGGCGAGCTTAAGGTTGTACAGGTGTACTTAGAAAACATGTCTGTTCACGCATTTTGTGTTAGTTAATGAAGCTTGTCTTCCTCTGAGGGTGGAGACTTTAAGGTTATAATGAAGGACAAGTAACTATCAGATATTTCTTGGCTCATCTGCATAGACATTGACGTCATAGCTGAGCTCAAGCTGGTATAGGCTGGCTTCTAAGACCATTGGGGCTGAAGAATGCAGGACTTGCTGGTTTATAGGCCGGAACATATCAGTTGACCTTAAGTCCAAGCTTCTATACAGAGGGCTAGTGTATTTGTTAGTAGAGTCTGAAAAGAAACAATAGCTGATTAAGGAGAAACAGTTCTCTGAGAAACAAGCTTCAAATTTTCTGCTAATTTAAACCTCATTAACCCTGTGGGGCATAATTTCAGTGTACCTAGAGACAGGACGTATTCATGCTTATCTCTCTTCTATATCTCACTTTTCTTCTTCTCTCTACAATATCCCAGGGCAAGAGGAGAAATTTTTTCACTTCTTCAGTATTGTATAATCTCTTTCTTTACAACAGTTTTTTAATGTTTTATTTATTTCTGAGAGAGAGCGAGAGAGACAGCATGAGCAGGGGAGGGTAAGAGAGAGAGACACACACAGAATCTGAAATAGGCTCCAGGCTCTGAGCTGTCAGCACAGAGCCTGACGTAGGGCTCGAACCCATGAACTGTGAGACCATGACCTGAGTCGAAGTCAGACGCTCAACCAATTGAGCCACCCAGTTGCCCCTCATATAATCTCTTTATCACAAAAGTAACATGGCTCTTTAAGGTCGGTAGAAGATCATTTCTATGCTAGAGGTGGATCCCGTCTTTTAGTCTCTATTTCAGTGAAGTATAACGGTAACAAAACAATCTTGTAATTCCTCTCTCAAGAATACAAGCTGACTGGAAAAACAATCATTTCAAGGCATAATATTGATGGTGGCAAAACTATCATCCCAATAGCTCTGAGTTACATATTTGAAAGTCAAACATTATACTACTTCTTCACCAAGAATCCCATCTACTGCAAACCTCAAACTTTTTCCTTCTTCCCCAAAGAATTGTTCATCTGCTGTGCCCCAGGTAGATGGATGCTTTAGGTAAACCACTGAAAAGTCTTGCATCCAGAAAGGCAAGAAAGACAACTCATGAATACTATTCAAAATATTATTCCTATTACAAATGTCTTCATGTTCTTCTGAGTAGAATATTTTGCAATACAAGCTATCTTTTCTTCCACAAATACAGTGACCAACTATTCTGGTTTGCCTGAGACTCAGTTTTCTTGAGATATACAATTTGCAGTGATCAAACTATGAGAGTCCTGGGTAAATGGAGGCAGTTTTTTCCACACACTCACCCCCTCACCCACACATGCACGCACACACGCGCATGCATGCACACACACACGCACTGCCCAGTCTACAAATATTGAGCAACTGTGAGAATAATATTATTGTATTAATATGCTGTAAAAGTCTCTGTGGTTTTCCTCAGCTTGAAAAAAACCCTTCTGTTACTACGAGGGGTGGGAGATTAGAAAAGACATCATTAGAGTGGCTAGGTCTTGCCATAGTTAATTTGCTTCTTATTTCTAAGTGCTTGAATCACCCATCTTCTGGCCAATGTTACAATGGCTAATTTCTATGGACTTCTTAGATGCAGCAGTCCGTACTGTATTCAGCCAGTAAAATATCTTATTTTGCCCACCAAACTGCTAGCTTAGCTTCTTAAATTTGTTTTAAAACAGCTGCTCTACATTCATTTAGTTAACTCATATTTCCTATTGTGATTTACTTGTAAAATAATTTCTATTCCAATGGATTTATATATTGAAGTAATGCCTGCATTCTACAATTGTTCTAATAATTTTTGTATTACTTTCATAATTTATGGTGGTAGTTCCTTGAACAGCAATAGAAATATTTAGAGAGCAAGCCAATTGTTTAAACTTAACTATTTATATTCTCTAAATATTGCTACAGAGTATATCTTTCCTTAAAGAATAAATGTAGTACAGCTACCTCATAATTATTTTGTATATATGTAATCCTTTCAATGCTTTGGTCATATACTTTAGTTTGTCTGTCTGTCTGTCTCTCTTTCCTTTTTACCCGGAACCAGCTTTGCTAAGATGACTTAACCAGTATCAAAATAACCTAGCCACCATGTAAAAGCTTCAGATTCTTGCACTCCACCAAAGACCTACAGGATTATAATTTCCGAGGTACAGGCAGTTTTTATAAGCTCCTTTTGTACCTTCATGGTTTTTTTAAAAAAATTTTTAAATGCTTTATTTATTTCTGAGAGAGAGAGAGAGACAGAGTAAGCAGGGGAGGGTCAGAGAGAGGGGGAAGTACAGAATCTGAAACAGGTTACAGGCTCTGAGCTAGCTGTCAGCACAGAACCCGACATGGGGCTTGAACCCACAAACCGTGAGATCATGACTTTAGCCAAAGTCAGATGCTTAACCAACTGAGCCACCGAGGTGCCCCTGTACCTTCATGTTTGAGAACCACATCACTACTGTGCAAATACTAGGACCCACCATACCGTTGGTAACAGTCACTGTAACTGCGGTCATGGTGTCTGGATGTGTTAGACTAATAACACAAGCTTTCTCTGACACATGGTTTATTCTTTTGCTATATGGTAATCAAACCTAACCTGTACAGTCTGTGAGAGCTGCATATGTAGACCACACAATATGTTCACAGGCTAAAAAGCCAGGTGGGTAAAAAAGTAACTTTATTTTCTCATAATTGAACTTAATTTCTATCTTGATTCCCAGTTTTATCCAGGATCAAGTCCTGCAAGCAATACATTCTACGGAAACATAGACATTTTGTAATCATTTTGAGCTAAAAATCAAATATAGAATAGTTTCTCCTTACTCTCTTCATCCCTGGAGTTGATTCTAAGAATCAGGGCTTATAAACAAAAAAATCTATGTTATTGGTGAGGAGAGAACTCCACTTCTTGGTCTTGATCTGTCCTTTGCTGGTATCCAAGGAAATGCTCAATTGTTTGGATTCTACTTCTACTGGACTTTGTTTCAATGGCCTCTTGCCACACAGTACAAACTACTATTTGTGAAAGTGCATCTCCAGTGAGTTAAAGATTGGTTAATTTATGTCATTCTACTAGCTTGAGGTAAGATATGGTTATTTTTCTGAACCTTGCTGAGACTGAGGGAAACAGAGTTCTCATCTTCTCTGCCATTGAAATTCCAAGCAGTCCTTGTCATTCAACTATACCCATGTGACCTGAGGCACATCTGTCAGCCAATTAGAGCTCATCTAGAAAGTGGGCCTCAAATACCCTCTGCTTTTGTTTCCTCAAATTTAGAGGTGCATCAATATCCAGGCAGCCAAGCTCTGTATAATTTCTTTATATTTTTTTATTCTTTTCCCTCCAGTTTAATTGAGAAATAATTGACATACATCACTGTGCAAACATGACAGTTTGATTTACATATATTGTGAAATGTTTACCACGATAGGTTCCGCTAACATCCATCTTCTCATATAGGTACTATTAATAGAAAAGAAAGAAGAGAAGAAAAAAATAGGAAAACTGTCCCTGTGATGAGGACTTTTAGGGCTTTACTCCCCTAACAACCCTATCATACAGCAGTATTGGCTGGCATCACTATGTTTTATGTTATCTTATAACTGGAAATTTGTACTTTTGACCACCTTGCTCCAATTCCCTCTCCACAATTCTTTTCTTTTCTTTTTTTTTCCTTCCCAGCTAGAGACAGACCTGGAACTTTGAGGGGTAGGGTAAGTGCTAGAGAAACATCAAAAGGTGGCTTTTTTGTTTGTTTTGTTTTTACCATTTACCTAGACTGGGAGTTTTCAAAACCTAAAAGGCAAAAACTGACCATTAGTTCTCCATATCTTCTATTGATAACACCCATTTGGAGCAAGAGTGGTCTCATTTCTTACCCCCAAATTGAGGAAAGTCTTGGGTTAATATTATGTACAGGTTGAAGGGAGATTTAATTGAAATCAAAATATTTTACAGCATCTTTTTGAACGTGTAAAGTAGTTACCACAGAGTTAACTACTAAGAACTACCTGATAATTTATAATAGCTACAATCATATTTTTGGCTAAAATTACTGAGTGTCATTATGCATGAGGCTGTATGCAAAACTCCTTATATTTGGGATCTCATATAAAACTCACCACATCTTTTGTGGTGATGGAAATTATTATCTCCATTTTACTGATGAGGGATCAGCTTAGGGAAATTAAAGCAGTTACTCAAGGACACACAGCCAGCAAAAGGTAAAGCTAATTCTCGACTCCAAGTCTATTTCATGGTCTAGCCTGTCTTGACCGTGTCACCATCCCATGACTGCCTCTCCTGTTGCTGCTCTTATTCTGGGGCTGGCTCAGCAAGCCCAAAATTTTCACATGACATGGAGTAAGAGAGGATATGGAAACAGGAAAAAGCATGATATGTTTGTGTGACAGTGATGTTTGCCATATATACAGAAGTAGAATTTTTATGAAAACATATTTAAATGAGAATTTAAAATAAAATACAAGATACATGCAAATCCAAGGTATGTTCTTGTATTATTAGAAGTATAAATGCTCTGAAACTTTATGTTTCTTTAGCAATGCATATGGATTTTTCACATAAGATGCCTTGTCAACAAATGTGTTTTCCTATTTTCCTTAGGTCAAGCTTGCCTATGAATTTGTTGCTTTCAGCTTCCTTTTTATATATGAAATGTCAACCCTTAAACAGAAAGCCTGTATCTTGACCAATGTACATTTTACTGAGGCAATAGTTCATCAATCCTGTGTCTTGGAATTAATCAGTTTGAGTCTTAAGTATATCAGGCCTTTTCCTGGCTAACTGTAAGTGTAAGAAAGCTAATTTTCTCTCTACGGCTATTTTCTCTTATTTTAATGTTGTTTCTGCTTCAGTATTATTTGGCAAATGATCAGCAAGAGTCTGAGTTGAATAATAAAAGAGCCGGGGTGTTTTGGTGCAACTGTGTGGGGAATCTTCCTAAACTACAGTTACATCTGACTCTAGAGACCATTTTATTTATGTCTGGATTCAAAATCATTAAAAACAACTCTCTGAAGTTTTTTTTTTCTTGGTGGGGGAGGGATGACATATAGAAGGAAAATAAACAAAATTAAATACTGTACTTATTAAAATTTCCAATACTTATGGGATGATATGTAAAATTATGTTTAAATGTACATTTTTATTCATACTATGTTGACATCATGTTTAAATTTGTTGATGACTAAAATAAAATGCGCAAAGTGTAGTACATTAAATTTATTGAAGCCAATTATATTATGTGGGATTTCAATGGTTACGAGGACTGGAGTAGTCCATTAGTAGTCAAGCTAATATTGTACAAGAAGACTCATGTTCAGCTATATGCAAGTATAGCTTTAAACATCTTGAGTACTTTCCTCTCCTGATAAGAAGGCCACAATATTTATCAGGTCTCAAAGTCTCCAGATGATTGGCAGTTGGCATTTCTAGACGATTTCTACAAATTGGTGATAGTTCAGATCTACTCTACTTGGTGCTACTGGATCAGAATCCACGTTATGTCCTCGAGATGCCCCAGCCCTTTCAGTGGCATGATGAGGAAACTAGGAGCCTGTACATATTTGTCTTTCTGCCTCCGTGCAGGTTGGCTTTTCTCTTTCTCAAAACAAGCTATTTAATAAACGATACAATGTGAAATTGGGGATCCATCTTGCACCCTTGCAGCACTGGTGGCAGTCATTTTGGCGTGACAGCTAGGTTACTGGTTTGCAGTCCTATATATAGAAATACTCAGTGAATCATGACTTTTAGCAAAGATCTTCTAGAGGCATGGTGGAGGGAGTAAAAAGCTCCAGATTTTGAATCAGGCCCATTCATTCCTTATTACGTGCTAGTCACAGATCAGCTCATGAGTCTCTCCCCTAAAGAGTTTACATTGTAATTGATGTGCTTTTGATTCTTATTTCTATGAACTTTGGCAGCTTTAGAATATTACTTAGTACATTTGACCTGTAGGGTTCTTATCTGGAAGTGGAAATAATGTTACCTTTGTCACAAGTATTTGTTTTTAATTGAATAAGATATTGCATGTAAATCCCTAGCTTTGCATACAATTAAGCAATCAATACATGTGGGGATTGTAAGTATTTGGAGACAGACTGCCTTGGGTTTAAATTCTAGATCTTCTTATGGTCTATGTAACCTGGGCCATGTTACACAGGAAGCGATTTGTTTCTTCATTTGTTACCAGTTTTTTAATTCATAGGTTGTATGTACCTGAGAGAGAGAGAGAGAGAGAGAAAGAGAGAGAGCGAGCTTTCTATGTAAGGATTATGCCAAGAAATTTAGAGACATAATTTCCTTAATCTTAAGAGTCACATACAATTGTACAAATAAGAACACTTAATCTTAATCAGAGAAGCAATCTTCCAGAAGCAGAGTTTCTTAGCATTACTCTAAACTATTGCAAGAATGGAGCAAGCTAGAGTAGCACCAAAGCCTAGCACAACACTTGGAATATAAGCAGGAGCTGGAAACATATTTCATATACTTAACTCTGTCTACTAACAGATTCTCAGAATGTTTTTATCCACAAGAGTTTGGTGTGTGGCCAGAGAAGCAATAAATACACATCAGGTTTGCATGACATTTGACTTCAAATAATGAAATCTATCACCAAAAAAAAAACCCAAAAAAAAACACTTTTACTTTAGTGTGATATTTAAATATGTGCGTTCTTTTCATGGATCAATCTTCTGAACCCTTAGCTAATGCTCTATTCCTAGGAGCTTAAAGACATGCATCCTTTGGTCAGATAAAAAATAAAATGGCAAAATTTATTACAAAATGTATTTCAAATACATTTTCCACTAGTACAAAGTTATAGGTAATTATTCTATTCTACTTTCTCCAGGCAGTAGATCTGTAAGCAAGAGTTTTTTAGAGCAACTAGAAACAAAAATCATATTTTAGTGGCATTTCAAGTTAAAGCTTCCCCCTTCCTAATACTGAAACAAAGGACTATACCTTAAAGGAGAAATTTTAAGTGCCACTGGAGACTTTTGAAATAGTGGAAACCATATGAAGAGTGTTTTACCATAGATTCTTTAAACACAGGTCTTCAATGGTGACTGCAGTATATAAATGGAGAGAGAATTAATTCACCATACAATGGAGCAGAAAACTCACATCTGTTCTATCTACAACCCAGTACACCCCATTTATTAATGCTGTTCTCTGCACTGTCAGGTCCAAGCAATTAACTTGTGCAGACTGGCTTCTGTGGGGATAGATAGACAGTGTGTTTATCAGGGGAATATACTAGTTTTGGCTCTTTTAACATCAGAGAAAACGAAATATAATATCCTCTGTGCTCTATGTAAACTAAGGCAGTATAAATTTACAGTCACAGATTAGTTTTAGCATAAAGATAATATTCAAAATCATAAGTAATAGATAAAAGTTCAAAGTTTTTTCCCCCTTTAATTAGCTAAGAATAGAGCATTTGGAAAGGAGTTCAATATAGTTATTTTAGTTTCTTAGTGAGAATGATTCATTTCTAAATATATTGGATTACCCACATAACTGATAATCTGGAAATGGAAAAATAAAGGAAAATGATTCTGTGATTGTCACTGAACATAGCAACTAAAATACAGAGGTATACACACGTGTGTTGCTCATCTGAGGTACTATTATTTTGGGAGCTCTGATGACCTTATAATCAAGAAACTGGGTGGGTTTTTTTGTTTTGTTTTGTGTTATGATAAGGAAATCTGATATATAGCCCTATATTTTTCATGAATTTTCTGTTCTTCAACTTAATTTTCTAGCCCTTCTGTTGATAAAATGTGTTCATTAGTTTCTACTCACATTGATTTTTTATTGAGATAAAATGAGAAAAAAACATTAAGACGCAAATGCATAGAGCGAATCACTTCCTCTTTCTTCTGAAACACATCTGTTCTTAGACTTCCAGGAGACCACATGTTCTTGTTTTCACTGTACCTCAGTAGACACTCTTTTATATCTCTGATAGAGTACTCTCTAATAGAGCACTCCAGGGTACCAAAAACTGACTAATCTAAGGCTCCAACCTCAGATCTCTTTTCTACCCAGCCTCGTGGTTTAAATGCTGTTTATATTCTGGTGACTCCCAATTTTGTTTTAATGGCTTTGGCGTCTATTCCTAAATTCCAGAATTCTACACATTGCCTGATTAACATCTCATATAGATAAGCATATAATTTTTGATATATTGATTTCAGTAACAGGCCTAACCATTCACCCAGCTGCTAACCTGTTAAACCTGGAGACATGGGCTCTTCTTTATCTCCTCACACATCTGACCTAGTAGCAAAAGCTCTCCAAAAAAGATCCAAAATCCTACTACTTCTCATTTGTTTTACTTACAGCCCATTCAAAGCCACCACCCTCCCTCACTTGGCTCTATGCCATGTCTTCCTAGCTGGTCTTTCTTCTTCCACTTTTGTGCCTATATCCATAGAGTCTGTTTTCTTTTCCACTCAGCAGCCCAAGGGATCCTTTCAAAACATCAAACCATTGCCTGATCAAATAATTCTCCTGCTCGGATTCTCCCATGATCCTCCATCACACTTGGAATAGAAAGAAAAAGGCACCTAGTGATCTCACTCTCCCATTCACCCCCAGGCACTTTGAAATTCATCTCCTAGTGCTCTCCTCTTATTTACTTTCTTTTCATGAGGCACACTGGCCTCCTTGCCTGGCTCTTGCCTCAAGAGTTCTGTACTAGCTATTCTATTTGCCTAGGATGATTTTCCCACCTCATATAACTGCCTTGTTCACTCCCTTACTTTATTCATGTCTCTATTGAAACGTCACTTCCTCAGAGGAACTTTTCCTGACCATCTCTCAAAAGTATATCTTTGTCATCTTTAACCCTTCAGCGCTTATTACTGACATATTTTCACCTACTTATTGACTATATTTACATTAAGTGTAAAGTAAGCCACATTTAATTTAATTTAATTTAATTTAATTTAATTTAATTTATTTTCTATCCCAGAATTGTGCCAGATACATAATGAGTGTTCAGTAAATATTTGTTAGATGAATAAATATAAATATACAATGGGATTACTCTATCTGCATAAACTTTATTCAGGGCAAGGCATCTTATAAATCTACTTCTGTCACATAACATTATTAAAAGTCAAAATTTAGTTAATATCTAATTACTAGGATTATTATCAATTAAATAATTATATGAATCAGAACATATTCTAAGTCAAATTCTCTTATCTGGTAACCAAAAATAATTAAAACATTATGAAATCTTTGCTTCTCTTCGCTGCTGTGTAGACATAGCCTGTGACTGATATTTACCAAGTGCTATGAAGTTTTACTGCTGGAGCAGATGGTGAACCAACCCCCTGGGAATAAAATTGGCCAGGTTGCCTTTGAAGCTTTTCAAACAATAAATAAAATACTGTTTGACAGAGAGGGATCTCTATATATGCTGTAAAATAAGAAGAGAGATTATTTGTAAAGGTTGGAAGTATTAACCCAGAATTTACTCATCAGTTTCCTTCTTCAGTGCTTTCTAGTGTCTCACATTTGAAAAGATAATTACAATTTTCCCAATGCAGGTGTTGTTTCCAGCCATCTCCTCCAAGCCAGGTATATGGTTGTGAACAGACAAGCCAGTTGATGCATGGAGACTTCCTGAATGAAGAATGCCTGACAAGGAAATCCATCTAGAGATGTCTTTGAAAACTTCCCTGCTGCCTCCTCTGCACCCTATTCTGTACCATTGATAATGCAGTGGAAATTTATTTGTACAATGAAGGGTATCCTGACAATTAAAATGCATTTCTGTCTGGATGACTTGATGGAATATTGAAATACAAATTATTTTAAGGAAATCTTTTAAAAAATATTCTGCCAAAAATGTTCCATTTCTGCCTCATCATTTTCTGCTTCTTTTATCTTGACCTTGATTGAAGTAATTAAAAAAGCAAAAACAATCCTAAACATAAATGCACTTAATAACAGCTTTGAAATACACGAAGCAAAAACTGACCAGATTATAAGGAGAAGAGGAAAAATCCACAATGACAACAGTATTATATAGTAATTGTATAGTATTATATACACAATGACAACAGTATTATATAGTAATTGACAGAACAAGTAGATTTAAAATATCAGTGGGGTTACAGCAGACAAACAACATTATCACATAAACTGACATACCTAGCATTCATAAAATATGCTATCTAACAAGAGTAGAAAACATCTCTTTTAAATGTGCAAGAGACATTCACCAAGATATAACATATCCTGGGCTGTAAAACAAGTATCAACAGATTTATAAGAATTGAAATCATATAAAGCATGTTCTGTGACCACCTTAGAATTGAGCTAGAACCAGTAACAGAAATATATAAGGGCAAAAAAATACAAATATTTGGAAATTCCCAAGCACACTTCTTAGTAACCCATGGATAAAAAGAGAGAGAGAGAGAGAGAGAGAGAGAGCTTACAGGTTTAAAAAAAAAAACTCTCTGTGATCAAATAAAAAGTAAAAAAGAATCTGAAGTATAAGTAGTGCTTAGAGAAAAATTTATAGTCTTTTATGCTTTAATAAGGAAAGAAGAAAGGTTGCAAATCAATGATATAAATTTCCAGCTTAACAAACTAGGAAAAAAAAGTAGAAATAAAAGCCAAAGTGAGAAGAACAGACAACAATTAAATGGAAAAACATTAAAAAATGTAATAAAGTCAAAAGCCCGGTTTTTGAAAAGAATAAAATTGATAAAACTCCAGCTAGACTTAACAAGAAAAGGAGATTATAAAAATTATCAGCATCAGGCATGAAATAAGTGATACTGTTACAGATCCTATAACATTAAAAGGATAATAAAAGACATTATTAACAATTTTATGCCAATAGAATTAAAAATTTATGTGAAATGAACAAATTCCTTGGGTGTGGGGGGGAATAGTACTAAAATACTCCTGGATAAACTACGTGTGGTCATGATACCTTATTATTTCATATATTGGCAGGATCATATTGCCATTTGTTATATTTTGTCAAGAGTTTTTGTGTCTATGCTCATTAAAGATAATGATATGAAGGTTTTCTTTCTCTGGTTTGGCTTAATGGAATGAGTAGGAAATTGATTACTCATAATCTATTTTCTAGAACATTTTCGGTAGAATTGGTACTATTTCTTAAATGTTTAATAGAATTCACCAGTAAAGTCATATGGGCCTGGAATTTTCCTTATGGAGCTGAATGACCAAGAATATGAGAAGTAAACAAGATGCAGGAACTGTTTCTTTGAGTGGAGATAATAGTGAGGGTAAAACCCCATCTTTAACTTACACAATAAGCAACAAATTAAAACATCGTTTATGAATGTGATCATGATTTCTGTCCTTTTCACACAATATACCATCTCTAGGATATGAGTCCTCAGTCCTGACTTTCACGCTGAAGCTATTTCCAAATGATGTCAAATTTAAGTCTTGGAGGTCTTATTTATTCAGGTTTTATTATTCCATGTTACTTATTTGTCAAAGAACCTATTTTTAGTTGGAATATAAATAAGAAGTGCTTTGGGTTGTTCCTCCAAACACTTTGTTTAATCGTAATTTGCTAGTCCTTCTGCTTCTGCCATTAATCATTTCCTATGGACCTTCCAGCACTTCTGCTCTGCTGGATTCTGAAAGGCATGGTCCAATTTAGTCCAGGATGCAATTTTTATTTCGAATCTACTTTAAAGTCTTGTTTTCCCTTTTTGTATTAACTCTGGGTAGTGTTGTCATCTTTTATCATAGATGTTCCCTGTCGTCGGGTGCCCCGTGCTTGTTGTCTCTTGGAGTACATGAGTGGGTGGATCCTTAGGAACCCCTTAAATGAGGTGCTTTGGTGAACAGACACGAGATTTAGAAGTACTCGGGGATAACCTGTTCTGACACTCTCCATTATCTGCTCAGTGTTTTTTTTTTTTTTTTTAATTAAAAAAATTGTTTTTGCCAGGATCATCTTGCATGAAAGATTTCTCAGGCAGTTACTAGAATGATGCAACAAGCCCTGCTACCTTCCATAGATACTTCTTTCCCTAAAGGAAATACCCTATATCTGGGGTGCATGCCACCCCACCATTGTCCTGTATTGCATCCTTACAATTCCTATTTCTCCTGATAAATTGTCAGAGAGAGCAGATCAACAAGTCTACTGCCTGAGTGGGCACCCACCATGGGTGGGTGAGGATGGAGTCAGCAGTGCCTGTCCTGGCAGCAACTCCTCTAGTTATAAATGGTTCCTCAGGAGGGACAAACCCTTGACTCACACTTGTGATAAAGGAAGAAGCTTTTTCTCTTCAATGATGGGGTCTGCGTAGTCATAAATTGTGGGCAGGCACCAGGAGAAAACCACAGAAAATTGAAATTTAGGGCAAGTGTGATGTGGGAAGATCTGTTTTGGAACCAAATAGACCTGGCTTGAAATCCTGGTTCCTTCTCCTTCTGTTGGGTGATCAGTTAATGCATCCTTCAGAAACCTTCACTTCTTCATGTGTAGAATGGGGTTTCCTGCATCTGGAAGAGCTGATTAGAAATTGCTGTGTATTAACGCCAATGGAGAGGCCAAGGGTCATTCCTGGCAACACAAAGAAGCATTCATTTTTTAGGAGTAACCTCAACCTTCCTTCACAGTCCTTCTATGTGTTCTCAGCTTGCTCTCTCTCCAAATGTCCTAAGGGAGCTATTCTATGTCTTGTTCATTTTCCTAAATCTTCTATTCTGCTAACCAAACCATTTGAGTAGAGAAAAGAGCTTATGAGGCATTTAACTCCCAACTTCTGATCTTGTCACATAAAAAAAGGATCTAATGTACATTTTAAAAATTGTTTTTTCTTCTTTTTCAAAAGTCAGTCATTTTCCAACCTTTTGACCACCTGTATATTTAATTTCTCCTTTCCCCCGAAAGCCTATAAAAGCTCTGAGGCCATTCCCATCCTAAAGACAAAAGTAAGAAAACACTAAAACAGCAAACTTTTTTTTCAATCTTTCATTCTCCTCTGGTTACATCCTATAACTTTCATCTATTTTCAGACAAGCATCATAAAAGAATTATTTGCACAAGAAGTCTCTGCTTAATTTCTCATTCTTGCCTCAATTTATAGTTGGACTTCTATTTCTCCTACGTCATTGAAATGCAGCATTACCAGAGGCATGAACACTTAACATTCCCAAAACTCTACTAATTCTGAACAGCTCCTCCCTGACTCCTCAAACACAAAAGGAGCAACCAATTACCCTGTAGTGTTCTTCAGTGAATAGTGCTACACCAGCCCAGTTGTCTACACTTATACCTTTCATATTCTTTAGTTCTTCCTCACTCACTGACCTTCACCCATATATGCCAACATCCAATCTGTGAAACATTTACTTCCGAATAATTCTTCAATCTAATTGCTACTCTCTATTTTCTCTCACTTAACTATTTTAATAGCTTCTTATCAATATGTCTGCATTTCCATTTTACAGCCTTCCCTGCTTCTGTCTTCTTGTAGACTCTGTGTTTCTTATAGGATATAATGAATCCATCTTAGTCCTCCATCTCTTCCTTACTCAGCCCACTCCAAGCCATCCCATTAAAGACTAACTTACAGTCATCGAATGTCACTTTTTTCCAGGTCAGTGTGATTTAACACTTACATATCCATCTTTCCTTCTCCACATCCAATGTGATTTTTGCAGCCTATCACATATAGGGGTGGTGTTTATTTTCTCTCTCCTTAAATCTAGAATAGGCTGTCTCTTACTTTAGCTAATGGAATGTAACAGAAGTAATGGTTTGTCTTCTATACCTAGGCCATAAAAGATCTTGCACGCTTCAGCTTTCTCTTGGATCACTGCTAACACTTGTGAATAAACTCGGCCTAGTCTTCTAGAAGGATGAGAAGCCACATACAGTCTTATAATCCCAACTAAGGCCCTCCTGAGCCAGTCAGCTGAGTTATCAGCTGAATATAGCTGCATAGGGGATTTAATCAGCTGATTCTGACCAAGATCAATAGAAATGATCAGATAGTTTTGAACTACACAAACACTCTTTTTTTTTTTTCTGAGAGAGAGAGAGAGAGAAGTCGAGAGAGAGAGTGTGCATGTGCACGAGCAAGGGAGAGGCAGAAAGTCTTAAGCAGGCTCAAAGCCCAGCATAGAGCCCAGCATGGGGCTCAATCTCACAACCCTGAGATCACAACCTGAGGCAAAATCAAGAGTCAGTCAGTTACTCATCTGAGCCACCCATGCACCCGAATACTTTTTGTTTTTAACCACTAAATTTTGCAGTGGTTTGTTATGCCAGAATTCTAACTGGTACACCTTGTCAAATTCATACTGGTACTGAAATTTATCTAATTGAAGGGTACATGTTTCATTTGAGAAATATCTTTTATTTAACTTTTATGAACTGATGATGTTTTTTTTTTAAATCACTTTATTTAGGTATGATTGACATACAACAACCTGTACATATTTAATGTATACAACTTGATGAGATTGGAGATAAATGAGTTTGGAGTTTCACATTGGTGAAACTATCATCACACTCTATGCCATAAAAATACCCATAATGTCCAAAAGCTTTCTCCTGCTCTGTTTATTATTAGCAGTATTAGTGATAAGAGCACTTAACATGAGATCTACTCTGACACTCAGTTTTTACATATATTATACAGTATTATTACCTACAGGCCTTATGATATCTTGACAAGTGTTTTCTACTCCTGAAACCTTATTTTTTTTTTTTTATTACTTCAGAATACAACTTTTGGGTGATATCACCTTCTGTTTACATAAAGATCATTCTAGAATCCCGTTAACTATTTCTACTTTTTATCCTACAGTTAAAACCATTTCTTCAACAGTAGAATAATTTCTCTTCCTGGCAAATAGAATGTTTTGCCTCTTTGATTTTAATCACTCTTCTGTTGTAAAGACTATCTTCACCTTCCTCTTTTGGCCACTTATGCTTCGCTAAGCCTTTAAAATGTGTTCAAATTCTTGCCTTGTATGTCTTATCTTGTCTACTTCACATCTTATTTCTATTTATTTTCCATTGCGTATGTCATGGTAAATAATATCATTAGTCTATTCCATCTTTCCCTTTCCCAGATCCCGTCCCCTATGTTTTCAACACACATTATTCCTTTCTCTCTGGATCTGTTTGCTAAGAGACCAGATCTTTTTCTAATGCTTTTTGAAAAATGTGTCTTCAGTGAAAATATTTATCCTATACAGAATGCCTGAGATCTGATTTGTATCTTTTAGCTATATTAGTTCTCTTGTGAATTTTGTATGAATTGCATTATCTGAGTACTTACTTGCAGGTACATAACTCAGATTCTATTTCCCCATATATTTCATGACTCTGTTTTAAGACTCATGATCAATCACTGAAAAAAGCTACATTACACAGCTACAACTTGTACATGCAGAGTCAGGCTCATAAGGGTTAAAGAGCTCTGGGGAATTGGTAATATACAATATAAAGTAGGAAAAACACATGTGGGGCATAATGGTCCATGTTGTCATTCCATATTAAACTTCATTCATATTTTCCCCCTGTTGAAGATAATATTAGATGCAGTGAGAGTCATATTTATTAGCCAGCACACACCAAAAAAATGCCAAGGACTCATAAGCTATGATCTTAATAGTATCCAGAAAAATGAGAGGATAATTAGATAATTCTTCATGTAATTCTATGCTATGCTAAGAGATTAGACACTCAAGAGGACAGTTTGAATGCTAAAAAATATATAGGGACTTAGAGAAGAATATTGAAAAGAATGAAGAGGTTCTGGGGACAATTAGAGTGGCTCCTGTTGCCAAGGAAATCCTAGGAATAATTGTTATTATAACATCTTTTCAACAGGAGGAATTATGTCCATGAGTTTTGGGTCTCAGAGGCTGAGGAGGAGATAACTCTTGCTTCTGATTACTAGGACATTATAATGAAAGGTACTATAGGGATTTGGGATGAAAAATGACTAACATAGGTTCTGATTCTTTTAAGCTGATGGGAGTCTCAACAAGGTACTTAACAAATACCTTGCAAGTCTGGCCTTCATTGCACTCTAGACAGTGGGTGAGGGGTGAGAGTAAAAGGAAGTAGATAATTGCTGGACTGGATTTCATGATTCTTAGATAAGAATTGCTCTTACAATTTACATTTTTTGTATATGAAAGTATTATACATGAAGTTAATTTGAGAAAGCAGTATAGTTGAACAATACCTTTGACTTATACTCACCTGATTCTTACTGGTACATAGGAATGGTAAGTTAAAATTCCATGAAAAAAATTAATTAAAATAAAATTTATGCAAATGAACATAATTATTGTATTTTCATAAAAGGAACTTATATCAAATTCTAAGTAGAGAGTAAATGATAGGAAATAATAAAGATATTATTTTTGTTGATATCAGAGTTGAGAGTATTATTAAAGTCAGTATTGGCTGGTAGTCCAAAAGAAGGCTTTATTATGTTTTAAATCATTGTGTGTTTGCTCAAACTCTCAAAGTGAAATAACTCTGAAGTAGAGGAGCTGAGATTTAGCATTATCACTAGCAGTGAAAAGATGAAGCCAATGTCATCACAGTAATCTAAAACTGAGTAAACAAAATTAGGAATAAAGGTTTTGTGCTCTAAGTGATAATTAGGGCTTCTGCATTTTGATTACTTCACGAGAAATTGAAAATGAGGAGTGGCACAAGTTTGAGAGGACCTAAAAATGACAAATAATGAAAATGCTTCTGGTAGGACATCAATTTATGTGTTCTAGTTCTTGCTCCTTTTGACCTCAAAGCTGTTTATATCTTCATTCTCCTTACTCACCTCTTCATACCTGTATCGTTGGATTCCCTGAATATTTCCAGTCTTCTACTCTACTTCTTTCTCATCTATAGCAGAATATGCTTTTAAAAAAGTTTATTTATTTATCTTGAGAGGGGGAGGGTTAGATAGAGACAGAAGGAGAGATGGGGTGGGGGCTGCAGAGAGAGAGAGAGAGAGAGAGAATCCCAAATAGGCTCCACGCTGCCAGCTCAAGCCCTACATGGGGCTTGATCTCATGAACCATGAGCTCACGACCTGAGCCAAATCAAGAGTTGGATGCTTAAGCAACTGAGCCACCCATGCTCCCCTGCACCAGGATATTCTTGATCGGTGCATATTCCCTTTTCCCTTCTTAGCCTAATGGGTGAGAGAAAGTTTATCTATTTCTCTGCCCAGGGAATACATTGTAATTTTAGCAAGGGTCTTCAAATGAAAGCATTTAGTACCTCAAAAAACTGACAAGACTGGTGATGGGAAAGGAGTGTTTCAAGCAGTATCGTGCAAGTCAATGATTTTGTTGTTGTTGTTATTGTTGAAAAGTGAGGTCTTGGGGCGCCTGGGTGGCTTAGTCGGTTAAGCGTCCGACTTTCGCTTAGGTCATGATCTCGCGGTTCGTGGGTTCGAGCCCCGCGTCGGGCTCTGTGCTGACTGCCAGCTCAGAGCCTGGAGCCTGTTTTGGTCTGTGACTCCCCCTCTTTCTGACCCTCCCCTGTTCACGCTGTCTCTCTCTCTCTCCTAGAAATAAATAAAACATTAAAAAAAAAAAAGAAAAAAAGAAAAGTGAGGTCTTGAGATGTCTCTCAAATTAGACCTCATTGGAGCAGTTGCTGCCCTGCCACCAGATCAGCATTGCCTCCACACTGTCTCTGTGTGAATTTATCTGAGATGTACAACAGAAGTTGTGGGCTTCTGATAATGTCAGGACTAAATGATAATCATTTAAAAAATTGTTTTATTTTGTTTTTGACAGACAGACAGAGCATGATCAGGGGAGAAGCAAGGAGAGAGGGAGACACAGAATCTGAAGCAAGCTCCAGGCTCTGAGCTGTCAGCACAGAGCCTGATGCAGGGCTCAAACTCACAAATCGTGAGATCATAATCTGAGCTGAAGTTGGCAACTTAACCAACTAAGCCACCCAGACACCCCAGGACTAAATGATAATCTTGAATTTAGTATATAAACTATGAACTATGGCTGTTTTAAAACCCAATAAAAAATAACTCCAAAAGGTATATTCAAGACTAACCAGGGAATATACAGCATATTTTAGAAGCATATAAAGTGATTCAATAGGATAAATTAGACCAGTTAAGAGGTCTTTTCTAAACCTAAATATTAAATAATGTGAAATATGACTTGTGCTGCCTAAACCTTATAAAGTGACCTTACATCCAACAGAGCATTTTGATTTAGGGGATGGACTTTGACAGAATGACTTTTAAAAGTACTCAGATAAGCTGTTGTGCTAATAGTTTACATGCAATATTCAGAAAATGTTGCTGCTTCTTGGATAGTAGTTTATTATTTCCTATAGTCTCTGTTTTCAGTATTTTAAAAACAATTTATCATTTATTTTCACTTTTGTAGAGGCAGGCAAAATAGTGAAAATTGACAATAATTCCAAAAGTCTAGTGAAGAGCAGCATTTCAGTATACTTATTTATATAGGCATAGGATTAACATTAATATGGATTCTTAATTTTTACTTCAATCTGAAATTTACTTTGAAAAACTAATTAAGTATTGTCTCATCTATCTTTTCCTTCTAAGAGAGTTATGTGTTCAAAAACCATGTTACATCTCCAGGAAAGGTAACTGCTTAAAAATTGTAGGTGTTTCTACTGGTGTTAAAACAGGACCCCAAGAAATTAACTACATTATTAAAATGCCTCAGTGATTAAAGCAGACATCTAAGAGAAAGTATTTATAGGACCTGCTGATGAGTTTAACAGTGTTTCAAATACTCATGTTTAACACCTGTGATGTTAACTAAAGTTTACTAAATAAAAGTCTTACCAAATCATTCTCAATCACTGTGATCTAAAGTAAGTCTTCATTTTCTGGCAGTTAAAAATATCCTTATTCTTCATATCACAATTATTTTGATATATTCTGCTTTAAGAAAGCTATTATAAGCATATATATTTCAGGATAATTGTCCACATTTTAAAGCTCTTTCATAAAAAGATTCACAATCACATTCTTTGAAGTAACATGCTCCCTCAGCACACTTAAGTGCTGGTTTACACATCATTAACTACTTGACAGAGAGGAAGAGGTTGGGAACAGAAGAAAGAAATTTAGAACCAATATAATGGAGTCACTAATAATTGAATATAAAAACAAACCTTACCTGAAATTTATAAAGTGAGTCAATGAGAAAATATGTTTTCAGTATCTGGACAATTTGAGGATGACATCAATGATATGATGTGAAGCAGTTTTTCAATTTATATCATTTAACTAATTTGAAGTAGGCAAGTTGTGAATTTTTTTTGTAGATATCCTCAAGTCAGTACAAAAGCTGACTATAATTTTTTCATTACATAATTGTCAGCAGCATTAAATTCAGAGGTATGAGTTGTTATAGATGCCTATAGCAACTTAATACTCCTATAATCACATGGCTGGGAAACACAGATCGATAGCACACACTGGCTATAATCAACATACAGACTAATGAACAGGGCTATATCCACCAGGGAACACTAGAACAAAGACCAGTTGAGCATTTTAATTGCTAAGTTGCTGTTAAGTCTCAATTCCCCATCAATCTCCATCCATTATGACCATTGATGCATAGCAAACGTTAAGAGAAAAACAATAACATAATGACTAATAAGTGCTAGGGTGCAAACGAATGGTTAGCTTTGGGAAAATCATGACTGTGATTATTTCATAGCTCAAAAGACTGACACATTATTTCTAATTTTCATTGTTCCCTGGACCTGACCTGCCTATATTTAAGAAGTTGGTTTTAATGGAACTAATAGCACAGCAAAAGGTTAGTTGAAGTCTTTTCCCTAGCTACCTCAACATTGGTTTGAATTGTTCCTTTAACTAACTTATTTAGAAAAATCACAGCCAGAGAAATTAGAAATGAAAAAGGACTTATGAAATCACTCAACATATTGTCATTTTGTGAGAGCAAGATTTTCTCACAGTACGATCATGTATCATTTGTGGAATTATAACCAGGTATATTCAGTGCCCATTGCCTTTATTTTCATTAACATTGACAGCTCAGTTCAATCTTGGGGTTTTAAATAAATCTAGAAGTTGACCTGCATGTAAGCCTTAAGAGAGTTTCCATATCGGTGAGGAAATTTCTCATAGCTGTTTTTGTAAGGTATAGAAATAATTATGATATAGGTACAGCACAGTATTGGAGAATGTGCATACGTTCCTCTCATCTCTACAACAACTTTTTGACATTAATAATATTATCATTCCTTTTATAAGTGAACCAACTAGAACTTGATGACTTTCTCAAGTCACATTGACCTTGAACAGTGAAACTAGGGTACAAACACAGATCGTTCTGATTCTAAAATTTTGCCATTCCCTCTACATCTTGCTAGATCCTAGATGTTGAGTCTGGGCTGATTTTTCTCTGAGGCATTTTATTAATCAATAAACTTAGAAATCTTTAGTATTTGTATAGAATATACATACAGAATATCAACCTACTATCTTCTGAATGATGTTAGATGCGGAAAATTTTTACTTCAAGGAAAGCCATCTCTTTAGCCTTGTTTCAGTTTACTTCCCCTGGGTATCTATTCCTTCACTAGATGGACTTTCTAAACAAGTTACTGCAGTTACATGACCTTAGTTGAATGGACCCTGTTTCAACAGTTAGAGCATATCATTAAGTTAGGATTTAGGCAAATTATATCTTAATTTACATGAGTTTTCTCTTTTACAGAATCCTTCTTATAACATTTTAATTTGATCCTAACCTTAACCTTGTTAAGCGGTTATCAACCAGTTATCAACCTTAATGGTAATTTTAATTAATTAATTAATATTTAATTTTCAAACTTTGAAGCTGAAAATCACAATACTAAAATAAATGTTCACGTTTCCAAACAAAGTCTTCTGATTCCTAATATAATGCTCTTGCAACGTTTCACAAGTTACTTTGGAACCTATCACTGAATCATCTGCAGAGAAGAAATGATACCACAACCAACCATTCTTGAATTTGTCCCATGTTGATCCTCCTTCTACTTCCTTTATTTCTGGAAGCAATGAGGAATTCTAACTTTCTACTAAAGCTTCCTTACCAGGAATCCCCACTATTAGGATCATGTTATTTCCACACCCCTGAAGCTGCTGTTCAAGTTGGAACTGATAATGGTGCAGGGATCCTGTACAGAAGTTAGTAATCAGGAGACTTAAATGTTAGCTCAGATTCTGTCAAGTTTTGCTTTAGGACCTTGAAGTAGTACCTTAAGTTTTCTTGGTGTTGTATCGTTCACCTATAAATTGAGAGCATTTTTAAAGTTCATGTGATCTCACTCTTCCAAGTTTGACTTAATTACGAGGTTACACAAATGTTCTTATTTTTACAAGTCACTCTTTTTTTCAGCTATCTCTCCTTGCTACCTTTAAAATGTGACCCTCCTATTTACAGTAACTTGAGATTTGCATATCTTTTAAGGAACTACTTGCATCTCTCTGTGCTGTGTGATATCCTCCTACATGCCTCGCTCTCCTGTTGGTCATTTAAGACTGATAATAGTATTATCTTATCTTGTACTCCTCACCTTCAACCTGAGAATCACTGAACTATGAACACCATCTCAAGTATCTTCAACCTATGGGATTTGGTTTTTGAATT
This sequence comes from Proteles cristata cristata, assembly GCA_017311185.1. Taxonomy (NCBI): domain Eukaryota; kingdom Metazoa; phylum Chordata; class Mammalia; order Carnivora; family Hyaenidae; genus Proteles; species Proteles cristata. The sequence goes on from JAESUZ010003082.1 coordinate 1,378,343, forward strand.
ATTTGCCAGACTGGGTACATATATTTTCTATATTCCTTTTTTTTAACCTCAGAGTCTCTGTCCTCAGCTGGCATGTGTTACAACTTTCAATTAAGAAACAGCTGTGAATGTAATTAATGGGCTGTTGGTTTCTACTCTTTTCCAGGTCATTAGTGTGGAGGTTAAATTATATCAGATTAGGCTTTATCTCAAGTTTCAGGGGGACCTTTTGAAAAAAGTTCCCCTGTAGCATTTCCATTCATTTGCATTGCTTTAGAGAAATTCACAATATTTGGTATGGAAGTAATTTGGAATATGGCATTTGAGATGTTAAAGACATGTTTTGATAAGATCACATGGTTTCAGTCATGTTGTATTTTTTAGATACCTCTCCTCTGATAGGAATTGTAATCTATGGTCCAGTAGAATATATACTTTGGAAGAAAGCAATGAGTTGTCATGTAGAGTAGATAGACTATGCAGCTAGTGGTATCACCCCCAACTTTCTACAAACCATCGATTTCATGGAATATAGAAGAGTCTAAGATATTCACCTGTAGGAGGCAGGAAGGAACTCTGGTGGTAAGTATGTCTACTAAGCAGTGAATTATCAATGCTAAAGTGTATATTATTAGAATTGCTATGTTGGCTGCACATGTATTTTATAAGGTGAAGAATTTATGTTTATGGTACTTATACTTATGTCTAATAACACGTACACACACATAAATGATGAACAACACTGACAATGGGGAGATCAATTAACCAACATATCAACTATCTTCTTAGATTGCAATGACAAAATAAAGTACTACGAAAAAGACATAACTGTAAGTGCAGGTTTATAGCTCTTTTCCTTCCTAAAGCATAACTGGAAATTTTAAAATGGGGAAAAAATCCTTAAACTCAAAATTAAAGTAAGTTTTTTCTTCCACTTATATTTCTTGGACAACTTGCTAAATATGCTATAATTTGCAATGAAATGAAAGCAGAATCCAGGACATATTAGGGACCTTTCCCAAACACCATCGCCTACACAGACAACACATAGAATATACTTTCCAAAAGAGCCTTGTGGTATTTCAGCAAATGAAGAATTAATTGGGTGTGGGGCATGGCAGACAAGGAAAAGTAGGGAATACTCAGTTTGGAAGCTGCTTTTCTGAGAGCATATTAATGTCATGCTGACATTTCAAAGCAAGGATTTCAAAAGAATACATGTGACCAGAACTTTCCATTGGTTTTCTTTCTGTCTTCACTCTCTAATAATAACAAATCGAAGAGAGAACTACCTCTTTACTCAGAAAGGTGATATCTAGCATCAAGGGCTGCCATAACAAATTTCCACAAATTGGATGGCTTTAGACAAACAGAAACTTAATTCTGTCATAGTTTGGAAGGCCAGAAATCTGAAAACAAGGTATTGTCAGGTGGGGCGTTCTTCCTTCTGAAGGCTCTAGGATAGGATCCATCCTTGCCTCTACTAGCTACTAGTGGCTCCAAGTGTTCTATTGTAGTTGCCTAAAAGCCAGTCTTTGCCTCCTTCTTCACATGACATTTCTTCCTCCCCTCTCTTTGTGTCTCTTATCAAGACAGTTGTCACTGGATTTAGGCTCCATCCAAATAATTTCATCTCAAGGATGATTTCCTCTCAAGATTCTTAGTTATCTATGCAAAGCCCCCCAATAGATGTCATTCGTAGGTTCATGAACTTGTCATTTGGGGGCCACCGTTCGATCCACTACAATGGCACACAGCAGGAGAATGAAAAAGAACTTTCTAAAGACATTTTTTTTCAATGTTTTATTTATTTCTAGGAGACAGAGAGAGAGACAGCGTGAGCAGGGGAGGGTCAGAGAGAGAGGGAGTCACAGACTGAAACAGGCTTCAGGCTCTCAGCTGGCAGTCAGCCCAGAGCCAGACGCGGGGCTCGAACCCACGAACCGCGAAATCATGACCTAAGCGAAAGTCGGACGCTTAACCGACTAAGCCACCCAGGCGCCCCTCTAAAGACATTTTTAAAACTAAAGACCAAGAGCCCAAACTGCCAGGGCAAAAGACATATCCATGCCAAATTTAAAAAATCCACATCTTTCAAAATGAATTTATCACTGAAGTGATCAGTTTGCCCCAAGACAGGAATCACATTTTTAAGTTATTTTAATCGGATAGTATATATATATGTTCATGGCTCAATAGGCAAAGCAGGACTCTTCAGCAGAATTTTAGGAAATATAGAGTGCAAAAAAATGCCTCTGTTTGATACCATAACTGTGGCTGTCAGGGGTCTTAGCTTCTGCCACTCCTCCTTCAGTTTACTGAATAGGCGAAAACTTAAGAGCCAGGCCTCTGACTCAAAGTTGAAAGGGAAGAGACAAATGATATTCAGGTAGAACAGGCCATGGCAGTAAGTGGAATACAGCTACTCTATTTTGAGTAAATAGCAGATGCTTATAAATTTGCCCACATTCAGAGATATGTAAACGAAGATAAATTCACCCCAAGATAGAATCTATATAAAAAAACCTATTTTAACAAAGTAGGAAACATAGCCTGCAAAAGAAAAATATGGAGCTCAAACTAGTAGAGTATGTACCTCTAGAAATTTTTTAAAAGTGAGATTCATTCAATTCAATAAAAATGTATCAAGCACCAAACACAGGCACACAGCAGTGTTTGGTATGAGAGCAGTGAACAAACACAGACAAAGGATCCTATGAAATCTGAATAAGACAGTTAGATAATAAATAATAATAGAGTAAGTTTGTCAGAGAGAAGTGCTGAGGAGAAAAATAAAACAGAATAAGAAGAAAGAGAGTGACAGGGTATAATTTTAGATGGCATAGTCAAGGTAGAGGAGAGGTGGCTCACACTCTCAATGGATTGAGTGAAAGAAGAAATGGAAGTTAGGATAAAGGAAAAACAACAAAAAGACTTAAGAGTATTAAGGGAAAACCTAAAAGGGCAAATAAAATATGACATTATTTTATTCAAAATACAATTAGGCATAGGAAGCTGCTAAGTCAATATTACAAACAACTGAATAAGGAAGGTAAGGGAGAAGTTAAAAAATAAGCCCAAATGGGGTACCTGAGTGACTCAGTCGGTTAAGCATTTGACTCTTGATTTTGGCTCAGGTCATAATCTCATGATTTGTGGGTTCGAGCTCCACATTGGGCTCTGTGCTGATGTTGCAGAGCCTGCTTGGGATTCTCTCTCTTTCACTCTTTCTTTGCCCTTCAGCTCACTCTCTCTCTCTCTCTCTCTCTCAAAATAAACGAATAAACTTAGGAGAAAAAAAGAAAATATAAAAAGGGAGGGCACAAACAGTGAGCACACGTCGTGCATTCCAACAAGTAGATACTGACTGATCTGTAATTGATGCCTAAGGTTCCCTCCAGTTTTAATGTTCCTCATGGCGCTGAGGACTTGCACTATTGCCATGGCCAGGGAAATGTTAGGGCCAAGTGCGAATTTCAGCATAAAAAGAAAAAAGCATTATCCTTAAAACTTACTTAACATGCCTATCTATACATGCAACCCTCATGCTCTCCTCCATCCCTAAATGAAGTAAGTATCTTGCAAAATACTGCAAAGATTCATTTAAAGTTTGACAGTAGTTGAGGGCAAGATTGGGCCTTTCATGTATTTATCCCCAGGACAGACATGAATCAGCATGTTACAGTAAGTACCGAAGGAAGTTAGAGCTATCAAGTATGTCAAGTAATGGATGAGGAAGACAATACTTGATTTTTATTTCAAAGCATACTCTCATACACAACTTCATTTTGAAGGACAACATATGTATTAAATGCCTCACCTCTGCAGTGAGAAAATTGCTTTCAAATCCTCAATCTGCCTCTTACTAGATGCTTAATTTAAGGCAAATTAATTTGCCAAACTGTTTCTCAGTTTCTTTATCTGTAAATTGATTGTGAGAAATGTGGCACATAATAAATAATAATCCTGACAACAACCATCTATTATTTTTGTCTTAAGCTGAGAAAACAGACTCAGAAAGGTTGAGTGACCTGCTAAATGCCATTCAGCATGTAGGTAACAGAGTAAGGACAAGAATCCAGATACTCAGATGTCTATTTTAGCTTTCTTTATACATTGTGGAGGAGGTAAGGAAGAAGAAGGAATAAACAGTGACCATAATATTGTATATGTGCATGAAGGAGAATATCTCAATTTTTAAATATCACAGAGGGATTAGAAGGTATAAAAGCTTTTGAAGGGAGGGATGGGAAAGATAATGAGCTCAGTTTCAGGAAAGCTGAATTTGAAATGTTGCCACAAGATAATAATGAAGATGACCATGTCATGCTCAATGGCTTTTCATCGCATTGACAGTAAAATTTAAAACTCTCTCAATGGCCTACAAAATCTTGTATTAATTGTGTTATATCTATATATTGTGTTATATGCTCCTTCTCTGACCTCCTTTCTCCCTGTCCTATACACCTTCATTTTTCCTGAAATTCTATGACTAGGTCAAGCCTATTTTTTTGTTACAGTTTGTTCACTAGCTACTCTCTCTTTCTACAATTTTCTTTCCCCAATTTTTGTATGATTTTCCATTCATTTTATGCAGATGCTCTTCAAAGACTATCTTCTCAAAGAAGTCTTCCATTATAATCTCTCTATAATAGCCACTGCTGCACCCCATCACTATTTATCTCCTCACCTTCCTTGTTTGTTTTCAAAGTGGTGAGCTCTAGCAGAACCATACATCAGTTTGTGCGTGCGTGCGTGTGTGTGTGTGTATGTGTGTGTGTGTGTACATACACAGGCATGCAGGTGTGTGTCTCTTCCATTAGACTATATACTCTGTGAGGACAAGGGCTTGGTCTTGGCATTACCATATTCCCCTACCTTTAATGTCTGATGTATACTAAGTGACCAGTAACTATTCATGCAACATATAAATGAATAAATGAGTGGCACAAGCACTTGAGACTAATAACCGGCATTTAGATTTAGTGCTGATGACTGGAATGTCTCATTTATGGCTTATATTTTTGCCTTCCAGTTGCTTGCTTAATTCATACAAGAAAAATGTACACCCCCTGCTCTCACTGATCTTTGAAAGTTTTAAAATGTGGACCTCATGTAGGAAGGAAACACAGTGGCATAACATCACACACAAAAAGCTAACAAAATTCAATTCCTTTTTTATTTCCTGTGTCTGTGTGTGTGCTGCACAAGTGCATGCTATGTTTAAAAAGTCAGGACTCTTCTACATTAAAAACAAATAGGAAATCTTTTCAGTAGGATTGGGTTAAATCTTGTTTGTGAATGTGAAGTTGCATATTATGCTTTGTCTGCTCTCTTTAAACGGGACTCAGCTCAATTAGGTTACCAAACACGAGAGCATCCCCAAGGTGTCTAAATATAAGCTGCAGCATTTCCTGCATACTTAATTCCTAAAAATAACTCAATAATAGTCACAGCATTCACACTCCCTAATCTACTGTGTGCTGGAAATCTTACCATCAATGATATAGCAATAGGAAAAAAAGTACTCTGGACTTCCAGGCATGTTTCAACATTTACAAAATATATTGCCCAGAATTTCATTTTCCTTCTTTCACTCAGGGCTCGCATATTTTCCAAATGTAGATATTTTTTTAAGGAAAAAAAATTCAAAATACTCCAAGAGGGCAAGTACAGCATCTGTCTTGTTCAGAATTTGTCAAAAGGCTTGGCATAAAATAGGTCTTAATGAATGTGTACCTGATGAATAAATGAGTGAATGTACAACACATGAATGAATAAAATATTTCAAGATTTAAAAATCATTTTTAACATTTTGATGTTTGTTACTGTCCCCTTGGTCTCTTAAATCTCCTTTTTTTAACCACACATTTTAAATTTTACTGCACCTCTGTTTTTATTGTACCACATTACAAATGTTTTAGAAGCAAGACATTTATACCTCAATCAAATCTTTCCCTTTTCTGCTTCCACTCATATTTTTTATGTTATCAATTATTTTGGTTATGTTTAGTATCCTGGACTTTTTAATAGTTTACCAGAATCAAGTTTAAAATTAGCCTATCATAAATTTTTATCTTTTTAAACTTATGAGCATTTTTATTTAGTTATTTAGCAATTTTTCATTGCTTTTACATGTTATTAAAAATAACTATGAATAAATATTATAATAGGCATGATAGCTTCTCAATTACTACCTTGAGGTATTCAAAGTAAGAAGTTCAAATCTGTTAGCTGTAGGGTGGAGAAGGCCATATTTCCTCCTTAATTTTACTATTACTTCCACCTGAACTACCTAAGGAATATTTGACTCTGAAATACAGATCAGGAATGATTGGTATTCCTTTGTATTAAATATTTTCAAAAGTGACAATAACTTCTGACTTCAAAAAAGAGTTTCCTCAGGCATGTGAAAAGCAATTAAAAACCCACATAGTTGAATGATCCAACATGACTTAAAATTCACGATAGAAGTTGTTAGGTTGGAGAAATATTGAAATTTCAACATAATGTATATTTGGAGATGTTTGTCATGTTGATTGTAAAAACATGCCTTTAAGAAACTCAAAATGAAATCTCTTTTAGTATCTATGCTCAGGCCATGTGTGCTTAGCTTTTCAGGACCTCACTTAACTGCCTCCCCATCCATAAGCAATGGTAGCTGTGGGAGCAGGGGGTGCACAGTGGCATCCTGCCCCTTTAAGCATAGTTCACATTATTGGAGGAGACAACTGACTGAAAAGTGGCTGGTTAGTTCTCCAGGAATTTGGACCCAAAGGGCATCTGTATTTTTACCATGATGTACACGGAGAGGGATATAGAAAAGCCAGTAATAGAGATGAAGAGGATGTTCAGATAGCGGTATGCTCCCATGTTGTTGTTTCTTTATAATAATTATCTATTATAGGGTTATGAAATTTTATCCCAATTTTATGAAATGAACATTTATTATCTTATGGGTTTTTTGTGTTTGGAATCCAAATAGGACTTATCTGGTTGCCTCTGAGACTCTCTCACAAAACAGCAATCGAGGTACGGGCTGTGGATATAGTCATCTCAAGATTTGACTGGTGGAAGATCAACTCCCACGTTGCTAATAGGGCCATTCACAGGCCCAAGGTCCTTCCTGGCTGTGACCTGAGGTCCAAATCCTTGCCATACGGACTTCTCGATAGAGCCACTCACTTTCTTTAAAGTTGCTTTCTCAGTACTAGGGCTTGGAAGGAGAGTGAGAAATGGGGGAAATCAGGCCTACATCAGTCTTTTTGTTGCTTAATCTTGAAATTTATATCCTATCACTTTTGCTGTATTTTAATCATTAAAAAAAGGGGACACATTCACATTTATGAAGAGGTGATTACTGAAGAGTATGAACACCAGGAGGTGAATATCAGTGACACCTATTTTAAAGACTATCCACTATAGGTTACCCTCTAGACCTCAATGATTCATGTTCCTGCCATATTCAGAAGATACTCAATCTCTCTTAAGGTCCCCCAAAGTCTCAACTTATTAATCAGTTCAAAACCCAGAAGCACTGTATATAAATCAGATTCATGAGCAAATGAAGCTCCTCAGATAGTTCCATGAGTATAGTTCCTTGGGTACAGCTCCTTTTGTCCATAGATCTGTGAAACTAAAGAAACAAGTCATCTACCTCCACACACCAAACTTAGAGCTACTTATATCTTCCTGAGCAATAGCTGGGAGAGAGGGAAAGAGAGGGATAGAGAGTGATCAAGACAGAAGTCATAGTATTTTTGTAACCTAATATTAGGAATGACATTCTGTCACTTCTGTCATATTTTATTCATTAGAAGTGAGTCACTAGGTCTAGCCTACACTCAAGGGGATAGGATTAATAAGAGCATGAATACTGGGAGGCAGGGATCATGGAGAACCACTTGCCTACTCTATTCTTTAGAGGTATTACAACATTTCTGTCCTGAATAATGCTAAGATGCTCCAGGCTTTTAAAAGAGCTTCCATTTTGTTTTTCAGTTAGCTAACACTGATTGCTTGTGCTTGAAACAGAAAAGTTATTTAAGTCCAACTTCTCTGTTTTTACACTGGACTTCTCTTATTCTTTCCTTGCATTGTTTTAAAAGTCAGAATTTCTTGGAGCATCTGGTAAAGATTGAATTGTCTCATGATCAGGAACGTTCTATCCAAAAAGTTTCTTTTCACAGTCTTAAGTTACCTCCTTGCTGTTAAAGTATACTGGATAGATTCAGACTCTTTTATTTGATATTTCTGCAGGATTTGATACTGTTAGCTGCTCTGGCATTCTTTTGTTTGTTCATTTAAAGATAGAAATAGATTTTATTCTGATACTATTGCCAGTGATGGGGGAAAAGTACAGATCAGCTATAGACATTCAGTTCCACTCTGACAGAAAGTAGAAGACCTAAAGAGCTCGGGTGTGTGGGGGTGCCTGGGTGGCTCAGTCAGTTAAGTGTCTGATTTTGGCTCAGGTCATGATCTAATGGTTCGTGTGTTCGAGCCCTGCATGGGGCTCTGTACTAATTATGTATCTTTCTCTCTCTCTGCCCCTCCCTTGCTCATGCTCAGTCTCTGCCTCTCTAAAATAAATAATAAAACATTAAAAAAATTAAAAACAGCTGAAGTGAGTTGAACTTAAGCAATTTGATTTTCAATTGGCTTTACCCAAAGGAAAAATAAGCTTTGTCCTATCTCCATGACAGGAGGTGGTTGTGCAAGTCGGCACACCAAAGTTAGGCTCCTAACTTCCTACAAAAACTGTGAGATAGGGGCACTATTTTCTATGATGATTACATTTCAGAAGGATGGTTCCCAGATCCTTGAAGAAGTTGTGGCAAAAGGCTTTCAAAAAACATTAGGACTCAAAGGGACAGGGAAAGAATTTACAGTTATGAGTTTTACAAAGAAAACACTCAAGAAAAAGGAAGTCAGAAGCTTAGAGTCAGGAAGAAGTCTAATGTTTAGTCAAGTGGAGGGGAATGTCGAGGCTATCTTGGTCTTCACTAGAGTTTCTGTCCCTATCCAGTTATTTGCTCCCCCCTCTCCCCTGACCCTTATTCATTTCCCTGGCTGTCACATTTCCTGTCTATTTTTGTTAAGCCATGTCCTTGCTGACCATGTGCTTTTCCACTCTGAGACAGGAAGGTTAGAGAGGGGTAACATGGAGAATTCCATTTTCTAACCTCAGGCAATAGCCCTTCCCTTGGAGAGTAAATCTTTTTTATGGAGAAACACTGAGATGCTTCATATGATTACTCTTCCCTCTCCCTGCCAGAGATTCAGGGGGGATCTTTTTTGGACCCCACTATGAGAACCTGGTGGGTTCCTTGAGGGAAAGCTCTCAAAAGTTTGAGGCTTTCCAAAGGCTGTGGCTCCAAGTTTTTCAGTCTCATTTTAGTCCATATTGAATCTCTGGCAATTCATTAAAATTGCCATTTAAAAGTATTTATATCATTTTGTGACTTCCTGAAACTTCTGTTTCAGGCAATCAGATCTTTGTTTCTGAATCTCTGCTTCCTCATTCTGGAAACATTTGATTCCTCCGGTTTCTATGACATCACATTCTCCTGAATTAACTCTTATTTTTTATTATTATTTTTAAATGAGGGATTCTCCATTTCAATGTCCTTTAATTTTCACATACATTAGGATTCTATATTTTCTTCTCTTTTCTCACTACATAGTCTTTGAATGAGTGTGCCCAACCTGGCTTCAATGACCATCCTAAATTGAAGATTTTTAAAAATTATTTTTAATGATTTTTTTTATTTATTTCTGAGAGAGAGACAGCATGAGCAAGGGAGGGTCAGAGAGAGAGGGAGATACAGAATCTGAAACAGGCTCTAGGTTCAGAGCTAGCTGTCAGCACAGAGCCCGACATGGGGCTCGAACCCACAAACTGTGAAATCATGACCTGAGCCAAAGTTGGATGCTTAACCAACTGAGCCACCCAGGTGCCCCATGAAGACTTAAATCTAGATCTCCACTCTACATTGCCATCCACACCAATAGTTACAAGTACTTATTCAAACTCTTCACTTAATATCTCACAAGCATTTATAGTATAATATGTCTCATACCAATTTATCCCCATTTTCAAAATCATTCTTTTGTACTTCCTCACTGGGAAGTCATCCTTGATTCTATCTTCCTAATCCACATAACACACATCTAATCCTGTTCCTAATCTTATCAATTTTCCCTCCTTAACCTCTCTCTTTCTATAACACTTTTCTTCAATACAGTACTCCCCCCCCTTTTAAATAAATCACTATCATTTGTCATGTGATATAGAATATAAGAAAGAGACTAAGTATAGGATCAGAAAGCAACTCAGTGGTTTTGAATCTTGGTTTTGCTTCTTATGTCCTTACTAGCCATGTGATCTTCAGCAGGTTGCTCAACCTTTCTGTGATTCATGATCCCCCTCTGTAAAGTTGTGAAATAATGTTACCTATCTCACTAGGTTTTTGACAATATTAAATGAGATAATGCAAGTAAAACATTTAGATTAGGGTTAGGCTCATAATAAACATAAGATCAATATTAAGTATTTCCAGAATTAGCTGATGACTGCCATGACCTCCTAAATAGAACCTCTTTCTTGACCCTTAGGCATCAGTCTAAACCATCTAACACTGAAGTGAGGTGCAGATTCAATCACATCCCCCTTTACTGCAATTAAAATCTTTCAATGGTTACAGATTGCTCTCTGAACCAAAATACTTACGCTGCCTTACATACACCTCGTGATCTTTTTCCCACTTACCTTTCTAGAGTATGTGTCCTCAGTCTTTATGATTCTCACAATCTGAGATCATTCATTCATACTGAGTAATTACTATATATTAGGCAACTGCCAGGCATGGGGGGATGTAGCGACACTCTCCTGCCTTCACAGCACTTATGCTCTTTACGGAGACACCTATGTTGTTGACTTTCAGCTCTCTAAACCAATCACACTCTTTCAGTTCTAGGCCTTTGTAAATACTGCTCTCTCTGCCTCCCCTGATTTTCTTCCTGCTACTTCATGGTGGAGTTATTCTAATTCCTTGGGTTTGAGATTAGGCATGCTTTTCTCCAGGAAATTCTTCCCTAACCACTAATATGAGTCTATTTCCCCTTATTAGCTTCCTGTAACACTCTAGAGTCAGTCTTATAACACTTTTCTATTTACTTTTCAGTTTATTGCACAGATTTAAGCTTCTGAAGGGCCAAGACTATGTTCTCATTCATCATTGCATCTCCAGTACCTAACATCATGCCTGATATGGAGTGGGCCTTCGACACACATCAGTTGAATGAATTTCCAGGCATGTTCCACTGTAGGGTTGTTGGGGCAGGGATCCAGGAATATGAGGGTCTGGGGACCTACCTGGGAGAGAACTTACCCTAGTGTGAAGTTAAAGACATTGGGCTTAAAGGCAATGGACTAGCAAGGGAGAGAAGGGACCACTTTGAGTAAAGTTAGTGAAAATGTCATCTAGCCGACATTTGGTGTCCCAACCAAAGCAAAAGAGGGAAATAGAAAGGAAGATCAGTGGGGGGAGGGGCAATAAAGAAAATGAGCTATTTACTAAAATTCTGAGGGAACTGATAGCATAAGGGCTCAACAAAATTGGTGATAGAAGTTTAGTTAACAATTGACACTTTAACAGGGACATAGGCCATGCTGTTTTGCAGACGTCAGCTCCCTGGCTATCTGGCATCAGAGGCCTCAGCACAAACTCCAGGAGATATCGACAGCAATGCCAGAGCCTCTGGTGTGCACTAGCTATGGAAATAATCTTCCTTGTGTTGGCAGACACAGAAGACATCTGTGCAGCAAGCTGGGCCAGAAAGGAGGGGACTGGTAGTTGCTTCAGGATAACCAACAACACTAAGCTTGCGTCTCCTCTGATATATCCCAAAGGTATTTTGGAAAATGTCTGGAAAGAATCTGTGCATGAAGATCAAGAGTATAAAGAGCAGCTGGGGACAGAGGAAAATACATTTTTATTTTTGATGATTAATACGAATTTCATTTTCTCTCCAACGTGCTATATAATCTATGATAATATACACAATACCAGCTCTTTTATGTATGTGTCTCTTCTTTTGATCCTCACTTGGATTTTCCTTCAATTAGTTAAAATCTATTGTCTACATTCCACATGTATGCATGTTGTTTGAATGCTCTGTATTGGTGTGTACAAGGTCATGCTGGAATAACAAACAACCACAGTGCTCTTTGGTTTACAAAAAAAAAGGCTTATTTCTCACTTATGTGTCTGCTGTGGGTTATCTCTGACTTTATTCTACGTGTCATATTCATTCTAAGATCTAGACTGAAGAATAAGCCCTTTGGGGGACTTACTGTCTTTGTGAGCAAAAGGGAAAAGATGTCAAGCTTAGCAATGATTCCTAAAACTTCTGCAATAACCTTCACCTGTTAATATTTCACTGACATACCTGACATCTCTATGAAGTGATATGTGGCAATGATTAGTCTTGCTTTCAAGGAATAACTGATATCAGTAATCCAATAATCTATGGGCTCCTTAACTGTACAACAAAATCTGTTTTATTTCCAAGAGTTAGTTTCCCCTTTCTGTACATTTTAGTTGAGTATGTGTACTTTGATATTAATGCTACCATGTTTGATTTCCACTTCAGAGTGGCTATTTTTCTATCCTATTTTAATGGTCTCTTAGGTATAATGGCAAATTCATAACCTTGATAGTCTTAAATTAGAATACTGTCTCTTCAGCTTTTCTTGAAACTTTGAGAACTTCATGGCCAAAACTATTTTTAACTGCATGTTTTAGTCATTACAATATCATAGGGATAATTTTTCTTATTATTGGGCCTTTACTCTTTTGTAAGAGATTATTGTGTATGCTTGAAACTGTTTCAATTTGTGACAAGTTTTTGATCACCAACTTCCATGCTTTCCATTAATTCCTCCTACTTCTAATCACTTCATTTCCATTGCAGACAGTCCAGGATATTATTGTTGTTCTTGTTATTTCATATGTTAGGCAATAAAATGTTCTTAATTTAATTTATAAAAATAAAAGACTCTTTACTTCCCTAAAACAAGGTACATATAACACCTGTGGGTGTTCTGAAGAATTCTGATCACCAGTAACTTAGCATTTCCATGAAAAATCTAACTTACTCCATAAAAATGAGATTCCTCAATGTTTCCATTTATATCTCCATGACTCTTTTGCAAAAGAAAGTTCAATATTTTGAAATTATGCAGGGGGGGGCACAGACTTCATATCCATACATGATAACAACTGTAAGTTGAAAAGTATTGTCATTTCTGAAAGTCCTTTGGTGGGCAGGAGAAGGAGAGAAATTCTGAGAAAAACTTAAAAGCATTGGGAAAATCTTTCTGCTATTTTATTGGCACAAGTCAGGTCATATGTCATATCTTAACCAATCACTGGCAAGAGTTATACTATTATCCTTAACAAAATAAAAAACCATTTGAAGATGGGAAGTAATATCAGCAGTCTTTTTGGCATATGATTTCAGTATGAATGTGTGGGTACTGATATAAAATCAGAGTTTACATAGGAAGGAAGAAGGCATAAATGAATGCTGGATAGGCAGCCAATAATAATATTCAACTCATCCTGCTCTGAATGAGTTTACTTGCTGTCTTTTGTTGTTATATAAGCAACAAAAATTTCTAAAAAAAAAAATCATTTTTTGAGAAGATGTCAGAGAGAAAGAATGGCTTTTCTGTAAATATTTAAGTCATATTCTCTGATGCCCCGAAGGACTCTGCTCTTCACACATACTCTCTTGCCTACGTGATTCATAATTCTGAACAATTTCAAAACTACATAGATGGTCCTATGATTATACGGCTACTTCGTTCCTTGACGTTCCTTCTTTCAAGGATCTTGTTCTATACTCTCTTGCCCATCTTTCCTAGGTTGTCATTTAGAACTTTTCATTATTGAAACCACATCCTGTTCTTAAACTCAATTTCAAGCATCTCTCTTCCTCTTTCTCTCATCACAACTGAACACATTTTTGGATCTGACTTATTTTTTGTGACCCCCAAATCCATAAACCATAATACTCACAGAGCCTCTAATTCACGGATTCTACCCCATTATATTTTCTCTTACCTGCCTTATGTATTCACTTCTTTCTTTAGTCTGCTTAAATTTCCTCATTGATTATTATTGTCAGTCTATTTCATACAGGTTTAAATTTTTTTCCTTTCTCAGTTTTCTACACTTTTTTTTTCGGTCAAAATATGATCCTAATTAAATCAAATTCTCCTCTTAATGCATACCTGAATTTATACAACTAAACAAAGCTAGGTGACTCCATACCTTTTCCCCAAAGCCCCATCTCACTTTAAATTCCTGATTACTAATTTCAAGTGAGCTTTTAATGCTGCCTGGCTTCAGTCTATATATATCCAGTCCATTAATCCTTCTACTTTCTCAGATAATTATTTCACACCTATTTACTTTTCTTCCTAAAAGTCTAACCTCTTACCCCGTATTCACTCTCAGCTCGTGATCTTTCTTCCCATTTTAGTGAGAATGAAGAAGCCACCAGAAGAAAATTACCACTGGAACTTATCATCAAATCTACTCATATAGGCATCAGAGTCCATACACTGGGCCTTTTTTCTTATTACTGTGAATGCTCTCTTTGCTCGTAGCAAAGGTCAACTTTTTCACTGGTGCACTCACCCATGCTCTCTTACCTTCGAAAGATCATCCTTCTAGCAAATCTTCCCTCTATTTCCTGTATCTGTTTATTTTCTCCCTATAAGCCTACAAAGTGTTTTATTTTTTCTCAATGAAAAAATTATATTGATCCTACTTACTCTGTTGACTTCTATTTCTGCTTCTCTTTGTGGCAAAACTCCTGAAAAGCGTTGTCTATCCTCACTGTCTCCAGCTTCTCTTCTCTCATTTTCTCTTGAACTTAACTCAACCAGGCCTTACCCCTCTCCACTGAAGTTGTTCTTGTCAGGATAACCAGGGACATACCACCCTATTGTCAAATACAAAGGTTAATTCTCATTCTTCACTCTAACTGGTCTATCAGCATCATTTGGCATGGTATCATTTAATCATTTTCTTTCCTTGGCTTTTGCATGCTTCTGGTTTCTACTTAGTGGCTGCTTTTTCCTTGTTGCTTTTATTAGGTCTTCTTACCTCCCTAACTTCTAAAATCTGGAACGCCCCAGAGCTCAGGTTTCAAAATCTCTACCCTATAAACTCTTAAAGCTCCAAATGTTTATCTCCAATTTAAATGACCTCCGTGAATTCCAGGCATATATAGTACATTGTCTGCATAGCCTCCACATGTGGGTAAGATTTAGGTTATGGAAGAGGTTTAGTGAATGGGGCCGAGGGATGAAATTAAGGTAAATGACATGTCCCCACAAAACATAAGTAAAGCTAAAAAAAAAAAAAAATACACACACACTCATATATCTCAATATGTGTGATGTGATTAGATATTCTCTAGACACTGAAGAACTCACTGTATTTTATTTTTTTATTTTTTAAATGCAGTATTCTTTTTTTTTTTAATTTTTTTAATGTTTTATTTATTTCTAGGAGAGAGAGAGAGAGAGACACAGCGTGAGCAGGGGAGGGTCAGAGAGAGAGGGAGTCACAGACTGAAACAGGCTCCAGGCTCTGAGCTGGCAGTCAGCACAGAGCCTGATGCGGGGCTCGAACCCACGAACTGTGAGATCATGACCTGAGCGAAAGTCGGACGCTTAACCGACTAAGCCACCCAGGCGCCCCAAACTCACTGTATTTTAAATCAGAGCCGGTTTGAGGAAGAACTAGATAACAACTTAACAACTAGAATTGTTAAGGGGTATCTGACACCTGGGCCTTAGAGAGTTTTCTGAGATACTTTATCTACAGAGGGCACCTAGATGCCTATCAGATTAAAATGTCACTCTTAATAGAGCCCCTACAGCCTGCTCCTCATGGCTAATGGTGCAGCAAGTGGAGATTGATGTACTAGGAGCGATGCTGCTCTTTGGTGAAGAAACTGAAAGTCAGAGGGATGCTACAGAAAAGCCTTTGGAACAATATATGATTGGATATTGAGTGTTTCACTTGGAGTCCCACAGGCCCAGTGTTTCGTGAGCTTATTAGAATAGATCAAAGAAACTCCTTGATGAAGTATCCAGCTGTACATTTGTGTTTAAACCAAACTTGACATCATTTTTTAGAAAACTGGAATGTGTCAAGGAAGAAAAAAGGGGATGTATCACACACATGCTTGGGCTAATTAAGGGACCCAACTGACTTTATTAGCAGTAACTGCATTGCTATTGAAAACTGTACTAGGGCTGGTGTTTGAGCTCCTGGTTGAAAGCTTATGCTGGCCAGGTTCTAGAGATTTAGGTTGGTGTGAGGGGGGAAAGAGTTCAATGCCAGGAACTTGAGAAGATTTTGAATTGTGGTTGGAACACACCATTGAAATGTTGGTGGAGTACAAAGCCTCCGAAGTATCGATGCAACAGAAATAAATAGAAAATGTGTAGAGCCTGGCACTAAGAATTATATATGCTTTCAAAAGCCACAAATGCCTCGGCTTCTATAGTAGAATGTCTGACATCAGTCAAAAAGTTACTCAATAATGCAGGTAGATGTGGAGACTTACATGTCAAGTTTGTGAATACATATCGCTGAAAGAACCTTAACATATGTGTCAAGACTTTTGCATAGAGGTGCTGATGAATACAGTCTGAAAAATTAAGTCCAGTTAGTGCAAGTAGCTGAAGCAGACGTTTACAATGAAGAGAATTGCAGGCTCCAGGACAGACTATAAAGTCCCTCAATTTCTCACTGCTAGCAAAATTAAATTCGAGAAGGGAAATAGGAAAGGCAGCACTCCTAAAGTAGCAGTAATGGAATAGTAAGAATGGATGGGACAGATGGAATTGCAATTGAAGGCACGGTTCAGATTGAGGGAGCTGACACTGATATGGCTGTGATAATGCTCTCTGAGTCTAATCACAGAAGAGCAGAATCCCAAGGGTGGGAGGAACAGATCATCCACCTTTGGCCAGGAAGTCCCTACAAAGATACCAGAGGATCTAGACAGAGACTATGCCAGCAAGGCTGGCTTCCAGTCAGCACAACTGGCTAACTGCTAGCAAACTGGTAGCACGCTGGCTAACAAACAGAGCAGCTGTAAATCCTCAGCCCATGGGGTCCCACATTGAATGTGAGCATCAATTCAGAGAGAACAAAAAGCAGTTCCTAGAATGACATAAAGTAGATAAGAGGGGGTTGAAACAAGAGTAGAACCTCTGGGAGGGAGTGCACCCATAAGGAAAATGCTTTCCCAGTGGTCCAGCCCTGAATGTTGGAAACCGAGAGATGGGTTGGAGTGATGGGCAATTTTAGTACATGCAAGAAAACCACTAGATAGTGTTAAAGAGTAAGAGATCGTGTTCTAGAATATACAAGGCCTTGAGTAAGCTGCTGAAATGGGCAGCCTATATACACAGAAAATAGGGCAAAAGTCCCAGGCTACTGATGTGGTTTCTTTCCTCGCTGCCTCTGGGGCTTCCTAGGCACCAACCAATGGAGATATAAGCTGCCCCTGGGGAGGGAATGGAGGCAAAGGAAATAAATGCCCAGGTTGGGAGATGTGTCCTAAGTAGAGAGGGAGGAAAACATTTCATGGAGTGAGAGATTGGGAGACCAGGGCTGGAGAGAGGAGGGGCATCCTTTAAATACAATTGCAGGTTTGCCAAAAGCAGAAGAATGGGGTAGTTCTAGGAACCCCGGGTAATTGTACATTCATATCTCCTAGAGGGGAGAGGCCTTCTCTATAAGGCATATGCTGGAAGTAAATGTTTTTGGGAATATGTAGCAGTATTGTGAAATGTTAATCCTTTTAACAACTGACATGAAAATCCCTAAGAAAAGTGATCTGCTTGTTCAAGAGATATTTCATCTCTTTATCAGCCGCGGAGTAGAAGACAACTCATGCTGGCATTGAGCTGCCCTTCGGAAGAAGATGGGAGAAAGAAGAGAGGAGCTGAACTTCCTCCTACATCAGCAGAAAAAGCCAAAGGAGAAATGTGATGTCGTGCCTGGGGCTCAGAGGAAAGGCTGGGCCTAATGATTGTGACATGTCATATACTGTGCAGTCACCCCTCATACAATCTTTCCAGTGTTCAGTAAAGTACATGCTTTGTGTTTAGCTTTCTTCAGAAAGCTGATGTTGGGGCTGGTTGTGGGGTCAAGTTTAAGTTCCAGTAGACACAGATGGGTTACATAGAAGTGGTGAATGTCTAACAACTGAGTTATATATAATTTTCATTGATGCATAAAATTTATTTATTTATTTATTTTTATTTTTTATTGTTATTATTATTTTTTTTGCATAAAATTTATTTTTATCTCTAGAGCATCCTTAAAAATTTCATATAGTTCTTACATATAGTGTATCTTGGGAAACACATATGTGGAAACTTGGTGATGAAACATCCCATATAAATATTTAAAATCTTTTTGTATAGGTAAGTGATAAGTGAAAGATAAGTAAAAATGAAAGTTAAATGAAATCAAAATTATCAGGCATTCTGTGGATTATTAATTAACAGCTGATTTCATAGCTTCATTGGAAGTGAACCTTAGCAGCTAATGTTCACATTTATATATAGAATAATCAATAAGCTAAGTCTCATGTTTTCTTTGCTAGAAAAGGTATCAGTGCATACATAATTTAGAGTACATTCTCACTTCCTTGGCCAAATATTCTTTCACCAGAGAAGAAATAAAGGATTAAGGTACTGATCCTGTGCTTATTTAAAATAATGATATTTTGCCCATCAACTTGATATTCTGTTCATTATAATTTTTGTATTAATTTAAAAATATTTTACTTGATAGGATTTATCTTCATTACTGAATTATTTAGCCCCTCTTAAATTTTGTGCCTAAGGCAATTGTCTGGGTCCTTATCCTATTTTCCATTTTGGGTGACAGCAACATCATTATTTGAGCAGTGATTGCAAGAAATCTGCAGCATTGGTACCTATATAGTTGCAGGAATTGCTTAAGATATTCTGGATATCTCCTTAATTATTTCAGGTAAGCTCTGCTTTTTGATGTGACCAGTTGTAATGAAAGTTAGAACTCCCCAAGGCAAGGCCTGACATACATCTGAAAAAAAGCTCCTAAATCATTGCGAGGTTGCACATTTCTTTGAAAGAGTATCAGGAGATTCATTTAACAAGTTTAGAAACTTAACTCCTGGTCTGTGCACTGGAAAGGGGAAGTACAAACAATGGAGAAGAAATACTATGGACAGGTACACAATTAAAAAAAACAAAAAAACAAAACAAAACAAAACAAAAACCCTCCCTTTGCAGTGAGACAGAGGGTAAGGGCTTCAGCTTTGCCTACAAGGAAAAAAGAGGGAGGCTTCGGAAATTCATGCTTTTTCTCTTTGAACACTTAGTCCTTTCATTTTTAGAATTAAGCTTCCTCTAGCTCTACCACTTTAACCCAACTGATAATTCTTCTATTTTGACTCGTTATTATGTTTTTAGACCTTCCCACATTCCTCTACAGTTCCATGTAGGCCCATGTGCACACAATTTTTGAATTAACAACAGCATTAGTAGGATACACTATCTCTGCTTTTCTTTAATTCCCTCCATCCAGTCTGACTGGCTTCAGGTGAAGTCAGTATCCTGGACCTGAGATCCTCGAGCCATCCATATTCTGTGTAGCTCATTTCCCCCATGTTTCTCTAGCTGCCAACAAAACAGTGGATCAAGTGTGTCAGGTATAAACCCCAGATGTTCAGCTAGTCACCACATTTAGCACATCATGTCCCAGTTATAAGTCCCTAGGGCTGAGGCTTTACTTATTTTGAATGGATTCATTTAATTTCACCAATCCCTGCTTCTAGGATCAAAGCATCAATGCAATCAACATCTCTCACTTTACCCTTACACCCTATCTTTGATCTTGTTCTTACTGGTTTTTCCAGGAGTTTGAAGCCATCTCATCTCTCAAGTGTTGGCAATTTCTCTGACATACGCCCAAATCTCCAGGAACAACAGCTGTCATATCTTTGTTCTTTTGGGTCCCAACAATTGGGCTAAAACCTACCCAGTTGATTGGTTGCCTTGGAACTTATTGCTAAGGAAATAACACAGCCAGTGTTATGGTCTCTGAGACAATAATGATTTCCTTATAGGTCCAGTAAACCAAGCATAAACATATAAGTATCTGTTAAAATGAATGAAGAGAGTGAGTGACTTGGCCTCAATGGGTTTTCATCTGATAGGAAGGATATAAATAAAAACAAAGTTAACTGAGCAATGTATTTTGCTAGCTTATTTTCAAGAAAAAAATACGAGATTTTATAAATTCATAGTATGCTTTACTTGTAAGATTTGTAAACAAGATTTGGAGGCAATGCTAAGGAAAGAGATTCAAATCTGTCTTGATATGACACTGAATGGTATTAGGGTTTAGCCTTGTAAGCTGACGGTCTGTAAAGACAATGCTTGTTTTTAAGTATTAGTGACATTAATTAAAGAAACATTTTCAGTGCTTTATAATCACACTTCACAAAGCTTTTTGTTCAATAATCAAATTTAATAAAATTTTGTGTTCATATTCTGAAAATGAAAAATGAATTAAAGGTGATCAGTTCACTGGTAGGCACCAACATTTGAATCCGAAGACTTCACTTATGTACTTAGATTTTCAAAATATTTAAAAAGCATATTTAGCTATGTAAATAATAAGTCAGCACTGTACAAGCCAAAAGAGTTCTAAAATTCAAATATTAAACATCTAGTGAACCTTTATTTTTCTCTTTCTTTACACCCTATACTAATCAGTGTTAACTTTTTTACTGCTGTCATAACATGTCACTACAAACTCACTTAAACAAGAGTTTGTAGGTTTGAAGTCTGGCATGGGTTACACTGGGTATAGATCCATCAAGGTGTAGCCTTGGGCTTATTTCTGGAGGTTCTAGAAGAAAATCTTGTTTCTTGGCCCTTTCTGCTTCTAGAGACTGCATATGGCCCACTTTTTCTATCCTTAAAGCCAGTCAATTTGCAGCTCTCTCTGCCTTTCTTCATTAGCTACATCTTCCTCTGACCTACCCTTCTGCTTTCCTCTTCCTTTCCTCTTCCACCTCCTTCTTCATCCCCCTCTCCCCCTCCTCCTTTCCTTTTTTCTCTCCTCCCTTCCCTCTTCTTCAAGTTTTGAAGATTTTGAAGGTTCTAAAGGTTCTAGCAGGGGAACCCCAGTACTACTCATGTACCCTCAACTGAAGAATAGTGTTCCTCTATCAAGGGACTGTCAACCTCTTTGACCAAGAGCTCAGCTTTGGGAGGGACATGCATGGAATGATGAGACAGAAAGGGGACACCTGCCTAAGTAGCCAGATCAACTGAATCAACCTTGGTGATCAGTGGGGTGACAGATGTCACAGCTATATCATCCTCACATCTTCCTCTTTCTCTTCTAAGGAGCTCTCTGATTACAGTGTGCCCACCCAGAGAGTCCAAGATAATATCCCTATTTTAAGGTCAACTCACTAGCAACCCTAACTCATCTGCAATTGTAATCCCCTTTGCTGTGTAACTTAATATATTCACAGGTTATGGGGATTAGACATGGACACCTTGGGAAGCCATTACTGTGCCTTCCACATGGCAAGTTGATACCAATAGTGAAACCTATTTACTCTTCCTTCAAATACAGCAAACTCTCACCACCTTTCATATCACCACTACTACCCTTGTGGTCTAGCAGACTCACCTCTTGCCTGGATTACGGCAGCAGCTTTCTAACAGGTCATGGCTGTGCTCATGCCCTCTACAGACTATTCTCCACACAGCAGTCAGATTCATCTCTTAAAATACAAGTCTTATTTACATCACGTTTGGACCAAAGCGCCCCCCCACCCAAGTCTTCCAACTAACTCAGAGTAAAACCTAGAATGTTTATAGTAGTTTTAGAGCTTCAAAAATCTCCCTGAATTGTCTCCCCAACCTCATGTATGCCGTTTCCTCCTTTATTCACCCCATTTTTCTCCAGGCGTTTATAATAGTTCATTCCTTCAAAATGCCACTTGATGAGAGAACCTTTCTCTAGACATCCATATAAAAATTAGCCCTCTCTTCCAGTCCAAACTCTTTTCCTTACTTTGCTTTTTTTTCTCCCCAGCATTTATCACCATATGACATAGATGTTATATATCTTGTCTGTCTCCTTCCAACAGAGTATGAGCTCCATGAAGACAGGGGATTTTGTTCATTGTTGTATCCTTAGCACTGGGAGTGCTTGGCACAATGTATGTGTTCATTAAATATTAAATGAAAGGAGTTACTGCACTTAAGAAATGCATCATATGAAAATTTCACTCTGTGACTCATCCTGAAGATTTCTGAACAACTTCCGACTGACCCCTTACAGATATATATTTGTTCTTATATTTTTAGAAATTTTTATCCTTTAATAGTATTTTGACCAGTCACTAAAGAAGTGGTCTCACGTCTTCATCTTTTTATCTAGGTTATGGATGCCATAGTTCACATTCTTTCATTAATGGAAAAAATGTCCAGTAGATAAATCTGAGTTCATAATGCAGAAATGTGTTATTGTATTTGTATTATACTAATCCTGACATATTTAACATCATTGACCTGAATCATTCAACTCAGTTAAGATTGTTCTCTTGATACAAAGGCATTTATTTTTTCCCTTTGGTATGAGATCATTTTGGCTGATCTATTTTGAGATTACTAACAGAAGTCAGCATGGTATATTTGCAAATCAACATTTAGAAATGAATGATTTAAGAAAATTCTCCCACAACTCAAATAATACATTTGAAACAAACGGGATCAAAATTCCAATTTGTTTTTTTTAACACAACTAGTGTGCTAAACATTCTGGGAGCCTATTAATAATCTATAAGGCAGTTATACATATTTTACACCAAAGGATGTCTTAAAAGGCTATACCTTTATAGGTAATAAGCTACTTACAAAAACACTTTCATGAATTTTTTATATTTATTTGGAACAACAAAAATCTTTTGTCATTTTAGAAGGTCAGATATGACAAGCAACTATTAATAAAATAGTGTTTGGTCTTGATTTGGACATCTGATTATTTAACTTTCTCAAGTTGGAAGGAGAGTTATCTGCTATACTATAACTAACCAAGACTTTATTCTTCCCAAAATAAATTAAATGACTAAAAAGAAAAATGCCTTTAAAAAGGATCTCTCCATAAAGAAAGACAATGTCAAATGGCTGACAGACCACTGAACTCAGTGTGCCATTTGCTAGCCATCTTGGACAAATGAGGTAAGCCAGCTATTTACATTCTTGGAACTTCAGTTTCTTTATTTGTCAATGAGGCAACTGGACCAAACAATCTCTCAAGATCTTTACATATCTAGAATTCCTCAATTTGGCCTATCATCATCATCATCATCATCATCATCATCATCATCATCATTATTATCACTTTTTTGCAAAAGATACATATTCTTTCTGTATACCTTGTGTTTCCCAGGTTTCCCTACTAACATAAAATGATGAAAAGTAGTGAAGGGTAATGACCACATTGCTAATAAAATCTCAAGACACTTTAAGAAATTATTATTTTTCTAAAACATAATCAAATTATTCTAAAGTTGAGAGACTAACCTATAAAACAATGCCTTTTACTGTTCATCTTTTGATATGAAATATCTGAAGACTAATTACTGTCACCGAGAAATATCTGGTTGTCTTAGTTTCATATTCTGGAAACAGTGTTGAAATTAACGTCATGTATTCTGTTTGTAATGGAAGACTGAGAGGTGCCCTATTAAAGAAATGACAAGTAAAGGATCTCTCTCCAGAAACTACAAAGCTCATGAAAGATTTTCCTTCTCTTTGTCTTCCACAGGCCTAAAACCATAGTTTCTTTGTTGGAACTTTATCAGATTAGTGTTTTCAGTTTTTGTGATGACTGTTACATGCCAACATTAACTCAGCCTGTATTTCCACAAAGGTTAAAGTTCTGGTCTGGCTACTGAGTTGAACTTAGCCACAGGCAAAGTTATAACGGATTGTGAAATGACAGTTTTGAAGGCATCATCTTCACTTCTCTTACATCTTTTTCTTTTCTCAAAAAGCTATAGGAGCCCTTCCAGGCATCAGAGTGGATCTAATGAGTTTTAACACGGATAACAGTTTTTATGTTTTTCATACATATTCTTTCTCTGTTAGCATTCACAGAATATTTCAGACACATTTGAAGAGATTACCTCCTGTTTTTCATTTCAACATTCTTTGTGGTGGTATACATTATATATGTGGAAATGTTTTGAGGTTTTTTTTGCTTCTGCAAAAAGGTGAAGTCAATTACAAAAAGTACTCTTTGTGTTGCTAAGAGCTCTATTTCTTAGTCACAGTGACATGAACAATTAAAAAAAAAGTTACGTAAGAGTGAAGGACTCTTAAGAAAAACCTTAGAGCTCCAGGCCACTAATAATTTAAGTAGATCTGAACAGTGCAATACTGTGACATTCTTATTAAGAACAGTTTGCCTGTTACTATTGTTTATACTATCAAACTCGCTGATAATTTCCATGCCAGAGAATGTTACCAAAAAAACTCTATCCAGAATTCTTCAGGGTATTAAATGAATTTGTGCACACAGTTTTAAGTAGCCACGTTTATAAGCTTCACAGTCATATAATGTAGGCTTTTATTCTTTCCAGAATTAGAATACTTATTTCAATTTATGGATTGTCAGTGCTCTATATTCATGTCTGTTTATATCACTCTGTGCTTTTTAATATGAGATAGTGAACAATTTTTCTACAGTGTTCCCTTATTATTCTCAAAGGTGGAGGGAATTACTATAACACATATCTTACTATTTATTTGCAACCAGAGCACTGCTCCTTCTCAGTCAATCCTCTGTCTATTCCATTTTCTTTTTTCTATTTAATAATCTCAGAATACTGCCTTATTCTTTGATACGTAAATTTCAGCCACAATTCTGAAGATACCAAGTAGCATCTATAAACTGAAATAAATGAGTAACCTGAGCTTATGAGTTAGTCTGAAGTCAAATCCCAGCTCTACCTCATTTTAGCAGATGAAGTTTCTTCATGCAAGCAAAAACAACATCAAAAGACTCAAGTCCATTATAGTTTCTTGAGTCCCATGAGGGAAAACACATAACCTCCAGCAATACTCATAATTATTCCTTTCCCTCTAGTTCCTTACCTTCACATGCAGGGGCTCCTCCTCAAACCATTTCTTCAGTGACCCTTCCTTGCTCACCTGCATCAACAAAAATCCTCTCTGAGCCCTTAATCCTAGGCATTTGTGTTGTCCTTTTTCCTTTCCTCCTGAGTTCTCACCACAAATACCTGTATTAGATGACACTGAGTATTGTCCTTCAAGGGTCAGAAGAGCAGAAGACGGAAGCACTCAAGCTGACAACATCAAACTCCTCTCTGTAACTGCCCTTATGACTAACCATTTTAAAGATTAAATGAGATAATGACTATGAGAACACATGACAAATACTTACGGTCTTTAAAAAGTGTGTCTTAATCAGCTGGGGTTTGCTATAACAGAATACCATAGACTAGATGGCTTAAACAACAGACATTTATCTCTTATAGGTCTGGAGCCTGGGAAGTCCAGGATCAGGGTGCCAGCAAAATCAGTGGCTAGTGATAATCTGTTTCTTGATTGGCAGACAGCCACCTCAAAGTGCCTTTCCTTGGTGTACACATATGTGCACACAGAGCCTGTTCTTTTAAGGCTATTAATCACATCACGAGAGCTCCACCCTCATGATCTAATCTAGCCCTAACTACTTTCTACGGGCCCCTGCTTCCACATACAATCACATTGGGGGTTAGGGCTTTCATATAGGAATTTGGGGGGAACATAAACATTCTGTCCATAAGCAAAGGTAGCTATCATTATGAAACTAAGTTTACTGCCATATGGGCTGAGCTCAATGGGGTATTAAGAGGGAACAACTTCATTTTATTTTTCCAAACACTGCCTTCCAAATGGTTAGGTCAGTCTCCCTTGCTCATCCCTGTCAGGCAGATGTCATAGTTTTTCCAAGTGTGTTGGGATGTTAGAGCAGACAGTGAAAAATCACAGTCAAATATAAAACCATAACTTCAGTCTGTGGTCCAATTGAAGCCTGCATTCAGCTCTGCAGGTTGACAGCAGGTAAAGATTTGCTTTACACTCTTCTTCTTCCTCCTATTTTCCACCAGTTTTGTTCCATCTGTTTCCTGGAAGACTGTAGGATCAAGATTCTTTTATAGATATATGTTGAATTTAATTGAGTACAGACACATTAGGGTTCTCACCTCTCTCTGAAGATAGATGTGTGTGTGTGTGTGTGTGTGTGTGTGTGTGTGTACCAAATTGTCATGTAAAGTCTGTTTCAACCATACATTGATCAAAAAGTTTCAAATCACTGGAATACTGGTGTTAGCAATTAATAACCTCTGTTCTTGGACCATCAAACTTGCTCTCTCCTGGGACATTTTCTATTTCTTCAGAAACCTCTTATGAACAGTCTTCATTTTGTTCTCTGGATGATGCATCATACTGTCAACCTCTTATCACATCCTCACTCCTGCCTTCCAGGGGTACACCTCTGGCCTCTTCCCTATAGCACACAGTCTTCTCCAGTAGGGTTCTATTTACATTGCATCAATAGGACACACTCATAATTTGCCCAGTCAACAGTGGAAATGCTGGCTGCCTGAATGGCACCTTCTTCACCTCAGACTTCTCTGAAGGAAAACATGATACAGTGTCTTTAGTGCCCAAACTCTAAGAAACCCAAGTTAGATTCTTTTCTCATACTCTATCACAGCAATAGGAGAGTCTCTGAGGTTCAAAAGCTCCATAATCATCCAACTACAAAGTGAGATCACAGTTTTTCCTGCTGATTGTCAAATCTTATCTCTGTGATGGTTCTCATGGGTTTGCAACTTGGCTCCCAATCTGGGGAAGCAAGAGAAGGGAGAGAAACCCCATAGCTCTCTTTAAAATGAATAAGTCTTTTCAAAGAATTTACTGTGTCTATTTCAGCTCAGCAAATGTTTTAGGAACTCTTGTATAGATTGACGGTAGAATTAGTTGGAATCACGGGATCGGATTTGACCACCTCTTTGCAAGTTTTGTGGAGACACACCTGGAAAGATGATGGGTGAATTACTGATTATCAGTGGTTCTAGTTATGGGGCCTCAGCTAAATTCTGAGACAATAAGAAAAGTATCATTCTTTATTTGTTGAATTTAATACCATATTTCTGAAGTGCCTGCTTTTCCTTGAATCTTATCCCTAGGACTCTTTTCTTTGCTGATCACAAGGGTCCTTTCAGTGGGCATGGGATTTTGGATATTTAAAAATGTTTTTTAATTTTTATTTATTTTTAAGAGAGAAATACAGAGACAGAAAGACAGACCACGAGCAGAGGAAGGGTGGAGAAACAGGGAGACACAGAATCTGAAGCAGGCTCCAGATTTTGAGCTGTCAGCACAGAGCGCAATGCAGGGCTGGAACTCATGAACTGCAATATCATGACCTAAACTGAAGTCAGGTGCTTAATCGACTGAGCCACCCTGGATATGTTTTACACACACACACACACACACACACACACACACACACACACACACACACACATTTTTCCCCTAGCTCTTTTTATTTATTTTATTTTAAAATTTTTTATGTTTATTTATTTTTGAGAGAGAAAGAGGGGGGGCTGAGAGAGAGAGAGAGAGACTGGGGGAGGGGCAAGGAGTGAGGGAGACACAGAATCTGAAGCAGGCTCCAAGCTCTAGCTGTCGGCACAGAGCCTAACTAACCCAGGGCTCGAACTCATGAGCCATGAGATCATGACCTGAGCTGAAGTCAGATGCTTAACCAACTGAGCTGCCCATGTGCCCTTCCTAACTTCTTTTAGGTCATGGAAGAATATCTCCAATAGTGCAAGGCTCTTGCTAAATCCAAATGTCGGCACTTAATTTACATTGGATCAATGAGTCCCTTTTTCTGGGATTTTCTTTAAAACATAGATTTAGAAAATGTGTCTCTAAATTAGTTCCTTCCAATAAGAGAGTGTGCAAGATGTTTATAAAAATAGTAGTTATTAGTGGTTATTGCTGGGCAGTGGCTCCACCATGGTGCCCCGATGACCTTCACATACTCATGCAGACCACAAAGGAAAATAAATGCTTGACCTACAGCCAATCTGAGCTTGGCAGAATGCCTTGTGGTCCTCCCAGGGTAGGAAAGGATCAGTGGCCTGTAAGGAACTGTTATAAGGTGATCTCCCTCTTCTTTCCCTTTTTCCTGGAGAGCTGTCATGAGACAGCTTCTCATCCCCTTCCGTTTTTGGGAAGGCAAGGGACTCCCTGTTTCACCCTTGGGAACAGAACAGCAAGATGGGAAAACACTTAATTGCAACTAAGAATTGGCACCTCAGCAATCGGGTATCCCACAATTCATGCTGCAGTCTTTTGGTCCCTTTTGTTTCAGGGTCTTGCTTTTTGGTGTGTTGTACAATATTCCTGGGGAGTTGGCACCTTTGGCTTACTCTTCTTTTCACCACCCATGTATGTAAGAAACTATCTCAATCAAACAGTGGCACATTACATCTTTACCAGTCAGAACTTAGCCTTGGCCTTGATTTTTCCTGTGTGTGTTTGAGAGTTCTGTCTCTTCCTTTTGGCAGGGAAATTTCCCTTGGCAATAAGAGAGAATGAATCAGAGACAAGAAGAGAGAATGAGTCCTGGCAGCTGCTGTGCCCTGCTTGTTTCAGCCTTTCCTGGACTGTACAAATAATTAGTGCCAGATTTCTGTTTCTCAACATCAAAGAAATCTTGACTTATATACATGAGATACTCTCCTCAACTCTGGCATGCTGTGACAGTGATCCTCAGAACGATTTTGATTTAATGGTATTAAATCATGATTATATTCTGTTCCATCAAACTTCCCAGTGACTCAGTTCCCCCAATTCCTACTATAGAACATGTGCTGTTTTAGTCAATGAGTGGTTGTTGTGTGCCTGTTCACATCTATTTCTGGGGAACTGTGGACAGTGATGGACCTATTTGTCTAGTTCTGATCATTCAGTAGGATGTAGAGCCCTAGGTTCTACCTCAGAACAAATTAACGGAGTCACAGAGAATGGTGGATGGATAAATACAAATTTAAAATAAGAGAGTTAATTCTCCCTATCGCCAGTAAGGTAAGAGATTTCCTTCAACTACTTTTTCCTAGAAAGTATTTACTTTAGAAAATTTGTCATTAATTCTTGCTTTGCTTTTTAAAGATATGCAAATCTTTTTAATAGCTAAATAAGAATTTTGCCAGTGTTACAACCCAGGATGTCTTTCTCAAGGACCTGGGAGCCATCCCTTTGAAATGTAAACAAGTAAGGGGATAATGTTCCCATCTCCCATTCCCTATAGGAGGGTAGAAATGCAACTTTCTTGGGCTCTTTGTCCCAGGTTACAAAATCACCTCCTGTCACAAAGGTAGGAGAAATGTTTTTTTTTCCCTTCATATAAAGCCAATTAACTAACAAAGATAGTCACCCCAATTACCAGGTAAATTTAGGATGAACTATGTGTGACAAATAGTGGTGTTAAGTCCTCTTATTTGAGGGCTAGTTATTGTTTATTTTGAGAACATGTATGCAATGAGTTGAATCTGCTCAGCTATGTAAAAGGGTGATATTTCTTTTTGTCTCTGCATTCCCTTAGAGGATTGCCTAAGATGCCCATTATATTCTGGTATAGAGTTTATTTAATAACAAACTTGTTTTTTTCTCTTCTGTGTTTGCAGAGAGTCATTCTGGGTTAGAAGATTTTGTTTTTAATTATATTTTTCCAACAGTGTTGTCTGAGCAATTATTTTTTAAAACTTCACAGTATGTTTTTATGTACCTCTGGTTAAAAGTAATGTTTGCGTGTTTTATCCAGGTGTGTTTGAGACTCCCTATCTCCAAAGACTTGGCCTAAATGCAACTATTCAGGCAATGGTACAGTCCATATACAGAAAGGAACTGAGAGTTTTATATCTGATATGATTGGAAGGACAGTATTAAGAAAGCATAAGGAGGGCAGGGGCGCCTGGGTGGCTTAGTCGGTTAAGCGTCCGACTTTCGCTTAGGTCATGACTTTCGCTCAGGTCATGATCTCGCGGTTCGTGGGTTCGAGCCCCGCGTCGGGTTCTGTGCTGACTGCCAGCTCGGAGCCTGGAGCCTGTTTCAGTCTGTGACTCCCTCTCTCTCTGTCCCTCCCCTGCTCACGCTGTCTGTCTCTCCTAGAAATAAATAAATTAAAAAAAAAAAAAGGATAAGGAGAATTGATATTTATCAAATGCTCAATGTGTAACCATCCCCAGATCTCAGAAAGTAGCATGGCAAAGGACATTGGGGCATAGACTTCAGCCAGTCCATCTGAACAGGGCTCTCTGTTTACCTTCTCCACTTACTGTGTGACCTTGGGCATGTCACTTACCACCATCACTTTATCTCTTCACTTAGAAAATTGGCTTGAATAGTACTTATCTCATAGGCATACTATGACAATGAAATATGGTAACAAATATAAAGGGTGTAGTGCAGAGCCTGGCGCATGTTTAGTACTTAACATATAATTGTCATAATTACCCTTGTACCCAAGGGTAACTAACTTCTTTCTAATTGCACGTTAGAACCTCAGTCTTTTCCGTCTTAAAGGCCACTCATTCATTAAACACTATTCATTAAGATGCACATACCCTGTGGGTAAGGTTACCTTTTAAACTAATTTTAATACCTCCTAAGTAGTAGTTTCTAAAGAACCATCTATCTAAAAATGAAATGTGTTCAGCAAAACACCAAGGGATGGGATAGATACCTTTGTTGGTGTGAAGGCTGGGGGAGACCTGAGGAGTCCATGAACTACAGAGGTAAGGATAATCTCTATGATTTCACCACATCCAACAGTATAGTAACTCCCAAAGAACAGACTATTTGACGCATTAATGAGGATACTATACCATTCTGGATGATTTTAAATGCATTGTCTCATTGATTTCTCACAGCTCTGCAATGTATATAATATTGCCCCTACTACAGACGTACCTGGGTGACTCAGTCAGTTAAGCATCTGATTCTTGATTTTAGCTCAGGTCATGATCTCATGGTTGTGAGATTGAGCCCTGCATCATGCTCTGTGCTGACAGCATGGTGCCTGCCTGGGATTTTCTCTCTCCCTCTCTCTCTGCCCCTCTCCTGCCTGTGCTCTCTTTTTCTCAAAATAAATAAATAAACTTAAAAAGAATATTGCCCATACTATGGATGAGACAACTCAGACTCAGTGTATCAGGACAGTTAATGAAGCCTGCTGTATCCAGACTATCCTCAAATCTTCATAGCCTACCCATTAATCATAAAACTTTATTTCTTACTTTGTTTAGGTCTGACATACATTAGGAGTCTCTCTTAGGCAGATTTCTTCCAAGCAGAGACCAGGATATAGGCGCCTGTCATACAGTGAGTCTGGGCCATATCTGTCTTCACCTCCTGAGAAGAAAGAAGGAGCCAGACTGTCCCTGGAGATTTTATGGGTCCAATTAGGAAAAGACATACCTAATGTTGACTCACATTTTGTTGACATCTTGACCCTAACCTAAATGCAAAGATGGTTGGGAAATGTAATCTCTCTGTGTACCCAGAATGAGGAAATGTCAGGACTTGTTTTTTCCACTCTCAAGAAAGTAAGGATGTCAATCTAGAGCCTATATTAAGGCAAGAAGAACGTTGTAATATTCATGAAAATAGGACAAAGTACAGAATTGTGCAGGAAAGCCTCAAGAGGACAAAACACAACGTTTGTTAATAAAGAAAAGAACAGTAATATTTTTGTAGAGATTCTGAAGATTGTTAGATTTACTATTTCCCAGACTTGTTCATGTTCTAAGCATGGGCTGAACCCATGAAACAGCAATGAACTATGGTTCTGAGTGAGTAATTTCATCAGTAGCAAATAATCTCCTTTATCTAGAAAAATAATGTTCTCTCAGTTGCTGTTTGATGTCACTGTGCAATTTTGTTAGCTCTCTGTAAACACAATTTCTGAGTGCATTGTAGAATGTGAGAGAGGCAAGACTGGGTACCCACCTGGGTCTATGTGTCTCTTGGACTAGAGAGAAAGAAGGGATGTACCCCAGCTGCAGTCACCGTGAGGGAAACAGAGAAAGACTGGATTTCTTTACCTAGTACTGCCCTACCATAGGCCAGCCTGAGTCCATGCTTCCCAGTAATTGTAGATTTGCTTTGATTCTGAAAATAAAAGGTATCTATTAGGACATCTGAAACAAATCCCTAATGACTGTCATTTTCGAGTGTTGAGGAATGGTATGTCACATGACCTTAAAACAGCTGTTGGTGAAACACTCCCCTCATCTTGTTCTGAGTCACTGGTGCTAATTTTGCAGTGAGGTAAATTTCTGGAAAGCTCAGTATGGGAGTCAGGAACAGATAGTTGATAATTGACATAACAGCTGAGATTAGAGCATATCCATTACCCCCATTTCTGTGATTTTAATTTAGTTCCCTTTATCTCAAATCAAAAAGGTTGCCAAAGAGCCCTTTGTCAGTTTGAAATGAAGGCAATGATATATTGATTGGGGGATTGGATAAATGTAATGGAGCTTACTGATCACTTTGGTCTTTCAATAATAGTAATAATGCTGTTAATTGTTTACTATTAAATTTTTCTTTCAAAATAATATGTTGTCAAATTTTAATAAATGCAAATAAACAAAATAATATCAGCATTACCCATAATTCCATCCCAGATAGAACCACTTTTTAAAATCGAGATATAATTGACATACAACACTGTGTCAGGTTAAGGTGTACAAAATGCTGATTTGATACCTTTATATATTGCAACATGATTACCACCACTAGTTAACACTGCTATCATGCCACATAATTTTCATTTGTCTTTTGTGGTAAGAACAATTAAGCAACTTTGAGGTTTATAATACAGTAGGGTTGACTGTCATCTCTATGCTGGGCATTAAATCTCTAGAACTTGTCTATTGGTTGCAAGTTTCTACCCTCTGCCTGCCCTAGAGTCTGGTAACCACCATGTATCCTCTGTCTCTATGAGTTCTAAATCCCACATATAAATGATGTCAATGTAGTATTTGTCTGTCTCTGAATTATCTCACTTAGCATAATACTCTCATAATACTCCTATCCATGCTATTGTAAATAGAAGTATTTCCTTCTTTCTTGTGGATGACTAATAGTCCATTGTATATATATCACACATCTTTGTCCATTCATCTATTGATGGACACTTATGTTGTTTCCATATCTTGACTATGTGATTAATGCTGCAATAAACACGGAGTGCAGATATCTTTCAAGATCCCGTTCATACTTCCTTTCGTTATATACCCAGAAGCGACATTGCTGGATCATACGGTATTTCTATTTTTAATTTTTTGAGGAACCTCCACACCGTTTTCCACAGGAGCTGAATCAATTTACGTTCCCACCAACAGTTGTACAAGGTTCCCTTTTCTCCACAGCATTGACGATATTTGTTATCCCTAGTCATTGTCGTCGTTGTCTTCTCCTCCTCCTCCTCCTCCTCCTCCTCCTCCTCCTCCTTCTTGAAAGGCAGAGAACTATAGAGAGAATGCATACATGTGCACGAGACGGGAAGGAGCAGAGGGAAGGGAGTGAGAATCTTAAACAGGTTCTATGCTTAGCGTGGAGCCCAATTTCACAATCCTGGGATCATGACCTGAGCAAAATCAAGAGTCCGATGCTTAACAGACTGAGCCACCCAGGTACCCTCTAGTTTTCTTTAAGATGGCCATTCTAACAGGTGTGAGAATATATCTCATTGTGGTTTTAATTTGCATTTCCCTGATGATTAGCAATGTTGAGCAGCTTTTCATGCACATGTTCACCATTTAGATATCCTCTTTAGAAAAATGTTTATTCTAAGTTTCTAAATGTTTATGTTAAATTTTTATGCCCATTTTTGAATCAGTTTGTTTTTTGTTATTGAGTTGTATAAGTTCTTTATATATCTTGGACATTAACCTCTTATATGACATATGATTTGCAAATACTTTCCTTATTTAGTAGGGTCCCTTTTCATTTTGTTGATTGTGCTTATTTTACTTTATTTTTTCTGGGCAGAACTTTTTAATTTGATATAGGCCCACTTAAAACAGTGTTTGTCTACTTTCTCAATTATTTTGTTTATATCTGTATGCCTCTCTATTATTTCTGTATAACACAGAAACACATCATACTAAATATATTTTGATGTTTGAAACATGATTTTAAGCTGAAAATTTTATCTTTGGTTAATCTTCCATGACCTCTTTAATGACTGAATGGATATCATAGATAATGATATCTTTACTATTTCTCTTGCCTGAAATGCTCTCCTTCCTGGCTTTTGTGTAGTTATTTCCTTTTACATTACCAATGTTTTGGGAAATGTCAACATGCGGAGAACTTGACTACACAGTCTAAAGTAGTATTCTTGCCTTACTTTACCCCATCACCCTTTAAGTTATCTGTATACCCTGCCATCATTGCCTGATATTTTTCTTCCTTTCTTCCATTCTCTCTCCCTGTGCCTCCCTTCCTTCCTTCCTTCCTTCACTCCTTTCATTCTTCCTTTCTTTATTTTCTGTGTCCTTTTTCCCTCAACTCAAATCAAAAGTCTTTTCTATTTTCCAGAACAGGTACTATAATTTGCTTTTACTTTCATTTGTCATCTTAGTTTTCTGTTGCTTCTTTGGTGTTTGGTCCCTGAAGATTTCCTACACCCTGTCACAAATTTAGCTGTGTATTTAAAAAGATATTAGTTATAACCAGAAGTTTTAGATATTTTATATCAATAAGGATCTTTTGGGGGGGAGGTCTTTGTGATCTGTCATATTATCACAAGTTGAAAATAACCACAGCTTGTTTTCTAAATGCTATCAAATACCTCTAGAAAATACCTGTTATCAGCCAGAAGAAAATAATATGCTCTACCAAATGTTACAGACTTATGTTTTTTTTATAATATAGAGAGTATTCTATATAAGACTCTATTTTACTTTTACACTATTGCCCGAGGTAGAGATAGTTTCCTATGTCTCTCTACAGGTTGTGTTCTAAAAGTGAAATAGAAGTTAAGCAAATATACAGACATTTAAGAAATTGCTGGTAGGTTGTATAATTCTTGTAATAGGTTAAATTTCTATGTTAGTCATTAAATGAAATGTATTTAATATGGGTAAGACATGGGCTTCTTTTTAAAACCTGAGTATTTAATGTTTCTTTATAACATTACTATAGAATAACAAATTTTAATTGAGAAAACACTTGAGGAATTAGGTAATGAGAAGTTTATTAAGAAACTTTTATTATACTGATGAATAATTTAATATCTGGCTAGTTTGTCTTGGATAAGCAATGAGGCTTTTTTGGACATTAGTTCTTTCATTTGGAAAATGATGAAGAGAAACAATACATTTGCCAACATAATTTACAAATCAAAGTGGCAATGTTGTCTGCCATCAAATATATTCCAGACATCTTGAGGTTTCATCATGACTTGGATCTGATGTACCTTTTCTATTATATAACACTTTTGTACCCTTATTACTATTAGTTTCTGTAAGGTTCCACAGATTTCTTTATCTCACAGTTTTCTTGATTAAATAATGCATTGAAAATATTTCTGGAGAAACCTTGTTTTACTGAGAACAGAAAAAAAATAAAACTAAAATGGAAGTTTCTAACCTTTCAATTTTGGCGAATCTTCTAAAACACATCCTTTCAGAAGAGGTGGTTGTCCCTTCCAAATAATTATTTGCAAAATGACTGAAGAATGTATTGATATAATAGAAAAAAAAAGTAAGAAAGAAAGCTTTTTATCTAAAATTCAGGACTCCAGAATTTGATGTATATCCATACTTCAGAATATATTTTTGGCTATTCTTCAAGGAAAAATAAAATCTAGAAGAAACCTTGGGTAAATCTGGCTAAATGGAAAGTTAACACTTCTATTTTTATTTTTGTAACTAGTTTGAGATAGATGGAAACATATAGATGTTCTCTGTTAGTTATTCAGTGAGAGAGTTTGTGGTTTGCCGCTGTAAAAATTAGGTGAAAGAAGTAGGGACTGGAGGAGGGGAGCTTTGTCCTTCCTATTTATATTCTCCATCCTCTCCTCATAAGATGATTCAAGAAATAATTTCATCTGAACAAATCAGTAAACTTGTCATGTAAGTGTAGTTTCAAAACTAGCCTATCCTATCTATTTTCCCTTTTTCTTTCCAACCAATTTCTACCACTAAACCACAATTGTAAAGAAATCTGGATAGTCTGATATTGATTGTAAGATTTTAAATCAATCTCTGGGGCATCTGGGTGGCTCAGGCAGGTAAGTGTCTGACTATGGCTCAGGTCATGATCTCACAGTTCTTAAGTTTGAGCCCCATGTTGGGCTCTGTGCTGACAGCTCAGAGCCTGGAGCCTGCTTCAGATTCTGTGTCTCCCTCTCTGTCTGCCCCTTCCCTACTTGTTTTTTGTCTCAAAAGTGAATATTAAAAAAATAAAGATTTTAAGTCAATCTCAAAAGTAGGCAAATAACCTTATCAGTTTATAGGATAAATATGTACACATAAACACTGTGGAGCTGTTAATTTTTTTTACAGTCTATGTGACAAATAGGAACAAAAAGAGTGAAATATATGTTGGTCAAAAGGTGCAATGGATGAGCCTATTGATAGTATATGTGTGTGTGTGTGTGCACATGTGTATTTATTTTCTAATGTCAATTAGAAAAACTTAATGCTTCTCTATTAAAGTGTCAAGTATGACAGAATTTTTCTCCAGTAAACAAGACAGGTCTGTATTACTTCTATGATATTTTTATTTCCCTACTTCACTGTTTTATGCTCACTCTTTTGATTGTGTTAAGGTGCAGGCTATAATTACAATTGGAATAGTTATAAATAATGCCAATAGTCCTTGGAAAATCAGTCATTAAATCTTTATGAAGAGCCATGCTATTAAATTTTATAAATTTAAAAATACAAAAATATCTCTGTAAGCTATGATAGTGTCTCTGTGGAAATCACTAGGCTTAGTGAGAAATTAGCCGAGCTGGTGAGAAGCTTTTGAAGAAACTATTGCTCTGAGTGAACTTTCTCTGAACTTACAACGTCCCTCTCATGATCTCTTCACATCTGAACATTGACATTTTGGTCTCAAAAGAGGATATAAGGAATGCTTTTCAATTATATGTTTTTCTGTCTTTTTTCAATCAATCACAAATATTTGTTCCCTCACCAATGGTGTGCAAAGCACTTGGTTGGGTGTTTAGGGAATACAAAATAGTAAAAGACAGGAGTTAAGCAAAATTTTAATGCAGTTGGAAGGCCATAGAGTCTCTAAAGTTAGAAGATGAATAATACTAAAGAGAAATTATCTTCTATGGCCTGTGATTGTGATTAATGAGCCTATCACTGGTGGAAGTTCAAATTGCACTGGGGTCAGAGGAGGGTGAGTTTCTTTCTTTTGGAGGTATTGGGCAGGCTTCTTCTTTTTTTTTTTTTTTTTTTAATTTTTTAATGTTTTATTTATGTCTGAGAGAGAAAGAGAAAAAGAGAGAGACAGAGTGAGCAGGGGAGGGTCAGAGAGAGAGGAGACACAGAATCCATAACAGGCTCCAGGCTCTGAGCTGGATGTCAGCACAGAGCCTGACACAGGGCTCGAACCCACAAACCGTGATATCATGACCTGAGCTGAAGTCCGACGCTTAACTGACTGAGCCACCAGGCGCCCCTGGTCAGGTTTCTTAGACATGAAGGAATCTGGAAGGAACTTGAAGACTGGGAAGAGAGCTTTACCTTCTTAGAAGCAACCCACCAGCTCTGTAGTAGATGGGATTGACAGGATTCTTATTAGGATGATATAAACGTATCCTCTAGGGAAATGAGACTCTATCATTTTCACTTCCTAAGTCTTATAGTTTGTGCTAATAATCAAAGCAGTAGTAGTAGTGGCAATAATAACAGTGAGAAAAACAATTAAGCACTATTGTTGGAGAATTTACCATGTGCTAGACACGATAGTAGGCAGTGTGTTTACAATCTGTGGAGACACATGTTGGATTAGTAGGGGGAGAAGAACTAAAGTAGTAAGGTTTAAAACATGGACTTTGGTGTCAAACAGATCTAAGTTTTACTCATAACTCTCCCTTTTACTGTCTGTGTGACCTTGGGATAGTTACTTAGCCTACTAACTTTCTGCTTCCTCACCTCTAAAACAAGAATAATATTAACATCTACTTCATGGCATTAATTTTAAGTGAGATAATGCATGTAAAAGCAATTAGCTCGGTGCCAAGGGCAATATACTTGCTTAATGTTAGTGACTGTTTTTTTAAATAATCAAATGAGGTAACAATTATTATCTCCATTGTACGGATGAGGAAACTAGGAAAGAAATAAGTTCCCCAGAATCATACAACTAGTAAAGGAAAAATTAGATTTGAAATTCAGGGTTTTCAGATTCTAGAATTGGTCTCTCAAACACTACATTATCCTGTGTCCATTTTTTTCACTTATTTAATGAACAATTTTTTGTACTGATTGTGTGCCATGTTCAGGGCTTTCAGCTAGAAATGCAATAGTGAGAAAACAAAAATCCTCTTTGTTCTAATGGAGGCTACAAAGGACAGATTAAGTAGATATGTAATTAAATTAAACTTTGATAAGGAAATCTAATACCATAAAGAGATTTTTAAAAAACAACTTCACTTAGATTTTGAGATTTAAAAATATTTCTCTGGGAAAAGAATATTTAAAGGGTAAGACTAAATACAATGACAAGAGCCAGATAGTACAGAGCTTGGATTCTTTTTTAAAGTTTGTTTGTTTGTTTAGAGAGGAAGAATGAGAAGGGAGGGGCAGAGTCAGAGGGAGCAAGAGAATCCCAAGAAGGCTCTGTGCTGACAGCAGGGGCTCAATCTTATGAACAGTGAGATCATGACCTGGGCTTAAATCAAGAGTTGGATGCTTAACCGACTGAGCCAACAGGTGCCCTAATAATTTATATATTCTAATTTGTTATAAATATTGTCCATGAGAGATAATAGAGTAACTTGGATAATGGCTGATTGAAAGGGAAATGGGGTTAAGAGCAGAGATTTCAAATACATTTGGATGATCAATTTAAAGGATTTAATGATCAATCAAGTATGTGAGGATGAGAGAAGGGAGGTAATAGGAATGATTCTTAGGCCTCTGGTATATGCCTCTGGAGGATAATGGTGCTGTACTCTAAAGGTGGGAGAGTGTTCGGGTTTTGAAGGAAGACAATGTGCTTAGTCACAGAAATGAAGTGTTTGAAATGCTTTTGACATGCAAGTAATATTGAGTAGGCAGTTGCATGTATGGTGTGACCCAGAGGAGAGGTCTAGCTGGAACTACAGAGATGGGAACATGGAAGTCATCAGCATATAGATGAGAATTAAGGGCATGGATCTAATTTTTTGAAGTGAAAAGAAGATACCTGGGTCTTGAGAAATTGCAACATTAAAATAGTGAGGATTAGAAAAATGGATATAAACCTGATTAAAAAGAAAATAGAGCTATAATTGGAAAACCAAGAGATGGTGACAGCGTATAAACCAAGAAAAGAAAAAGAAAATGTCAGAGACACCGGAAATACTGTGGAAACATCAGACAAGGTGAGGACAGAAGTATATCCATTGAATTCTGTGACGTGAACGCCAATAGTAATATCAGTGAATTTTCACTATAGAAAAGAGACGAAAAGCTGGTTTGGAGTGGATTGAAGAGTGATGGGCTGAAGTAGAGATGGAACCAGGAACAGTTTTTTTTAATGTTTGTTTATCCATTTTTGACAGAGAGAGATGAGTGTCAGTGGGGGAAGGGCAGAGAGAGAGGGAGAGAGAAACCCAAGTTAGGCCCCATGTTTTCAGCACAGAGTTTGATGCAAGGCCCAATCCCACGAGCCATGTGATCAGGACCTGAGCTGAAATCAAGAGCCAGACACTGAGCCAGAGTCACCCAGGTGTCCCATCAATTTTTCTATAAGAAGAGAACGTGATCATGTGGAAGCAAATACGGAGTTCAAGGAAATTTTGTGCAATTTTATATTAGAGAAACGGATCCATTTGAGAGGAACTGGTTTTATAAATAGGAGTTAGCAGGAATAATTAATAATACAAGCATCTTCAGAATAGAAAGTGAATAGAAAAAGATTAAAAGCTGTGCTTTAAAAAGAAGTGGCATCTCTTCTAATATAACAGGGAAAAGATGCTGTTTGTAAGTTCTGTGTTTTGTAAGAGCAAACTGAGGGAGTTCCTGTTGGATGGTTTCGATTTTCTCTACAAACTATTGTTTCTCTGAAAATAAGCTTGTTTGTCTTTTAGGATTTACAGTAAAGTTCCTTTTTTTGGTTACCGTATGTGCTCATAAAGAACTAAAGCTACTGTCTGTGGTATTTAAACTATTTTAATGACTGAACAATTTACTTATACAAAGTTAGCCTGAAGCCTTAGGGGTAAAGGTTGTATGCTACAATCAATAATAAAGGCCAGATCTAGGTCTGCTTTAATGGAAAGGATCAATACTTTGTAAAAGAGCTTCTGAAAGTGGAAGTTTTACACTGGAAAAGAGCTTATTTTTAGCAAAAAAATAACGATAACAATTATTTTATCTTAGTTTCTTTAATTAAATGCTATATGCACACACCTATATAAAACACATATAAATAAATGTTAAATATATATGTGTGCATATATACACATAAACATATAAAATACACAATTTTCCTAATTTTTTTTGTTCAGACTATTTTTTTAATATCTTATCTTCCACTAGATTCCCTAACCCTTTATACATTTATACTCCATGGCCCATGTCATAAGCAATCATATGTATTCTTCTATATTTTTATCCATTATCTACATTATAAGGAAGATTATAGGTATTTCTATTTTAGTGAATCATTGTATCATCAGAAAAATGCACTTTTTCATGAATTTATAGACTTCTCCCCATTTAACTGTACTATATGGAAATCTCTCCAAATCAATTGGAATAGTTCTAATATATTCTCTTTAGTATTTCAGAGTGAGGTTTGTATAATAAATTATTCAGTTATTCCTCTATTGATGATGATTTAAATTTTTAGTGATTTTTTTCTTTTTAGGTTCTTTGAACCAATACTGCTAGGATGTCCTTGTTATAAAACATTTTATACTAGTGTTATTTTATATGGATATGATGATTCTCAGGAAAGGGTCTCTAAAGTGTGTAATTTTTTATGCTTTTAATTTTTAAAAAATATTTAAATTGTGTAATGTTTGCTTTAATAAATTCTGTCTGGTTGTAAACAAACACAGTTGTAACAATTAACGTTTTTATCCATGAGATACAATGGATATGTATGAGAGTCCTTTTATTCTTACATCCCCACCAAATTGAGATGAACCTTTTCAAAGGAAACATTAAGAAAAGTTATCATCTTTAAAGTTGAATATTTAAAATATTTCAAAGAGTAGAGACTGGTAGAAGATTTCTATTATAAAGTGGAACTGCAATTCATGTGACTCATTTTCCAAGTAGAGGGCTGCAGGAGTCCCTTCCTCACCTCAGGTCAAGATAGTGACATCAACGTAACTAGTAGGAGTAGAGTTTCCAGACAGGACACCCAAGTTAAAACTGAATGCTATTGCAGATTAGTAAAAACTATGACTAAAACATTGCATGGGATATACTTATACTGAAATTATCTGTTGAGTATCTGAAACTCAAATTTAATAGGACATCTGTGCTTTAATTTGCTAAATCTGACAGCCCTGACCAGAAGAGCTTGATATCCTGAATGAAGGCAAATTGGCCAGCATCTCTCACACATGTCTCAAAATCTAGAGGATAAGAGATAAATCAGCAGTCTGCTTAGGCTAAAATTAGCCAGTGCTCTCATTTAAGCAAAAAAGTCCCCTCACCCTTACCCAGATGTAGAACATGGGCAAGAAAACCCAGTGTATGTCCTAAACAGCCATGCTCCTAGATGGGCTAACAGGAGTCAGTAGACAAGAAGCCAGAGGTAGAAAACTAATTTCTAGAAGCTGAAGAGATAATAAGTAAGCACAAAATATAGTGTATGATTGTGGGTCAAGGAAATGCATGTACAATAATGGAATAATTGAGATTTCCAAAGCAGCCGTAAGAGTAGCAAGGAGTGAGAAAGTCCACACTGAAACCACAACATCGAAAGAGTGTGAGCCCTCCTTCTGAGAGTATGAAGGTTCCTGTCCCACTACCTCTGCTCTGTTTTGGACTTGGGTAGGTTCAGAAACCTCAGTTGTCAAAATCAGAGAATGAATGAAATATAGAAGGAGAGAAGAAAAATCATGTCCCACCCCATTTCAGTAATCTCCATGTGGTATGTGAAGGAGAGGATCCAACTTGAATTCAGGTTCAGAAGGCGAATTACTATTTGGCATTGGGTATCTTTATCAATGAACTGAGACATTTTATGACCTAAAATGATTGTGTGGTTTTTTTAAATGACCTAAAGGTGAATGGAAAAGCGTGGAGTCATCCCACTTTTCATAAAAGACACATTAAAAATTCTTTTCCCAAAAGGTATAATTTGAATTGACAGTGGAGAGAGATGTTTGTTCAACATAAAGGTTATATATGTTATCAGTCTTTTAAGTTTTATTAGTTCAAAGCATGTTAAATGTTAATTCTTAGAATAGTTTTGAAAACTAATTGAGTTTCAGGAGAAGAATGACAAATGAAATGATAAAGTCCCAGAGTCTGGAGTGAAAGCCACAACCTTAAATGTGTTCATAACCTTACTTCTGAATTCTAAGGGCTCTATATAATCTTGATTTGTGATTTGTTTCTTTTAATTTTGATGATAGGTCTTTTCAAATTGTCTGTAAGCATCTCAAAGGCAGGAGGTCTCCTATCTCCTGTTTCTTTGAACGCCCACCATCAGTCATACTACCTACTGCCCAGTAAGTTGGATATATACTATAAATGAGTGGTGTCTGCTGCTGGCCCTTGAAGTATGAGAAAGTATAGAAGGTCCAGGTGAATTAAATGGGTAATAAGAACCCCATGAACTCAGAAGAAGAAAGGCTGAGCCCTTGGAACAGTTGATGATCTTAGAGAAAGAGTGGAGCCAAGCTGGAGTTTTGAAATAGACCTTGGGGAGATTTTGTATCCAGAAGCTTCTCAGGCAGAGTGCAGACTATGCAAATGGAGGTGTGTCTACATGTTTTGTATTCAGGAAATAAAGAGCGGCTGTCTTTGGATGAAGCTGAGGGGGAGGACTTCATGGACTGCTACTGAGGAAGAAAGGGAACATATCACAATAGGTTTTAGTAATAGAACATTTAAGAAGTTTGAAATGTATGCTGTTAACTTTTAAGCCATTTGAGAAAGGGAATGATTTGCACAATGAAGATTTACAAAACATGCCCCCAGTATATTCTGAACTAGAAGAAGAGAAAAGACAAGGGGTTAGGAGCAGCTAGAGTAATAGGCTCAAAATTGTTGAAGAAGTGGGTAAGGATTTAGATAGAACAGTGAAATGAAAGAAAAGAAATTTTATGGGAGGCTCTCCAAACAAAGGAAGCAGAGATTAATAAAGAGAGAGGAAGGAAGACTGGAACAATGGCTTGGAGCTGGGGAAAATGAGGACCTCAGTTATAGAAAAAGAAAAATCCAGAAAGAGGAGATTTAAAGGTGCGTCTGGTACATTTGGTTAAATAAAAGCATAAATAAAATATATATGACTTAGAAAAATCCTCCTTTGCTTTTGCAAAAGGATTTTGTGAATAAATGTGATTTCATGCCTATGAAAATTTTAAACTCTTCCAAATTCACTTTAAAAAATAAAGATTATTTACTTTTCTAAAGTTAAATACAGATGTCTTTTTCTTCTGGGATTTTTTTTTTTGGGGGGGGTACTAATTCTGCTGTTTTTAGTTCTCGTTCAAGCAGTCAAAGCAAGACCTTCACGTAGAT
This sequence comes from Proteles cristata cristata, assembly GCA_017311185.1. NCBI lineage: Eukaryota > Metazoa > Chordata > Mammalia > Carnivora > Hyaenidae > Proteles > Proteles cristata. Next base: position 1,422,479 of record JAESUZ010003082.1, read on the forward strand.
GGATATTCTCTAAGAGGCTACATTTTGTTGAAAAAAATTTTTTTTAACTAAAAACCAATGTTTTTGTAGTAAGTCTTATTAAAATACTAATCAAATACTTTGAGAGGCCAATTAGCAGTGACTTTAACAAGGCAGAAGATTTCTGGTTTTTTTCCGCATAAAATTCTAAGATGGTACATAATCAGATTGGGAAGAGTCACTTCATCAACAGCATAGACTCCATCCCTGGATCCAAGGTGACCACACCAGTGGTTGCAACTTCCCAGGCTTGGGAAAGTGGAAACGAGTGAGTGGAAGACAAGTAGCTTCTTTTTAGGTATGTGACCTGAAAGTTGCTCATATCCCAAGAGCTAACACTCGGTCCTATGGTTTTGGAAATGTTATATCTAGGTGAGCATCCTTCAAAAAAAATTTTTTAATGTTCATTTATTTTTGAGAGAGACAGAGTGCAATTGGGGGAGGGGCAGAGAAAGAAGGAGACAGAATCTGAAGCGGCTCCAGGCTCTGAGCACTCAGCACAGACCCCAACATGGGCCTTGAACCGTGAGATCATGCCCTGTGCCGATGTCAGATGCTTAACCGACTGAACCACCCAGGCACCCCACCTAGGTGAGCACCCTAACCACAATCTGAGGCAGGAGTAATTTGTTTTTAAAATGAAGTAGGGTAGTTCTGTAGGAAAATTCAAGTGTGCTTGTATTTCATGTAGCACACTCTGTCCTACTGATACATACTTGCTATTTAGGCTTTTCTCTCTCATTCTTTCTTGTTATTTCTTTGTGAGTTATAGATTTTCTTATAAAATTTTAATTTATTAATATGTATAATAGTGTTAAAAGATAAGCTGAGGCATATTAAAATTTATAAGAGTTTGGGCAAAAATCATTTCAAATCAAGTAGCATCCAATGTAGCAGATAGAGAGGAAGTCCAAGGGGCTGTACAAAATGAAAGGATTTTTTCCTAAGCAGAGGAAGCCAGAACAAGGAAGTTACACTAGACAAAAAGCAGACTGGCAATGGTTACTTTCTTTAGGAAGATGGCAGGTATCTGTGCTTTTAAAGTTAGGTGTGGCTATAATCTGCTTTGGTTAATAAAATCAGGAAAAAATGTTGTATGTTACCTGTGTGATTTGCTACCTTCTATTTTCTCTCTGCCTTGATTTCTAACAATGTTCTAGATGTTTCATCGTGAGGACCAGATAGAGCAGAAACCCTGGCAAATCTTGAGTGGATACGGGCATAAGAATAAATTTTCATTGTTTTAAAGCCACTGAGACTGTGGCGGTGTTTGTTATAGTTGCAAAACCAGCTTACACTGACTGACACAACCACTAAGAGGAAAAAGCCAGATATTTGGTTAATTCACAGATATTCAAATATGCGTCCCTCTCCTTTTCTCTTCCTAACTCCTACTATCTAGCTTTCATCATTTCTCTGTATTTATATTATAAAAGTAATAAGGTAACTTAAGAAATGGCGAAAACTGTATTTTATCCTTAAAAAAAACTTTTTAGTTATAAAGTTTTGATTCAGAAATTCAGAACCTGTAGATAAATGAAGTTTGGGATTTGTCTAGAGGCTTACTTCTCCCCATAATCATGACTAATTTCACATCAACTGTAACTATTCGGCAAAACTCTAATCTATTGGGTGATATTTAATACTACACCTGATTGAGAAACACAACAACTGATGAAGCAGACCCACAGAATAGATACTTAGTCACACTGATGGCCATTTCTATTTGTATTATTAAGTTTCATTTCTGAATTTTTTGCTTGCTGGAAGGACAGCATTTTTACTGTTCCTCTGGGCACCAATTTGAATTGGGCACGACCATGGCAAAGGCTTCTTTCTGTTTTTGAGCTTTAGTTCTTTTAATATTTCATCAACCTTAAAAAGCAGAGTGTTAACCAGCATTTCTTTGACCTTTTTGCTGGGTTATAATTTAAGTGTCTGGTATTTCTTTTTTCTCCTCACCTTTCTTCCGGCTCTGTAATCCATGTGACAGAACAAGAATTACCAGCTAATCAAAATAGAGACAATTTACAAGGAATGTTTAAACTAGTCTTCCTTTGAACTTTCATTGTAATTATTCTCCATCATTTCTCCAGATCTTTTTCTTCCATTTATATCTTACTTCTATTTTCCAAGGGCAAGATTTTTTTTTCTTTTCTCTCATCGTACTTATGTTGTTTTACAAAATGTATTACATCTTTAAAATATTAACTTACAATAGTTTCTCTTTTTATGAGTCCTTTCACTTTATATAAAATCTGTGCTATATAGGTATAATACCTGATAACCATTCATTCATTCATTCATTCATTCATGCATTCAACAAAAATTCACTGTAACACTCTATTTGGTTCTGAGTACATAGCATTAAAAAAATACAAAACCCCATCCCTCCTAGAGCATATATTCTAATAGGCAGAGATGGATAATAAAAAAATAAAGTATGCAAGAAAGTAATACTATAGGAGAAAATAAATCAGGAAAGGAGGTATGAAATACCCTCAAAAATGGCTGCCACTTAAAATATGACGGACTGGGAAGGCCTGATAAAGTGCTATTTAAGCAGAGAACTGACTGAGGTAGTGGCAAAAGGTATAGAATATTTTGAGAAGAGTTTTCAGGCAGAGGGAACAACAAGAAATGGCCACACCGTCAACAGGGATTCATACTGATGGAGGATTTGTCAACTTGTCATCTGACTTTCAAGGTTACTCTGGAAATCAGTAATGAGTGGCAGATGGCAGAGAAAGTAGGGTAGAGGAATGCATAGGAGGGGTTATCAGTTGGTCCTAGGGATGGAGAACCATACTTTTCCTCATTTTATTGACCAAAATTTAAGCATACAACCACATTTGAATATATTGGAAGCTGAGAAATACCATTTAGGCTGGCACTCAGGAAGGAAGGGATAGAGATTTGGTGAGTAGAGGAAAAGTCTCTGGATTAGTATAAACTATGCTGTACTTAGATCTTTACATTATTTATAGTTTGCTTTCCATTAGCACCAGAATACTGGATACATCTAATCAGCAGAATTCTCATAAAATAGTATTTTCCTTGGATTCCAAAGTATCCATCAGTGGTACCCAGGCACCCAAATCTTGTTATACGTGGAGTGTCATTCACATGGCTCTTTGCCTATACCTCAGTGGTAAAGAAAACCTTTTCCAGTTACCCCTTTGTCTTCCATAATTGGAAAACAGGACATCCAAATTTACTGTCCCATAAAGACCACTCTTTACTTGAAAGGGGTAATTTTTCAAAACAAATAAAACTACTATAAGAAAAGCTAAATGGATGAAGAATGCAAAATGACAAATCTTCACTGAGTGTGGGAATGTATGTGTGTGTATATATTATATTTTGCATCTATGTACATATAATATGTAATACACATTATAGAAACAAGTAATACATAATGTGTTTATATGATATATGTGTGAATATATAAATCACATGCTCGATTCACAGAATGGAAGAAAAGAACAACAGTTCTTATTTACTTATTTATTTATTTTAACTTTTATTTATTTTGGAGAGACAGAGAGAGACAGAACACGAGCACGGGAGGGGCAGAGAGAGAAGGGAGACAAAGAATCCACAGCAGGCTCCAGCTCAGAGATGTCTGCACAGACCCTGATGTCGGGCTGGAACCCATGAACTGGAGATTATGACGTGAGCCAAAGTCAACTGACTGAACCACCCAGCCATGCCACAAACTTTTATTTAAATCAAGTTATTTATAAGCTATATGTAGGTTTTTATTGTTAACAATTGCAATAAACAACTTTGTATATAATTTTATATATATCAAGGGCACTTCTTATAGAATAACTTCTTAAAGTGGATTTAATCAAAATATTATAAATATATTTAAAAATTGGAGCGCTGGGATGGCTCAGTCAGTTAAGCATCCTATTTCAGCTCAGCTCATAATCTCATGGTTCGTCAGTTTGAGCCTCTCATCAGTCTCTGTACTGACAGCTCAGAGTTTGGAATCTGCTTTGAATTCTAAATCTTTCTCTCTCTCTGTTCCTTCCCCATTCTCTCTCTCTCTCCCTCTCTCTTTCAAAAATAAACATTAAAATTGAAAAAAGTTATTAAATATAGTTTTACTAATTGCATTCTAGAACAGGTAAAATTTTACATTCCACCAGAAACATACAAGACATTCCTTGTTAAACATTTGCAAACATTTGGTATTATTCTAGTCATAATCTGTGACAATTTGATATGTAAAAATGACATCTCACTATTATTTTAATTGTCAAGTTGTTAGCTGAGCTCACAACTTTGTTCATTATGCATTCGTATTTTTACATCTCTAAATTTACTTTTCACATATTTTTCTTTTGATTCTTTCTTCTTACAACACTTTAGAATACAGCTGATTGGTTTCCACCTTTCTTAGTTACAGTCATATTCTTGTACTGGCTGTAGGAGACTATAAGCTTCCTCACCCCGATCATACTTCAGTGTTTTTACAGATCTCAGTCACACACTATAAAGTGATATTTTGAGGCCCCTGGGTGGCTCATTTGGTTCAGCATCCCACTTTGGCTCAGATCTGGTCTCACAGTTTGTGAGTTCGAGCCCATCATCAGACCCTGTGCTGACAGCTCAGAGCCTGGAGCCTGCTTCAGATTCTGTGTCTCCCTCTCTCACTGACCCTCTCCCGCTCACACTCTGTGTCTCTCTCAAAAATAAATAAACATTTAAAAATTTTTAAAAAGTAAAGTGATATTTTACAGAGTATTTTGTGAGTGTTTGATAATTCATGTGTTTGTATAGTGAGTTTTATCCCTTAGAAATCCAAGACCAACTTGAAATGGCTCATTTTGACTTCATTCTTAATAGTTACACAGGCCATAATTATTTCCATAGTCAAAGGTGTTCTACAGTACTTGTTCTTATAAGTTATGTTTATGTACTGCAGAAATATACAAAGTTGATAAGGCAATTTAGGATAAATGGTTTTGGAAAGAAATTTATTTTTTCCCTATGTCAATTCTATCACTGGACCTAAGGGTTTGTCAATTGTGGATTCAAATCAGGGTAATCACAGAAGGTATGCCATTTAAAATTTTAAGTGAGAGTACCTGGGGTGCTCAGCTGCTTAAGCATCCAACTCTTGATTTTGGATCATTATCTCATTGTCCATGAGTTCAAGCCCTGCAATGATTCCATGCTGACTATGTGAAGCCTCCTTGGGATTCTCTCTCTCTCTGTGTCTCTCTCTCTGCCCCTCTCCTGCTCTGTCTTTCAAAATAAATAAACTTTAAAAAAAGTAAAATAAAATTTTAAGTAAATGACCTGTGGTTTCAAGATGTTAGATTAATCACAAAAATCAAGGTAAAATGGTATCAATAAACTATATTGATAGCCAAACTCTAATATAATCTGTTATTTATCTTGCAAGTTAAAGAAACTGATAAATATAAAAAAGCAAGTAGACCAATTTAAAGATTTTTTTGTTAGGCTACTTTTCCTGTTTTGTTTCTCATCACCTTGTTAAATTTTGTGACTGTTTGGGAAAAGGTAGTTTTCCATGCCAGATTAAGAGAGAATCAAAGATATATTAATTAGATATAAACAATGCATTAAAGAAAGAAATAATGAAAATGGAAATAACACCAAAAGGTAAACATTCAAGGACATTATATTTTGAGGCTACTATTTGTAAATACAGAATGCAATAAAGTCAAAAATTCCCAGTGTACTATTAGCTATGTGCCATGTGGCCATAATTTCTCAACTGAGTTTATTTTGAAATCTAACTTTTAAAAATCACTTTTGTTTTCTCTTCTGGGTAAAACTTTTTGGTTGCAATCATAGTTTTCTCTGTTAGCTTCATAAAGGTACAGTGCACACACACAATGAAATATGTGTATGAGTGTTCAAGTAAGAGGCCTCAAGCTCTTGGCTACCGCAAGTTATTCATTAGGGTGGGGAGACCATAAGAAACACACTCAACACAGCACATTTTTCATAATATGTATACATTTCCTTTGCAAAACGGAGTTTAAACCTGTAGGCAATTGAGAGTGTGTGAAAACAAAAAAAAATTCATTTTTAGAAAGGCCATCAAATTAATGTTAGAAGCCCCAGTCCCCTTCTCTATAGGCATACGTGTTTCAAAACATTATCCCTAAAGGTTTTATTAAAGACAATATTTTGACTTCCTAAACTACCATTATGCCATTATTCCCATAGTACTGATATGTAGAAATAGCATTAAAATGGATGTAGCTAATCAGGAAATAGACTCCAACATTAAAGTAGTTCTTAAAGATATTAACTTGACATGTGAAAAACTGTTATAGGAACATTGCACAGAAGCATAATTAAATACAATTTAGATTTGTCCTGAATCTGCCTATCAAAACTATTTGTTTGAAAATCAGGTCCTTTATATCTCTCTGAATATGCAGCAAGTTCTTTTCAATCAGTAATACAATGGATGATTATTGTACTACTCACAAAAACCTTTACTATTCATTAGGATTTCATTATAGAGTTAAGGAGGAAATGGAGAAAAGGAATTGCCTTTTGTCAAAAGAATTTACCATGTAGTTTGCTTCAGGAGACTGATTGCTACAGAGAGAAGGGGAAGATAATGTGATTTGTTAATGATAACCAAACAATATTGTGGACAACCTTGTCATTAGTATCTTTCATTAGATTGTCATTATTCAATGCTAAGAATACTTTACATTTCCGTTGTAAGGTCTGAGACTGACACTCTTCACTCCTACAGCCCCTCCGCCTTTAAATTGAAACAATCTCTTGTTGGGAATAAACTGCTGCAATTAAAGTAAATCATCAGGAATAAATATTTGCTCAAACACATACACATACACACAGAAGTTTTCCCTCTGAAAACTTGTAGTGCTTTGAGACAGCTGTTGGGTAATTGCCAGTTTGATCTGGGTGGTAAGTGCGGAAGTCGGCATCAGCCATCATTTTCCATTCTGAAAGATTTATAATTTGTATGTTATTATTTTCGTTGGCAAAGGCTTACTCATGAATCTATGGATATCATTTAGCTAGCAAATTATGTTGGCTTACAAGAGATGCTTTGTAAAATATAATCTGTGATTTTTTTTAGTTTGTTTGGAGTTTGAGCCTAGAATAGTCAATCCCAAAATCACATGATATTAAGAAATATCTGTAGAGATTTTTTAAAAATGTAGAGGTTAATATGAGTCCCAGGGGCACCTGAGTGTCTCAGTTGGTTAAGTGTCTGACTTCAGCTCAGGTCATGATCTCGCCCTATGTCAGGCTCTGTGCCCACAGCTCAGAGCCTGGAGCCTGGCTCGGATTCTGTGTCTCCCTCTCACTGCCTCTCCCACACTCATGCTGTCTCTCTCTCTGTCTCTCAAAAATGAATAAACACTAAAAAATATTAACAATACGAGTCCCAGATGTCATGGAACAAGAGAGAAGCTGTCTCCACAGTGCCTGACGAATTTCTGACCACCAGATGCTGTTTTACCTCACTAATTTTGGTAGCGACTCGTTATTCAGCAATAGATACAGAATGCTAATTCACTTTTATTAGCACTGAGCATATTTTTTCACTTGGAAATATATTTGTTTCTTCTAAAAATTGTATTTAGGGGTACCTAGGTGGCTCAGTTAGTTAAGCATCTGACTCTTGACTTGAACTCAGGTCATGATCTCACAGTTCCTAAATTCGAGCCCCATGTCAGGATCTGTACTAACAGCATGAAGCCTGCTTGGGATTCTTTCTTTCTCCCTCTTTGTCTGTCCCTCCCATGTTGGTGCATGCTCACTTCGTCTCAAAATAAAAAAAATAATAAACAATAAAATATAAATAAATAAGTAAAATTATATTTGAAAATAACTCAACTATCCATGAACACAGCAAAAATATACCAATATATTCTCCAGACACTCAGTTCAGACTATATTATAAGGTTCAATATATTGATTATTTTTAATAGTCAAAAAAATTATAAAAATAAATGCAAGGTAAAAAGTAAGCACACCAAACCAAAAGAAAAGAAGCAACATCTATATAAATCACAAAGCATTGGCAATTCTTACTTACTATGTACCAAATAAGGATATTTATTATTTTCATCCTGGCATTATATTTCTTCAATAATCCTTTTTTCCAACAATATGTGTTTAATATGCTGTTTCCAATCTAGACATGATTTATAGAAAATCGTCTGGGTTGATAAAGTATTCAACAGTCAAAATCTTAAACTACTCAAGTAAACTAAAGTAGTTTCAGAAAACACAGTTCTCAGAAAGATAATTTAAAATTTAACTTAAGTTTTGGGAAAAAAGCAAAAAAAAACTTGTGGGACTACATCAAAATAAAAGGCATCTGTACAGCAAAGGAAACAATCAACAAAACTAAAAGATAGTACACTGAATGGGAGAAAATATTTACAACTGACACACCCAGTAAAGAGTTATATTTTTATGTATAAAATATACAAAAAACTGATACAACTTAACACCAAAAAACCCCAAATAAGCCAAGTAAAAAATGGGCAGGAGACACAAACAGATATCTCTCTAAAAACCATATACACGTGGCCAACAGACACATGAAAAGATGCTCAACATCATTCATTACCAGAGAACTGCAAATCAAAACTGCAATGAGATATCCCCTGACAACTGTCAGAATGACTAAAATCAAACACAAGAAACAACAAATGTTGGCAAGGGTATGGAGAAAAAGGAAGCCTCATGTACTCAGTGTTACTGGGAATGCAAACTGGTGCAGCCACTTTGGAAGACCATATAGAAATTCCTCAAAAAATTAAAACTAGAACTACCATATGATCCAGAAATTGCACTACTGGGTTCCTACCCTAAGAATAGGAAAACACTAATTTGAAGGGATATATACACCCCTATATTTATTGCAACATTATTTACAAAAGCCAAAGTATGGAAGCAGCCCAAGTGTCTATTGATAGACTATTGATAGATGAATAAAGAACTGGTATGTGTGTTTATATACATATATGTATATATATTATGGTACATATATATAATGGAATATTATTCAGCCATAAAAAGAATGAAATCTTGCCATTTGCAACAACATGGATGGATCTACAGAGTATAATGCTAAGTGAGATAAGCCAGTCAGAGGAAGACAAATACCATATGATTTCAGTCATATGTGGAATGTAAGAAACAAAACAAATGAACAAATTGAAAATAAAAAGAGAGAGAGAGAGAGAGAAAGAGACAAACCAAAAAACAGCTCTTAAATATAGAGAAAAAACATAGTGCTACCAAAAGGGAGGTGGGTGGGAAAATAGGTGAAAAAGGTAAAGGGATTAAGAATATACTTATCTGATGAACACTGAGTAATGTTTGAAATTGTTGAATTGATATATCGTACATCTGAAACTAATATAACACTGTATGTTAACTACACTGGAATTAAAAAAGTAACTATTTAACAATAAAATTTATTTAAAATTTTAAAATGATAAGTTTTTAAAATTAATACAATGAAATTCTTCTGGCTTTGTTTCTGTGTGGAGTGTATGCTGTGTGTGTCAGGAGATGGGGAGGTGTGTGTGTGTGTGGGTGTGTAAGATGGGGAAAGCATGATAAGTAATGATTCTTAGGTTATTTTGTACATTACCAAATGCCAACAAGCAGCATGGGGTCGTGTTCTGTTTGTATCATTTATCATTTTATAGCCATATTAATATTTATTCTGAACTTTAGGCTAGGATTTGCATTCCAATTTGGGTCAATGACATCTCTACAAAGTGGTATACTTGTATTGGTTGGGCATTTACAGAGTGGCATAGGAGCATATTACAATGGTAGTTTCTTTGTAGATATTTAAAAAAATAAGTCTGTTCTTTGTATTTGACCTAGTATTTGGAAAAATGTTACCATAAGGTAAAAACTTCTGCTTTCTGTACAATGAATGGATGTGTATTCAGATAACATACCTAAAAGGTAAGATTAACTATTTACAATTGCTCTAATTAATAGTGCATTACTGGAACATTTGGATGGCTCAGTCGGTTAAGCCTCAAATTTTGGCTCAGGTCATGATCTCACAGTTTGTGAGTTCGAGCCTCGCATTGGACTCTATGCTGCAGCTTAGAGCCTGGAGCCTATATCGGATTATGTGTCTCTGTCTCTCTCTGCTCTTCCCCTGCTCATGCTCGTGCTCTCTCAAGAATAAATAAACATTAAAAAAACCTGCATCACTCAAACTATATTATAAAAATTATATTGTGCCTTTATATATTGTGAACTTTTAAAATGCTACAAATGGTATTGAGGTAAAGAGGTCATTCCCAATGCCACAAATATGTTTTTAATCTTACTAATAAAGGATATTCTCTTTATAGAATTTATTCCAAATGATTAGCTACAGGTTTGACCCTTTTATCAAAACATAACTGAAATTTTGAGGTTTTTTATGAACCATAATGTCTATAGCTAAAATTCTTCAAGTTTAAGTATGTTTTGGAAGGCAATAGATATAGTTATTACTGAAATAAAATCCCAATAACCTATGCTATCAATAACAACATTAGAGATATTTTAGAATATTGAGAATTTATTCAAATTGTGTGAATAAAGTATTCTAAGTGAAGTTTTTAAACCAATGTGACTAGACATGCCTGTAACTTATGATCTTTTTAAAGAAAAATAAGATAATAGAGCAAAAATACTTATGAAAATAAATTCAGGTGTGTTATGTATTTGAAAATATTGAAAAGCTGAATGCCTTTATCATTGTATTTTGGTATGAATATTTTATAAGAGTAATACAGTCACTAGAAAACAATTTGAAAAGCAATCAAAGTTCCAAATAATATCCATAATTCCATTGCTACGGTATGTTGGTATACTTCAACTTAGATATATTTTTCTACAAATATATATATATGGCATTATTTAAATGTTTCCAATTCTTAACCTAGAATTATACTGTGTTTAATTTTTTTTTATTCCACTGAGTATTATATCTTATGTACTTTTCTGTGTCACTGCAGTCTTTATATCGACTTTTAAAGGCTAGGTTTGAGGTTAGATTTTGGTTTCTGATTCTATCACTCAACTTGTTGCCCTTCTGTATTCCCTACAAAGCCAACAAACACAAAAGGATCATTTTAAAAATGTGAAGCAAAGTACTCATCCTATTAAGAGACAGCTGATAACAACTGCAAGGCACTGAATAACATTGAAGAATGAGGTTTTTGCTTCAGGAACATGAGAACTCTGCTACCTCTAATTCTTTATCTGTCAAGTTTTAGAAAGGAAAACAGAGTTCACATCAGATATTTTGATAGATGAAGTTTAATATGAGGAGCTAGTTCCAAAATGTTAGGAGACATTAAACACCAAATGGTGAATAGCATATCAATTCAGATATTAGCAATAATAGGAAACACCCATAATCTTTCAAGATAGAGGGACAAAGGGTATCATCATAGCTCCAGAGCAGAAACTGCATCTACCACAAACATTGCTTAGTGGGAGCTGGACACCACGAAGAAGACAAAACAACTTCTAGAGAATCACAGGAAACAGAGAGGTCTGGAAGACATATCTTGGCCTCTTCCTTCTTCCCACCACTCAGTTTTCTACAGGAACTCCCAATTTTAAATATATTAAGAAGCCAGATTATCTTGATGGGGAGGGCTCTGTTCTTCCCCTGGAAGTAAGATCCTGAAGTTAGGATTCGTCGGCACTCCTGCCTTTATCTAACTTGTACAGTCTTTCACTAAATTTTCCTAGCGGACTAGAAATAGCAGAGTTGCCCTAAAGAATATTTTGGGTTTCACAGATAATCTTCCTTCTTGTCCCACGGTGTAGCGACAACCTTATTACATCCTTGGTAATAGAATTACTCACAGGATTAATTACTCTAACCTCACAATAGTTTATTTTTACTTTATCCTGCTGTCATGTAGTCAGGGGAGTCCAAAATGGTTGTCTCAATTTTCAGTGTAATGAAAACATTGTTATAACTTGCTGGTGAAAGCATTCCTCCCTTGAGAACTAAGGTTTTTGAACCAGCAGAGTTCAGGGTTACAGAGATGAGAATCTAGAACCTTCATGGGAATTAATAGGTCCAGTTGTGATAGAAGCCACTCCTACTTCTAGCCCATGGTTCAAAGAACTCTGCTATGCCTATGAGAGAAACTGCGCCATTGGTTTCTTGATGAATCGAAATATGTGTTGCATCCAATTCTGCAGTGTTTTCTTTTAGCTGACACTGTCACAGTTTTGAGAAAAGCATTACATTTTTCTATCAGGCAACATGTCTTGTCTTTGGGCAATGAGATATTAGGTAAGATCAGTGAATTCTATGGTCTTAAAACCTTTACCACATGTCTTGTGTAGAAGCAATATTCATGTAGTAACTATGATGGTAAATAAAGCATTCCGTAAGTCCATGAGTGGTGATGCCGGCAGAAACATGGAAGGCAGTGAAGGCAAATCTGTACCCAGAATAGGTGTTTTTCTAGGGAGAACATATTATTGCTACCCATGCAGAAAACAAGTTTTCAAAGTTACCAAGCTGCCATCAGGTAGTTGTCTCGTTCCCCTGGAAAATAATGTAAGGGTCAGCAGGTTTTGACTTCTGCTTTTGGCAAGCTACATACTCAGCAGTGGTAGTAGATGAATCAGTTTGAGGGAGTTGCATGATGTTGAGCCCATCCATAATATCTTTTCTGCTGTATTACTCTTTTATGTATGGCCCACTGAGCGAGGTGACTGGAAAGAAGGTTGACTGACTGGATGTTCCTTATTGACAGCCTACTCAGCAGTGGATAATGTTTAGATATCAGGTGTTTATGAATAAGCATAGGTCAGTTTTGATCATTTTTTTCTTTCCAGGCAAAAATTACATCCAGATTTATACTTGAAATATCTCTCTGGGGCGGAGTGAGGCATTCCCTCTGCTACTGTTTTTCTGGATCACCCCTGAGATGGGCTGTAAGTCAGGAGTATACTACTTTAAGCCTGTGCCATCTTATTTATGTGGCAAAGACAGTTGTAAAGGAAGTCATATTTTTCTCTCACTGGTCATGGGGAACTCCCATGAGGCCACAGATATAGGTTGAAAGGTGGCAACAATGCAGTGACAGTACATATCACAGAAATCTGAGCCAACTACTTGTACCTTTCAGACCTGCACATCCCATATATACCATTTTTATTTTGTGAGGCTGTGGCTACACATGACCAACCTTATGGATTAATGGATCTGACAACTACCACTTCAGTGTGGGCAGCATGGTTTCATGTCATTTGGTGTTCTAACGATAAGTGTTCAGTCTTTACTGAAGGCCCAGTACCAACCAAGAAGCTATTTCTCAAAAGGAATATTCAATTTTGGACTATTAAAAGTAGGGTATCTAGGAACATTTTCTGGCATGTCTTTAGAAAAATGCATTCCTATTGACTACAGTTCTAGCAGTAGAATTAATGGGTAATTGAATAGGGTAATTGAATACACATATAAGCAGCTTTAGTCCTTTTACTGTTTTTAGCATTCCAAAAACTTGAAAGATGTCTGTTTCCATGTCCACCTTTCTTTTACTATACTTTCTATTTACTATATTGTTTCAGTCTGTAGTTTCCGAAGATAAAACACAGCAATACCTCCCACTTCCTGTGCACTCTACAATACGACTTTGCTACCTTCCCATCAAAACAGTGGCCATCTACATCCTTTCCTGTTGGATTTGGCAGATTTGTGACTATTTCCAAATAAAGAATGGCAAAAATGTAACTGTGTGAGTTCTGAGACTAGGTCATAGAGGTCAAAGGTCATTCTGCCTTATCTGTTGGACCACTTGATTTTTAGCTTTGAGCCTCCATGCAAGAAGTCCAACTACCATGAGTTTGCCATGCTATGCAGAAACCCAGGCCATATGAAAAAGCCACACATGGGGTTAGCAGAAAGCACCAGCTGAGGTCTCAGTTAAGAGTCAGACTGGTGATAGAGACTTCCAGATAATTCCAGCCTCTGGCTGATGAGACACAGATACTGACACCAATGACTGGGGAATTTGATGCCTCTAACTTTAGAGATTATTTGTTATATATCAATAATAACTGAAATAATAATTTAATTTAAAATTTGTTAATCTTTTTGTGATTTAATTTTATGTATGAGATAGTTATATATTCTTTTTTTGTTAAAAAACAAAACAAAACAAAAAAACTCACAGGCCCAAACTGGCATCACTTAGGTTAAAGCCCTAAGTCAGTAAGCCAGGACTGAAAAATCTAACCTAACTGCAGTTTCATCTCCCCAGAAATGTAACCTTTAAACAGTCAACATGGGAATTTTCTGGTTGGCACTAGAAAATTTACTGATAGACCTCTTCTGTTGCTTTTAGGAGTGTGACCTTGCTGGGACTTCTGGGTGACTCAGTTGGTTAAGCATTCGACTCTTGCTTTCTACTCAGGTCGTGATCTCACCATTTGTCAGTTTGAATTCCATGTCGGGGCTCTGTGCTGCAGTGTGGGTCTTGCTTGGGATTTCTTGTCTCCCTTTCTCTCTCTCTCTTTCTCTCTCTAAAAAATAATTAACATTGAAAAAAACAAGTGTGACCTTGCTTAAAACAGTGGATTCTTTGCAAATAACTGTTTCCTTTTAACCACTCTTTCTGTATCTTTAAAAACCCTTCCTGTTCTGTATCCATTTGAAGCTCCTCTACTTGCTAGATAGGAAACTGCTCAATTCATGAATCAATTCATATAGCCAATTTGATCTTTAAGATTCATTGGGTTGAATTTTTGTTATCTAATATATTCCATGTAATTATATCACTAACCTCGGTCATTGAAAACAATTTCTTATAATAAGTTTTGATTTTTAATTCTTCATTTCAACTATAGTACATTCCATAAAATCTATTTCTGTATTTTCTGTTCTATTCCATTAGTTATTTATCTATCTATATGTTTGCTAGTACAATCATGTAAAATTATTTAACTTTTATTATATATTTTTTTAAAGGTTTTTACTTATTTTTGAGAGAGAGAGAAAGAGAGAGAGTGCGAGTGGGGGAGGGGCAGAGATTGAGAGAGAGACAGAATCCGAGGCAGGTTCCAAGCTCCAAGCTGTCAGCACAGAGCCCCATGCGGGGCTTCAACTCACAAACCACGAGATCATGACCTGAGCCAAAGTCGGATGGAGGCTTAACCGACTCAGCCACCCAGGCGCCCTAACATTTATTACATATTTTAAGCTGAAAAATTTCTCCTTTGTTATTCCCTTATTTATTTTTCGTTATTTTTTGGTAGCTGTATTTGTTCATTCATCCAAGTGAACAGCATATTTCATTTTTTGACCAATAAGTTTTGATTTCCAGAATGTCAGAAATACTTTGTTTACTTTAATAAAGCATTAGAGCTGTTATGATGAGCTTCAAAGCTAATTTTTTAATAAGTCATGAATCTAAGAATAATATGATATATTCTGTTAGTCTAGGAAGTGCTAGATTCTGTCCATTTTATATTATTGTGTAGAATTAGAGAATTATGAGTTAGATTAGGTGAGCTTCCAGTTTCTTTCCAACTATATAATCCCAAATTGATATAAATCACAGCTTCACATTTACATTGTAAAATTGTAAAATGGGAATAAGATCACTCTAAATTTGCAAATGTTTGGAAGATCCTCAGTCCTGGGCCTTGTTTCTAGCAGTGCTTATCACTCTATTATGCTTTACTGAACACTTGTGATTTTCAAAATTTTGTGCAAACAAGACTAAGCGAGATAGTAGGCAATTAAATCAGAGAGCAGAAGGTCCCTTTCAATGATATTTAATTACTCTTCATTTTCATCTCTATATTGCTGTAAAAATATGCCTGTTTATTCTTTTAACTGGTTGGTGATCTGATTATCACAGTCAGGTATTTGGTTTTGTATTTCTTTTAATTTCTGGAATATGTTATTCACAACTTTGCAATCAAGAGTACCAATTCGCATGGGATGTGAAGGAGAAGGAATCTATAATGATCTATAAATTCTTCATTCCTATGTGTACAGTTAATTTCTATCATAGAAATCATGGGTTTTTCAGTTCACTGTCCATTTACACTCAGGGTGAAAGCGTAAAGGTCAGCAAGGAGTAGTTAATGACCAGGAAAGTTGCAAACTAAGGGAATTTAGAAAGTATGAAATTGTGCATTTTCATCTTTTCATCCTGTCTGGGAAAATTTACATTCTGTTAAGTCTGATATTTAAAAAACATATCAATGTTTGGCAAAATGCTCAAATTTCCCAATACATGAAATATGACAAGCTCCCAAATAGACTTTGGCCTAGCACTTTTTTTTTAAGTATAAAGAAACATATAACTCACAGGAATCAGCCAAGACAGTACAAACATTGGATGATAGAGAGCTTTTGAATATATAAAGTTCAGCATTTCCCCAATTGGGTTTAAACAGGCTTCCCTTAGGAACAGTTTCTGCCATAGAGTATTTATTACCTTGAATAATGTGACAGAAAGAAATGGAACAAAGGAAATTATTTTTACTAAATAAAAGCAGCCATCAGCACTCAAAAGATAAACTATCCTATTTTAAGAAGAATACAGTCCACTGGAAAATCTGGGTGTCTTTACGATAATGTGGAGAAGCAGCTTTTATTTGCAGTGTGTAAAGCATGCACACACATTCAGTTTTAGAGTTCAGGCATCCACACCTAGATGTCTAAAAATTGTCAAAATCTACAAGATGGTCATACTTTTGTTAGCTCTGCCCAAACAAGCAGGAGACCAAAATCCCCAAAGGCCAGTTCTTGCTGCAGAAAGGAGCTACGTATGAGTGGCTCATAGAGAAACCAAGGCAGAGATGAAAGCTCTGTAGACCCAGAGGGCCTGTAGAAGCTGTCAAGGTTCACTGTGCTCTCATATCACAGGAAGCCTACATTACCACCACTAAGCTTCTAGGAAAATCAGCTGCTGGCTTTTTCCCTGGGAGGGGGTACTGGTTTTACCCTAACCCTTAAATCTGTAAGTAGCTGAAGATCACTATTCTCTGGAGGAAAGGGAGGTAACAAAGAAGAGCTATTTTTTTTAGAAGCTAAAGTGAAAAATGAGAAACACTGTTGAAAACTGTTTCCCTGTGTTTAACCCATCATTTCTCCTAACGGAAGTAATGTTCTATTTTCAACCCCAAATAGATTTATTAGATTTGTTTCTCAGGGAAAAGTTGAAACTTTGTAGGGTAAGGTGGACAGCAAATATAGATGCAAAATAACAGTAAGAAAATGAATACTAGTAGATTTAAATACCTCTATTACTTACTTGTCTAAAATATTGAATACCCCCTTTTTTATGCTCTAAAGTCATCCCTAAGATATTAAGCTCTCTTCCACTTTAAGATAATTATTTCCTTATTGTTAAAAATAAAATTGGAGAATTACTATATATACATATTACATTATTGCTTGGCAAAATTTATTTTTATTGTCAAGTTCTTACTTGCACTAGGCATCAAGAAAACTGACTTTGTGATCGAGAATCTCTGTGGTTGATTTTGAGGGCATATAACTTTGATTGTAAAATCAGTGTTTAAATAGGCTGACTCTCTACTGTGCAGCTGTCACTGCTTTTATGGCTTCTGAGTATATTATATTGCTTATAGAAATGGAATGTTCAAAGGCAACAAGAGATAATGTATTAGAAGCCATGTAACTCATCATATGCGTATCAATTTCCAATGTGATTTCAGATTATTGCTGTGAAATTCTATGCAATTTCTCATAATAGGTATCTGTGGGAGTCAACATTCATATAATAAATAATTCAGGAATGCTAAAAATTATTATGCACTTAGACAAATAACCAGTAAAATTCCAGACTCCAGAGAAAGCAATAGTAATCAGTGTCGCTTATGACATCATCTCCCTCATGGAGATATTCACAGCTTCTCGGTTCATTGAATAAACTCTTTGGGGTTTAGCTTCATTAACATAAGTTGTCATAAGAGCACTTATCTCAACCTAAATTGGAAAAATGGAAATGCTCAAATTAAACTCATATTTAACATATGAAACTTCCAGACAACACTCCCTTGACAGTGAGTACAATTCAAATATATTATATATTTTTATGTTTAGTAGAGCTTTCAGCTATCTGTCCTACACACTTGAAAATGAATCATTTGTGCCCCTGCAATTTAAATGATGCAGTGAAGAGTAAACCTTATGTTTTCTGTCGCTCAGTAAAATGCTATTTCATTTATTGGTCAAAGGCTCATTAGAGGGGCGCCTGGGTGGCTCAGTCGGTTAGGCAGCCGACTTCAGCTCAGGTCATGATCTCATGGTCTGTTGGTTCGAGCCCCGCATCAGGCTCTATGCTGACAGCTCAGAGCCTGGAGCCTCTTCAGATTCTGTGTCTCCCTCTCTCTGCCCCTTCCCTGCTCCAGTTCTATCTCTCTTTGTCTCAAAAATAAACATTAAAAATTTAAAAAAAGAGGCTTGTTAGAATACGCCTTCCTAAAAATCAAATAAATTATATAATTTAATGTTTATTTGTTTGAATTGATTGTTGATTTTTATAAGGTAAATCTTCCTGTAACTTGCATTTACCTGTTTTTGAAAAGCACAAACTGTATTTTACCAGCATGTGGCTACATCTCCGTGACCTCTAGTGCTCCTAGACTAAGTTAAGTCGTAGGCAGGAATCACCATTTGTCAGGGCAGGGCTGCCTCCCAGGGGCAGGTGCCCCAGTATGGTAGAAATCTTCTTCATATTTGCTTGCTTTCTCTCATACCTTCTTCCCCTTTTTGATTCAGCCTGCATCACCCTTCCAGGCAGAGTCTAAAAGAAGCACCTTTGATGCCAGGGACAGTGTTAGTCACTAAACTAACTATTTTCAAAGGAAGACTGCTTATCTCCATGGGGTTATAACCGACACCCTGAGCAACACTTTTTCTTAGATCAATAAACCTGTGTACAGCCCATTGTCTTTGGGTCCCTGTGGCTGTAATAGTTGTAATTCTAAGACAATGAAGACCCTAAGAAAAACACTTGAGAGCTATATACTTCGAATAATCCCCATATTATTATTCGTATGTTATCTTTCCACATAGAATGGCCGCAGTCCATGCTTACATGTCTAGAGGATACATTTCCTCATAGCACGATGCTGTTATTTCAGTGGATAGTCCTCATGATCCCATTTTTGTGAAAAAAGATGCAATGAGAGGGATTAATTTGTTTGTAACTGCTATGCAAAAACATATGCAATGAGAGGGATTAATTTGTTTGTATCTGAAAAGACTGTATAGTCCCATCTTTATATTTAACAGTTTGTTGGAATGATATATTTACAAAAATTATGTTAATATTAAATATTAGTCAGCAAAAAAACATTTAATTTGATTTGGTGTATTAACTATAATAATATTCTTGAGTCATAAGATATTAGGATAATAAAACATCAACCATAAAGGTCAAGCCATTAATAAGTGTCTAAATTGGGAGAGAATAATAAGGATGTTCATGAGTGATAATTCTATTCATGCTTTTGTGACTGACGTAAATCATTTGTTTTCATTAAAATGCACCAATTTGATCAAGTTCACTAGTAGCTCAAAAAAAATGGTTCTGATCTATGCAGGTGTTATAGAATTTCACAGCCTTGCATTTCACAGAACAAAGCTTATTTAGCCACTACTTCCAAACCCTGACTTTTGTAATGAACATGTAAGTTATACTTTCACAAAGATTTATCTTTAAAAAAATAGACATATAGATTGAGTCCTGACTAATAAATTTGCTAATTGTTTTACCCTAGTGCAGCTATTAGTCAGGATTAAATATTTAGCAGCTCCATCTTTTTACTACTCTTTCCTAATGCTTCTACAGGGACATCAGTTATGTCATGGATTACTTTTGGTAAGGAAGGAACTCACCGAGTCACTCAGGGTTCTATTATATAACCAGTGGGATGTGGAGATGGTTAGGGAAAAACATTAGCTCTTTCACTGAATGAAGGTGGGGAGGAGAATGCTTGCTCTCGTAGGGAAAATATTGCAGCAAGTTTAAAAGAAAGTGGCTATTGGATTATAAGCATATTAAGTAAACACATTTTTGTATGTTGTACTGAAATAAATGATTTTTGTAGAATAAAAACAAAAACTTCACTATCTATTTATAAGTTGCAATTGTGATCAAATAAAATTTCAATATAGATTCAACCCTGTGTTTCATTTAGTTAACTATGATGGCAAGATCATAGAATGTTGCAGATGATATGCTTATGTATGAAGCAGTTATGGAAAAAGCTCTCCTCCTCAAAAAAAAAATATATAATGTTTATAATGTTTATTGATGCTTTTTAAAGAACTGAGTGGGGGCGCCTGAGTGGCTCAGTTGGTTAAGTGTCCAACTTTGGCTCAGGTCACGATCTCACAGTCTGTGGGTTTGAGCCCCATGTCGGGCTCTGTGCTGACAGCTCAGAGTCTGGAGCCTGCTTCAGATTTGTGTCTCCCTCTCTCTCTGCCCTTCCCTCGCTCACTCTCTGTCTCTCAAAAATAAAATAAAGCCATAAAGAGTTTTTAAAAAGACTTTAAAAAAAAGAGGTGGGTAAAAGTGTAAATTTTATATGGACACTATACACCATAATATTATAAGGTCATTCAAAATATCTGATGTCTGATTCTTGCAAGCTCTTTCCTAACAGAAACAAAATTTACAGTGGTCTTTACCTCTTTTGTTCTGAGGAAAATGTTGAGGTTTTTCCTTGATAATTAAGAAGAGAAGGAAAATATTTTATTTTTCTGCCAAATGGCAAAATTGGGAATATCCTGCTTGTATTCTCTGAGAAGTGAGAATATTTTCATATGGTCTGTGCTTCCTTCAGAGAGGCATCAAGACTTTGACATAAGACACAATTTAAAAGTGTCTCTTAATGGACTATGGTGACAGTTTTAATTCCCGTTCAATGCTTACAGAGTACTATAGTGATGCAAAGTTAACAACAGTCAGTCTGTGTGGGTGTTTTCACCAATGTGCATTTTCCTAGGGAAAGATTTGGGCAAACGGGCTAATTCATTTGAATTATTTGATTTGTAATGTGTTGTCTTTTATTTTTCATCTTTAAATGGATAATTGGTAAAGAGCAAGCTGAGTCACAGCTACAGCAGATGTAAGCTTTATGGATTCACATCATACTTGTGAGCTGGCGATCATAAAGACCTTTCACCCTTCTTGCAGACCCATGAGAATAAAGCAATTGTTCCTGGAATTTGGGAGGCTATTGATGGAAAGCTCTGTGATATCTTCCCAGGTGCACAGAGACTGAAAAGGCACACAGAGAGTAAGCTTATGCCTTATCATTTTGCTTTGCAAAGTGACTCAGAATTGGGAAGGGGAGCATTGTTTTCTCCATTTAGACTGATAGAGATTTTCAATTTTTTTACTATGGTTATTTTTAGATTTTCACCAAATGAGGATTTTAGAGAGTGCTGATGTCTATAAAAGTAAAATGGGGTTATTTTCTTACGGCAATTAAACTGAAGCACCTTAAGACAACTTGCTAATTCAAGTATATATAATATGGTGAATCTTCTGATTAAAAAAAAATCTTCCTTAGTCCCAAACAGGAGGGTTGACTCATTATTTGGTGCAGTCCTTTGATGCTGCAAAAATGCTGTCTCAGATAATTTAGAATGGAAAATCAGTGAGCAGCTATGCTCTTAAATATGGAAACTCCAGTCTTATGAGTTATTAGTTTAAAACTAGGTTGTGTTTTATAAAGTAAATTTTAACAAACGGGCTAAATAATTTCCTTTGATTAACTTCAGGTGAAAACATTCAATTAAACGTTCTTTGACATGGCTCTTAAAGCAGGTAATACAACAAAATGATAAAAAGCAACACCAGTGAGAAGTAGTAAAAGGGGATGCTCATTTACACAGCTGACCCTTGAGCAACATGGACTTGAACTGCACTGGGCCATTTACAGAGGTTTTCTATAGTACAATACTATAAATGTATTTGTCCTGGTAACGTTCTTATTTTTAGCTTACTGTTATTATCAGAACACAGTAAATAATACATAGAACATACAAGACAATGTTTTAATCGACTGTTTATGTTATTGCTAAGGCATTCAGTCAGCAGTAGGCTATGAGTAATTCGTGCTGGGGGAGTCAAAGTTATACATGCTGGGGATTTTTGACTGAATGAGGGTTGGCATCTCTAACCCCCATATTTTCAAGGGTCAGCTGTAGTACATGTCTATTAAAATAATAGAATTTCCTAAGCACTCGATTAGAAATATAATTAAACTATCTTAGATTCATTCACAATTAATAGTTGAAAATCTCTGACCAAAGCAGAAATGTAAATGAATCCCACTCTGACATGCAACACTGTTGATAAAAGTTGGCTGATAAAGTGTGGACATTTTTTATGGAACACAAATCGTTAAAAAGGCTAATACTTAGTATCCACAATTTGGGTTCTCTGCATCTGATAAGAAACTGAAGCATTTGGCAAGTCAACACTATTTGTGGTGAATTAGGAATGTTTGAAGCCTCAAGCTTAAACCTGTTGGAGACAATTTAATACCCTCAGATAGTGAAGGAAATAGGCAAGCTTGGGTGGCTCATTTGGTTGAGGCTCAGACTCTTGGTTTCTGCTTGGGTCATGATCTTCAAGTTTGTAGGTTCCAGCCCCACATCAGGATCTGCTCTGATAGTGCAGAGCCTCCTTGGAATTCTCTCTCTGCCTCACCTTCCCCCTGTCTTTTTCCTCTCTTTCAAAATAAATAAACTTAAAAAAAAAAAGAAAGTGAAAGAAATCTTCAAAAGTGGGTTTAAGTCCTCTAACCAAGCATCAGTGGAATCCCTTTAGCTTCTTTATGGAAAGAGTGACTTATTTTTTAGTAGGATGCACACATGTTGTTTACTTTTAATCTGTGAATTCCCAAAGCAACAGAAGCAGAAAAAAATCCCAGGAAGGCCTATCCTGTGGATCTCCCTCCCTGACACGTAATTTGTAGGTCTTGATGTGGTTGCATCGATAAAGCATTCAGTATGTAATAAGTGAAAATGAAGGCCATCCTACTGACTGACTTTCATACAAGCTTAGATTGGCTGTATGTTCACAAATCAATGATTTTCTCATTGAAAAATAATACATTTTGGTAATGCTGGAGAAGTTAGATGCTAGAGAGGTCACTGTAGGTGGTTAAGGAAAGCTGTAGCAGTTGTCAGAACAGCAATTATTCCTAGGTGAGCTTGGTTTGATAGAAGGTGCAACAGTCTTGATGGGCTTCAATTTCTTTTCTATTTGATTATGCCCATCAGTAATTAGAAGAAATTGTTGAGGAAAAGCAAGGTTTGGGGAAAGAGTGCTGAGGCTGTCATTCTATGACAATAAAACATCCAAGTAAAAAATCATCAGGCAGCCTTGTCCACAGGGTGCCAAATAAGCTGTTTCAAGGTTATAGAGAGCCAAAAATTGATTGTCCATGAATCTTAATGTGAAGCTGTGAACATCCACAAGTCAATCTGAGAAATAATCATTTAATCAAAAATTAGATACCTTAAGAAAAATCTGTGAAATACAATCAGTAAATTAGTAACTAAATACTTCTGGGAAATTATTTCCTTTACTGTGTGGGTCTGTAGACACAGGCTGCCCACATATAACTCAAGTCTTCTCATTTGTATCTAGTTAAGAAAAATCATATAACGAATTTTCAATTAGTCATAAATAGAAAGCAGGATAGAGGTTTGCTCAATCCCTGGACAACTATAGTCTGCTTCAGGATGGTTACAAAGATGTTTCTTTTCTTCTTCTTTTTTTTTACATCTTTATTTATTTTTGACAGCGAGAGAGCTCATACGCACACATGAGTGGGGGAGGGGCAGGAAGAGAGAGCATGGGGAACAGAGGATGTGAAGCAGGCTCTGTGCTGACAGCAGCTAGCCTGATATGGGGCTCAAACTCATGAACCATGAGATCATGACCTGAGCCAAAGGTGGATGGTCAAACTTTTTTTTAATACTAAGTTGTATTTCATACATAAAAATAGGCAACTTCATGATCATTCTTTTATACATCCTCTTTTCTCACTTGCTTTAATTCCCCTGCAACTCATTGTGAATCACACAGCATCATCTCTCAACTACTCTCAGTTATCAGCCACACCCCTTGACCTCGTCCATCCTTTCCAATAGAGACTCTGTAGTGCAGTCCATCAGGCCAACTACTCCTTGCCTCTAAGATTCTAAATGTGATTGCCCTATTATCCTGCCATCTATCCAGGACTGCAATCCCAGATAACTCAGATATGTCCAATCATGTCTTCTCTGTATTCGGGAGAGTATTTACTGTTAAGGAAAATGTTGTAATCAAATGGATAGTTGCTGTTATAATTTTGTTTTAGCCAATTTTATTTTCAGCCTCTCAAGTGTACCCAGAAATTTACCTTCCATTTCTTAGTAGATTTTTCAATATTCTCTTTCAGTACTCATATTTTTTACACTTCTCATCTATCTAACTTTCTCATTATCCTTTTCAGATGTCTTTGCCTCTTATGTCATAGTGAAAGGGAAATCTCCTTCAACTTCCTGTGGCATCTTAGAACAGAGCAACATCAACACCCACACTTTCTGTTCTCATAGAAGGGGTCTCATCTTCTATTAGCTCTGAAATACCTTGAAATAGACAATGAGCAATACCACCACTGACAACAGTCACAGTTTTTAAAATCCTCAACAAGTCCCCGTTGCCCAACAGCTACTGATTTCTTTTTCCTCTTTACAGTAAAACATTTGAAAAAGATATGTACACTCTTTTTTCCATTTCCTCACCATTTCTTCACTCTTCACCCTGCTGTGAAGTGGCTTCCACTGCTCATATTTCACTGAAACTGCTTTTTCCAATGTCATCAGAGAACTAGTAATTGATAAATATAAATGGCAGCTTTGAATTTTCCTCCTTGAGATTTCTGCATCATTTGACTCTATGGAACCTTCTTTAGTTCATATAATATTCTCATTTTTTGATCCAGCACTGCCACATTTGACTCTTTCCCTCTTACATCTCTGTTTCCTTCTTAATAATATTTTTCTCTTAGATTCCCCTTTCTTAAATATTAGTTTCTACCTGATTCTGTCTTAGGTCCTCTTCTTATCTTCTTATACTCTGAGTAATGTCATCTACTGCTAGAGCTTCAATCACTATCATCTTATAATGATCTTCTATATTGATCAGGAATGCATTTCCTTACAAACATCTTGGCTACCGTGGCTTAAGCAAAAGGAGTATGTTATTGTTGATATTACTATTATTTTGTGATATAAAGCCTGGGAGGGAGACAGGGTAGGGCTGATGCATCTTCACAATGTTTGTTTTTCATTCTGTTCTGCCATTCTTAGCTTCTGGGATTTGGTCCCTAGGTACACATTTCAGTGCTCAAGATTTGGACATTATAAAGGAGGAAAGGGAAGAAGAGGCACATAAGAATTTTGCTTATGCCTTACTGGCCATAGCTGTGGAAGTTGCTCATTCATATCTCTGTTAGAGGACAAGAAATCAAGTTTTAATTTGAACTGCTTCTCTAGGAGAGGCAGATTTTTGGGAAACAGAGTTCAACATGCTGCTATTTGGTTCAGCTATTCTACAATGTCTGTTACTCTCCTACATCTATCTCCTAATCAGTCACTTGACTTCCAGATTTCATATATGTATGAAATTTCACACACATACACACGTCTCCAGGACATACATACACTCATGTACATATGCATAAAAACATACATACTCTCACAGTCACACATCATCTGTCACCTGAATATCATCATTTGGCTGTCCCTTACACACCTCAAATGCAACATGTGCCTTAGTACTAACGAACTTCTATCTTTTAATCCTAAACATCTCTGTTTGTGTTACTTTTCTCAATGAATGACAACTCTACCAATAACCTGGGCTTAGCATGAGAGTTGACATTTCTCTGTCCTCTAAATAACATATTAAGTCAATAGTACCCTTAACAAATCTTTCTAATACTCTCTGCTTCTACTGTTTTTAGTATGAATGATGTTTATTTGCCACAAAAGTACTTTTTGTTCCAGTCTTTTTTCTTTTTCAAAGTATATTTTTCATGATAATTATAGTGATATTTCTTTTTGTTAAGTTTATTTATTTTGAGAGAGACCAAGTGAGTGGGGGAGAGGCAGAGAGATAGGGATAAATAGGGACAGAAGGAAAGAGAGAGAGAGAGAGAGAGAGGGAGAATATTTTAAGCAGGCTCCATGCTGCCAGCACAGAGGCCCAAGTGGGGCTTAAACTCAAGAAACTGAGATTATGACCTGAGCCGAAACCAAGAGTTGAACATTTAACCAACTGAGCCACCTAGGCTCCCCTAATGATCTTTCTATGACAAAAATCTGATTATGAGTGAGTGTGTGTTTATGTATCTTCCTGTTTTTCTCTGTATACCAGAAATAAGATCTATTTTCTCTGCCTCTGGGAGCGTATTTCCTTTGCAGATATAATTCTATAAAACTGGGTCTAAAGTCTATATTTGCAACATGTGAGGTAAATGTCCAGGGAGTGAAAAATTGGCTAAGCAGCCCCATTTATTTATTTATTTATTTATTTATTTATTTATTTATTTATTGGCTAGAGGCCTTAGCTACTTTCCCTAGGGGGCTTATACTTTTTGGAATTATAATGTACTATACACTACACTATTCCATAAAACAATCAGAAGTCATATATTTTTTTTTAATGTTTTATTTATTTCTAGCAGAGAGAGAGAGAGACAGCGTGAGCAGGGGAGGGTCAGAGAGAGAGGGAGTCACAGACTGAAACAGGCTCCAGGCTCTGAGCTGGGAGTCAGCACAGAGCCCGACGCGGGGCTCGAACCCACCAACCGCGAGATCATGACCTAAGCGAAAGTTGGACGCTTAACCGACTAAGCCACCCAGGCGCCCCACAGAAGTCATATTTTAGTCTATTGTTAGCTCTCGTTTTTTTGGTACTCAGTTAGATAAAATGTGAAGAAATGAGTAATTATTACTTCAAATCCCCCCAATTTTCTAGCCTGACGTCATTTCCTACAGATCTTTACATATTAGAATGGCAGTGGAGGCGATACCAGCTTCTTTCAGAATTTCTCAGAAACTAATACTTTTCTTCTGTGTTCCCTACCTAGGTTAGGATTGACAGATTTAGCAAACAAAAACATTTCATTTGGCAATGCAAATTCCAAATTAAATCACCCAACATCTGACCAGATTCCAAATGCACAAACTGTGTGTGACCATTAACCTCATCTTAGCGCGTTGCTTTCTCTCCTTTATTTCATTTATTTTTACTACTTATACCATCAAAACACCTCTCAAGTGCCTTCGATTCTCAGTTCCCCACTCCCAGTATCCTCTCTCACCTGGCATATTGCTCCAGGCTCTCAACTGCTCTCTCTGTCTCAGAACTTACCTCACAGCATTCCATCCACTATACTGCAGTCAGAATACTCTCTTCAAACTGCAAATCTAATCATACAATTCCATTCACCCTTCTGTGTAAAGTCCAAACACCTTATATCACCACCCAAATTCCTCTATGGCATGGCCTTGGTCCATTTTTCTAGAATCTTCTATCAGCATTCTAGAGCCCAAACAGAGGAATTGAAATTAGTCCGTGGGGGTTAGGGGAAGCACGTAAATATTTCAGATCAAGGAAACAACATGGGAGATAGAGAACTTGGCACATTAGAAATTATAGCACAAGTAAATGTGGATGGGAAAGGAGAAGGGGAATACATACGAGTAATGGAGGAACATGGTCATTGACTGCCAGGCTTTACAATCAAGAGTTCTTCTTATTTCCTCTCAAAAATTTGCCATCCTCCTAGAAGAATGACATCCTTAAGTTTTCCAACAGAGCCTTGCATTTTTCCACTGCAGCATAGACCACATTCTATCATAACTACCAGGTCATATCTTTGGCCACCTCTCTCCTCCCCTTATCTTGTATGTTTCATGAAGGCAGGGCCATATCTGTCTTGTTTATTTATTCTCAGTACTTTGAACATTGTCTTTATTCTATAAAGTACTCAGGAAATATTTGTTAAATGGATGAATGAATGCAATTACCCATCAGGAAAAAATCTGATTATGCTGTTCTTCTGCTTAAAACATATTTAGCTTAGGGCTTTAGAAAGCAGAGCCCAAGGCCAAAATAATCTGTTTTAATATTATTAGGGAATGTAACTATAGGCAAGCTCATGTGAGGAAGAAGAGTAAGTGGGGGAAGAAAGGAGACCGAATGTAAGCATTGTTAAAAAAAAAAAAAAAAACCCAAATCCAACCTTTTACATTTGAAGATCTGATTGGTTTTATTAAATGATTCATGAATTGGGCAACATTCCATTTAGCAAGGATAAGGGAGCTTGCTGAGCGAAACAAAAGAAAGGTTTTTAAAGACAGAGAAAGGAAATTAAAGAAAAAAAAAAGGAAGAAAGGAATGCATTGTTTAGGTAAGATTGACCTTCTGACAAGAGTAGTAAATTCCCTAGTTTTGACCAGGAAATTCCATATTGACTGGTTAAATATTACATTCATGTGGGGTTGAAACTGCAGTTAGACTAGGTATTAAGTGTTGGTTTGCTGACTTATTCTACATGATACTATTTTGGGCCTATGGTTTTCTTTTCTTTTTTTAATGTTAATTTTTTAAAAAGCTTATTTTGAGAGAGAGTGAGAGAGCATGCACACAAGAGGGGCAGGGGCAGTGAGAAGGAAAGATAGAATCTCAAGCAGATGCTGCACGCTCAATGACGAGCCTAGAAGCATCCAATGAAGGCTTGAAACGGTATGTTTGTGTGTCTTCCACAAAGTTGTTCTGAACCCAGGTAGCAGCTCAGTTAGAGGAAAAACTGGCTAGGGGATCCCAGGGACATATCTGTCCAAATGGATCTACAGGGGTGCATAAGGAGTGTCTAATGTAAAGCCTTCCATATAAACTTCTCACCCTTTAAGACATGGGTCCCTCTTAACTGTGTAACCTCATCTAATGGCACTACTACATCATTATCTAGTCTCCAGCAAATCTAAACTACTTGTGATTCCTGTGGTCCCTCAAACAGTCACACTTTTTACTCCTTCTGTGCCTTAGTGTCTGCCCTTCCATGTTTCAGGAATATTCTTCACTTTCCCCCTCACAGCTCACTCTTATCAGTAACCCTTTCAGAAGGCTTCTGTAAGCAATGCACAACTCTTTTTGAAGCTCCCTTTCTTTCCACAGCACACTCTACTTACTGTTATTCTCACATTAGGATTTGACTACATGGTTGCTTATCTGTACTTAGAGTCAAAGAAACTATAAGCTCTTTGAGGACATGGTTCATGTTTTATTAGTTTCTGGCTTTTTTTTGTAGCCTATATTGCATTTGATACATACCAGTATCAAAGCATATTGAGAATATAAAATCTTAGAGGGTCTATGAAATGATTCTGTAGAAGAATTTGGATTATTAGAACTCTGAAAAAAAATAACTGCATTTTGTTAAAAAAAAAGAATACTTTGTAAAAAGTAATATACAACAAAACCAGTGATGGTCCAAAGTCTTATTAGTGTACAGTTGTGCTTTTTAAAAAAAAACAAAACATCTTTCAGAGGTACTAGAGCTACTATAAACTGTAATGTAGCAATTACTATCTTAACTACAATACACGGTATAAATCAATTGTGGCATAAATCTTGTCTAAATGACCAAAGCATGAGCTAAAGCTCCCTTTGTAGTACATATTTCTCTTTAGTTGGTTTCACTCCCTTTAGGCTTATGGTTTGTGAACAGAGGCTTTTAAGGACAGGAAAACCAGGGATCATTTTATTTCAGTCTTCCAAAAATAATATCCCTAGGAAAGCCTACAGTCTAGAAGTAAATACCTAGTGGCTTACGAATATATTTGCAATGGAAAGCAGGAGACTGCTGGACTGATAAGTAGAAGAGAATTAGTTTTTTATCCTTGGTACAAATATTTTTAAATGTCTCAATGTCGTAAAGCAGTGAATCTTAATCTTGGCTTTGTGATTCTTGAGATGCCTT
Source organism: Proteles cristata cristata (assembly GCA_017311185.1). Taxonomy (NCBI): domain Eukaryota; kingdom Metazoa; phylum Chordata; class Mammalia; order Carnivora; family Hyaenidae; genus Proteles; species Proteles cristata. The sequence goes on from JAESUZ010003082.1 coordinate 1,452,584, forward strand.
AAAAATTGCAAATATTCAAAACAAGTATAGTTAATTCTCTAAGAATCTATCATAGGCTTTACAAATGATTATTCTTGTAGAAGGAGATAATCTAACAATGATAGGATTCAATTCCAAAAACCTTTGGAAACCTTAGTAGAAAAATATGATTGTTGCACTACTGTCCTATGACCCCCCAAAATGAAATTTTTTTAAAAAATGTGATAGTCAGCTCTCTCTTTGCTTAATCAAATAATTGTACATCTCACCTTTGTGAATGTATTCCAAATAAATTTCTTCAACTCTAAATTTAGTGATGCTGTGAATTCTATGATTCTGTGATTCTAGAGGCATTTCCAAAGGACACATCACTTGATGTCCTCTCTGTGAAGAAAGAAGGAGGTGACACCAAAAGCTCATTTCAGTTGAGTTCCTTCTGTGTTAGGCTCTGCACTGGACACTGGGATATATCCATTTGGTAGTTCTAAAAGTGTTGAAAATAAGATTTATATAGAGGTGTCTGAATTATCAACACTACATATCCAGTCTCCCATTTAATCCAACTCCCCTGCAGTTTCCTTTCACATGGATATGAGCAAGTAAGATTTGATTTAGTCCCTTCTATCTTCTATGGCTACACACACATTGTTTGTAGCTACCACTTCCTTTTCCTTCTTATGTTTTCTAGTCTTCATGTGACATTTTTGTTTTATTGTTTTGCTATTCTCTTTATGAAACACAAATGAAATTATTTAACTATTCAAACTTACTTCATTTATTTTGTTTTGGTGTACCCACGTTTGCTTATATTTATCTGAAAAGTATTAGTCTCCCATTTCAAAAGAAATTCAATGGAAAATAGCTTTCACTAATTTGAATAACAAATAGAACAATGAAGAATTCCAGTTATAATAACATCTATGGATATTCAGTTGTAGTGAAAATATTAAAGTGATATATCCAAATTCGAATTGAGGCCAAATTTAAGCTTACATTCTCAGCAAACCACCAGGAAGCAGATGGGCAGGTAGAATCCAGTGATATGACTAATTTAATTTCTGTAGTTTCCATAGGCTCATTTATTATATGAATGTTTTAAAATCTGTCTTGATTATCCAAAGTCAAGAATCCTAAAATGATGCTTTAATGAATCTTGAATCCTAGAAAGGGGAGGGAGGAGGAAATCTTCAAATACCAGCACAAATGGAATTTTATGCTGTTATTCTTTGTAGTGGCGTGAATCACAGGCTTTTATTCGCTCAGCATTCTACCAGTAAATAATCAATGTAAGTCACTCTCCCTGGAACATAACTAAAAGCCTGCTACCGAAAGACAAGGCTGCTTTACGTACAAATATGGAAGTGTATGCTCTCTAAGGAATAATGATCCTCTTTCTTCCTTCTTCCTGCTACAATAAGAGGGTCCTAACCTGCTTTTAATTGCAGTAGTATGCTTGCTGTGAGAAATGACATTTTAATGTATAGGATACTAAAGGGTTTTCCAATGTTGGCTTGAAACAAGTCCAATTAATTTGTTATCATTTCAATTATCTTGCCCCAAATGCATGCATTTAACTGAAGTATCAGTGTGGTGGGGAGGAGGAAAATCGTAGTTTCTTGACATCTCTGTGGTATTCACATGGCTGGTGTGGTTTCATTAGGAAAATGTTTAAAAACCTGACAGGCAATTTTCCAGATCATATTCTGATAAATATGTTGAGGTGAGCTGACTGTCCTCCTTTTCCCTGCCACTTCACTGCACTGGTGAGGGTGATTTTATATGAGGCTGCACAGTTCCCTTTTAAGATGAGAGGCTAGAAAATCGCTGGGGGGGGCTGGGACAGCCAAAGCTCTCAAGACCTCTCCAACATGTTCAATAAAAACACACATCAGTGAACTGAGAGGTCATAGATGGGAGTTTTCAACACAAACAGATTACCATCATGAGATTCATGGTGGCACCTTAAGAGGATGGCTCTACTGTAGGGAGTAATTTTAACATGTGCATGACTCTGTACCTCAGAACATGTGTTATTTACAAAAAAAGAAGTTGAAAATTTGCTTGAAAAATACTTTTGGAGTGTCCGGGTGAGTTTTGGTTGAATTTCCCTCTGGTTGGGGTGTATTAGTCCTATTCATTATTTTGATTAACTTATTAATTTCCTGTGAAATAACTCCAAGGGAAAAAATGTAAAAACTAAGCAACTGCTAATGTACCAGGGATCCACTGCCAAATAGAAATGTTCAGGACCTGTCTTCACCTGTTCCTCTCACCATTTCAATCCCTATACATAAACTATAGGCAGCAGAGGTGTTTCTGCTCATGTTTAACATGCATTTCTATTCTTTTATTAATTCCTGGTCTAGCTGAATTCATTCCCCACATGATCTATTCATTTGCTTATTTCACTACTACCTTAGAATTCTAAAATACTTATATTAGCAAGAATATCATAGGTCATTTTAGTCCAGCTCCCTAGGGAATCTGAACCTCTATAAGGAAGGATATGTCAAGATCACATTTCTGTTAGTGGACAATCTGAGACTAAAATCTAGGTTTTCTTATTTCCAATAGTAGTAGGAGCACATGTTGAGAAATTTGGATATCAGGGCTGAGAACCTAGGTCTGTCTCTTTATCTCTTTTAAATCTCAGTTCTGCATTTATGAAATAGGAGCAGTAGCAGCTGTTTTGCACACTCACAAAAATATGCAGAGGATGCCAAGAGATGATGTATAGGACAGTACTGAGTAAGAATAAATGGCAGTCAGGTATTTGCCACTTTCATAAAGAAAAGGAAACGAGATGGATGCTGCCAAGCATCTCGCTGGCTTTCCTGTGGGCTGCATCTTTAAGCTGAATCACCTCAGAGAATTTTCAATGGTGGAAAATCTGGTGACCTGAATTAGAGACCCAATTTTGCAAGTAAAATGAATGCGAGTCTATCAGTGTCTCGAGGGTAAACTCACGTTAATTAAGCTCATAGTAGCAAGGTTGAAAATTTGTCAATTTAGAAAGGGAACTCTTGCTGTCATCTATTGGAGAACCCCTACATCTCTAAAAACTGGCACATCTCCACTGGAAGCCAAACCATGCAGGAAATGAATTTATAATCCAATGGTTTCCAAGAAGTTACGGAGTCGGGGTAAAGAAGTCAGTTAAATGATTCAAATGTTCAGTGGCATCAAGCATAGATAGCCCTTTGGCACCACTTCTATGAAATAAACAAGAACAAACATTTATTAAACATTTATAATGTGCCAAGCATTGTGCTAAGTAATTTGCAAGAATTATCTCATGGAATATTTACAAACATCCTAGGCAGAGAGCATCCTTTTTATACTGATTATTCAGAAAAGGAGGTAAGGCCTAAAGAAGTTGGCTGCTTGTTAACCGCTTCAATAATATCTTGCGTGCCTCTCCTGGATATTCACTCACTTCCAGCCACTCTGCACTTGTATCAGCTTTTGAAAACCTCAGGCACAAATCTTTGTACTGCTGTTCTCTCTGCTTGGCATGCCCTTCTCTTAGACATCCTCATGGCTCTTTCCTGCCCTTCTTTCCAGTTTTGACTCCAAAATCATTGTCTTATTAAGATTTTCCTTCCTTATATCTAAAATGCCCAATCAGCCCCATCCAACATTTCATGCACCCCAAACCTATTTTACTTATTTTTTTTCTCAAGGTAGCTATTAGTAGCAAACATTTTATTGTCCTTTTACTGTCTGTCTCTTCCACTAGAATGTAAGTTCCATGAGGATTGTTTGTTTTCCCATAGTTCTCTATTGCCAATAGATTCCTACCTGACTCTGTGCATGTTTAATAAACATTAACTAAATGATTGGTTGAAGCCACTGCCCAAGGTGGTGGCTTGAATGGGGAATCCACGCAGGCCATTAAACATTATCTCCTCCCTCTTAAAGCAGTAGAAAGGACCAGAATTAGTGAGTTTTCTCCTATGACCTTCCTTAGGCTATGATGCTTCCATTACTGACTAATTTGCCACCTAATTAATGACTTTTTTCTTTAACACCTTCATCTGCTCTTGTAATCTGGGAATCATACTTTCAGGATACTACTTTACAGGAAGCTCTCTCGTGAGAAGATAATTTAATGAAGGAAAAGGACACAAAGTAAAATCATTTAAAAGAAGAAACAGATTTTCATAGGAAATTGTGGAAAAAATAGAATCTTACATCTTGAAAATTTTAATAAATTTATTTCATCTTATATTTAATAAAGTATCTCTTATAGTTGTCATTATGTGCTATTTTTAAAGAATAAATAACAAGTGAATCAAATTATACTTTCTATAACAACACATGGTGATATTATGATACCATAGAATCCTTTGCTTTCTTTGGACTTTCTCAGTCTGACTATAAGTAGCCTTATTTTTATAAAATTATTTGTGAGTTTAATTGATTTTCCCAAGGTCTTGATTTAATCCTCTCCTATCTTAATACTTCCCCTTAGGAATGCATTGTATCATCATCCTACTTTTTTTTTCCCTTTTTGCCTTTAACTCACAAACTGCTGAGTCCTCATCTGTGACATCATGTTCAAAGATTTTTATGAAATCCTTCATTTTATTTTCATTGTATTATTATATATTAACCGATGCCAGTTAGAATCAAACAGAGACGAATCATGAAGGTATATGTGGGGCAAAGATAAAGATAATTAAGAGTTAAAGACAAAAGGATATGCTAAGCATATTAGTAAATGATTTAAGACTTTCATTTTCCTATGCGATTTCAAAGCTATGAGTAATCAGTTGATAAAATATTCTAAAAACTACCATCCCCTTTGTGATTCCTTGTGTAGTTTTTAAAGGGCAAATCATTTTAAAGGGCATCTGAGTTGCCATTATGTGCCAGGCACTCTGCTAAGAGTTATATGTGTACGTTACTGCCCACAACAGTTTAATAATAGGGAAACCGAATCCCAGTACTCTGCTACTGAATGATAGACTTTGTCTTTCCAACTCTTAACAAGCTCCTGGCTCTTTCAACACAGAGTTAAGCTTTGGGATAGATGAAGCTCCTAATGCGGTTTTATTCAAAGACCTCTAGGTAGAAGACTCTTCCATCAAGTAATTTCCTCCAATAGCTTGCCAAAAGTTCTCTTATTGGTGATTCATCACTAGGAATTTATGACTTCAGAATTTTAGTTGGCCTGTGGTTTTATGCCGAAGACTAGTTTTTAACAGTTGATTAAAAATGAAAATAGGGGCACCTAGGTAGCTCAGTCGGTTAAGCATCCAACTTGGGCTCAGTTCATGATCTTGTAGGTTTGTGAGTTCCAACCCTGCAGCGGGCTCTCTGCTGTTAGTGCAGGGCCTGTTTATGATCCTCTGTCTTTGTCTCTCTGCCCCTCTCCTGCTTTGTGTGTGTAACATTTAAAAAAATGAAAATAGCAATGAGCGTGGCTCCTGGACAATTTCTTTCATGTTCAAGGGTTTTAACTTCTCTGAGTCTGTTTTTGTCTCTATTGACTGAGGATAAGAACTGCGCGCTGAGATTGAATGAAGCTCAGAGAGACAATGGATATACAGCTCAAATGGCAAATACATATGTCATTATATAATAATTAACTCCAGATAAAACATATTAACCTACAAATTAATATCTACTTGAAAATAAAGCTCTCTAGCATATCTCATAGTAAAGACTGCTCACTCAATGTTTGGCAATTTGAAGAACATTTAAAGAAAGTAAATAGTAACTTGAATTGTTCAGGATGTTTTCACCTGCAAGCAACAGGTAATTGCAAAGTCAAAGTGCTTAAAAAATGGGGACACTTTTTATATTACATAGGAAGAAGAAAGAAGATGTGGGGAGTATGCCCGGACACTGTTACTAACTCACATTGATCTCAGGCTCTGATCTTTTCTCTCAGGCTTCACCCTGTGGTCTGGAACAAGATGGCCACAGTAAATCTGGGAATCACACTTGGCCACAAACATCAAGCTTACTGCTCCAGGGCCTCCAGAGTCTTACAATTCCTTTTGCCAGCAATATCCTTTTTCTGTGGCTAATTTCTCCACTGTATTCAGAGCTCTGTTCCAAAGTCACTTTAATGAAAACTACAAGCTTTATTTTGCTCACAAAGATACTTTTTGCACACCAAAGATTATTCAGAGATTTATTTTCGTTTTAAAATAAATGTTCAATTTATTAAAGTTGTGCTCTTAAGATCACATTCTTAATAAATCCAACTTACATAATCAATTATTCTGTTTTTAAGACTAATGATTATCTTTAAAAGAACATAGATTGGGGTGCCTTGGTGGCTCAGTCTGTGAAGCGTTCTTGCGGTCCATTAGTTCGAGCCCCACATTGGGCTCTGTGTTGATAGCTTGTACACTGGGACCTGTTTCAGATTCTGTCTCCCTCTCTCTCTGCCTCTCCCCTGTTCACACTCCATCTCTCTCTCTCTCTCTAACTCAACAATAAACATCAAAAATAAATAAATAAATAAATAAACGAACACTGGTTAATATGTGTTCCCTTTTATTACTTTAATTTTTTAATATTTATACTGTATTTACAAATTTTATATATTTATCTTGCTAAAGTAGTATTTTTATTTACTTTAAATAACAAATGCTTCCAAGTAAAATAATTCTTATAAATACAGTGAGGTTTAAATATTAGAACAAGTCAGAGGGTAGACTTGACAATCTAATAGGCCAAATTCTCTTTAACCCTACTTGTACAACCAAATATTTGCATTGCCAAATATGCACACATTCTTAATATAAAATATTAATGGAAGGGGTTTTATTTTATTGTTGCAAACATTTCTAAACTTAATTATAAATCTACTGAGGGTTTCAAAGATGACTGACTATATCCAATAAGGAAACATATCACACCACACAATCTTCGGAAACATTTTTCCAAGTAACTTTTGATGTTATTCTCTTAGCTTGGAAGCCTGAAGTGACTAAAATTTAATGAAATCTGTTCACAGTCCATAGCAAGGACTTGATGATATAGAAGAAAATGTGATCATGGAAAGGCATCCCTTATTTTTTAAAAATATCATCACTAATTTTTAAGTGAGATTAGAGTCTGCAACTTCCATCCAAATAGTTATGCAATTTGAGTTAGTTTCCTTTTCTGCTGGCTCTTGAGATATGCAAACATCTTTGTTATCTAAATGTAAAGATCATTGGACATGACAGAATCCTAGATTCTTTTCATATAGTCTTGTTTCTTTTTTATTTTTTTTTAAATGTTTGTTCATTTTTGAGAGAGAGAGACAGAGTGTGAGTGGGGGAGGGGCAAAGAGGGAGAGCGACAAAGAATCTGAAACAAGCCCCAGGCTCTGAGCTGTCAGCACAGAACCTGATACAGAGCTTAAATCCACAAACCTTGAGATCGTGACCTGAGCCAAAGTCTGACACTCAATCAACTGAGCCACCCAGGCACCCCTATTCTTTTTTTTTTTTTTAATGTTTTATTTATTTTTGAGACAGAGAGAGACAGAGCATGAACAGGGATGGGGCAGAGACAGAGGGGAACACAGAATCTGAAGCAGGCTCCAGGCTCTGAGCTGTCAGCACAGAGCCCAATGCGGGACTCCAACCCCCGAACTGTGAGAATATGACCTGAGCCAAAGTCGGGACGCTCAACCAACTGAACCAGCCAGGCACCCCCAGGCACCCCTATTCTTGTCTCTTAAGATCACACAGTCATTACTGTCATTAAAGTGATATCCAATTGTATTCTAATTTCCTCCCTGACTTTGCAGTCACAATTTCTGTGTCACTTTACATGGAAACCTTTGCAAATCACATTTGTTGAAAACAGTATTCTCCTTCCCTATATTTCTATCACCAAGTTAACTTTTCTTCATAGCACTGTTCATTCCCTGAGACATTATTGATTGATTGATTCATATTTGTTTTGTCTCTTTCCTTTAAAATATAAGCTCTATGCAGAGCAATGATATGTATATCCTATTGTAACTACCCACTATTCTCAATGCCTTGAAAGAGTTGAATACTAGGCATTCAAAAATGATTGTTGAATAGATGAATGAAAAAAATGAAGGGGCAAGACATACATCCAGTGCTTATCCATAAATTAATGTATTGCTAGAGAGAATCAGACTGCCATGATTGTCTTAAATCATGTACTCCAGAGCTGGAGCTCCAGAGCACATATGATTTCATATCCCCATCGTCATGGGTGCTAAGGTGGGTTCCTAAGTACAATTCTGTAGGTAAACAACTGGAAACAATCCACTTAAATGCTTCTAATAATCACATCTGGGAAAAAAGAAAAAGGAAGTGGGGATTGATTAAGGGTAACAAAACACCATAATCCCCCCCAAAGATAGTAAAATACCTCAGAAAGATTTATAGAATAAATCACACGACTATTCAATCTTATTCTGCCCAATGTAGTGGAGAACATAGTTACAGTGCCTCTTATCCCAGCCTCACAGATCACATCATAGAGATAAAAAAATATTAAAAACATAATTATTTTTTCTTTGAGATGTAAAAGAAAACCATTCTTATCTTATGTATTGGCTCTTTCATTAGATTTTTTTCTTAGATAAATGATAATAAGGATATAATTTTCTACTGACAACTCCTCTTTAACAGATCTCTGACTAACTTAAATACTATAATATAACACATTCCATTCTACCACACTTGCAAAGATGTTGGTAATTCTATACTGAATAAAATGTTACAAAGTAATGCAACCAATCCAGTTGGCCTCAAAACCCCTTCTAAAATTAGGTAAATACTATATTACTCAACATAATATCAATGTATCACTGGCCTTCAGAGTAGTTTCTGGGAGTGAGAACAGAATTTGGCTCAGGGAGTTTTACCTGATTCTTTCTTTATTCAGTAGCACAAGACTCCTCAGTAGTAAGTCCTTAGGTCATCATACCTCCCAGTTATTAGAATTCATAACTTTAATATAGTTATTATCCCTTAATTATGCAGTTATAGAGATGCCATATAGTCCTAACTACAGACAAGTAAAGAAGGGGAATTCAGAAAAAGGACTTCAAATAATTGAGAGACTTTCTTTTTGATAATACTTGAAAAGGGACAAAAATACATACTAGGCTACAAATTGTCTCTGAAAACAAATGTATATTAAAATGTATTTAGTGGTGAAAGTTGAAGAAAACCTGTAATTTTATACTTGAAAGAGAACCTTGGAGAGTCAAGTAATAGTCAAATATTTTGTTATTTTGAAAATTAAGGAAACTGAATCCCGGATAACATTAGAGGATTTGCACACAGTTACATGAGGAAGGAACTTAATCAGAAATATAATGATCCTGACTCCCAACCCGGTGCTCTTTCTTCCCTGATGTGCTTGGTAAAAGAATCTGGATAAAAATTCATGCTAAAAAGAAAATCTAACTAAAAATAGTGGATATCTCCCCAGAGAAGGGCTTCCATTCAATCCTGCTGAGTATGAATCATGTCAATTTATTAATTCAGCAAATATTTATTGAGTGACTCTTATGCATATAGGTATTATCCTAGGTACTGGGAATACAGTAGTGAATGAAAAAAAGATAAAAATCTCTCCCTCTTCCCCCCCTTTCTTTCTCTATCTCTCCATAATGTATGATATAAAATATATATCATATATATATTTACATATATATGTAATTTATTTCTTTTTTGAAAGAGTAAATAATAGTCCATTAAAAAGGTAAAGCTCATTGGGACTCCTGGGTGGCTCAGTTGCTTAAATGTCTGACTTTGGCTCAGGTCCATGAATTTGAACCCTGTGTCAGGCTCTGTGCTGACAGCTCAGAGCCTGAACCCTGCTTCACATTCTGTGTCTCCTCTCTCTGCTCCTCCCCTGTAGCAAAATTATAGCACAGAGAGTCATGACATCGAGGCTTTTCTTTCCAGGAAGCAACTTTATTCCATCCGGCATTGCTCAATTGCATTCATACCCAAAGAACTGAGCCCCGAACACCACATGGTGTGGTTTTTTAAATGTATTCTTTACTTCTTTGTCTCCCATATATGGTAACACACAAACATGCAGTCTGATTAAAGTGGTCTCATGTTACAAGGTTATGAGGGATGTTGTCACATACGTGAATAGCAAGGTTGCCTTGAGATATTCTTTTTTGTTTTTTCTTTCCTTAGGGAGGAGGAGACCCTACCACATCCCTACTTGTTCTCTCTCTCTCTCTCTCTCTCAAAAATAATAAATAAATGTAAAAAAAAAAAAAGTAGGGGCACCTGGGTGGCTCAATCGGTTGGGCGTCTGACTTCGGTCCAGGTCATGATGTCACGGTTTGTGAGTTTGAGCCCTCCATCGGGCTCTGTGCTGACAGCTCAGAGCCTGAGGTCTGTTTCAGATTCTGTGTCTCCATCTCTCTCTGCCCATTCTTGACTTGTTCTCTGTCTGTCTCTGTCTCTCAAAAATAAATAAATGGTATAAAATTTTAAAAAAACAAAACAAAGTAAAGCTCATGTAAGTGCAATAACTTGATAACTACCAGGAAGAAATGTAATAAATAATAAAATCCAGGTAACTATTATCAATTAACAGCCAGATGTTCATTATTTATTTGGGCCATAGAATAGATTGTAAAAGGGTTTTATTATTTGCTAGTAAAGGATGAGCCCCATGGATAAGGCAACCATTTTGCATACATACATACAGATAATTAAAGAGAAGATTAATTCTATGACCTTTTCAGAGTGAAAGGATTGTAGTGACTAAGAGATCTCATTTATTCAGCTTCACTGGCAAGTAGCAACTTCCACATTTGTGCATTTCCTACATTAACAGGTTCATTCATTCATTTGACAAATATTTGTGAAGCACTTTCTATTTGCCAAGTCTTATTTCCAGGAACAGAGATAAAGGAAAATGCAAGATAGTCTTGCTCTGATACAGTCATGCCATTAATAAGTAAATAGATGCATAGATATGACCAGGACAAGCAACATGAAGAAAAGTATAGATGGTAAGAGTTTAGGGAGGAATTAGAGAGGTGCTATTTTAAATAGTATGGTCACATAATGATTCTTCTTGGAATGAAGATAAAGTTTTACATGAATATTTTACAAATATGTTGCAAACACACAGAAAAGTATTTGCAAGGACCGGCCCACCATAAATGTTTCAGAAATCTTGGTGATATTAGTGTTAATCGGTGGTAAAGGACAAGTGATTTAATAATCACCATTTATATAAATATATGAATACAAGGAAATGTGTCTGTTGCGAACACAGTAATTGCATCAGATGGAGAGAAATATTCAAATCTTTTCTCTACCTAAGGAACATACTCTTAAAATCCTAACCATGCCTTCCATTGTTCCACAATCTTAACATGGCCTAACACACTTCTAATCCAGCTCTTGGCTAACTCTCAAGTCTCTCATCACATATTTCCTCTACATGCCGTCTATGTTCTCTTAGTATCTGGAATAGATGACAGATTATTAAAATTGGAAGGAACAAAACACGCAGCATGCATTCTTATGGGAGTGGTAGAAAACAAACATCAAGTTAGTAAACAAGATAACTGTTGACAGGTGTGATGAAGATGTTATGGAAAGAAATCAATCAGGTTGGGGAAGGTGGGGGCAGGTACATGGAAAGACAGCAGAGGCTCAGGAAGAAAGGGAGGGCGATGCACAGGTATCTTTGGATAGCTTAATTAAAGAATAAGAGGACATCACCTGCCAAGAGAAGAGTATTTGAGATACAAGTGCTACAGAATTCAAAAGCCTGGAGTCAGAAGAGTTTGCGATTTTGTATGTACAGAACCGAGACCAGTGTTACTTCACCATAGCAAGCTCAGTGGTTGATGTTGAGGGGATTTGCAAGAAGCAGGTAGGATCAATTCATGAAGCACTTTTTAGGCCCTGGCAGGGACTTTGGAATGAAGAGACACATACAAATTTTAAGCAGGGGGATAAGGTGGTATGATTCCAATGTAACCAGTTTTCATTGGCTCCTTATGTAAAGAATGGATTCCAGGAGAGGAAGACAGGCTGTTGAGGAGCCTGCTGGCAGGCTATTTTAAGACTCCAGCTGAGTGACGGTGTAGACTTGGCACAACACGCAGTTGCAAATAGACAGAATTTATGTCAGCACAAGAGCTTGCTACCTGTTCATGGAACCCCTTTCATCTGAGCCCTAAACAAATATTGATTGAAAAGTAGAACTGCAAAAGGAAAGTCCTTTCTTTTCATCTGTGACAGTGCAACTGACATAAATTCTGTCTATTTGCCACTGTGTGCTGTGTCAAAAATCTATGTTTTAAAGATGTTTAGTAAGAAATCAAAGATGGTAAACAGCCCATTCTGTTAATAATAAACACACATGAACCTTTACAAATATTCAAGATTTGTTATGTTCCTGGAGTCAATAATCTGAAAATACTCACCCTATATACACTGTAATGTGTGGCCGATATTAGAAACTGGTGATTGGTAGGATTTCATGATCAAAAGCTGCATGACTTCAGATTTCTATGGAGAAAAATGTAGATGTCCTTTCACACTGAGACAGTCATTTGTTCTGTTCCTGGGAGTGTTATCTGCCGAGAACTTGCAGCCAAGATCTTTTCCAGGAGAAAAGTAAAGAGCCTTGTCCAGGGTCCTCTCTCTTCCCTGGGAGGCACTGCATTCAATGACTTATCCATAGAAGAGGCTGGAACCCTGTACCTTTTTGCTTCACCTTGGGGCTCTGACCGACAACTCCTCTTGAGCTCCATGGGATTGACTGAGGCCTCATTGCAAGGGTTTCACAATTTCTCTTCTGACACATCCTGCTTTCTTCATTCCCTCACAGGCATTCTTATGAAGAATGCTCTCTAAGAAACCACCTCCATGAAAAGATTCAGCTCAGAGTCCATTTCCCAAAAAAAAGAAGGCTAAGATTAAAAAGAAGTTTATGACTATCTCAAATGAGTGATGAAAAGCAAAAATTGCTTGTAGGTCCTTAGGATAATCTACAAGAATCATTAGGAAATTGCTTTCTGTTTTAAGAAACAGAAACATGGATTATACTGGCCACTTTGAGTTATGAAAGCATTCTGCCTAAAATATGGAATTAGTATTTTAAGTGTGGGATTAGCTGTTTTATCTCCGTCTCTCTATGTCTCTGCAGAACTGTTACACTGGCCAAAATAAAATGTGATATAATGTGATGCTTGGAGGCCTTTCATCACATTAGTAACTCAATTTTGAACCATATCAGAGAATTTGTCATTACACTTTGTATGAAACTTGACAATGGAGTTACAAAAACTTTCTGAGGCAAATAACTCTTAGGAGAAAAGGGCTAAGAGATTTGCTGCCAGTGTTGGCATGTTAGGTGGTCTAGATCCCTAACCTGAAATCGCATTTTCTATAGTCTTTGTATTCTGGTTGGGTTGTGATTTTTTTCAAAGGATTATAGCACTTCAACCAGTGTTTGGAGCTAGCTGCAACTTAGGAAAAAAGTGATCATACATACAGGTACCTACCCATACTTATTTTTTTTTTTACCTCTGCTATGTATGAGATTACAATAAAAATAAGTATTATTTGTGCATTATGTAATACAACTTAGATCTGTATCCATTAGACTTTATTTCATAACTATTGCCTCTACAGAAAATCTTGAGTTATCACTGATGAACTTCAGTTGGAAAGGCAAAGAATCATATTCTTTTATATAAAAAGAACTCACTCAATGAGACAAAAATTATGCTCGCTGGATTTAGGAAATAGATATCATGACAATATGGCCAGTAGTATTGTCTTGAACATATTTACCAACTTTAGCTTAGGGTCCACATGATTTAAAAGGGATCAGACTTTAAAGACATCAGCAAGGGGTGCTGCGTGCCTCAATTGGTTAAGTGTCCCACCTTGACTCATGTCCGACTTTGACTCAGGTCATGATCTTACACACAGTTCTGAAAGTTGGAATTGTCAATAAAGTCAACTGTCAGTGAAGGGCTTGCTTCAGATTCAGTTTCTCTCTGCCCTTCCCCCTCCCCTCAAAATAAATAAATAAACACTTAAAAAATAATATCAACAAGATCTAAGATCTTCCAGTTACAAGCATGTCCATCTACTTACTCAATGCATTCTGGGTTGAAGGGTCAACTTTTGCAAGTTTCTCAAAGTAAAATAAATTCTGGGTTAAAAAAAAAAATTGAAGTAGTTGAGCCTGCCAAATTCTGAGTGGATAAAAGATAATGCTGACTTATTCAAACTTCAGTTTTGATGTTTTGACTTTTTTATTTTTTTAGATTTATTTACTTTTGAGAGAGAGCGGGTAAAGCAGGGAAGTGGCGGCGGCGGGGGCACGGGGGAGGGCGGAAGTGCTGGGGGGGGGCGGGGACAGAAGATCCAAAGTGGGCTTTGTTCTGACAGCAGAGAGGCTCAACTCACCAACCATGAGATCTTGACCTAAGCCAAAGTCAGAGCTCAACCGACTGAACCACCCAGGTGGCCCTTAAAAGTTTGACTTTTTGAAGTGTTTAATGCAACAGTGTTTCCATCTTTAGCCTTACTTTAGATGCTAATCTTGTCATATTCAAATAAAGCATGGTTTAGGGAACTTAAAAGTGTTTTGTGTATCACTACTGGTTTCTCTTCCACTTTGAATTACTGCCAGTATCCATGTTTTTTGTACTGCTCAATCCTTCCTTAAGATTCCTTATAGTACAGGCTCAGAATTGACAGTTTAGTTAACAAAATTTGTGAAGGCATTGCATTATGGGGACAACATCTCAGCCATCAAAGAGCTTTTGGTGGGGGGGACAGTGCACATATACTTACCTTAATCTATGGTATGTGTAATGACTGTGTTTTGCATTTCATGATTGTTACTTTGCATCAATAAACATGAAAAATAAAGCTTTCACATTACTTTCCAAAGGTCATGGAAAAGAATTTATTTTCTTACTAAGAGAGACTTTCATAAAGATTTTTTTCAAAATGTGCTTATTCCAGAAAATTTATGGTAAAGAATTTTTGAAAAATCACAATCAGAAATTTCAATAAAGATACATATTTAAGCTGGACACTTATTCTTTGCTGTTCCTGTTCCTTTACTGTACTGTATATGTACAGAAGGAAGAAAGGGTACAGAGTCTTTGAATGCCATCATTGCAAATCACACATATGGCTGTAGAAAATAGACTCTGGGGAATAATATTGCTGTGTGGGGGAGATGCATCTCAGGCCAAAGTAATTTAATTTATCTAACCTAAATCAAAATTTCAAGACTCACTCATGAAAGAAGTGTATGTATTGTTCCTGTTTCTAATTCTTTTTTTTCAGGCTGGTCTGGTCCTTGCCTCCCACCCAAAGCAATGTTAAATACAAGGATCATAGTCTTGAAATTATTTGTTAAATAATTTAATAGACATTCTAATTTTTTAAGTTTCTCCAAATGCCACATGTTATTTTTAATAATACATCATACTATTTTGCATATATATGTATAAAATCTATTTTGGAAAATAGATAGCATAATATAGCAGACAGATTATTTCAGGTAGAAGTACATGTTGCCTGAAATCTACTATTACAAACTTACATGGTATTTATTTATTCAGAATGAATAATAATCTTCATATCTCAAGGGCAATGCACTAGAAAATGTACATAAAATCTTCTCTGCTGATTAACCTAACAGATAATAAAAGAATATGAACATCATAAAATTTTTAAAAGTGTAAATGAGGAGGTAATACGAGAGTGGGATTTAACAAATCAAAAAAGAGAGATGAAGCTAATTTTAATCTACTTTCTATGGTATGGCATTAGACATAAAAACACAGAATCTTTTAAGTTAAGGCAATGATATTGGTTACATTAAATCTTTCTTATTTTTATTTTTTTATCTCAAGAGGTGAAAATATGAAAATAGCTAAATGCTTGTAGGAATATTTAGGACCCCATTTAAATTATTTTGAATTTAAATGTAATTTTTACTAATACTGTTGAGCAATAAGTATAATTAGAATGATTTTGGCAAGGCTGGATACTTGAATAATTAAAGGAACAAGATTAATTTCAGGAGAAGCATCATTATCTAAAATCAAATATTAGAATCCATTTAAAAGGCAAGAGTAGGGATAGAGAATAACAAGAGTCACATTTTACAATTATTTAGGCTCATTAATAGCATACATATCCTTAAATAATACAATATTGATTTATATTGAATATAAATCTCAAAGCCTCACAATATATTAGTATTTGTTTCTTATGGAAAGTAATAACTAAATAATCTTGTCTGTAATTCTTACATTACAATTCAACAACAGTTTCCCAAATTGCTGTTTTCTTAATCATTTTTTGAATAGGCAATGTACACAAATTATAAATGCTCAAATACACTGAAAAGTAAGATTTTCTCCTATCTTTTTCCCCAAGCCAACTACTTTCCACAGAGCAACGTTTTTTTTTTTCTCACTAGTTTCTAGAATATCCTACATAGCCTTATATATTTTTGTTTAAATATTTGACCCCTGAGTAGGCTTTCAAGACACATTGTTTTTGTCCTTTCTTTAATCATGCAACAATCCCCCTACTGATTATTCTGTATTAGCGCATAAAACTTAAGAGCTGCGTAGCACTCCATAATTTAATCAGTTCATAGTAATACATGTTTGAGGCTGTTTCCTTTTTTAGTATTTTCATCATTACAAATATCACTGAAATGAATACAACTGTGCATACATCTTTGAACACATCTATGAAATGATTACTAGATGTTAACTTCTGATTAAAAGATACCTGGATTAATAACTTAACTAATGGTTATACACCCTGCAAAGAGGATTGACCAATTTATATGTTCACAAGCAACATGTGAAAGAGCTTATTTTTTTAAAAATGTGTCAAACTACAGCATTTTACAATTTTTAATCTTAGTCAATCTGAGTGAATCAATGGAGCTTTGGTTTGCATTTATCTGTTTAGCGAGGTTGAGATCAATTTATGTCTATTTGTGCTTAAATGACATCACATATCCTTTTCTGGAAGCTGTATTTTCATATCCTACACTGATTGTAAGAACTGAAAACTTAAAAAATACTTTAGATTTGTGCATTTGCAAAATGTGTGAATTATTTACAAGCATCTATTTCCCAGTAGGTGAACATTTCCATTGTTTCACATTCTTGGGTAGTTGGCAGAGCACCCTTGTGTTGCTATTGAAGCAAATAATGAAATCAATTTTGAGTTTAGAAAGATAACTATGGAAAATATATATTCACTACAGTAGTATCTGATTCCAGGGGCTGAGGGAAAGAGAACAGTGAATAATTACTTATTAAAATTCAAAAAATAGGGAAAAATAGCATTCCAATGACAAAGTATCATTATACATCCAGAATAGAGCACCATAAATATGATATTACACTCAAATTTCCAAAAGTACTGGTTTCTATAAATACCTGAATTTTATCATCATCATTGATTCTATTGTATGTCTTTGTTTAGAACTCATAGAGGCTATTAAATTTAATTACTTTCCCCTGAGGCTTGTATGGTAAAGGTGCATGCAAAGGTGGGGCCTCTAAATTAGAACAGATTCTCATGAATAAGGATGTCATTTATTTATTACAATTTGGAAAAAGCAGCAGGTCTGAAAGCTGCCTACTTCAGGTTCTGGACAAGTATAATGGTATGGGAGAAAAAGTGTATCTAATTTTGAATGATATGCCTGAGGAACTTTTCAGCAAGACCTATTCACTATTTCTTTGATATACTCTGAGCTTTTGGGGACAAGTTTTACAAAGAATGAAGGATAGCCCCAGCACTTAACTACCACTCTTCTCTGCTTCCTATCAGTTAGTCCTAATATTTTTGAAGTTAATTTTGTATATTACTAAACACAGAAAATAAGAGGAATAAACTAAAATACATAGACAATTCATTTTCTTATCTATATTCTGTTACAAACAGAATATTTGTATATATTTATATAAATTACATTATATTTATATAACATATTCTATATTCTGTAACAAACACTAGTTTGTTAATATTACAAACTAAATGCTTATTTCTACTTATATTTTGAAATTTTATATCATTTTTAAAATTTAATTCTTATATTGTTTTGGTCATGGCTGTGCAATTACAAAACAAAAACACCTGAAATGTGTGCTAAGCCATACTCTTCTTCCTTTTAAACTTTTCCTCCAAAAATGTTATTAAAAATATTTTGACTCTATGTATGTAGAAGAATCTAGGTTGAGATAAGTGACTTTATTTGTTTTATTTATTTTATGTTACTTTTTAAAATTTTCTTAACGTGTATTTACTATTGAGAGACAGAGGGAGACAGAGCATACGTGACGGAGGGGCAGAGAGAGGAGACACAGAATTGGAAGCTGGCTCCAGGCTCTGAGCTGTCAGCACAGCTGTCAGCTGACAAGGACCTGAAATCACAAAGGGAGAGATCATGACCTGAGCTGAAGTTGGACACTCAACCAACCTAGCCACCCAGGCGCCCCTGTTTGTTTGTTTTAGGCATAAACCAACAACAACAACAATAAAAACACAAGAAAGACCCCTGTTTGGATTATCTAGTCACATTTCTATGGGAACAGAAAGAAAATCTCTAGTCTCTCAAGTATATTACACAGATGTGAGAAAAGATGGAGAACAGTGAAATGAAACATGAAGAAATGAACTCTTAGCTATGAGAATAACTATTAATATTAAAGGTATCTCCTCCAACTGGATTTTGTAATGAAGCACCTTTGATTATTTTGGAATTTTTTTCCAAGATATTTTATGAAATAATCTATAAGGAAATTTATACTATGTTCTTCAATTTCCCACTCGACTGTAGGTACTGAGGACGGAGTATGTGCTCAATAAATATTTCCTGAATAAACGAACACAAAAGTGTATACAGATGTTTTCTAAATTACCAAAGTGAACTAGACACATAAACAGGTAGACAAATAGAGAAGAAGAAATCCTGTGGTCGTTTCCTCTCAGATGAGAACCTCTACTGTATTAAATATCTTTCATGTTACAAACCAACTTGATATTGGGAACAAAGGGACTGATTGGGGGAATAAGGGACAGTGAAGACTATTTAGGGAAAAGAGGAATATGGCAATAAAAACACTGTGTGGAGATTTAAAGGCTTAGATTTCAATTCTGGCTCTACCATTTACTAGCTGTACAGCCTTGGAGAAGTTTCTTTGTCTCTCCCATTCCTTGAATGCTAATCTTTAAACTTTTCATAGGACATTATTTACATTACGTTATGGCAGAAACATACTGATCACCAGTATTCATGTTCTCCTGCCTCAACTGGGTAAAACTGGGTGAGGTCATATGACACCATGTGACTAGCTCTGAATAATGGGCTATGAGTGGAAATGAAGTTTGTCCTTTCCATATAGAAACTTGCCAGCCAATGAGCAACTCTCCTTCACTCTTTCCTCTACTGTGAAGATAAGGAGGAAGCACATTCTAGAGATGTAACTATAAAGAGAAACTCCTGGCACTCTGTGTGATAGTGTGGAGTAGAAATCCCTGCTACCTTCCTCTGCAAAGGGTTATGTACTCTGAATGAGGGTTGCATTTATTTATTTTTATATTAAGCCCTGAGAATTGGAGATTAATATAAAGTTTTTATAAAAATTAAATGAGACAGTGATTATAAAGGTATCATCTTGATAAATGGCATAAGAGCACAATATTTAATTCAGTGTTTGGTAAATTTTCTCTGTAAAGGGCCAGAGAGTAAAATAGTTTGGGTTTACATGCCATATGGTTTTTGCTGCGTGTGCTCAGCACTGCCATTACAATGCATGAAATGCCAGCACGTTACGTGAAAACAACTACAGACTATACACAAAGAATGAGTGTTGCTATGTTCCAATAAAAAAATTATTTACAAAAAGAGTTGGCAAATTGGATGTGGCCCAAGGGTCACAATTTGTCCTACCCTCTATTAACTCACCACTGTTTGTTTATGATGATGAAGAAGATGAAAAACTAGAAGGATTTGGCTGAATGGAGGTAAACTCACATGCACTTAAAAGCATATAAATGTACTTGGAACTCTGTTATTTGCTATGGGAAAGAAATGTATGTATACCAAGCATTCTCCATGTGGCAACCAATCTGTTAGTTTCTTTATATATACATAATTGCATTTAATCTTTATAGGTCTGCATGTTGCAGATAAAATCTTGAGACCCAGAGAGGTTAAATGGGGAACTTAGCACTGTTAGCAATTCTCAGATGCAGAATTAGAATCCAATCCTATTTGGCCCCCAAGTAGTGAACTCATTCCATGTTCTTGTAACTGTTACATTGAATAAATAAGACCCAGAAGTACAATCATAGAGACATTTTCTCCTCATAACTGTCTCTACAAACCCATTCTGTGGGCCCATTATTTTCCTCTCATGTAATAAAATTTGGGTAGATAGCCCAGATAGCTTATCTGTTCATTCTTAGATAATAATAATATTTAAAAAACAATCCTCTGGTCACTTTAGTCCTTTAACTAGTCTCAGCTATAATTCCTGTCCAGTGTAATTCTAAAAGCTCTGAACTTCAGAATGAAATTTTTGCCTCAACTTTAGTTCAAGCCTGCTAAAGGCAGTCCTGGGTGGTTGGGAAGGACAGAGATCAGTAGGGAAATTTTATTTATTTATTTTTTACCTTTTACTGGGCCAGCTCCTCCTCATTATTCATAATAATGAACAATTTTCATAATTTCATAATGATGAAAAATTTTGCTAATTCCGCATCTACGTCTTCTGACCTGTCCATGTTAGTAGCTGGCGGCCTGGGGAAGAGAGGGGTAGGGGCTGGCATGTCTCACTCCACTGGTAGTGATCTGTCTATGAATGGTGTTTAAAGATGACACTTTCTCTTCAGATATGACCAGCCATTGCTGAGGGTGTGAAGAATGTTCTCCTTTTCTCTAGCCAGTGTACATCAACCTGCTGATCCCTTACCTGCCTTGAGCCTCCTTCTGTCAAGGTGTGCTCTTCCCTCCATGTAATAGGGGGCAGGATCTAAAATAATTTTATGTCCCATCTCTCTCCCTCCTTCTGCCTTTTTCTCCCATGAACATTGTACTTCAAGGTTTCCCCTCAATCCAGGTGCCCCATTAAAGCACTTCTTATTTCATCTGAGGGAAAGAGAAAGTGTCTGTCACACCTCATCTTCGCCCATGGTCGGGGTTCTTAGAGCACACCTCGGCTTTCTCCAGCCCTCCACTCCTGGCTGCTCCAACTTGTGAATGACTTACTAAAATTTGCAAAAACAGTATTCATCCACCTCCCCAGCTGTCCCTGTCTAATTGGTCAAACATCTCCCAATGAAATGTGAGAAAAGTCAGTGTCTTTTTCTACAGCATCTGTAGAAACCTTTTAACAGTCTTATATAAAAGCGTAAACATTTTACTTCTTCTTAAATCGCTTGCAGTACAATTTTGAATATAAAACTAATACTCTAGAAATATAAACAAATTCTTATGGATCCAAAGGGATTTAGAGGTCACTAAGTTCATTCCTTAGCTGAAGTGATGAATATTTACTCACTCCCTTATATTTGTAAAATGCTGGGCTAAGACTTAAGACTTCAACCAAATGCAAATGTCCTTATAGTCACTACTTGAGTATCTATGGTTTGGGAGAGTTTATTACCCTTTTGAAAGTCCAATTTCCATGGTTTTTCTAAATTGAGATCTCCCTATTATTTTAAGCACATATGGCTGCCTTGTAGAGCTATATCAGTCTTTACAGAATAGCCACCTAAATGTTGAAGTCAACGCTCCTATTTTTTTTCATCTTTCCTTAGACTTTTTATGATAAGGTTTTCCAATAGTTCCTTTCATGATGTGTAACGAGTGTACCTCACTCCTCTCAAATTGCACTCAAGCACAGACGCTGAGTCTCTCTTTCGGAAACAGCCCTTACCACTGTGGGCGAAGGACCCATCCTGCACTTCTGGGAGCTTGCACTTATTTGTCCATATCTTGATGTGGACTCTGCACCTTTGCACCTAATCTGGTCAGGTCCATTTCTTCATCCCTGACTTCCCTGCCTCTCATTACATTGCATTCATCTCTACCAAATACAACCCAAAAGGTTGTATTCAAGCAATTAGTATCTTTTTCAGTAAAGAGCCAAAATAAGGGGAATTCCCAGGGGATTGAAAGAAGAATGTGATAAAATTAATTTAAAATAGTGGCTGCTCGGGGCGCCTGGGTGGCTTAGTCGGTTAAGCGTCCGACTTTCGCTTAGGTCATGATCTCGCGGTTCGTGGGTTCGAGCCCCGCGTCGGGCTCTGTGCTGACTGCCAGCTCGGAGCCTGGAGCCTGTTTCAGTCTGTGACTCCCTCTCTCTGACCCTCCCCTGCTCACGCTGTCTCTCTCTCTCTCTCTCCTAAAAAATAAATAAAACATTTTTAAAAAAATGAAAAAAAATTTAAAAAAATAAAATAGTGGCTGCTCACCAGGAAAACTTGCATATCATTGTAGTAATGAGGAAATGGCAAAAAATGGACATCAACATCATTGTACAGCAACAAGATGATATGAGTTAAAAGTGGGCCAATAGCAAGTATAGCTGAGAATGTGAAATTAAAGGTGCTCTCTAGTCCTGGAAGTAGTGTAAATTGGCAAAACCACTTTAGAGCAGTTTGATAATATTGGGTGAAGGCAGAGATGGGCTGACTCTATCATCCAGCAATTCCTCTGTTAGGTACACATATAACAAGGACATGCTCAAATATGTGCACAAAGAGATCTGTAAAATAATATCATAGCAGCATTATTCATTACTGATAAATCAAACAAATAAACCAAAAAGAACGACAAAACCTGATATTAGCTTAATGTCCATGGTAGAATGAATTTTAAAATGCTGTATACTTATATACTGAAGCACTACTATCCAGTAATGAAAATGAGTAAACAAGATTTAATAATAAAAATGTGGATGATTGTCACAAATTTAATTTTGAGAAAAAACAACAAATCGTACAAGAAACTTTACATAAAGTTTTAAAATAAACGGAATTGTTCATATTTCCCTGATGATGAGTAATGTTAAGCATCTTTTCATGTGTCTGTTAACCATCTGGATGTCTTCTTTGGAAAAGTGTCTGATCATGTCTTTTGTCCATTTCTTCACTGGATAATGTTTTTTTGTTTTTTGTTTGTTTGTTTGTTTGTTTGTTTTTTTGGATGTTGAGCTTGATTAGTTCTTTGTAGATTTTGGAAACTAACCCTTTATCTGATACATCATTTGCAAATATCTTCTCCCGTCTGTCAGTTGTCTTTTAGTTTCACTGATTGTTTCCTTTGCTGTGCAGAAGGTTTTTTGTTTTTTTGTTTTTTATCTTGATGAGGCCCCACTAGTTCATTTTTGCTTTTGTTTCCCTTGTTTCTGGAGTTATGTCTAGTAAAAAGTTGCTGCAGGCAAGGTCAAAGAGGTTCTTGCCTGTTTTCTCTTCTAGGATTTTTATGGTTTTCTGTCTTATATTTAGATCTTTCATTCATTTTGAGTTTATTTTTGTGTGTGGTGTAAGAAAGTGGCCCACGTTCATTCTTCTGCATGTCACTCTCCAGTTTTCCCAACACTATTCGCTGAAAAGACTGTCTTTTCCATTGGATATTCTTTCCTGCTTTGTCAAAGATTTGTTGACCATGGGGCATCCTGGTGGCTCAGTCAGTTAAGCGGCTGACTTCAGCTCAGGTTTGAGCCTCATGTCAGGCTCTGTGCTGACAGCTCAGAACCTGAAGCCTGCTTCGGATTTGTATCTCCCTCTCTCTGACTCTCTGCTTGTGCTCTCTCTCTCTCAAAAATAATAAAAATCAAAACAAAAACCTTAAAAAAAAAGATTAGTTGAAGATACATTTGTCGATCCATTTCTGGTTTCTCTGTTTGTTTCATTGATCTATGTGTCTGTTTTTGTGACAGTACCATACTGTCATTATGATTACAGCTTTGTAACACAGCTTGAAGTTGGGATTGTGATGCCTCCTGCTTTGGTTTCCTTTTTCAAGATTGCTTTGGCTATTTGGGGTGTTTTCAAATTTGTAAATCCTTAACAAATTTTAAGATGGTTTGTTCTAGCGCTGTGAAGAAGTTAGTGTAATTTTGATAGGGATTGCATTGAATATTTAGATTGCTTTGGGTGGTATCAGCATTTTATTTATTTACTTACTTACTTATTCATTTATTCATTCATTCATTCTTCAAATCCATGAGCACACAATGTTCTTCCATTTTTTTAAGTCTTCAATTTCTTTCATAAGCTTTCTATAGTTTTCAGTGTATAGATCTTGTTAGTTCTTCGGTTAAGTTTATCCCTAGGTATTTTGTGGTTTTCAGTGTGACTATAAATGGGATTGATTCCTTGATTTCTCTTTCTGCTGCTTCATTATTGGTATGTAGAAATGCCACACACTTCTGATTAATTTTATATTCTGCGACTTTGCTGAATTCATGTACCAGTTCTAGCAGTTTTTTTGGTGGAGTCTTTTGGGTTTTCACATAGAGTATCACGTCGTCTGCAAAGAGTGGAAGCTTGACTTCTTCCTTGCCAATTTCAATGTTTTTAATGTTTATTTTTGAGAGAGAGGTAGAGCACAAGTGGGGGAGGGGCAGAGAGAGAGGGAGACACAGAATCAGAAGCAATTTCCAGGTTCTGAGCTATCAGCACATAGCCCAACACAGGGCTCAAACTCAAAAACCTCAAGATCATGACCTGAGCTGAAGTGGGATGCTTAACCAACTGAGCCACCCAGGAGCCCCATCTTCCTTGCCAATTTGAATGCCTTTTATTTCTTTTTGTTGTCTGATTTCTGAGGCTTTTGCACTGCTGATGGGAATGCAAGCTAGTGCAGCCATTCTGGGAAAATGTATGGAAGTTTCTCCAAAGAATAAAAAATAGAACAACGCTATGACCAAGCAATTGCACTACTAGGTATTTATCCAAAGGATACAAAAATGCTGATTCTAAGGGACACTTGCACCCCAATGATTAAATGGTTGTAGCAGCAATAGCCAAATCATTGAAAGATCCCAAATAGATAAAGATTATATATAAATATATATATAATATAAATAGTATATATATACTGAAGTATTACTCAGTGATTGAAATGAATAGTATCTTGCCATTTGCAACAATATGGATGGAACTAAAGTGTATTATGCTAAGCAAAATAAGTCGGAGAAAGATAAGTATTATATGACTTCAATCATATGTGAAATTTAAGAAACAAAATAGATATGGGAAGGGAAGGAAAAGTAAGATAAAATGAGAGAGGGAGGCAAACCATAAAAGATTCTTAAATATAGAGAAAAAACAGGATTTTGCGGGGGAGGAGGTAGGTGAGAGAATGGGCTAAATGGGTGATGGGTGTTAAGATGGACACTTGTTGGGATGAGCACTGGGTGTTAAATGTAAGTGATGAATCCCTAAATTATACTCCTGAAATCATTATTGCACTATGTGTTAACTAACTTGGACTTAAATAAAATTAAAAACTTAAAAAAAAACAAAAACAAACAGAATGGTACTATATTTCTTTGTAGAAAGACATACACATGTGAGAAATGTTTAGAGAAATGTATGTTATAATCAAATTCTGGAAAGTCATATAAAAATAAAATGGTGTTGCTTGAGAGGGAATAATAGAAGAAGACATGAAAAATGAAGGTAAGGATAGGAATAAATTTTAACTATATACTATTTATACACTTAATTTTAAACTCTGTGATTATATTAGTCAGTGGAAAATGCATGAAAATAATTCTTGACTAAATTCAGATACAGGAGATGAAAAAAAATGTGATTGGTTGGAGAGAGATACAAAGGGACCACTTTTATTTGTTATGCTGAGTGCTGACTACATAGTTTTATTATTCCTTATACCTTTTGAATGTCCAAAATATAATATTTTTAAATGAAGTTTTAGCTTTCAAAACCACTGTTTCCCCTCAGGGCTTGATAATTTTATTTTGGAGGTCAAAAACTAAGTATTAACTTTTTATTCTTGCTTGTAATTTTACCGTAATAATCTCAGTTGATGTCAGAAATGTGGATGACTGTGACTAACAAAAAGACTCCTCTTTTTGAAGGAGTAAATACTGAAAATTACCAGACAGTATGGAAGTATAGAAAAGAATAAGAAATTATCATTTCAAGATAATTTTAACTTGCTTACACATGCTTTACTCTCCTGGACACTCTTGACTTTGATGTATTTCAGATACTACCTCCAATGATAGTATTTGTAATCTCTGGGTTAACCTATAGCAAAGATGATCTAATATTCTATTTATATAAATACAGCCTTGATTTTATAATACTTCTGAGCAATACTGATATATTTTACCCTAAAAAAAAATAAATCCAAATTCACAAAGCTAAGCATTAGCTTTAATTCCCTTTATGGCATGCTGTGGGCAGGCTAATTGTCCTCTTCAAAGGTGTGTTTCCTTATTTTTTAAATGGATAGAGGTCTGTGTAAAAAGAATGTTATGAGAGGTATACCAAATTAAAATACTAACATTAAATTAAGATAATGTACATAAAGCAACTAACTTAGTGTCTGAAACAAATTGCTCAGGAAGTAATCATTCTACTTTGTCAATAAAAATAAGTACAGGCATGTGTACATTATGGCCATTCTAGAGGTTCTCCAAGGTTTCCGATCATTGTTTTTACCCTCCAATACATATATATAATTCCATGAATGCACAAGTGAGAAGAGATTTGGTTAACTAAGTCTAAATTACAAGCTTACATGAATGTTGGAGTAATAAAACTTCTATGTAAACTGATTTTTAAAAACTCTTGTCAATGTTTTCTGAAACTAATTTAGAAAAAAATGGAAAATTTCAAAACAAATTAAAAGCATGTTAATAGTTTCACAAAATTGTATTATAGTGCTTTTATTTAACATATACACACATATGCTTTTCATGACTCATATATGTTAATTCTTTATTGTTTATACAAATAAGCATAAATATATGTATATATAAGATATATCAAATAAATAATATAAGCCCACCTCTACACATGTTTGTGTAGATGTACACACACATGCACACATATAATGAAAGTCTGACTCTATCAACAAAAATATAAATTAGGGAGAGAGTCTTTGCTTTATAAGAGAAATCAAAATGTTATTTCTTTAAGCCATAATTTCCTTTACAATTATTTTATATACAATTTCTTAGGACAAGTCTTACATAAAATGAGTTAAAGACCTAATAATGTTTCTCAAGTGCCAAAATTAATGAGGCTATTTTTATTGATGGTAAAAAGGGTAGGAAGAAACAAACTTTGGCCTATCCATTAAGGTTTTATTTAGAAAATATTTGACAGAAACTCCATAAGAGATTAAAAATGTCAAAATCATTTTTCTCTTGGATTTATTTTTCTTTTTGAGGGAGTAAATACTGATGTATTATATTCAATGTGTACATACTGAAAGTATCCAAACCTCATATTTCAGGGTGAAGGGCAGTCTTTCAGTGGTGTTTCCACTATAAAACACCATAGATTAAGGAAAAACTACTTAGGTTGGCACCTGCTGTGATTATGTTTTAACCCCAGAGCTCATGATGCTTTCCCCTGTCCTGCCAAACAGGTGGTGATGCTATTTTTATCCATACCATATAGTCAGCTTGTTTTGAAATCCAGTCATATATTGGATGTGCTGACCCCCTGCCACAGCAAATTCCACAGGCAGGAGCTCCATGCTAGGAAAAGTGGTATTCAACTAGAGGGGTCCGTGAAGAAAGTGAAAGCCTCTCAAATTAATTTCTCAAAATGCCCTAAGTCCCAGCCATCTCCCTTCCGATATTCTTTGCAGCTGCTTCGCACTTCTGGACTAGCTGAGCCTAGGTGAGTTGGCTGCCTCCCCCTGTGGCAATATTTCCTTTTCAAAGGGCAGTTGCCATGGTTGTATAATTTTGTTCAGGGAGTGGGAGCCTTTGTGATTGACCAAGCTGTGCTGAAAGATAACAAGCACAAAAACTACAAGTTTAGGCTGAGGAAAATTTTATCAAACTCTCAGTTGAAGGTTGGAAGAAAGAGTGCTTTCCACGATGAAAATATGTTGCATTTTAAAATCACCTAACTGCGAGGGGTTCACTACATTGAAAAGCTTTTATTAAATTTGGTTGGAAATTTCAGTCTCCTAGTGAGCATGTGGAGAACAGAAGAACTGTACACGGATAGAATTAGCACAAAGTAGAGAGAGGAAGGAACTAAAATTCTTGGCTCATTTACTTTCACATCTTAGATCATGTTAATGGTTGGGACTTCCCAGAGCCCCCTTTTGCTCTCAGTTGATGTCTTATCATTCACCTTGACATTTATTACTATCTGTTATCCTTTGTATCAGGCAATTAGCTCCTTCCACCAGGAATTTCTTCTCTTGAAAGATAGGTTTGAACAAAGTTTTGAATCCAAGTCTCCTACAATATTCTTGCTAATAAAATCATAAAACACAGACTGGCTAAAGACAGCATTGGCATAAATGCATAAAAATAGCAGAAGAACTATATTCAAGGAATGTTTACCAGAAATAGGACCTATATATACTGAGCTATGTACCATATATCAAGAAATGTGCAGGGTGCATTTGCTTACATTATCTCAATTAATCCTTTTGACAGGCTGCTAGTTGAAAACCAATTTCTTCTTTTTTCTTTTTTACTAAAATAACTCCAATTTTGTTCAAGTTTCCACAGTTTCCATTTAAAATTCCAGAATCAGCAGGCTTTGTTGCATCTAGTCATGGTCATGTGCACAGTTCTGGTCAATGTAGAGATGAAAGTTGTTTGGAGAAGTTTCCCTTTCAGAAATTTAACTTCAGAAACAACAAAGACTAATCCCTGGGAGGATTAGATTTTGCTTTTTGTCTTTCGCTGTTCCTTTACTCATTCCTCTCATCTGGGACAACAGTGTGTAGTGGTACCAGCAGGAGGAGCAGCAGCCATCTTTGATGAAACCACACAATATGGAGGGCAGAATGGAAAGATAAACTAGGCCTGGTTTTAGATGATGTTTTGGACATTTCCAGCAGCCTTGAACTCCAGCTCCAGCATTTTTGTTCCATAAAATATATAACCCTATTTAAGTCATTTTTTGTCAAGTTTTCTGCTACTCTTAGTATAATGCAATGCACACATCAAAACAACACTCTGAGCTATGTAATAATATCCCATAGTTAGGAAGCAGGAGGGGGAGCTAGGATTTGAAGCTCCTTTTATAGCTCTAAATCCCATAATCCCATTCTTTTTTCACTCACTTATTATAGTCTTACATACCTTAACAATTTTTTGTTAGTGACTTAAATGCAGAGATAGATGACTCAGTCATCAGATTTGCAGTTTCTAAAATATTGAATGATAGCTAATATACCACAGTCTGAGACTACAACTGTCTTGACATATTGGATTTCTCGTGTCAAGCTTTTTACCATTGATTGAATTTATATTCAAATAATTCATGGTTTGATAAGTCTATCAGACTCTAAGTAGAGATATTGAGTAGATAGTTGAAGGGACCTATTGAAGAACTTCTTCTTTTGTGATTATGGAAGCAAAGGTGTTTCCTGAAAGACCTGTTTTTCTTGATACTTTGCCTTTAACAAATAAGCTATTGACCCCTGCCCACAAAGAAGTAACTTCACCCTTTTTATGCTAAAAACATTGTCTGGTACGCTGAAGATGCCTTCTTTCCCTATAGTATAAGCATCTAAATCACTTACCTCAATCACTATTGATAAAGGTTATGCAGGAGTCTTCTACAAATCTATGTTCTGGGAAATTCTTACATATCAAAGAAATTTGTCATCAGAAATCATTGTCTAAGGCAAATGCCACTTCTGTGCCATCCCCCAAACACTTAATTATAAAATAAAGTTGAGCCCTAGTCAGAGCAGAGATGTCTGCTTGGTGACCAGAAAGACTCTTGTGGTCTCTCTCACCCCTCCCTCGCTGATACCGTCCATCCTTCAGGGTCCCCTAGACCTCCACCAGAGCAGGCCTCTGACACAGGGGTGTAGCAAGAATATCTATTTTAGAATATATTCTATAGGGGCACCTGGGTGGCTCAGTTGGTTAAGTGTCTGACTTCAGCTCCGGTCATGATTTCATCATTTGTGAATTTGAGCCCAGCATCAGGCTCTGAGCTGATAGCTTGGATCCTGGAGCCTGCTTCAGATTCTGTGTCTCACTCTCTCTCCACACCCCCCACCCCCGGCTCACACTCTGTCTCTCTATCTGTTGCCCCAAAATAAATAAACATTAAAAAATATTTTAAATGCATTCTATAAATTATTTTTATATTTTTTGTACTCAGATGTGCTGCTACACAACAGTTCTTTGATGGAAACAATTGCTTGAGTATTTATGACAACTTTTTGACTCGTACACTTAATTTTTTCATGGACTTTAGTTTTAATTCAATTAGCTAAAACATAAATTCACCATCAACAGAAATTCCTCTACACAGTAACAACAATAAAAATAATCCTACAATTCATCATGTTGCTTTCTAAGACATTTCCAGAAATTAAATATCACAGAGAACTGATTGGCCAAATCAACTTTTTGATATATCACTGACTTTATACTATGGGATTTCAACCTGAAGTATAAAAGTGGTTAAATGAGCATCCAACTTGTCACTGACATGATTCACTGGAGTATTTGTTACTCAAAGAATTTAATTAGTGGCTAGCAGCTGAAAGAAGCACCTGTGCGTGAGGACAATGCAGATATGTAAAACAGCTGATTACTAACAACAATGGCAATAGCTAAACCATCAGAAACTTCACTCCAGTTCTTCAAGTCCCAAGTTGCACAGGCAACATTAAGAAGGCCATAGATACCTGAACGTACAGCAGGGTACATTACAGGAAAGGAACTCCAAGGTTAGTGAACACAGGTTGCTATAAAGGGCAGTAAATATACTTGTCCTTTGCTCCAAAGGAAGAGAAGACACTATCATTTTCCTCCAGGACTGTTAGCAAACCTACCCTTTGCTATAAAGGAAGTTCCTATCTCTCTCTTCCAAGGCTACTGACCAAACAAATGTCCTTGAAATAGTAGTCCAGAACACAGGGCAATCAATGCCTCACCCACAAAACATGTGGTAATGCAAGAGACCTTTGGAGAATGATCTCCAATACTTATCTATTCTAAACCAGTCCTTCCACTAACCCCAGGTCCAATTCCTTCTCAGTTATTTGAGAACTTTTTCCTTCTCACTCCTGCATCAATCATTTTTCACTATATTATACCCTTTTGGCAAATAATTGCACTTTTTTTTTTCACATCCCATTTCTCTATATGCTTGCAGAGAAAACTCTTTTGCCCCTCAAACTTTCTTCCTTTGTTCCAACATATCAGATTTTTGTTCATAGAATTCCCCTAAAATTTCCCTTGTTAAGATGACCAATAACTAAGATGATCACATCATTTTTTTGACATGATAACACCTAGAATGAAAGAAACATTACTGTAAATTAAACCAAGATAATAGGTACAAATTGAAATTGGGAGCACCACACACACACACACACACACACTCACACACATGAGGATACATGGTCATCCTGTCAAAATTCTTCACAGGGTTAAATCCAATGGTCATTTTTTAAAATCTTACTTGACAAATTACCAGTATTTGATCACCAAAGATCATATAGTTTCATCAGCTTTTTTTCTGAATATTATAGTTTAGATTGTTCCTGATTGTTCCTTCTCTGTATACTTTGCTCTTATCAGCAACATTACAATGGAAGTCTAGGCTTCAATCACTAATTCAATTTCCTTTTCTATTTCTCTCTTTTCTTATGTGATCTTACCCAGTCTCATGGTTTTAAATACTATTTACATGTCATGGATGAACAAATTTTTATTTTCAGGGCAGATCTCTCTTTGGAATTTCAGATGACTACATTCAACTATCTACTCAATATCTCTACTTAGAGTCTGATAGACTTATCAAACCATGAATTATTTGAATATAAATTCAATCAATGGTAAAAAGCTTGACACGAGAAATCCAATATGTCAAGACAGTTGTAGTCTCAGACTGTGGTATATTAGCTATCATTCAATATTTTAGAAACTGCAAATCTGATGACTGAGTCATCTATCTCTGCATTTAAGTCACTAACAAAAAATTGTTAAGGTATGTAAGACTATAATAAGTGAGTGAAAAAAGAATGGGATTATGGGATTTAGAGCTATAAAAGGAGCTTCAAATCCTAGCTCCCCCTCCTGCTTCCTAACTATGGGATATTATTACATAGCTCAGAGTGTTGTTTTGATGTGTGCATTGCATTATACTAAGAGTAGCAGAAAACTTGACAAAAAATGACTTAAATAGGGTTATATATTTTATGGAACAAAAATGCTGGAGCTGGAGTTCAAGGCTGCTGGAAATGTCCAAAACATCATCTAAAACCAGGCCTAGTTTATCTTTCCATTCTGCCCTCCATATTGTGTGGTTTCATCAAAGATGGCTGCTGCTCCTCCTGCTGGTACCACTACACACTGTTGTCCCAGATGAGAGGAATGAGTAAAGGAACAGCGAAAGACAAAAAGCAAAATCTAATCCTCCCAGGGATTAGCCTTTGTTGTTTCTGAAGAAATGAAATTAATTGGTGGCTAGCAGAAGATACTTTATATGTGGTGATTATTAATAGCTGTTAAGAATACATGGGATAGAAGGAGTAAACAACTAAATATTAATTTTCATCATTTATACCATTATGTTTTAGTGGTTTTCAATTTTCGATTTGAAACTTTTAGAGATCTAGAGAAATTCTCTATTTTGCAAATGGAGAAAGACCCAGAGAGAAAAATATTTTTGTTGGTAATTAGAATAAAGGGTAATATTGATTTTCTCTTAACTGCAGATGTGCTAATGGACAGTGTAAAAATCAAAGTCTCTTTAAAGAAGAAGTATGTCTTTTTTACTTTTTTCTTTACTTCTTTTAATGAAGTAAAAGAATTTAAAAGTTTAAAAAATCACCAGCCCTTTACTGGAATTTTTCTCCATTCTGCTTGAAATGGAATTAGCAATTATGATATATGAATAATCAGACTAGTGGTAGACCCTAAAATGTGGTAGCCCCAGGTAACAAAATTTGGGTAGGCTATTGTTTAAATTATGTGATATTTGAATTGTGTATCTGTGTTTTGAAATTGGTTTTGTTTTGAAAAAGAAATTGAGAAAAGCCTTTAAAAGAATTTGTTAGCATGTCAAATTGTTATATAAAAGTCAGTGTAACAATTGGTCTTGAACTGCACCCAAATATATTAATTTAGTTCATAAATCAGTTTAATCAATGTCTATATTTTCCAGGAAGAGAAATTAAAATCTTCCTCTGGCTATTCTGTAATTTTTCCATTATTGGATTTAAAAAAAGCTGTTATGTCAAATAGATTATTTTCTAAAAACAAGTTATTGATGCTCATTTAAAAAATACTAGTGTATATGGATTGTGCTTTAACATCTTCTGGAAATACAGATGCAAAATGAGGTGGTTGTGAAATGGCCCGAAGGACAAAGTTTTGTGTGCAATGTGAGCAACATTCTCAGAGAAAAAGAGGCATGGAAGAATAGAACACAAGAATGTAATGTTTTAAACATGTGGCACTTAAATCATTAATTTATGAGTTGAATATGGTGTTCTTAGGATAAAAATGCTAAAAAGCAGCTTAAATATCCTCTCAGGAAGAAATCACTGAACACAAGGTCTGGCTCTGTGTTTCTCTTATGTGTCCTACTTCAAGTTGAGATGAGGCTCACTAGGCTTGCTAATTGTCTATGCTCTTCCTTTTATATGTTTATTAGCCTTTCGCGATTTCTCAACTGTGAATCTCCCACTCATATCTTTCACTCATTTTAACAGGTTGTTGGTCTGATCCTTTTCTTCTTTATTGAAACATCACTAGAATTTTTTATATGTGTATATTCATATAGACATTAAAATCATGCTGTCTAGCATTAAAAAAAGAGTGGGACTTCTATTTCTAGGAAAATGGTGGGCTATATTATATTTGGAGGAATCATTCTGCTGAAAATATCAAAAGAGTTGGATATTACTATTTTAAAATAATTTAGATAATTATAGATCCAGCAAGACAGTAAATCCATTTAAGAAAATTAGAAACCAAGAGAGGTAACCAGAATCCTGAAGTCACTTTTCCCCTAAAGTATTTACCAATTGATGGATAGGCAAACATTCTGTTTTAATGGCCTTGAGTGTCAGACAGAACGGAAGTCAAAGCCTTTGGTCTTCCAAAGTAGGGACTCCTAAAGGACATACTCCATGTAGAGCTGGGATTCCTAAAAGATAAACCTTCAGAGTAAAGAATCCAGAACTACTACCACCAGGAAATAATCAGGGAGTTTTTCAGAGGTTGGCAGAGTAAGAGAAAATAGCTTCTAAGCAATTAAAATGAAAAGCTATTCTGCCTATGTGTGTGTGTGTGTGTGTGTGTGTGTGTGTATTATATATATATATATATATATATACCATCGGTAGATGACAGAGGTGTGACTGCAGGTTGGTGGGGAAAGTGTACACAATTCTGAGTTGGAATTGGGCCATCCAACTTCTACATTTTACATAAGATTTGAATGGAAAAAAAATGGAGATTCAGTCCTACCCCTTTACACTCAAGAGGTTGGAGACACTGTTGTAACTAACATATTGTTGGTTTATTTGTTCTCTTAGCTTCTCAGTGTCAGGAAGAAGCCAGGTATGTAGGTAGAATTGTGTCTTCCAGACACAAGTAAGTATGACTTACTTGGAAATAGGGTCCTTGTAGATAAAATTAAATTAATATGAGGACATACTGGATTAGTGTGGGTTCTTTTTTTTTTTTTTTAATATTTTTTTATTTATTTCTAGGAGAGAGAGAGACAGCGTGAGCAGGGGAGGGTCAGAGAGAGAGGGAGTCACAGACTGAAACAGGCTCCAGGCTCTGACCTGGCAGTCAGCACAGAGCCTGACGCGGGGCTCGAACCCACGAACCGCGAGATCATGACCCAAGCGAAAGTCGGACGCTTAACCGACTAAGCCACCCAGGCGCCCCGGATTAGTGTGGGTTCTATTCAATAATACTGATGTCCTCATAAGACATGAGGGCAGAAAGATGTGAAAATGGAGGCAAAGGCTAGAGTGATACAGTCACAAGTCAATGAACTCCAAGGAAGGGAGGAGAAGCAAGAAAAGTTTCTTCTTCTAGAGAATCCAGAACGAGCATGTCCCTGCTGGCACCTTGATTTTGAACTCTGAGCCTCCAAAACTGTGAGATAATAAATTTCTGTGGTGGTAAACCACCTATTTTGTGGTACTTTGTTAAGGCAGCTCTAGAAACTGAAAACGCCAGCCCTACCAATCTGGCCAGATTTTCGCTTTCAACTTCTCCCATTCCCAATCAGCAGGGTTGTTTATCTGAGATGAAGGGTGCTTGCTACCTTCTCCTGCAGACCACCCCATCATCAGCGTCTTCAAAGCTGCAGGCTTCAGAATGGTCAGAGACAAAAGAGATTTTGAGTCTAAATTTGTGTATTTTGGTTCAGCCTCATAGCCTGCAGCTTGTACCTACTTTCCTTTACTTGGTATCCATTTTCTTTTCCTAGCTGCATACCTTGCAGACTTTGATCCCAAGCACCAGACATAGACAGAAGAGTCGTCTATTATCATCTAGTGGTTCTGCTGCTCTGATGGAGCCCTGACTGATAATACCCAAATCAAATGTTTTCATATGTATTTATTTTGGTTAACCATGCACAAAATTGTCCCGTATTATTTCCCAAGAATGGTTTGGTATTTTTGTCTTTTACATTGTTACCTTTTAATCTTACATTTTAAAAGTATTTAGTGAATACGGACTATAATATCATTTTTAGTTTTAGTTAAATATGTGCCCTGAGAACCCAACAAGGGTTCTGTGAAAAACAATGGATGAAAATTTCTTGCCAAGGTAACAATTAGAGCATTAGCAAAGGAAATGAATCACAACTGACTCCACTCCTGAAAAGTAGAGACATTGTTTATTTTTAGGTAAAGCATTAACCATTTGCAGTCAGCTTCAGCTTTTATGTGATACCAAAGTATCTACTAAATCAATTTTTTATGAATTGGATTATTTCTATAAGACAAATCAACAAACACTGTTACTTGTATGAATAGATGATTTAGTTGTTAAAAATAAAATGCCAATTCAGGTTTTAAATACTGGTTTAGTATGGAGAGGTCCAATTAACATTTCCAGATATTTTAACCCACAGAGCACCCCTTACACCTAATAAGTCTAAAGTATTTTTATATTGATAAGTATTTTTTTTAAGTTTTTGTATTTATTTTTGAGGTAGAGAGCATACAGGAGCAAACGGGAGGGGCAGAGAGAGAGAGAGAGAGAGAGAGAGAGAACTTCAAGCAGGCTCCATGCTGTCAGCACAGAGCCAGATATAGGGCTCAAATCCACCAACTGTGAGATCATGACCTGAGCCAAAATCAAAGGTTGGACACTTAACCAACTGAGCCACCCAGGCATTCCCTAATGTGGTATTGTTACCACATGCATGTAAACACACACTGCCACACACCAGCACACTCATAGAAGTTTATCATATCCATACATATTTGAAAAGGGAATTAGTATTATGAAAACTTTTTTTTTTTTTTTTGCTTCTTCTTTTTCAGAAATGGAGCCTGAACTCAGAAGAGGAGATAGGAAATGTTATAATTAAAAATGCTCAAAAAATAAAGAAGCATAAATGGGAGGATATATTCTGACCATGAGGATCCAATTATAAGTAGTGACTTCTGGTTTAAGAACCACAGTTCTAGGTTGCCTGGGTGTCTCAGTCAGATAAGTGTCCAACTTCAGCTCAGGTCATGATCTTGTGGTCTGTGAGTTCAAACCCTCATCTGGCTCTGTGCTGACAGCTCACAGTCTGGAATCTGCTTCATATTCTGTGTCTCCCTCTCTCTGTCCCTCCCCCACTCATGCTCTGTCTCTATCTCAAAAAATAAGTAAACATTAAAAATTTTTTAAAAAATTTAAAAACCACCGTTCTATATTTTACTCCTCATAGTAAAAGATAAAACATAAATTGCAGTAAAAAGTAAACTGATTTATGCATTCCATAGATTTATATATATATGTATGTATACATTTTGTGTGTATATATATATGTATATATATATATATATATGAGTATATTATTTAGAAAATATTTGAAACTAATATGACTCCTGAGTGCTAGTAGTTAATTTTTCTTAAAATTTATTATATGCTAGTCACTTATTAAGGATTTTATGTATATTAACCTGTACAATCTATGCACTGTATTACCAAGAAGTTACGGGTTTGTTTGCAATTTGTACTTGGATTCTGGATCTTCATAAGTTCAATAACTTTCCCAAGAACTAACAGGGAACTAACATTCATATTCAGTTACTCATTCTTATTCCAAAGACTGTGTTTAACTGCTGTCATGCTGGGCTGCCTCTTTGCTGGTCAAATAATAGATTGGTCACTCTGGATTATGACAGAGAAAAGGGACAGATCAGAGACTCCTCAATTATCTGTTAAAATGTCCACAAATGCATATGTAACGGAGTTCTTTAAAATAGTATGTGTAACTGCTAACAGTTAATATTGATGAGTCAAGCATGCTCTAAAGAGGAAGTGGTAAATAGAATTTAAAACACACTAATGATTGTGATTTCTGATATTCAGAAGAGGAAGATAGAGTGGGCAAACTAGACAACCCTACAGGGTGCTGAACTACAAGTAAAACAAAAAGTAACTGGACTTAATATAAAATCCTATACTAACTCAGGTTTTTGTATTCGATTCCTGAGGTAACAAGTAAAATGATCACTGATCCCATTGGGCAAATTAGACACTACTTACTTAATCATAAGTAGATAAATAATACAGGGTTAAAAATTTGTCAGATTGATTTAAAAAACTTCTTGCAGGTCAAGTAAAAATAATAAAATAATAATATAGTAAATCATTTATTTCGTACTTCAAAAAGTGATATTTGAGGAGAGAGGTAGTAAAATTTGTTATCAATAGCTGCTACTAGATAATTTGTATTAATATACTTTATTTTTTAGTTTTGTCCAATACCACTGGCTGTTCAAGTTTTGCTTTTACAAATGCATTCAGTTTTTGTGGCACTAAATATGATCAACTTTTATAATTATGTAATGGAGGCTTGCAAAGATATAATCAATTTTGTAAAAAATCAAAGATTAATAAATATACATGAAAGCTCTTTTATAACTCATTATCTTAAATACTTTATATTCTGTTTTTTAACCAACTTGATCTCTTAGTCCCTGCAAAGTCTATCAATATAAACATTTCTGTCACCATCCTTTTATATTTTGAACATTTTTCTCTTATGTGTTTGGTTCTTTTAAATTTAGAGAATAGGGGTGCCTGGGTGGCTCAGTCAGTTAAGCATCTGACTTCGGCTCAGGTCATGATCTCACAGTTCATGAGTTCAAGCTCCGTGTTGGGCTCTGTGCTGACAGCTCAGAGCCTGAAGCCTGCTTCAGTTCTGTGTGTGTCTCTCTCTCTGATCCTCCCCTGCTTACACTGTCTCTCTCTTTCTCTCTCAGAAATAAATAAAACATTTAAAATTTTTAAAAAATAAATTTGGAGAATATATTTTACGACAGTTAAAATGCATTTAATCATACCATGAAAATAAAAATTTACCCATAATGTTTTGTTTAATGTTTCTAACTCAAATTCTCTTTTGAGGTTAGTATTATATACATTTATGGTATGCTAAGAAAACCTTCGGTCTTTGTATTTTTCTGTCTAATTTCTACTTAAATGTGTTGCATTTAAATGATACTTATTATAACTTCTGTCTCAAGATAGTGAGCTGATCACATACTTCATTCTTACTCTCCTGCATTAAATCTCTAGAAACAATATAACACTTAAATGACAAGAAAATAAACTTACCCAAGATACACGGGCTCTGTCACTGAACCAGAAGTTATGACTAGTTTCTGAAAGTTAGACAACAAATAAAATTGAAGAGGTAAACCTCAGCCAGGATACTAATAGGAAATTACTACTATAAATGATACCTGAAGTCAATTGAAGCCAAAATAGAAGAGACCCTGAAGTGATTAGGTCTTACCTTTTCTAAAACTTCTTACATTCGACCTTTCACAATGTGTACTAGGTAGTAAGCAATGTGTTATTTGCCTCAGCAAATCCTCAAAACAACATAAAAGGTGCAAATTCCTATTAAACAGGTATGATATAGGATTCACAAAAAGTGGCTGTGTTTAAGAGAAGACTCAGAAACATGTCCAAAAAGTTGATAAAATACAAGTCAACTTCAGTGATCATAAAGCAATAATTTTAAAAATAGACAAAATGTCTTCCTTCATGAAAAATAAACTTTTAAAATCTGATTTATACTTCTAAATAACTGGGTTTAAAGATAAAATACAGATCACTAACTACTTAGATCTCTATGACCATACCAACATCAGAAATAATACCTACTATTCATTGTGTGCTTGTAGTGTATAGGTGCTATTTTAAATGTGTCAGTTACACTCAAATATTTAGTTCTCCTTCCAAACCCTCTGAGATTAGTATACTTATTAATCCCACTTAAAGACACATGAAGATACAGGTCCATTAAATAATGGACCAAATTTCACCGAGGTAATGGGTAACAGAGCTAGGATGTAAACTCAAGGAGTTTATTTCCAAAGTTCAAGCATGGAATCACTATGCTTTCCTTTCTCCATATTCTATGGGAGAGACTTTATATAAAACTAAAGAATCAAAGTGGCAGAGGAGAACATAGCTTTAAATATAATTATTAGATCATAAGAAGAGTAGAAAGAAATAAATTAAACCCCTAATTCAAAAAGATAGTGAAAAACAATGAAATAAATTTCTAAACAGTGGAAGAGAAGGAATTAATTCTAAAACTGGACATTAATGAAATAACAAACAAGCAAATAAAAAGAACAGAACTGACCAATAAAGAGAAAAGCTGTTCTTTGAAAAGATCAATAAATATAGGCAAGCCTTTGGCAAATATGATCAAGAGCTAACTCAAGAGCGGCGGCACAACAGGCAAATATATGTGGAATGAGAAAAAGGTCATGGCTGCAGGTCTAGAGGAGATTAAAATAACATTTCCAGAGAACCCTATATACAACTTTATATCAAAACATTTTTAAGCTCAAACAATTTTGAAGAAAACTATATTGCCAATATTGACCCTGGAAAAAGTAAGAAATCTGACTCATACAATAACCTCAGAAAAAATAAAAATGGTTGTTGAAGATTTGCTCTCAGAAATGGT
Organism: Proteles cristata cristata; assembly: GCA_017311185.1. NCBI lineage: Eukaryota > Metazoa > Chordata > Mammalia > Carnivora > Hyaenidae > Proteles > Proteles cristata. The sequence goes on from JAESUZ010003082.1 coordinate 1,492,963, forward strand.
AGAAGCCCTATGGTATTTAATGGGAAATTTCTAACACTTCTAGTGATAGATAATTCCAATCTCAGAGAAAGTATTTGAGAACTTGGAAAACGATGGGAATTTACACTCTTTTATAATGGTCATGTATACCTAATGACAAAACTGGATAAAAACAGAATAACGGAGAAAACCATTGTTGCACTGTCGTAAAATCTTAAATTATTAGCAAATCAAAATATTCCTGTTTTGGCTGTGTGTGTGTGTGTGTGTGTAATGTCACAGAAGGGTATGTGTCCCCTAACCTATATCTGAGTATTCATTTCCTGTGATATTATGACCAAATATTCAGACTCTAAAAGACCTACGGATCTGAAATCATGGATCATACAAAGTCAGCAAAGTATTTCACCACAGATTTGATGATTGTTAAAAACGCCAATTATCTATTCAAATTGCCATTTTCTGTCTTTAGTACTGATACAATTTTCATGTCTTTTTTTCTTTAAGCACTTTAGGAAATTATCTCTATTTTTTCCCTCCACATTCCTGATTCCATTTTCTACAGCATCAATTATTATATCTACTGCTTCCATTGCACACAGTTCTTTGTTAACTTTTGCATTTCCCCATTTCTTTCCTTGTTTTAGGTGGCTTTTAAATGAAACTGTAAACTAGCTACATAGCTTTTTATTTTAGTTGATTGCCTTATTATGTCAGCTTTTTTGTAATACTCATTACAGTATTTAAAAAGTCTATAGAGGATACAACAAAATGCTTTCTAAAGTCTATACCTTTTTAAATTTAATATAGATATACATTATTTTAAACCAAAAATAGAAGTAATATTTTTCTTAAATCTTACATATAACAACATAAATATAACTACTGAGCTCAAAATTTTCAAGTTCATAAGATATGTGTTGAGCCATAGGGGCTATAGGATAGTCATTACAATATGCAAAGCATGAAGTTTATTGTGGTCATTGTTATAAAACTCCCTCCCGAACCAAAAACTAACAAAAAATAAGATGTATTTTTGTAGTTATGAGATAATATAGTGGTTAATAGAAAAAAATGTTTCTTATAGATTATGATTGAATACAAGTATTTGGCCTAAATGTCTATCAGCTGATGAATGGATAGAGAAGATGTGGTTTATATATACAATGAAATACTACTTAGCAATGAGAAAGAATGAAATCATGCCATTTGTAGCAACGTGAATGGACCTGGAAGGTATTATGCTGAGTGAAGTAAGTCAGTCAGAGGTCAGATACCATGTTTTCACTCATATGTGATTCCTGAGTAACTGAACAGAAGACCATGGGGGAAGGGAAGGGGAAAAAGTAGTTACAAACAGAGAAGGAGGGAGGCAATCCACAAGAAACTCTTAAATACAGAGAACAAACTGAATTTGGATGGGGTGTGGGGAGAGGGGAAAATGGGTGATGGGCACTGGGGAGGGCATTTGTTGGGATGAGCATCTGGATGTATGCCAATTTGACAATACATTATATTCATTAAAACACAAATATAGGTCTTTTGTAGAGCTAAACTGAAACAAATAAACCAACAAACAAAAACATTCTAATTCAACATGCACTTCTGGGCCATACAAGGTCTAGATGAATTTGTAGCAAGTATGTAAAACTGTCAAATACACAGTTCACTGTCTTCATTCACGACCAAAAAGAAAAAAAATGGCACAAGCCACATTTGATTTTGACCACTTGAGAGGCCAATATTAAATTGTGATTCATGAGCAAGCAGACAAATAACATTTTATTAACATTTAAGCCATGCCTTCAACACATACATGCATATAGCCATATTAATTAAATTGTGGAAATTAAAGATAGAAGTGCCTTAAGGTTAACATGAACTTTAGAACAGAATCACATTTATAAAATTGAAAGGCAAACAGAAAAGCAACTTTAAAATAAATAATGTATCCAAGTGTCAAGTAAATAAATGTTTAGGAAAAATGCATGAAATCATGATTAGTATACCCATAGAATGGTTTATGCAACAGAGAATTCCCCCAGCAAGCCAGAATCTCTTTTGCTGACTTGGTACATGGAAGATTTCTAGATCCAAACAATGATTGCTCCTGTACACAGACTTTGCACTAATATGCATTATGTTTAGGATTTACTTTCTATATCATAATCTATATTTGGTGTTCTGAAACATTAACGTTTTAACCAGGGATTTTACATATCAACTCTCTTGAGCACTCTGTCCAAAGAATATCCTCTTCCTTCCCCTCTTCTTCCTTCCCTCCCGTCCTTCACTCTTCCTCCTCCTTTATTTTGGGCATAGGTGTAAACATGTGTCAAGTATGCTTTCTCTTAATTGGCTATTACATAATGTATTTGAGATGGATTAGGTAATACACATTTTCACCTTATTTCTCTTGTTTGCTTTCCTTAAATACTTGTTATAGATGCAAATAAATGTTTTTTTAAAATCTGTTAAAGTGACTTTACATATGTCCCCTGTCAAAAAAATTCAACTAGGGCACCTGGGTGGCTCAGTTGGGTAAGTGTCCGACTCCTGGTTTCTGCTCAGGTCATGATATTATGGTTCATGAGTTTGAGCTCCACGTGTGGCTCTGTGCTTACAGTGCAAAGTATGCTTGGGATTCTCTCCCACTCCTTCTCTCTCTGCCCATCCTTGCCTCTCCTCTCTTTCTCTCTCTCTCTCTCTCTCAAAATAAATAAATAAATAAACAGTAAATAAATAAATAAAAATATTTTAAAAAGGGCAACTTTATCATCATAGGTAATATCCATACAATCTTCCTTTGTCAAAAGAGTAAGAAATAATATCTATTTTCTTTTTTGTTAAGTTTATTTATTTATTTTGAGAGAGAAAAAGCATGAGTGGGGGAGGAGGAGAGAGAGAGGGAGAGAAAGAATCCTATGCAGGTATCCCACTATCAGTGTGGAGCCTGACATGGGGCTCAACATGGAGCTCAAATTCATGAACCATGAGATCGTGACCTGAGCTGAAATCTGACAATTAACTGACTGAGCCACCCAGTGCCCCATAGTTTCTGTTTTCTTAAAGTCATTGCACAAAAACTAACAAATAGGTTGAAAACCTTCTTTCCTATGATTCCAAATATTATAAACCCTGACATATAAAAACATTTATATATGCATTTAAAACAGATAGTAAAATTTTTACATAAAGAGACTCTATTCCATATATTCTAGACTAAATGTAACCTAGTTATTTAGATTTTATAAGTAATATACTACATTATACATTTTAAACAATTAAGAATTAATGTTTATTATATGAATTTTAAACTGTCTCATCTGAATTAATGTACTCTAGTGTATGAATGTATCAGTGCTACTGTTCTAGATTGTAAAACTCTCTCTATTGCCTTTTTATTATTGCAATTTCCAGGTCTCCACAGACTGGCTTTGCCAGTTTATAATATTTGGCTATGAAACCTGTTTGAAGTTGAAGGAGAAAATAGCATCTGTTATTAAAGCTTGTTTCTGTTTTGAAACAATATCTGAGATCTGATATCCTTTTCTAGAGGAAATGGAGAGGACCAATGCTATCTTGAACAATGTTATCTTGTAACATTAAGCTCTGTTCTTATGACTTTTGTTCTCATTTAAAAACCAAGGGAAGACTCTTAAATCTCCAGGCTCTCTGATGAAAGGGATGTTTCATTATTTTCTGGAGACTTTTTTTTTTCTTTACAGTAATCCATTATTACTAAATTTGTAAATTAGAAATTTAGGTGTCCAAGGTATTTCTTCTCCTAAACAATCATTATAATCAGATTTCAGGCCCTTGGGTCTGATTTTTTTCTGAATTTTGAATGCCAAGTCCTGCTGACAGTCATTTGCTCTAATCTCTGGATGAAATGACTCTTTTCATTTGCTTTACCATTATCAGTTCCATTTTTGAACAAGCAAATGCAAATGCTTCATTTTTAAGTTTGCAAGTTGGATGTTTATATCATTGTGTTGGAAGCCCTGGATATCTGGAAAGTCATCTTCTATTTTAATTCTCTCAGCGATAATTCCTTTCTTTTCTCTACATGTAGACCTTAAGATTCTTTAAGTACATTTCTCATAGGTGGCTTCTGGAGAAATATTCCTATTCAAGTGAGTTTCTGTTTAATCAAGGCATGCCTGTTTACATAAAATTTAATACTGGGATCATGATGAAGATGTTTGAATCCTTTTTTAAAATCCCTTCTTTTGGATCCAAATCTATGCCACCTCACAGGGTATTTTCAAAGTTCATTCCCCACCCACCCATGAATTTTCACTCATCTCAAGGGTATGACTGATCCTGTCAGCCAACTTCTTTTTGGTTTTGAGCAGTTCCTTCACTTTCTTCAAGTCAATATCGTGACAATCGCTTTATTCCTACGATGAGATAGCAGATATCAACAGTATACAGGAACTTTTCTCTATGCTTTAGTGAAGTCAGGGGAGCTGGTGAGGTGTCTAAATTAAGCAGCACAAGATTGCCCATGCCTTTTGACACCTTGTAGTACTAAAATGAGGTTTATGTAGTAATATTTAATTTAACAATATTTAATTGAGGTTCCTAGGTCCTTCAATTTTATTTGTACCAAAAGATATTTCCATATGTGTAGGTAAGTGAAAAGTACACTGTTGTTGAGTAATGTAAGACATTGATTTAAAACTCCAGAACTGGGATGCCTGGCTGGCTTAGTTGGTTAAGCATCTGACTCCCACTTAGGTCATAATTTCCGGGCTCATGGGCCCAAGTCCTGCATCTGGCTCTGCAACAACAGCTCGAAGCTTTGGATCCTCTGTCTCCCTCTCTCTCTACCCCTACCCAGCTTGTGCTCTCTCTCTCTCTCTCTCTCTCTCAAAAATAAATAAATGTTAAAAAATAGATTAAAGAATATATAAAACTCCAGAACTTACACCCTGGCCCCCAAAGCCCTTCATAATGTTCCAATTTGAATGTGCTTGTTGGACATGCTCACCTACCGCATGACTTTCTAACATTTCTTCCATCTCCCTTTACAGAGTCACTGGACAGTATCACCACATTGTTGAAGGAGGGCATTTAAAAACAAAGTATATGATCCCAGATAGTTCTGATAAAACTTCTGTAACAGATATGAGAATTTAAGGGAATACAGGCTTCTCCTCTCTTTCTCTGAGATGGTGTCAACTTTCTCACAAAGCTTTGTTTCCTACTTACTATCCGGAAGTGTTGGCTCTAGCCTATTATCCAAAGTTATTGCGAAAAGATGTTCCCTCTGCTTTCCTCAGATAGCATCATGGGTAATTTCTTTATTGCACGCAAGAGACAGAAAAAGGCACGGACCTCTGTGTCCAACTCTGGCAGGAGTAATATCTCTTTACTTTTTTTTTTGTTTCATGCTCTGGGGTATAAGCTGAAACTCAACCCATCCAATACCAGACACTGCCTGGAAAACTCTGAGACACAGTGAACTCAGGAGTACTGACAGTGTGACAAAGGTGTAAATAATGGCCCACTCCATTCCTCATTACCACCCCTTCTTTCCCTGTCCTCTGTACAAGTGCAAATGTCTTCCTCCTTTCTCTGCTTCTGTCTCCTTTACTTGCCTTATCTAGAGGTCACACCAGGGATATTCTGCTCAGACTATATTTTGGCATTTTTTGCTAATATTTTGAGGACAAGTTCTTATCATAGAATTCAAGTTCTTTTCTTTTCTTTATTTTTCTTTTCCTCCCCCCTCCCCATTGTTATTCTTTATTCTTCTCCACACAAGAGATATTCACTTGGTCTATTAGTAGCCAGTAAACAAGATAAGTGGATTCTCATTAACAACCTGATCATCCCAACCCTGCTGACCTCCATCACCATCATCTGTCAGGATGTTGTTGAAATCCTTTAAAATTTTAATCAGGAAAGAATGGTTGATGTGCACAGACCTTAAGCAAATTTCTCATGTCTAGGTCATTTATCTGATTTTTCTCTGCTGGGCAAAGAGAAAAACTTTTGCTTTCAGAGGCTATTTGTGCAGCACTATGACAGAAAGTTACCCTTATGCAGTTTGGAGTAGTTTGAAGTGCCTGCAACATCAGACAGAACATAGATGACCATAACTCTTGTTGTTCCCTTGGCTTTTGTCTTTCCACCCTTCCTACTGCTGAGATCACAGCTCAGGTTATAATGCACCATCATTTGGTAATTTCTGCCTTTGGCCATGTTGCTCTATTGGGAAGTGTAACCCAAGGAACGTAGAGGGTAAGTTAGTAATAAACTACCAGCCCTAGGTAGCTACTTCTGAACAGAGCAAAATAGATACCATGCTACAGAGTTAGAAGGACCTTCTAAGTGAAGTACCAGAGATTTTAAAACAGCAGAATTCAATGGGGGGTTAGTGCAATAACTTCTCAAATCTTACTGTCCTGCCGTTTTATGTCAGTCCATAACATGTTTTTGCTATTGGAAATTCCTCTTGGGTTTTGGTGGATTTGACAAATATTGCTAGTTTCACATTCCATCACCACTTTACATGTTTTCTGAAATTCTTCTCTGTTCAACACCTGCAGCATTTATTTCTCTCTGTGCTTTTATAACAGTTATGGAAGCACTTGTATAGCACTTATCAGATAGCATTATGTTTTTTCTTAAACACTGTAAAGAGGAAAAAAAAATGCTTGTGTGATAATAGTTGCTTGATTCAGAAGCATATGGATTTACTGAATCTAATTATGCATCCAGAAAAGCTAGAGGTTTTCCACCTTGTGACCAGCCCGTCATGTTTTCTTAACACTATTGATTGCTTTGACTTGGCACCAATTGACCTAGAATGTCATCATGGTCAATATCAGCATCTTACACATTCATTACACAATTGTAAATACAAGAATTGGTCATTGCTGTGGAGGATTTAATTACAATAAAAAGATCATAAAAGAGAAGGTTATAAGTAGTAATGTGAGGTGTGCCTTTTGTTAATAACAGTCTGGGGACTCCTTGTTGTCATAAATCTTATCTTAGTTAACTTCTTATTAGCTGACTATGCTATAGATTATGGCCCAAGGAAACTAACATTTAACAACTTAGTACATGAAAAATTGAAATATTAAGTATAAATATTTTGTCAAGAAATCGAGTTTACCACCGAGAAGTGTGCCTGAATAATTTTAGAATCTTCTTTAATTTATAAATGTATTTATTAAATAAAAATTTTATATCTGCTATATACTGGGCAAGGGTTTTTTTTAAAAGTCTATTTCACATTTCAGAGATTAAAAAATTACTGGGTAGAATTACTTGAATGTTACCAAGGGTAATGGTTTAAAAATATGGAGGTCATCAAAGGATTTGAAAACTAAAAGAATTCATTTGGCTGGGCATCAATAGAATTTTGTATTTTCTCTTGCCTGACAGTGTGCACAGGTTAGACCTCAACTAGTTCTGCTATTTGGTTGAAGTAATTATTTACCTGGTAATGCATTATGACCCAGATGTATTGGAAATAATGACGAACATTATGAAAGTCAGGGTTCTTCTTCTGAACTCTACCTGAGATCTCTTGTTACTTAGGCAGTGTTTTTTTCTGTCATCGTTTTTGCCATTCTTTCTGATTTCAGAGTCAGGTTGATCAGGTGGCAGATTGCCTGACCATCGGGCATTAAAGATCAGGTGTGGCCTGCCTGCACTGTTCTGGCATGCCCTTGAGGGGAAATCTTCCATTGCACTGAGAGGGAGGTCTATGCTTTCCTTCCGCCAATCATGAGAATTTAATTGTGGACCGTGAAAGATTCTAACCAGTCTTCTAATATTTATCATCTCTGTAAACGGAATATGTTGAGGCGTAGAGTGAATTTTGTCTGGAAACATGGCTTTTCCAACTAGTTTAAAATATCCTTCTTAATGATAGAAACAAACAATAAAAGCATAGTTATCATTTTGTCAATAATAACATTGGCCACAGACCAAAGGCAAAAGTGTAATTCCAGTTAAATCCATTTCATGGGTCACTATGTACCATCAAGACAATGTGATGATAAATTCATTAAAATAAGAAGTTTTCTCTTTGATCCAAGTAGATTTCCACAGGGAAATGACTCAAATAGAACATATATATTGACAGATTACTTCCAATACTAGTATTCAGGCTCCTAAAGCTATTATGTCAAATAGGAGGAGGCATTTTAGTAGATATAAAGTTCATAAGGCTGTCAAATTGGTTCCCTACATCTGAGAAATCTGTATGCAATTTAATAGAAAGTTAATATATTAAGACATTCCAATTTGTTCTTTCCAGGAAGTTGGATTAAAAGAAGTAAGGAATACATTATTTTTAGTATATCAGGTAGCTCAGAAATTAAACCTTTGATGTTACAAAAAATGTTATAAAGTTTTATACCAAGAAGAGTATCTGAATATGAGAATATATAATAATTCAGAATTTATTTCACCAATGGAATCATTGTGCAGCATATCTCTGTATTGGCTTATGTATAATGTATAAAGCAAGCTTTGATTCTTTTTTTAAGGCAGTGAATACTGAAAGAGAAATCCTAAAATTTTGTCTGCACCTATATTGGACACGTAGATAATAGATACATGGTCATGAAATTCTGAACCCTGTCTTTTCTTTTCCTGTTGTTGTTTTTTTAAAATACATATACTGAAAAATACAGTTAAAGGCATGCCCATTGGCCTATCCAACATGGTAATTAATACATGTTTTTCAGAGCTGTCTCCATTTATCCAAATGTTTGTGGACCCTTTTGAAATTGCTGTCTGAGATTTTGAGTAATATTAAGATTTTCAGTGTCCTGGTTTCTTTACTAAGTTGATACTAAATAATATTTGGCTGTTATAAAAAACCTTTGCTGAAAGAGTAGATTTTAGATGCTCTCACCACATGCATGGGGGCGCATGCGCGCGCGCGCACACATACACACACACACACACACACATAAAAACATGGTCACAATGAAAAAGATGTCTATGGGAATCAAAATACTCAAATCAGGATTCTGATGACATCTGGTAGAGTTTGGGAATTAGAAGCATTTCTGATCTGTAATGAGAATATAGATGCTTCTTATCTTATTCCCCATGCTTTCTAATATGCCTAAAATATGCCTAAAATAAAATATTTCATAATTAAAAACCAATTAAAGATAAAAACAAAAAGAAATTCTCTCTAAAAGAGAAACTAGTAATTTGAGGATATGCAAAATAATACATTTTAGTCTAAAAGAGTTTCAACGGTGTTTTGAGCAAAAACATTATTGTTGTAAGAATTTTCCTTCTGACTTAACAATTTCTAACATTAAATTGTATTGATTTTGAGGTTTATATGCTAAAATGCCATTAATATTTCTTTACAGCCATCACGTGGATTTGTTTTTTGTTATGGCAGGGAAATTCTGGGATTAATGTCAGTATTACATTATTTTTTTTTTCCTGTATCTCAGACACATGCATGGTAGACACGACATGATATACTTGAAGCACATAGAGTTCAGCTGCTCTATGTGCACACCTGTGCTTCTGCCGACTATCATCTCTCCTGTGACCAGGCATCAGGTCTCCTCTTTTCTTTTTTCTTTTTTCTTTTTTAATTTTTTTTAATGTTTTATTTATTTCTAGGATAGAGAGAGAGAGACAGCGTGAGCAGGGGAGGGTCAGAGAGAGAGGGAGTCACAGACTGAAACAGGCTCCAGGCTCTGAGCTGGCAGTCAGCACAGAGCCCGGCGCGGGGCTCAAACCCACGAACCGCGAGATCATGACCTAAGCGAAAGTCGGACGCTTAACCGACTAAGCCACCCAGGCGCCCCAGGTCTCCTCTTTTCTTATTGTATCACATATGATGGATGATATTAAATGCACAATATATCGCCACAGCATCTAAATGTAACTCCACTTTCCTTCCATTTGAGAAAGGAAACTTATAATATTTTATTCATAGAAGTAAATCACATGTCAACACCTCACACATCATTGACTCGTGTTGTCGACCTTGAAGGATCTGGGACCCAGGGCGGCGAAGGAACTGAGAAAAAGAGACGAGAGTATAGCGAGGCACAGGGGACCCCGAGCCAACAGCCCGAGGTCCAGAACTTTAGTACGCATCTTCATACATGCCTTCACAGAGATGTGAACCAACAATGAGTAGTTACAAAAGCTTAGTGAAGCACAGCAACAATGTACATCTGGTACTACTATAGCACGTACACAGCGTGCAAGAGCGGTCTCGGCAGAAAAACAAGATACGATAGGAGTCTTTCTGGCAGGATGAAACACAGAGGGGAATGAACGCACTGTGCTATTTACTGCTGGCTCCCCTTAAACAAAACATCCTTATCTGTGCACTAAAGAACAGGCCACATTCCCACAGGCATACGCTCAAGTCCTCTCGGCTTGTTTTCAACCCAGCGATCTCGAATTTTCTCAGAGATCTCAGGCCCCGAGCGGGTATAGGCCTGTGGGCGGACACTGCTCCGTTTCCCACACCCTGTGCGTTCATCGTTGTGAACAGCAGAGTTAGGAACCGGCAGCCCAGGATATCTAATGTGTCTTGGGAGGATGATGCATCAGTGGCGTCTATTCTATGCCAAAGTGCAGAGATGGAGAATCTATTTAAAGCCTTAACCCATTAATAGCCCCATCTGTATATTCCTGCAGTGTCACTGATCTACAGCTCAGTTCTCTTTCATCTGTGTCCTACTGGTACATACTTAAAACTTTTTTCTATGTGATTTTGTGGACTTATAACCAAGAGAGTGACCCATTTGATAGCAGTCTGTAGAGCCCTTCAAATGTGCCATTCCCAAAGACCATCTTACTTTGCTTTTCCATATATTAGAGTGAGGAGTGGTTCCTGACCACTTCTCAAACCTCCTCTCTTACCAAGTCCCGAGGTGTAGATAGTGGCCTCACCTAGAAATAAACTTCAGGCCCCTGTATGCTACATCTGTGGCTAACTTTGGTATCCAGGGCTCAAGTAAATGACATTCATCCTGAAGAAAAAGGAGGAGGAGGAGGGGGAGGATGAAGATGGGGAGGAGAAGAAAGAAGAAGGAGGAGGAGGAAGAAAAGAAGGGGAGGAGGGGGAGGGAGGAAAAGGAAGAAGAAAAGAAAATATGTTAAAATTTGTGAAATATTTACAAATTCTAAAAAAAATAGAAAATGGGTACCTATGAACATATATTTGCCAGACTTATTTTTCAGATTTAGATTTATTTTTCAGAAATAAAATGTTATGCCTCTCTCTAAAGCTCTACGCTTGCATCTATTTGCCTGCCTTTCCAGAGGAAATGGCTATGGAAGTTAGTGTGTATCCTTTCTCTGCCATTTAAAAATAGCTTTATTTCATATGTCTGCATCCATAAATAAAATATAATACTGTTTCCTAAAACTCTATTACATTGTACTACCTTAAACACACTTCCTACTTTTTCAGCTAATATTATACTTCGAGAAATCATTATTTTGATGCCTAACTACTTAGATTACTTATCTTTATGATCATGTAATGATATCATCAAGCTGATATCATCTTCCCTATCAAAGTCCAGGACAAAACCACTTTGCAGGAAACCTTGATTTTTGGATCTGACTTATGCTCCCTAAAGCAATAGCATGAGTAACATTGATCTCTTTGTTAGGTTTTTTTGTCTTTGACAATTGTTTCAAGTACTCATGATACCACAGCCATCCTTAACAAAATGGAAAATCTGTTTTAATTAATATAATATTGTTTAATAAGGCATACAAGTTATGCCTAATAAAATTTTAGAAATGGGGCACGTCGGTGTCTCAGTCGGTTAAGCAACCGACTCTTGGTTTCAGCTCAGGTCATGATCTCACGGTTTGTGAGTTTGAGCTCCACAATGGGCTCTGTTCTGGCAGAGCAGAGCCTGCTTAGGATTCTCTCTCTGCCCCCCACCCGCTCAAAATAAATAAATCTACTTAAATAATTAGAAATAGATATCTGTGTATTTTAACATTTTAAAGAGTAAGTATTGAGATTTCTGACTTCAATTTGGAATTAAGAAAGCTGGAAATACCATTGCTTCCACCCTTAAAACAACAATGAAAAGTTGGTCAAACAACAAATTCACAACCTTCTTAAGCCATCAGAAAGTTGAAATTGCAGAGTAACCAACCTGCCTGAAATCTAAAGAAAGACAAGCACTTTCAAAAACAGTTTCTTTCTTGCTTTTCTCTCTCTTTCTCTTCCTTCCTTCCCTCCTTCCCTCCTTCCCTTCCTTCCTTCTCTCTCTCTCTCTCTCTCTCGAGAGAGAGAGAGAGAGAGAGCAGGGGCAGGGCAGAGAGAGAAGGGGAGTGAGAGAATCTCAAGCAGGCTCCACACTGTCAGTGCAGAGCCAGACACAGGGCCTGATCACATAACCCTGAGATCATTACCTGGCCAAAATCAAGGGTCAGACCCTTAACCACTGAGTCACCCAGGAGCCCCATCAAGGACAATTCTCTCTTCCTTGGAATGAGGCAGCTGGGCAGAAGGAAAGATAACATTGTTAACAAATTTGAAAAGACCAAATATGGAAGAGGAAGACAATATAAAGTTCGTAGGGGATCCAGATATAAGGGAAATTTACTTATTTACAGGTTCTTCTCCACAAATCTCACAGCATATGCACACGCATACACACAATTTATCAAGACGTTTAACAAGATATCTTTCACAGTACAGGACTGAGCTAGGAGAAGAGGCAGTATGGGGAAAGGCACAAAACCCCACCTTCTCTACAGAACAGAAGCCTTAAATTAAGGAGAGGAGAGTCGACAAACAGCTCCTTTGGGCATTTCTGAAAAGTCTGTGTGGCTAGAAAAAAGCAATAAATATAAAAACTTCTCCTTTTGAGGAGGGACAGGAATACTTGCTGGTCCCACAACTACCCCTGCAAGTGAGATAGGAGCTCTGAAAAGACCACGCCACCCAAACACAGAGATGCAGAATTGGTCAAAAACTTAGGTTTAATTAGTACAACAGAGAACCATCACATGCTCCCAAACACTCCTGCCACACTGAATATGAGTGTTGTGTAAAAAGTTGCCATGTAATACTGCTAAGAGAATTATAAGAACATAGAAAGATCTTCTCTGAGGTGAAAAAGGATAATTTTGGTTGAGGACAGAATAGGTACTGTGAAAAGCCTCTCTGTGAACCAGTTCCTGCCCTAAACAGATGATGTCACTGGAGGCATTTGAAGCCTGTGGTGCACCAAGGGTAAAAATGGCAATGACAAACCCTGACTCTGCTCATTTATTAATTGAATCGGCTCAATCTCACTAAGAGAGAGAATAAGAAAAGGTATATCAATTTTCAATCATAAAAACTTCACCTCAGTATCTACTGCCCAGAACAGATGTCCTGTACTGTCCTGGCTTTGAGTAAAAAATTATGAAGCACATAGAAAAGCACATAGATCTCTGACACTATACTGTCAGGAGATCAAACATGATGACATGGATATTCAAATGACTAGAGAAGGGATTTAAAATAATTATGATTAACATATAAAAGGCTTTATGGAGTATAATGACAACATGCAAGATCAATTAATTTCAGCAGAGAGATGGAAACTATAGAAACAGAATCAAAGGTATATATTAGAAATGACAAACAGTAATAGAGACGAAGAATGCCTTCAATAGGTTCATCAGTACACTTGACATAGTCAAGGAAAGAATCAGTGAACTTGAATATAGGGCAGCAGAACTAATTCAGGTTAGAAAGGAAGAAATAAAGCCATCTGTATTCATAGATAACATGTTTTTCTACAAATAAAATCTCTTCATAAAGAAATCTATGAAAAGCTTTAGAACTAATAAGTCATTTTAGTAATATCATATTATACAAGGTCAGTATATAATAGCTTTATTTCTATATACAACCAAACCTTTGGAATTAAAAAAAATTACCATTTACAATACCACCAGCAATGAATAAAATATTTAGGTATAAATTTAGCAAAATGTGTGCATTTTCCCATGCTAAAACCTACATATGCGATATTTGTATCTTAGAGAAATAGGTCCTAGTCAAAAGCCTGGGAACCTAGTCTAGCCTGATAAGCTCAAGAATATAAGCTCTCCCCTGCTGTTATTCGGGGCTGCTTGATTTGGGTGTTCCCCAAGCATGCCCAGCGCTGAATAAAGAAGTGTGTGTGACGCCAATCTGTGTTCCTGTATCCTGTTCACTGATCTCGGCTCAGGTGGCTACAATATCAGAATATGTAAGGAGTTTCAGAAGTCAACAATTAGAAATCAAACAACCTCCACTCCCCCCAAATGGGTCAAAAATTGGAGTAGACACCCCTAGAAGGTGTATGGAAACATGCACAACATCCATTATTAGGGAAATGCAAATTGGATCTAAACTGACATACCACTACACAACTATTAAAACATCAGAAACAAAAATAAAAAACAAAAATTTGAGTTAGACTATGAAGTGCTGGTAAGGATATAGAGCATTGAAACTCTCATATTTCGTTGGTGCGAATGAAAACGGAATAGCCATTTTGGAAAACAGTTTGAAAATTTCTTATAAAGTCACATTTATTATAACCCAGCAATCCTACTTGCAGGTATTTGTTCAAGACAATAAATACTTATTTTTACACTAAAATCTAGCATTTATGCTTACAGTGTATTTATTAAAAATCACTGAAAATATTCTTCAGTGTAAACAGGTAGGTAAACCATGGAGTAATACTTAGCAATGTGAAATAACAAATTATAAATGCAACAGCATGGATGAATTTCAAATACATTTTATTTAGTAAAAGAAACCAGACCCAACAGGATAGATACTGTATGGTTCCGTTTGGCAAACACCTAGATCTACAGAACACACCAGATCAATAAAGAACACAGGTAGGGGGTAGGGTCACAAAATATGAAGGACTTTGAGAGATATGTCATTCTCTACCTGGTGACTAAATGACTCTGCATTTGTCAAAACTCACAGAACTATTTATCACAGAGAGTGACTTTTACTGAATGTAAATTAAAAACACAGTTTTTAGAAGTATCTATACTTCAGTCCGGGTAGTTCAATCGGTTGAGTGTCACATTTTGGCTTAGGTCATGATCTCATGGTTTGTGTGTTTGAGCCCTGCATTGGACTTGCTGCTAACTACTGAATGTAAATTAAAAACAAAGTTTTTAGAAGTATCTATACTTCAGTCCGGGTGGTTCAATCGGTTGAGTGTCACATTTTGGCTTAGGTCATGATCTCATGGTTTGTGTGTTTGAGCCCTGCATTGGACTTGCTGCTAACAGTATGGAGCCTGCTTCAGATTCTTTCTCTCCCTCTCTTGCTGCCCCTCTCCCACTCATGCTTTCTCTCTCTCTCTCTCAAAAATAAACAACAGCAAAAAATTTAAATAAGTATCTATTAGGAGTAATGTGTTATATTATTTTATAATGAATATGTAGAAATGATTCATCTCTAGTTATTATAATATACCAAAAAACCTTTAGTATTATCATTCAATGTGGCAAATAAAATGTTGCAATATGATAGTTATATTTCTTTTACGCCTCAGAGATTTCTAGAGACTTATTTTTACACTATTAGCCTTTTGGTATTTCTATCAACTGCATACATAATATAGTAGGTTTTATAATTGGTTCTTAAAGGCACAATTTGTCAGCAATGTAACTTAGTATAATTTAAAACAGTGCTTTTATCTTAGTGGTAATTGCAGGAGGTAATTTATTAAACTATTTGATTTTATTCCATATCTTTTCTGAATTAGAATCCTGAATTTTTTTTATTGACATTCCTTTAGAAAGTCAGTACATTTTCTGTGACTACATTTAATTACAATGTTGAGAATAGTTTTTGAATCTACTGTTAACAATCTATTGTCCTTAGATTCTAAAACAGATTCATATTTCCTAGTATTTTGTTAACTTGATTTTAAGCATGGTTTGAGCACATAGATCGTGAGATTGCCATAATTCTCTAACTGTGGGGAAGATCTGTGGGAATTTAAAATATCCTTAGAAGAGAATGAATAGATGAGATTCTGTCATGTGTAACTTGAGCATTTTTATTTAAAGTCACAGCAGCAACGCATGCTTGAAAATAGGGATGGGCTTAAGTTTGATTTTGTTGGCTGTCTGCAGGGTTGAAATTCCCAAAACAAGAAATGAAAGTGCAGTGTAGAGAAGTCCACGAGGGGAAGCTGGGGCTAGGCAATTAAAAAAATAACATTCAAGCAGTGAAAAGTGAAAGACTCAAAAGCTACGAGCCTAGTCCAGATCAAAACTGGCAGATAATATAATAGCAGAACGTAGAACTTTGGACAAGCATTTGGGCAGTGGACATGAATGAATTCATGGGGAGAAAACGTGGTCCTACTGGGACCTCTTCTACAGGTGTTATATTCTGCCCTTGTAAGCAGACTACATGCACCTTAAAAAGATCTCATTCTGACCAGACTCCCCATACCCTCTCCTTATGCCACCAATTAGTGGATTATGTGACAGTACTGATGTGGCATGACCCTTCTATAACAAACTGCACTGAAGGCATCCGTGTTTCTGAAAATCAGAACTGTGATGAAAATGTTCTCACAAAATAGCTTAGATGCCTCCTAGGTTATGAGAGTTTTACCCTGCTTACTGGCTGAAAAGGTAGCCCATCACAGTTTCATGGTTTCTAGCAAAAGAAGTTTCATGGTTTTCTGAGTCAAACACAAAGTGCTTTGTTACTCAGCAGGTGGTGTGAACTGTGTGTTTGCGTCATTTCCCAGGTCATCTGAGTCCCACAAGACCAATGTGAAGTGGCCAGGTGGAAGGGTGCAGGTGGTACATCAGTACATTTGCATCTCAGGTGAGGAACTCTGAGCTGAAGGAATTCCAGTCCATGCAAGGGACTGCAAGCAAAGCTGCTCAATCTTTCCCCTGCAGGGAGACATGTTCTTTACTACATCGGGCAACAAGCAAATCTGCCCTCTGAACCAGGAGACACTATCTCTATATTCCCAAGCTATTTGCTATAGAAACATCCTTATAGAAGGAAACTAAACAAAAGTTGTCATTGCCTCTGCTGATGAGTTGAGCAGATAAGAGTCCTAGGAAGAATATATCCATGGCAAGGGCAATATTGCATTGTTTATCAATAACCAGCACATTTCAATCTTTGCATTGTTTCCACTGTTTTATCCTCTGCTTTGTTAGTCATCCATGAATTATTCCACCTCCGTGGATTCACTAAGCATCATTCCGCAGTCCCTGGGCTCCAGCTAGCCTAACAGTTTAGAAGTTACTCTTCTATCCCTCCTATTTCTAGTCTACCAGTGTACTACTGACTGAGGGCATCTCAACTAGGTTTTGAGTGATCCTACTATAGCTAACGTGCTACATATAACATGTCCTCTACCCACCAAATTTTTATGGGATTTTCATACCATGTCACCATATTCCAGTGCACCTGTTTTCACAGCATATTTCTGTAGACTCCACTAACAGGGTTGAGCAAAGGAATGTAGAAAGAGCCCAAGGCAAGCCCTCTGCTGGAATACAGACAGGCCCATCAGGATGCCCACCTCAAAATATCCATAGGCCCTAACTAACCAATAAGCTGCTTAAAACTGGGCACAGTAGCCAAAAAAGAAAAGTTTTGTATGTCCTCATATCTCCTCACCTTCCTGATTTAAGTATCACCCCCCACCCCACTGCCTCCTGGCAGACAGTCTCTGCTATTGTCTGTTCTGCCTTCCGCTCACTTGCAGTGTACTCAATAAATTTTTATTGCCTTTGTTCTGACTTAGATGAATCATTGCACTGCCCCTGCCATTGGCTTCCACCCAATCATCATGTGACATTCGCCCCCCCGCCCCATTAGAAGTGATGTCACAATTTTTATCCTTGGTATTATTCATAGGCTCTGGAATGACCAAGACAGCTATATCCCAGCAAGTAACCAAAAACATGTGAAGCTGAGAGAGAGAATGTTTGGATATTCAAGGAATGGCATAAAGATACAGAAAAACCAGTGTTTGGAGGTATATCTACCCAGGAGCTATTATTATTATTATTATTTCTTCTCTTGATGAACAAATGTCAAAACCAAGAATTGGAGAACAGCAGCCTTGAAGCTTACTCTGCCAAAACTCCCTATAGTCCTATCCTATCCCATTCAAATGAGTTCAGTTTACCCACATTGGCAGTAGTAATTGGGAAAAGTTCAAACTTTTCATCACTTCTACTTTGAAATAATATTATACTCCCAATTATGCTTCTTTTATCTGTTCTTGTCACTGGATCCAGAAAACAATTTCTATCTCACAACTTGTAAATTCAGGTCATGTCACTCTCTGGAAAATATTTTGACATCCAGCCTCATATACCACCACTTTCCTACATGCCTTCTTTTCCCCTAAACTACTTGCAGTTCTAAAGAGTAAGATATTATAGGCACCTATGTCCGAATCTTTGTCTAGCCTCACCTGTGTATATGTCCCACGCCCTTTCCTCTCTTTTCACTAACTCATTTTTCAAGTTTACTGTAGAATAGAACATCATAAAAATGCAAGCTCCTACACAGTGATGAGTATGTCTTACTTAGTGTTAATCCTCACTGTCTAGCAAATTATAGGTGATTGGTATATATTGTTAAATGAATTGCAAGCATGTGTCTATCAGTTTTCAGATGTTCAAATGAAGAGCTGTCATCTTTCAGAAATATATTTCAAACCACTTCTTAAAATCAATATAGATGCCTCTTTGTAAGCCGCAATGTGAAATTTCAAAAGGAATTTGGTTGTTAGGTTACATGTAATACTCCAGTGTATATAACTAGAGGCTTATAATTCTTTACTCTTGTATAACCTGAAGAGTTAATTTAAATTCAAGGCTACAGATCTTTCTACTGATAGATGCCATGAGAGTGTCAGAATACTTCAACTGAACTTTATCAAACTGAATGGCAGATTGGTTTATCTAAATTGAAGGGGTTTCTTCCCTCTACCTTTTAATTGTGGATCATTCTTAAGGTGTTTTATTATAATTGTTCACAGCTTGTGCTGCTTTATTGATTAAACTGCTGTGAAGCTCCGGGTGAAAGTACAGCATAAACCATGTGATATAAGCCTTTTAAGGTTATTGTTATGCTCTCATAGTCAGAGGCTGCACTGTGATGGCTGTGATTGAAAAACAAATGAAATGTTTTTAGAAAACTGTAATCACATTAGTCTTGACATTTCACTACTTCCCCCTGGGTAACTAATAGATTCTTTCCATTTCTGAAAGGAAACTTCTAATTAAATATTATTTTTCTTCCTTTTTTGTAAGGAAATAATTGTGATTCTATAAAGACTTAAGAGCTTATATGAAGGTTCATCTCTTCATATTTGAGTTCCTACTATGTTTGACACAACACACCCACACACACACACACACACACATATTCTTTGTGTCTTATCACGTAAGGAAATACACATAAACACATGTATTTCAAAAGGTTTAGGTATATTTCCTTACTGGAAAACACAAAGAATATGTTTATGAGTAATTATATCTGAGAAAACACATAGAGAACTAAAATATGTGACACAGAGTAGGTTTCTCATTGGTGATTTAAAATTATGAACTTCATTGAGTGTGAATGAGAAGCCAACAAGAGATGGACTGTGAGTTCCTTATGCCACTAATATAGTAAGATATTCTACACTTACTAAGCCAGAACAGCAAAACTATAAACTGGTTTGAGAGTCAAATTGCTGGGATCTGAATCTAGGCTTTATCACTTACCAAATCTGTGATCTTGGGCAAATTATTTAACCTTTTATGTCTCTATTTCCTCATCTCTGAAAGGAGGATAATAATAGTACTGAGCCAGGGATGCCTGGGTGACTCATTTGGTTGAGCGTCCAACTTCAGCTCAGGTCATGATCTCACAGTTCATGGGTTTAAGCCCCATATCGGGCTCTGTGCTGACAGCTCAGCGCCTGGAACTGCTTTGGATTCTTGTCTCCCTCTCTTTCTGCCTCTGTCTCTCTCTCTCAAAAATAAATAAATATAAAAATGTTTAATAAATAAAACATAAATAAAAAAATAATAGCACCTAGTCAATATGATTTCTGTGAGGATGTAATAAACTACTCAAAGTATTTAGAACAGTTTAATCACTCAGTAAACATTTTATTATCCATATTTTCTCTCTTTGTTCAACCAAACTCATCATAAATAGATAGAATACCTACCTGTAAGAGGCACTATGAGACACAAGAAGAGAGAATTTCCATCCATTAGAGTTTTCAGGTACCGTTTGGGTATATAACACTGTCCTGAATACAAACTTGATAGAATAAAAATACTAGCATCTTTTCCTTTGAGGGACTAGAAAATGCAACAGGAAACATTACTAAGTCAATAGATGGTAACTGGGTTGCATGTGAATAATGTTCATTTTAAAGGAAACATTCATAGTGAGTCACTAATGCTGATAAATAAGTTAAGGCTGTGGCTGGTCAGTATTTTCTTCAGAATTGATGCTACTATTTGCTTTGTGTTCAGAGATTATGTGTAATTAACACGGAACTACTCTTTGCAGCTCATTACATGTGCAAGTACACACACATAGTCAACTAAAAAAGAAATATTTAATATTCTCTCCTAGGCAAAGTCTCAGGATATACCCATTATAGATGAATCTGACCAGCATTAATTATTTGGGCATTGTAACATCAATATTCAATTTGCCAATGTTAGGACCCTTCTCAGAAGTAAAGTGGCCATGATTTATCTCTCTAAATTAAAAAGGTTGAATGGTATTAACTCATATACATAATTCATTTTAATTAAATGCATATTCTTGAATAGCTTCTTAATGGCTATCCAATGCCTCATTAATCTTAAATGTAACAACCTGAGATCCTTTGGGAGGTCATGTGATAACTCAAAATTCACAAACATAATGTGTAATGCCCAAGTAGAAAGTCTGTTAGGCAATCTTTGCAGGCTGAGTATATAACATCCCTGAAATTCATTTCTGAACAGTCAGCTCAGACAAATACAAAAGAGATAAAAGACATGGATTCAAAAGAGCTTTCTATCATTACCCCTTTCAAAATTCTATTTCAAATAACACTTGAAAACTCTTGATATTTTAATTTATCTTCTTTGACAAGACTTTACGTAAGAGTTTAGGATATACTGGGCTAACCCAAATCAAATCAGGTTACTTTTGTGAAACAGGGG
The DNA here is from genome assembly GCA_017311185.1 of Proteles cristata cristata. Taxonomy (NCBI): domain Eukaryota; kingdom Metazoa; phylum Chordata; class Mammalia; order Carnivora; family Hyaenidae; genus Proteles; species Proteles cristata. Next base: position 1,514,161 of record JAESUZ010003082.1, read on the forward strand.
TTCCCTGTACACATTCAATTAAAGTTTCCAAAAACAGAAATTGTGGTCTGCTTTGTTTATTTCTGTGCCATCAGAATCTAAAAAAATCCCCTGACAGATAGGGATACAGTAAAAGTTTCAGAGTGATGAATGATCTTTGAATACTTTAGACTGCATTATGACTGCCTGAGAATTGGATATGTCAGCATTGACCTACTTGAATTTGGCATGCTTTTTTTTTTTTTTACATCTTTTGATACAGTAGTGTTCCAATGGAAGTAATTTAAGCAACATTCCTCCGTCCATAGTTAAGTCTTCCATCACAGTCTCTGGTAGAATACATGCCAACCGTGGGATATCAAACAAAAGAATAGGATGGAGAACTATAGAAACCCACCACCGCTGCTAAGGAAGAGGAGCTGTGATCCACCAAAATAAAATAGAATTCTTATTCTATGAACTCTCAAATATAGGTGAATTAATCACTGTACATCTGAGAAATATACCTTACATATTCCTTTCTTTAATTTTTTACAGTGTCTATAAGATATAAAAACACAATCTACTATCTCTTTTTATTTTGGCAAAGTTTCTTTTTCTATTTTATCTCCTTTACAAAGAAGATACTTCTGAAAGAAGCAAAATAAGTCTCTGAAGTTTCTCTGGTCCATCAGTCAATATGAGGGAAAGAAGGAAAGTGAAAGAGGGTGCACGAACACAAACATTTTCAGAAGGCTGTGGAGGATCTGAACGTAGCCACTCACAGACACATTGCATTTTACTGACTATAAAACTGCCTTCTTGTAAAATTTGAGAAATGCATGAGGCACTCTGCTTTTTGAAGCACTTTTATTTCATTAATTAGGCAATGCTCACAGCAACTTAGTGAGCAGAATCAGAAGCATGATCCCCAATTTATAGATAATGAAATTGTGACACCATGAAGTAGGAGCAATTTGTCCAAGGTCATGTGAATAGTAAATTGCAAAGACAGGATAAAAAATTGTAGTGTCTATGTACACTGGTAATGCTGTGAATAAGAGAAGAGGGTTGTGACAGAGAAGGGATAGAATTGAACAGGGAAGTAGAAATTGATATGGAAAGCTCGTGATAGGTCACTGATCTTTGTAAGTCCTGAATGAGAAGTCCACAGGGGAACTTCTACTGAAAATAGAATCTCATAGCTAATCACACACAAAGAATACAATGAGACTCAAGAGAAGTGTTTTCTTAAAAGAAACTATTCAACTATTCAAACTATTCAAATGACCATTCTTTTTTTAAGTTTTATTTATTTTTATTGGGGGGGAGGGGCAAAGAGAAAGGGAGAGAGAGAGAGAATCCCAAGGAGGCTCCATGCTGTCAGCGCAGAACCCGATGCTGGGCTTGGACCCATGAAGTGTGAGATCATAACCTGAGCCAAAATCAAGAGTTGGATGCTTAACTGACTGAGCTATGCAGGTACCGCTCAAATAACCATTCTTTTAAGTAAATTGTCCTTCAGTTTATTTAAATATAATACAAATAGCTAATACTCATACAGCCTTTAGTGTGCCAGGCACAGTCCATATTGCTTTGCATGCATGCGACTCATTTAATCCTCAACAATTCTATGACATTACTCTGCCCACTTTGTAAACTAGAAGATTAAGGCAGAACAAGATCAGGTATCTTGTTCAAGGCCATGTAGCTGAAACTTGAATCTAGGCAGTCTACTTCCAGACACTGTACTTTCAAAATTATACTTCTCTGTCTCTAAATGACTGAGCTATTCTTTCTTTTTGTCATCTTGGATTAAGAATTTAATTTAATTGAACAATTTTAGGGTTGAATGCTAGGAGGTGGTGGTTGACCCTCCTGAGTTCCAGTGCTAGCACTGAAATGTTGTTGTGTGTATGTGATTTTGTTCAGCTGGAGTAACAACAGTATGTAAAAACTTACTAGAAGAGTTAAATGAAAGAAAAAATACAAAAAACATTTAGCAAAATGCCTGACATTTAGTAATGAATCATTTGATGTTAAAATATTATTATTGACTGAATTAACCAGTTGTTTTAATATCACAAAGTTTTGACCATGTAGAGAAGAACAGGTACAATTGGCAAAATTCATGTAAGTAGCTCTGTGACATCTACAGCCACTTGGTTGGTTGTATTGAGCCAGTTCTGTATATTGCTTCGATTTTGGAATTATATTTTAAAATGTTTGTATAGAAAATGGTTCATCTAAAAAGTGTCAGATCACTAAGATCCAAGGGCAGAAAAGATTTTGACATGGCCCTAAAATGCAATATAGATATTTTCAAAGCACATTTACCAAGGTTAGAAACATTGAATTGAATTTTAAAATAGCTGATGCTTCAAAAGGCATCCTCAATGGATTAGGACAAATTAAGAATTAAAAGAGAATGTATTAGAGTCTGATAGACAAAGTAAAACTTTGGTTAAGAGTTTTTAGCTCTTGAGGAAAAAAAAAAGTTAATTTTTTTTAAATGCTTATTTATTACAGAGCATGAGTCAGCGGGAGGGGCAGAGAAAGAAGAGAGAGCAGATATCAAGCAGGCTCAGAGCTATCAGAGCAGAGACTGACTTGGGGCCCTATCTCAAGACCACGAGGTCATGACCTGAGCTGAAATCATGAGTCAGATGCTTAACCAACAGAGCCACCCAGATGCCCCAAAAGGTTATTTTTTAAATATATGAAGGTATAATTTATGTACAATAAAACAAACATATGTTCAATGTTTGGTTTGATGAATTTTGACAGTTGTATATAGCTGTGCAACTACCAAACACATCAAGATAAAGAATGTTTCCATCTCTCCAGGCAGTGCCCTTTGCACCCCTTCCAATTCAATGTCCATCCTTGACTCAATTTTCACCCCATAGAGGCAATCACATTCTTACTTGTTTTGTTACATACTTTGTATGTAAGTATGTTATACTTACATAATATATGTCCTGCTTCTTTAATTCGCCATAACAGGCTTTTGAGATTCATTAATTTCCTTACATTTTTAGTGGGGCCCCTTTTTTCCTGAGTATTGTCACACTATATATAAATATATATCTCAGTTCACTTGTGGATGGAAAATGTTTCCATCCTCAGTTTTTGGCTATTACAATTAAGCTACTGTGAGCATTTTTGAACAAGTCTTATATACATATATTTTCATCTCTGTTGAGTAAGAGTAAAATTGGTAAATCTTATGTTTAACTATGAAGATGAAGGTTTAACTTCATAAGAAACTGACATTCTTCAAATTTGTTGCAAACAACAAAACATAAGTTTCTGGATGTAGAACTATTTACATTTTCTATTTCTTCTGTGCTCTTCTGATAAGAGTACTTCTCAAGGTGCTTGTCCAATCCATCTAAGTTATTACATTATTCAGCACTGGTTTATCCATCATACCTACTTTGATGTCTATAAATGTTTGGTAATATTCCTTTTTAATCCTGCTACTGGAAATTTGTGCTCCCCATCTTTCATCTCCTTTTCTCAAATTAAATTATTGATCAGTCTTCCTCATTGTTGACCAATTTTCTTAATTTTTTCAAGAAACCTATTTTTGACATTGTTTCTTTCCTATTGTTATTTTATTGATTTTTGCTGTTATTTAATTTAAATTAAATTTAATTTAAAAGTTTTTTTGTAATCATTTTGGGATTCATTACCATTTCTTTTGACTTCTTAATGTTGAAATTTTGAATGTTTAGACCTTTTCGCTTTTCAAATATAGCCATGAAATTATACAATCCTGGCTGTATATTTTTCCTATGCAGTAGTTTTATGGTTGTTAACAAAAATGAGATTAACTCTCCATCCAAAATTGGTTTCATGTTGAAACTGATAACATCATAAACACGAACAGGTTATTAAAAGATTTATTACACACACAGTGGTATTTCCTGGGGAAAGAAGGACAGGCTTCAGTCACTTTAGGTGACTTTAGTGTAGCAGAGGGAGTGGGTTTGATTTTTATTATGCCTAAAAGGTAGGCCTTGAAAGACTTCATGCATGTGCCAATGGGTGTGAACTCAGATGGTTTGAACATCCTGGCAAGTGTCTAGGAAGAATGCATGCCCAGAGCTGGGACAAAAGAGAAATGGGTAGGGGCACCTGGTGGCTCAGTTGGTTAGCATCTGACTTCGGCTCGGGTCATGATCTCACCGTTCATGGGTTCGAGCCCTGCGTCAGGCTCTGTGCTGACAGCTAGCTCAGAGCCTGGAGCCTGTTTCAGATTCTGTGTCTCCCTCTCTTTCTGACCCTCCCCTGCTCATGCTGTCTCTCTGTCTCTCAGAAATAAATTTAAAAATTAAAAAAAAACTTAAGTAAAAACGGGGGAGTGTAGGCTTTTAAGCTGTCAGCAAATATCAAAAATAGTCTTTCTCTGTATTATGGCAGTATCTATCTTCATCCACTAACTTTATGTTGTATTACACTATCATCTTGTTAAAAATATTTTCTAATTTATGATGTGATTTCTTCTTTGACCTTTGGGTATTCAAAGATGCATATCTTAATTTCAAAATATTTACTTACCTAATTTTATTCACTTATTTAACATTATTTAAGTTGAATTTCTAATTTAAATTAGAAAATTCACAAATACTTGGATATTATATGTATGTATACATATATATATACACACACATATATATAAGTGATATGTGTGCACTTGAAAAGAATTTGTATTCTTATGCTGATGAGTGTGGTCTTCTGTAAATCTCAACTATTTCCAGGATGTTGACATCATTGCTGTAATGTTCTTTCTCTTTAACAAAATTTGGTTTTATTATTCTCTCAATTACTGAGGAGAGCATGTTAAAACATCCAATATGATTATGAATATGTCTGTTTCTTTCTTTTTACTTCATAAATTTGAATCTCTATTTTAGGTATATATTCTTGTAGCATTAATATGACTTTGCAATTAATTTACCTTTTCTATCACTATGGACTGTTTGTCTCTGGTGATATTGCATTTTATCTGTTACATGAATTTCTATCTCTGTATCTAAATTGGTCTTGTTTAATGCAGTTTGAATATGATATGCTTGTGTGTATGTAAATGTTTGTTTTTTGAGGTTTTGTTGGGGTAGTGGGGAGGGAAAGGAGATATTTATTTTGCTCTCAGGTTCCTGAATCTAGGCTTTGGTGTCTATTGCTAAACTTAGAAAACTTCTTTGTCATTGTTACTTCGTATATGTTTTATCTGTTAGGTTTTCTTTTTTCTCTTTTTAGTATTAAAATTTTGTATGCATTATATCTTTTGATATTGTTCATAGTTCTTAGATGTTTATTTATTTATTTATTTATTTATTTATTTATTTATTTATTCTCTTTGCATTTCAGTTTGGCATGTTTCTCTTATCCTATCTTCAAATGCATGGATTCTTGCCTTGGCCATGTCCAGTTTTCCAATGAGTCCACCAAGGGGTACTTTATTTCTGTTGCTATACTTTTTTATTTCAAAACATTTTATCTTGACTCTTTCTTAGAGTTTCCATCTTTCTTCTTACATTGCTCATCTGATCTTGGCTATTATATATTTGAGCCAAGAGGCCATAACATATTAATCATAGTTATTTTAAATTCCCTATCTGATAATTCCCACATCTGATTCTTGTCTGAGTGTAGTTCTCATGATTTTCCTTTCTTCAGAGTATAGTTTTACCTGTCTTTCAGCATGATTTTAGTTTTTTGTTGAAAGTCAGATACGTTGCAATAGGTAATAGGAACTGAGGTAAATAGGCCATCAGTGTGAAGATTTATGTTAATTTGCTGGGAGTTAAACTATGTTTAATATTTGCATAGCTATAAGTACCAGAAACTTCTAATTATTATATTCTCTTATATAATCTATATAACTGTTATCTTTGGCATTCCCCATGTATTCCTGCTCAGAAAAAGTCTGTCTTGTAGCTCTTCAGTGGTGATGCACTCTTATTATACTGGAGTCAGCTGGTGTGGTTGTACGTGAGAGAACAGGAACATTTTATAATCTTCTGAATAATTTAGTCCTTTAGTGGGCCTGTTTCTCTAGGACAAGATCTTCACAAACTTTCCTCAAATGACATAGCTCTGTGCTGCCTTCACCTTCTCCCTTGGCCATAGGGTTTCCAGTCCATTTCCTGAAAGCCCTTTATAGGGAGGAGTCCTCCTGTAGGGTTTCAGATGTGTGCTCTGGCCACATCCTTACCCTGGGAGATCAGGCCTTTGTCATGGAGAAGACTCTTAAGTGTATTTCACAATGGCTACTCTTGCCCTTCTTTGCCAGAGCAACCAGAGGACATCTTCTTGATCCTCACTGTGAGAAACAAGTGAGGTTGTTGGAGGAAAAGTCCAAGAAAGTCTGTCTCCTCCCATCCAAGACTAACTGCCAGGAGCTTCTCACTCTCCAGCTAGTCCCTAATCAGCCTCCAGAAATTAGTCAAGGTGTCCATTAACGATTCCTACCAGTTTATGGCCCTAGTGACTTCTGCTTCAGGTAAGTAAATTTCAGTTTGAGCTCTCTAACATATACCTATCTCTCCAGATTGAAGGGTGGTAGTTCACTCTGCAATCTCAAATCTCTTATGGGTCCAAGAGAACTCATGGATTTTCAGGGCTTTTTTTTCCCCTGGTTGTCTGGATGGAAATAGTTCTTTGAATGTCAGAAAGTCTATAGTATTTCTTATATGCAGAGTATGGTTGTCTTTCTTCTTACCAGTCTGACAATCTCTACCTTTAGTTGGAGTGTTTATTCTATTTGTACTCAATATCATGATTAATATGCATATATTTAAGTCTACTATCTTAGTATTTGTTTTATATTTGACTCATCTCTTCTCTGTGTCTCTCTTTCCCCTTTCTTGACTTCTTGGCACTGAGCTGAGAACTCTTTAAATATTTTATTTTATCTCCTCTTTTAGAGGAGTTATGTTATTAGCTATGCTTTATTGTTTTACATTTTAGTGGTTATTATAAAACTTACAATATTTGTCTATTACATCACAATCTAGCTTTAAATAATATTACGTGATTTCGTGGCAAATGTGTAAACTTTACAATGGTATCATTCTATTTACTCTTCCCTCCTTTTTGTCCCTGTCGTATTTTATACATCTTCAAATGCGAAATACCTTATAATACATTGCCATTATTTTGTTCTTAATGGCCAATAATCCTTTAAAGGGTACATGCTTGTCTAAATGTGCTCTCAGGCTTCTGTAGTGGTTGCCTCGAACTTGGTGAAGTCACGGGGTGTTTCTTAGGATTTCTTTTCAACTTCTTTTCCCTACTTCATTACTTATTCAGTGGTGTTGCTTTGTCTTAGTGGAAGGCCTCTGGGAGGGTCTCCCAGTTATTTTACTTCAAACTCAGGCTTTGATCTACTAATCCTGATCTGTGAAAAGAGTTGACAGGTGCATTCAACTTTCTGTGTGATTGGGGCTCTTTGGGTTTCTAACTTATCCTGTCAGCCCTCATGTGGCCATAAAAAGCTTCGTATGACTTTATCTGGTATCTTCTCTCCTCAATCTTTTTCCTTTTTCCTCCTGCTTCACCAGGGATGATATTGTCTCTTACACTAGGAACTTATTTTGGTTCCTCTGCATTCTTCACTCTCTGAATTTATTTTAAAATATTGTTTTGTAACTTGTTCAGCTTATTTTCATTTTTATGGTTGGACCAACATTATTACTTATTAATCCTTAACTGGAAGTTTAAGTCTTCTTATTGTTTAAAACATCTTGGTCCTCTTTGGCCAGTGCTATCAGATTTGTAGATAACTTATTTTGTGTGCAAATAAAACATTTCTATATGTATTCTTTTCTTTATGTACATCTACGCAGAATAACTCTGTTTAGGGCCTAGATAAAGAATCCAGGGCTGTAGAAAGGTCTTACCAATCTAAGTCAGAACTCCTGCTGGGGTACCATGCAGGGTTCATCACAGGTCATGCAAGTTGTTCAGCTTGGCTAGTCAAGCATATCACTTTTTTTTTTTTCACTGTGTCAGGCAGAGGTCCTAAGGTTTGTAATGTCATCAGCCTCGAGGAGAATTCTATGAACACTGGACTGTGAGAAGCAAGAGAGAAGTGAAAGCATGAGTTTTTGCAGAGATGTGAACAGGAATAAAGGTCAGAACAATATCTGTTTAGCAATCTGTTTGGAATATCTAAATGTCTAGCTCCTTCTGTGGTGTCCATCACTCAGGAAGAATGGTAGAAAATAACAGCCTCTAGTAATGAATGGTTTCTAGTAGGTTTAAAATTTTTTTTTAATGTTTATTTATTTTTGAAAGACAGAGAGAGAAAAGAATGTGTGGGGGAGGAGCAGAGAGAGAGGGAGATACAGAATCTGAAGCAGGCTCTAGGCTCTGAGCTAGCTGTCAGCACTGAGCCAAACGTGGGGCTCAAACCCACCCACTGTGAGATCAGGAGCTGAGCTGAAGTCATACCCTCAACTGACTGAACCACCTAGGCACCCTGAATGGTTTCTAATATTAAAAACTGCAGTGTGATTGTAACCACTCAACCCAGTCATGAAAACTACTCATTGGATAATTACTTTTCATATGGATGCTGCTTTTGTATCCTTTCTCCTCAAGTGCCTCTCTTCTCCTAGTGCATAGGAGTTCTCTCTAGCCCCCAAACCACAGAAAATAATGTGTGTGAGTACATACTGTTGTGAAGAATATTCTTATGTCTAAAATGAACTTTATTTTTAGAAAATTTGGATTTACATAAAATTATAAATGAGTGTAATGTTTACATACACCCTAAACCCTACCATTAACATTTTACATACTAGAATAATTTTTAGAATGAGAAACATATAATTAAATCCACACTGTATTCAGATTTTCTTAGTTTGTACCTCACATAAAAATCCTGTTCCAGGACCTCTATCGAGGATAGCACATTCCACTTATTTATCTTGTCTCCTTAAGGCTCCAATTGGCTATAGCAGTTTCTCAGACTTTTTTCAACTTTGTCAGTTTAAAAAATTTTTTTTAATGTTTATTTATTTTTGAGAGACAGAACATGAGTAGGGGAAGGGCAGAGAGAGAGGGAGACATAAAATCTGAATCAGGATCCAGGCTCTGAGCTGTTGGCACAGAGCCCAATGTGAGGCTCAAACTCACAAACTGTGAGATCATGACCTGTGCTGAAGTCAGATGTTTAGCCGATTGAGCCACACAGGTGCCTTAACCTTGTCAGTTTTGAAGAGTATTGGTCAGGTATATTTTAGAATATGTCTCTATTGGAATGTGTCTGATTTTAGCACATGATTCCAGATTATAAATTTGGAGGAGGAAGACACAGTGTTAAAGTGACATTATTTCATCACACCAAGGACACATACTATCAACCTGACTTATCATGACTGATGTTGACTTGGATCACCTGGATTAAGTAGTGTTTGTCAAGTTTCTCTACCATCAAGTTACTCTTCCTTTTTTCTCCTTTATATGCTGTCCTTTTCTGAGGGAAGTCACTATGTGTAACCCCCATTTGATGTGTCAAGAGTTATGCTTCTCCTCTTGATATTTGTCTCTTATCCCCTATTTGTTTATTTAATCATTAATTTATATCAGTATGAACTCACAAGGTATTCATTGAAATTTAGATTATAATCCAGTACTATTTTATATATTTTGTGGCTCAAATTGTTCCAACCTTGGTTATTTGAAGTTCTCACTTGGTTTCTGTGTTCCTTTGACTTACCTCCATAATTATGGGTTTTAAAATTGTACATATATTTTGAATTTCCTTAATTTCTGACACTGGAAGATGCCAAATCTTCATCTTGTATATTTCCTGTTTCATTCCAAGCAATGATTTTTGCTGAGTATGCCTGGTTCCTCTTAATGAAGAATGGTATTAAAAACCCAGAAACCAAGATCTAGGTGCATTGTTCATTGCTACTTTTGTGTTATTCTACTAGGTCCTCTCAGCTGACAGAGCAAAAAATATGTATGTACCTAATATACACATTTTAAAATATTTTTATATGTAAACATTGTGTCTTTATTAAGGTAAATATAACTTCATATTTCAATCTCCAACTCTAATCCATTAACACATCGACCATTCTTGCTTCATGTTATTGCTTATCTATAAAGTTTCATTCCAACAGTGATTAAAACTGGGTCTCACCATCTACCACCCTTTAATGTAACTGCTCAACATCAGTACACATGTATAACAGTATTTGAATTGTTAACTCATACCTGCACACATATACTATACAGTGGTCCATAAAAAGTTCAATACATTTTAAAATATTGAAAAATACAGTTTTGTTTTCTGACTACAGTGAAATTAAATAGCAAGAATATCTCAAAATATTTGGAAAGTAAGTAATTCTAAATTACTCATAGATCAAAGAAGAAATCACACAGAAAGTTAGACAGTAGTTTTAGCTGAACCATAATGAAAATAACATTTCAAGAAAGAAAGAAAGAAAGAAAGAAAGAAAGAAAGAAAGAAAGAAAGAAAGAAAGAAAGAAAGAAGAAGAAGTTAAGGAAGGAAGGAAGGAAGGAAGGAAGGAAAAAAAAGAAAGAAAGAGAAAAAGGGAGGGAGGCAGGAAAGGGGAAAAGAGAGAAAGAAGAAAAGGAAAGAAAGTAGGAAAGAGAGAGAGGAAGGAAGGAAGGAAGGAATGAAGGAAGGAAGGAAGGAAGGAAGAAAAGAGGGAGGGAGGAAGGAAGGGAGGAAGGAAGGAATTTTCCCATGCTTTCAGAGTTGGAGGTACTTTTTCAGCACTTACTCAGGCAGACTATTTACAACTCTGCCTTAGCCTTAATTTCCTCTTGCACCAAGACTATAGATCAGCCAGAAGTGAGCAATTTAGGGTCTTCTCAGGTATTTTTTGCGCATGCATTTTGCTCTGGACATGCATAGGTACATGGCTTTCCAACCCCAACCCTTTTGAATGCCCAGATTTCCAAAAGATATTTCCCTCCCAGATTTTTCTGCCAGGCCATGTGGCAGCAAGTTGTTTATTTGTTCTAGAATATATTTGAGGAATAATGAGTGAGTCTTCTTTTTACATTCTGAGTTAAGAGCAATAAAAATGGGGGGAAGGCGGCTGGGTGGCTCAGTAGGCTAGGCAGGGCACCAACCATCTCATGACTCGAGACTGAGCCTCAAGTTGGGCTCCCTGTTTACAGCTAGGAGCCTGCTTGGGATTCTGTTTCTCTCCCTCTCTGCCCACCCCACTCTCCACAAACTCTCTCCCTCTCTCAAAATAAATAAATAAACTTTAAAAAAAGGGTCTGATAAAAACATGTATTTTGTGTACTTCAGGCAGCTTCCAGGCAAGTCAAAGCAAAGAAATGCAATTCCTTCAAAACAGATTCTGTCCTGTCCCTCCAGAACCAGAGCACAGCATCCTATAGTGGTGATGTGGGCTGCCATGTCCAAGACTATCACCAAGCTGGAAAGGAGGCTGTGGCAAGGGCAGGTAAAAATGTTGCAGAATTTTCTTATCATTTTAAAGTTGCCTTGCTCCAGCTTCAGCATTTGTTTGGCTGCTACAAATCTTTGACAATTTTCTAGAATTCTGACAATGTTGATTTTGACAGTTTTTGCTTGATTTTCCATGGTTCTTAGGAGGGATGGGACTATGCAGTTACCTACTCCACCATTTTTTGCTGACACTACTCTCACATATCTTTCTGTAGCAAGATGGCTATCAAAATCTCTTGCCCCTGTTTTTTAAATTGGATTGTTCAGTTTTTACTCTCGATTTTTAAGAGTTTTTTAAATTACTACTTTGGACACAAGTCCTTTATCAGATATGCATTTTGCAATGATTTTCTTCTAGTATTTGGCTTATCTTTTAATTCCCTTAAAAGTGTGTTTCACAGAAAAGAAACTTTTAATTTTAATGAAGTGGAACTTATCAATTTTTCTTTAATGGATCATGTTTTTTGGTCTTTATATACCATTCATCCCTAAACCAAGATTGGTGATTTTAGTTTTTATGTTATCTTCTAGGAGTTTTATAGCTTTCATTTTTAGGGGGCTAATTTTTTGAAGTGTGAGGTCTTTGTTCACATCTACTTTTTTGCATGTTGATAACTAGTTGCTCCATTATCATTTATTGAAAAGAATATCCCTTCTCCATTGAACTGCCCTTGTGTTTTGTCTAAGGTGAGTTGACTGTAGTTTGTATGGGTATAATTTGTATGAGAATTTCTCTTTTTTTCTTTCTTCCTTTTCCTTTCTTCCTCCCTTCCTCCCTCCCTCTCTCCCTCCCTCCCTTCCTTCCTTCCTTCCTTCCTTCCTTCCATTTGTTTGTTCTTTCTCATTTCTGTTTCTTGGGGTATCTATTTGATTCCATTAATCTGTGTGTCTATTCTTTCATCAATATCACACTCTCTTGCTTATTGTAACTTTATAGAAAGTCACAAAATCAGGTAATGTGAGTTCCCCAATTCGATCTTATTATTTTGCTAGATCTTCTAGTTCTTTTCCCTCCCTATATCAGTTTTACAACTAGTTTGATTTTTTTCTTTTAATCTACAAATAACTTTCCTGGAGTTTCATTGGGATTATGGTTAATCTGCATATAACTCAAGATACAGAGATTTGATATCTTAACAATATTGAGTCTTCAAATCCATAAATATGAAATATCTCTATATTCATTCAAAAATTTTATTTCGTTCATCAGGATTTTGTAGTTTTCCACATATAGATTCTATACATATTAGATTTCATTTTGGTGTGTGATATTGTAAATAACGTTTTATTTAATTCTCAAATTCCAAATGTTTATTGCTAGTATATAGGAAAACAATGAATGTGTATATTAACCTTGTATCCTGTGACCATGTGACCACATTCACTTATTATTTCTAGAAGTCTTTTGTTGATTTTAAAATATTTCTTCATAGACAATCAGATTTTCTGCTAACAAGAACATTTTTTCCTTCCTTTCTATAGCTGTTATTTCTTTTTGTTATCTTTTTGCACTAGCTCCCAGTATGAAATTGAATAGCAGTGGTGAGAGAGAATATATTTACATTTTTCATGATCTGAGGGGAAAAAATCCATATTCTCACATGCATGACAAATATGACTTTAGTCATAGAGTTTTTTTATGGATGTCTTTATAAAGTTGATAAAGTTCCCTTTTATTCCTATTTAGCTGCAAATGTTTATGATGTATTCTACATCAACTGATATAATCATATGATTTTTCTTTAGTTTGTTGACATGGTAGGTTGTGATGATTTTTGAATTTGAACCAGCCATATATACCCAGAATATATTCAACATGATTGTGATGTGTAATTCTTTTTATACATTGTTGGATAATATTTTATTGAGGAATTTTGCATTTATATTCATAAGATGTATTTGTAATTTTCTTTTCTTGTAAACCTTTATCTAGTTCTAGTATTATATGGTTATGACCTCATAGAATGAGTTAGGAATTATTCCCTCTAACTTTCTGGAAGATTGTGATGAATTGGTATCATTTATTTCCTTTAAAAGAATTCACTGGTAGATTTGTTTTATCCTTTTAATTTCTAGGGGATCTGTTGTGATATATCTTCTTTCATTTCTGATATAAGTAATATGTGACCTCTCTCTGTCTCTCTTTTTATTTTTTTTTAAGACTGGCTAATGTCTTATCAATTTTATATTTAGGTTTTTTTCTATTTGTATTTCAATTTGAGATATTTCTAGTGACATATCTTAATGCTCACTGATCTTTTACTCAGTTATATCCAGTGCTCAGATGAGCCTATTAAAGACATTTATTATTTCTGTTACAGGGTCATTAGATTTATAGAACTTCCCTTTGATTTTTCCATAGAGTTTCCAACTATTTCTTTACATTAACAATTCATTCTTGCATACTGTGTACTTAACTTTTTCATCATAATTATTTATAGAGATTGTCTGATAATTCCAAAATCTGTGTTATATCTGAGTCTGAGATATATGTTGCTTTAGCTTTAGCTTTTCAGGGTGTGTTTTGTCTTTACTTTTAGTATGCCTTGGAATTTTTGTGTTGAAAACTAAACATGACTTATTGGGTAATATGAACTTAGATAAGTAGAACTTTAGTGTGAGTTTATATGATAATCTGGTTAGAATTGGGATTGTGTTTAATATTTCTGAAGTTGTGGGTGGCAAAGACGTCAAATTCTCTTTTTCTTTCTTTTTCTTCCTTCCTTTTTTCCTTCTTTCTCTCCTGTTTTTTCCCCTTTTTTCCTTCCTCCTTTTTCTTTCTTTCTCTTCCTTTCTTCCTTCCTTCCTTCCTTTCTTTCTTTCTTTCTTTCTTTCTTTCTTTCTTTCTTTCTTTTCTTCTTTCCTTTTTTTCCTTTCCTTTCTCCCTTCTTTCCTTCCTTCTCTCCTGCTGTCTTATGATTTCCTTAAGAATTTCTCCTTATGTAAACTTTTTGCGTTTTAGTCCATACAGCTATTATTCAAGGTTAATATACTGAAGCCCTATTCTTATGATGGTAAGGTGTGAGGGCAGGTAATTGTTCTATACTCTTCTGTTTAAATATCATTTTTTGGTGGGCCTGTGCTTTGGGGCTGTGACCATCATAAGTGTTCCTTAGCTTTTATTTTCTTCTCTTATTAAGTGAGACCATCAGGCTAGAGAGAAATAAAATCTAGAAACTGATTTTTCTCCAGGTGAAAAAGGTTCTGGAAAAGTATTTTCCTTAGAAAGTAAGTTTTGGTATGGAAAATCTTCTGACTGTATTTCACAATGATTACTTTTCCCTCCCTACCCTCCTTTCCCTTAAACCACAAAGGATCTCTCCTGGCTCTTTCCCTTGGGAACATAATGTGGTTTCTTAAGGTAAAATCCATGGACAAGTGTGGGTCCTCCCCAAGACTCCCTCAGGAGTTCTCACTCTCATGCTAATTCATCACCAGCTGAAGTAATTCATCAAAAGTACCCTTTATGTGTTCCTAGAAGTTTATGTTTTCAGTTGCTTCTGACTTAGGGAAGCAGATCTAGCTGTAAGTCTGTATTTGTCTATTTCTCCAGCTTGTGGAGTGGCTGTCTACCCTGTGACCTCAATTCTCTCCTAACTTCAAAAAAAGCATTTGATTTTTAGTTTGTTCAGCTTTTTTCTAATTGTAAGGATGGGAGTGATTACTTCCAAGCTCTTTACATGCTTGAGCTAAAACTGAAAGTATATGTGTTTTTGAGGGATAAGAATAGCACATACTTTTTGTAATTCTCTTTGCTGTGAGTGAGGTTTTAAACATTAGGGAAAGGTTAAAAGGATTAGATAGAATGGTTTACATGGCAAAGAATTTATGCGGTCTGGAGCAAGGCTTTTTGTATTATTTCAATAGAGATTCATAGCTACTAGCTTTCTTTCAATAGTTAAGCATCTACATCGAATGTATATGTCTTCTAACTGCCTTACTGAAAAAATTCTCAGTAAATATCATAAACCCAGATTTAAGTAAAAAATAATCAGGAAGTGTACAGTTTTTGTTAATTTTCTTGGCTTAAACACATAACTTACATTTCTAAATCATCTACCTAAACAAAGATAAACAGCCTACCAATATGTTTTCCTTATAGTCATTTTAATTTCATGACTTTGACTGCCAAAACATAGAATAAAGATTTTATTACTGAAAGTGGTATATCAGCAAACATAAAGGGAAATGAGTAAACAGGCTCATTCTAAATTTGGCCTAGTTCTCTCTTGCCCTAAGCAGTCCCTGCTCCAATAACATCACATACTATAAAGAGATCCATAAGAATAAAAGGCTTGCACTTTCTTCATAGCCCATTTTGTAATGTTGGGACCTTTCATTTTCACAGATGCAAAAGCTGTTTGGGGATTTCCATGGCAATGCTATAACGATATTCAAAATCTGAACATACATTTAAATGCTATGTGGGTGTCTTCCAGGAGAGCAGTAGAGTAATGCTGTGCCTTAATTCAAATCTTCTCTAGCAATGGCAAGGTGTGAAGGGGGGAGGTGCGCACATGCGCGTGTGTGGGGTCAAGCTTTTAAAGAAAGAAATTTGTATATTAGAAACAGAGTAAAACAAGATATAAATAGATAGGTAAACAAGGAGATACTTAACAAATTTACACTTAATTTAAGGAGCTATGTTGGAAATACAAATTTGTTAAACATGAAGACTGGTGTGGATCAAACTTGAAAATGTGTTCACATTTATTTACAGTTTAGTTTTTTAGGGAACCAAACTATAAGCTTTCTTTAAAGGTATATCCTAAAGAGAAATTAAAATATATGAAACAGATATACAGTGCATGCACAAATTAATTATATACATACATTTGTGCATATGAATTTAACAGCTGGATAACTGAAAGTTCCATTCTCATCCTGTTGTCTCTTAGTACATAGGTGAGCCTAAGTATGCCCAAGGTAGAGCATTTCTGATATTTAGAGAGTGGGAGGAAATATCAAGCATAAGTAGGTGAGTTTTACTAGCGTAAAAAAACTAGCCTGTAACACAGGAGAAACTTGTCAAATTATCTCTTGATATTCATTTAATCTAGGGGTATCAGGCGAAATCAGAAGAAAAATTATTTTAAATGGAAAAATGAGAAGAAATGGGTAAAGATATCAAAGAATACATAATTAAAAGATTAGAGGCTTCTAAAAATCAAATTATACAAATTCTATAATCTGGTAAGGGATTAATATCCAATATATATAAAACATTGATATAATACAACACCAAAACCACAAAACAATCCAATTTAAAACTGGGCAGAGGAGGGGCACCTGGGTGGTTCTCTTGGTAAAGCATCCAGCTCTTGATCTGAGCTCAGGTCCTGATCTCAGAGTCTTGAGTTCAAGTCCTGAGTTGGGCTCCATGCTAGGTGTGGAGACTACTCAAAAAAAAGAAAAATGACCCGAACAGTTTTTCAAAGAAGACATACAAATGACCAACACATGTATGAAAGGATGCTCAATATCAAAACAGCAATGGGATATCACTTCCCACCAGTCAGAAGAGCTAGTATAAAAAAGATAAGAAATAACCAGTGTTGGAGAAGATATAAAGAAAAGGAAAATCTGGTGTACTTGTGGCGGGAATGTAAATTCTTGCAGCCACTATGGAAAGCGGTATGAAGATTCTTCAAAAAATTAAAAACAGAACTACCAGGGGTGCCTGGGTGGCTCAGTTGGTGAAGTATCCGACTTTGGCTCAGGTCAGGATCTCACAGTTCGTGAGTTCAAGCCCCACATTGGGTTCTGTGCTGACAGCTCAGAGCCTGGAGCCTGCTTCAGATTCTGTGTCTCCCTCTCTTTCTACACCTCCCCTGCTCAATCCCTATCCCTGCTTCTCTTTCAAAAGTAAAATAAAGACATTAAAAAATTTTTTAAAAAAACTACCAAAAGATTCATATATATGCAATGGGATAAAACTCACCCATAAAAAAGAATGAGATCTTGCCACTTGCAGCAACATGTATGGGCCTAAAGGATATTATTCCTTGTCAAATAAATCACTCACAGACAAGTACCATATGATTTCACTTATATGTAGAATCTAAAGTACAAAACAAATGAACAGTCTCTTAAATACAGAGAACAAACTGGCCATTCCTAGAGGAGAGGTGAGTAGGGTATGGGGTAAAATAGTTAAAGGGGATCAAGAAGTACAAACTTACAGTTATAGAATAAATAAGTCATGGAGATGAAAAGTACAATATAGGAAATATAGTAAATAATATTTTAATAATTGGCTAATGGTGATTACACTAATTGCAGGGAGCATTGAGAAATGTATAGAATTATTGAATCACTGTGATGTACACCTGAAACTACAATACATTGTATTTCAATTATGTTTTAAGCATATAAATAAATAAATAAGTAGATAGATAGATAGATAGATAGATAGATAGATAGATAGATAGATATAAAAAGATTAATCTCAATGTGGAGGCTGATGTGGAAGTTTTTTTTAAAAAGTACTTACAGTTAAGGAGTACATGAAATAAAAATAGGAAGTAAAGATAACTTCAAAAATATTTTTAACATTCTAAATATGTGAAAGGTTTCTAGAATGTAGGAGAGAATTCTGATAATTCAATATATATTCTTGAGAATTTTAAATATGAGACAAGTTGCAGAAGAGTCTTCCTTTCCTGTCTTGGGTTTTTAACCCTGGATCACCTTAACATATTTCTGTTGGAGAAATATATTTAAACAAAGCTTCGCCTACATGCCATATGTTTTAGTCTAGTTTTTTTTTTTTATAGCTTATTAAGCATAGCCTCAATTGTTAAGTCTTCCCACCTACCTTTTTGTCTCTTTAAGCTTGATCTTAGTAGGAGAGCAGAATACAGTGTGTTTTAAGCAGCATATTAACACAGAGAGTTGCTCAATAAAACTAAGAATAGCTTGCTCAAATCAAAACGAAAGGCCACAAGAGCCTATTTTGTAAGCTTCAAAGCTATTTCTCTATTTCAGACAAGCATATATTTTCTAATTTTCTTTGGTTATGGGAGATCATGACTTCTTTTTTCATTTAATAATGATTTACTGGTTGAAAGGATAAATGGAGGTGATACTGGAAATTGTGATACTGAGGGTGAATGAGATACTCTAAAGAAAATAATGGGGAGCTTTATGAAATTTGGCTAAATAAAAATTTGTGATTCCACACAGATGATGGATCTTCTACCTTCATTTTTCTAAAATGTGTGAAAGGAACAATCTGACTGATTCCACATTACTTTACATATGATAACATCAAAGGGGGAATCACAGAAAAAAAATGGCTATTGAAAGCACAAGAATAAATTTTTATCTTGATCATTTTTTGATCAAGTAGATGAAGACTGGGATGGAAAATATTGAAACCAATGTTACTGATTGGTTTTAAACTTCTCCAACCTTCCTACACAATCCAAGATTCTTTGAGAGAGAAATGAGAGAGCATTCTTTTTGAAGTCTAGAAAATGGACTTACATAAATAGTCCTTTCAAAGTGGCAAAAGGGGAAAATTACAAAGTGAGGATACTTAATCTTTCAAATTCTTTAAAACTCCCTGGAGCTGGTTTATTGACAACAAAAAGATTTGGTCTTAATGTTTTTGTAAACTCTTGTTTTTTCTCTAAAATGAAGTCTTTCATCATTCTGGGGCTAAAATGATGAATTTGATTTAAGAATTTTATTTGAGATACACCTGAGAGGGAGGGGTAAGACGGCAGAGAAGCATCCGAGCATTGCACTTGCCCCCATATCACACACAGCAAAGATCTGAAGCCATAGGAAACCTTACAGAACCCAAGAGATTGGGAGAGAAAGGACACAGAATCCACTGAGAAAGCCTTCTAACGTGAGTGCGAACTGGGGAAGATAAAATCGGGCAGGGATCAGAGACTGGAGGGCCTGGATGATCCACCTCTGCGGGGAGTGAGAGGGGAAAAAGAGAGAGTCCAAAACTACTTAAGATACGGGCCCTGCGCTGGGAAACAGAAAAACCTCCGCTCGGGGCATAGAAGGACGGTGGGCGCCATCTCATCCCGGAGCGGCTGTGCTCGCGGGCACTGCTCCTTGGTTCCTTTGTCTCCCGGCCCAGCTGGATTCCTGGAGGAGCCGTGCGCGGACCTCTGTGCTCCGAGCTGGCTGGAACTTTAGAGGGAAGGCGAAGGGCTTAAAACTGGGAGATGTGCCTGCGAGTTCGTGTTTTGGGTGACGTGACACAGAGGGACCTAACTTCCCTCTCTCCAGTGGGCCAGACGCGCCCTGCAGACAAGCCCCAGCCTATGCTCTCCAACCCGACCTGGAGAAATAGGCACAATGGCTTCTGGCTCCACCCCCAGGGCTAGGCAAGAGGCTTGGAATTGCCCTGAGGGGGTCGCCTGCGAGGTTGTGGCTGCCACAGTTTCAGTCAGGCTAGCAGATTGCACTTGGAAAATTGCCTGCCTGGGTTAAAGAGCGCGACCCACCCGGCATGAAGTTTACAAACCCAAAAAAGCGAGGTGCAGCGCTTGGTTCAAGAAGGGACTGGAGCACCGCCACTCTCCTCCCCTCAACCGCCAAGGCAGAGGTCCCTCCTGAGGCATTGGATCACGCCATGCTCATCTCTGCCTGAGAGCTGCTCTCCTCCCTTTTGTTGTTTTTTTTTTTACCCTTTTTCCCTGAACACTGACCCGATTAACTTTGGTCACCGGCTTGCTTGAACAGTCACAACTAGTCCATTCTGTATATGTAAATTCTACACCTACCGACATTTTCATCTCTTTCTCTCAGGAGTAATTAGACTATATAGTTTCTCTGGATAACACCAGCATTCTTCTCTCACCTATCCAACCGTATTCTACCCTTTACCTCCTTGAAAAAAGCTTCTTATCCCTTTTGCCTGTTCATTCTATTTCCAATTTTGCTTCATCCCCGCCCTGTCTTCTCTCTCTTTCTCTATGCTCTTCAACCAGCACTGCATACACATGGCTATTTAACTGTAGCTGGGAAATCCGGTTATATGCTTTAAACCGTTCTTTGTCCATCAGTTTTCTTCTTTTTTCCTTTTCTTTTCTTCTTTTTGACCCTTTTATGTATTTTTTACTCTCTATTGTTAGCTCTACCTCCTCTGTCTTTTCTCTTAACTTTTTCATTTTCCCTCTCGGTTTGCATGATAGTTGAATTTGTCTGTGCGTTTCTGTGCTCCTGCTGCCTGTGTGTTTGTCTGTTTTCTTTTCCTGGGCTACCTCAAGAAACAAGCCAGAGTACACAAGGTGGAGAGTCCCAAATATCACTACGAGTAGGAAAATAAAATAATCAAGGTCCCAACAAGAGAGACCAAGAGATACCATTCAAAAAACACTCTCTGAAAGGATAGGCCCTGGACAGTCAAAGAGACTTCTTGGATACAGCAGTGCTCATTGGTGCAGAGAGCATAAGAAGTCTTCAAAACTAACAAGTGCCAGAAAGCTAACTAAAATGATGAAACGAGAGAGCTCTCCTCCAAAGAAACTCCAAGAAAAAATAACAGCTAGTGAACTGCTCGAAACAGACATAAGCAGCATAACTGGACAAGATTTTAGAATAATAATCATAAAATTAATAGCTGGGCTTGAAAAAAGCATAGGGGACATCAAAGAAACTATGGCTACAGACAGAATGGAAAATAAAAATAGGCATGATGAATTTAAATATGCGATAAATGAGATACATAATAAATTAGAGGCCTCCAATGCACGGATTGAAGAGGGAGAAAGGAGAATAAGTGATTTAGAAGACACCATTATAGAAAAACAAGAAGCTGACAAAAAAAAAGAGACAAACTGATCCAGGAACAGGAAAGAAGAGTTCGAGAGCTCAGCGATACAGTCAAACACAACAATATCCGTATCATAGGAATCCCAAAAGAGGAAGAGAGAGGGAAAGGTGCTGAAGGAGTCCTGGAACAAATTATAGCAGAGAACTTCCCCGACCTGGGGAAGGAAGTCAATGTGGAAATACAAGAGGCTCAGAGGACTCCCCTCAGACGTAACTTGAATCGGTCTTCTGCACGGCATATCATAGTAAAAATGGCAAAATATAAGGACAAAGAGAGAATTCTGAAAGCAGATAGGGAGAAAAGGGCCTTAACATACAAAGGGAAACCTATCAGGGTGGTGACAGACCTATCTACTGAAACTTGACAGGCCAGAAAGGAATGGCAGGAGATATTCAATGTGATGAACAGTAAAAATATGCAGCCAAGAATCCTCTATCCAGCAAGCCTGTCATTCAAAATAGAAGGAGAGATAAAAATCTTTCCAAATAAATGCAAATTGAAAGAATCTGTCACCATGAAGCCAGCCCTACAAGAAATCCTGAGGGGGATGCTCTGAAGGAAAGGTTGCAAGGAACAAAGATACCAGAGACACCACCACAAACATGAACCCTACAAAAGAAACAAAGATTCTAAACCCACATATTTCAATAATAACACTGAATGTAAATGGGCTGCAAGCTCCAATCAAAAGACATAGGGTAGCAGAATGGATTAAAAAACAAAATCCATCTATATGCTGTCTACAAGAAACTCATTTTAGACTGGAAGATATCTTCAGATTAAAAGTAAGGAGATGAATAAATATATATCATGCTACAGGAAATCAATAGAAAGCCAGAGTAGCTATACTTATATCAGACAAACTGGACTTTAAATAAAAGAGAATAACAAGAGATGAAGAAAGGCACTACATAATAATTACAGGGTCCATCCATCAGGAAGAACTAACTATCATAAAAGTCTATGCACCGAATATGGAAGCACCTAAATATCTAAAACAATCACAAACAGAAACAAGCTTATAGGTAAGAATGTGCCAATAGCAGGGGACTTTAATACTCCACTTACAGCAATGGATAGGTCAACCATACAGAAAATCACTAAAGAATTAATGGACTTGAAAGACACATTGGACCAGATGGATCTTATAGATATATTTAGAACTTTACATCCTGAGGCCAGGGAATTCACTGTCTTCTCAAGTGCGCATGGCACATTCTCCAAGATAGATCACATACTGGGACATAAAGCAGCCCTCAATAAATATAAAAGAATTGAGATCATACCATGCACACTGTCAGATCACAATGCTTTGAAACTTGAAATCAATGACAGGAAGAAGTCTGGAAAACCTCCAAAAACATGGAGGTTAAAGAACACCCTACTAAAGAATGAATGGGCCAATCAGGCTATTAGAGACGAAATTAAAAAATATATGGAAACAAATGAATATCAAAACACAACAATCCAAACTCTATGGGATGTGGCAAAGGCAGTCCTAAGAGGAAATTACCTTGCTCTCCAGGCCTATTTCAAGAGATTAGAAAAATCTCAAGTCCAAAATCTAGCAGCTCACCTAAAGGGACTAGAGGCAGAGCAACAAGAACGCCCTAAACCCAGTAGAAGAAGAGAAATAGTAAAAATTAGAGCAGAAATAAACAACATAGAGACCAAGGAAACAATTGAACAGATTGAAACCAAGAGTTGGTTTTTTGAAAAAGTAAACCAAATGGACAAACCTCTAGCCAGACTTATCAAAAAGAAGAGAGAGAGCACCCAAATAGACAAAATTATGAATGAAAATGGTCTTATTACAATGAACCCCTCAGAAATACAAGCAATTATCAGGGAATACTATGAAAAATTATATGCCAACAAATTGGACAACTTAGAAGAAATGGACAAATTCCTAAACACACACTCACTACCAAAATTCACACAGGAAGACATAGAAAACCTGAACAGACCCATAACGGGTGAAGAAATCGAATCAGTTATGAAAAATCTCCCAACAAATAAGAGCCCTGGACCTGATGGCTTCCCTGGGGAATTCTACCAGACATTTGAAACAGAATTAATCCCAATTCTTCTCAAGCTATTCCAAAAAATAGAAATCGAAGGAAAACTCCCGGACTCATTTTATGAAGCCAGCATCAGTCTGATTCCCAACCCAGACAGAGATCCAGAAAAAAAAGAGAACTACAGGCCAATATCCTTGATGAATACGGATGCAAAAATCCTCAACAAGATCCTTGCAAATCGAATCCAGTAGCATATAAAAAGAATCATCCACCAAGATCAAGTGAGATTCATTCCTGGGTTACAGGGCTGGTTCAACATTCGCAAATCAATCAATGTGATCCATCACATCATAAAAGAAAAGGTAAAAACGATATGATCCTGTCAATAGATGCAGAGAAAGCATTTGACAAAATACAGCATCCCTTCTTAATAAAGACTCTCGAGAAAGTCGGGATAGAAGGAACCTACTTAAACATCATCAAAGCCATCTATGAGAAGCCTTCAGCTAACATCATCCTCAATGGGGAAAAAATGAGAGCTTTCCCCCTGAGATCAGGAACACGACAGGGATGTCCACTTTCACCACTGTTGTTTAACATAGTGCTGGAAGTCCTAGCATCAGCCATCAGACACCAAAAGGAAATCAAAGGCATCAGAATTGGCTAAGAGGAAGTCAAACTTTCACTCTTCGCAGATGGCATGATACTCTACATCGAAAACCCGACAGACTCCACCAGAAGCCTACTAGAACTGATCCAAGAATTCAGCCAAGTTGCAGGGTACAAAATCAACGTACAGAAATCGGTTGCATTTTTATACACCAACAATGAAGCAACAGAAAGAGAAATCAAGAAATTGATCCCACTCACAATTGCACAAAAAACCATAAAATACCTCGGAATAAACCTAACCAACGATACAAGAGATCTGTATGAGGAAAACTATAGAAAACTTATGAAGGAAATTTAAGAAGACACAAAGAAATGGAAAAACATTCCAAGCTCATGGATAGGAAGGATAAATATAGTTAAAATGTCATTACTACCCAAAGCACTCTACACATTCAATGCAATTCCAATCAAAATTGCACCAGCATACTTCTCAAAACTAGAACAAACTATCCTAAAATCTGTATGGAACCACAAAAGACCCCAAATAGCCAAAGGAATACTGAAAAATAAAACCAAAATGGGAGGTATCACCATCCCAGACTTTAGCCTCTACTACAAAGCTGTCATCATCAAGACAGTATGGTATTGGCACAAAAACAGACACATAGACCAATGGAATCGAATTGAAAACTCAGAGCTGGACCCAAAGGTATACTGCCAACTAATCTTTGACAAAGCAGGAAAGAATATCCAATGGAAAAAAGACTGCCTCTTTAACAGATGGTGTTGGGAGAACTGGACAGCAACATGCAGAAGAATGAAACTAGATCATTTTCTCACACCACACACAAAAATAAACTCAAAATGGATAAAGGACCTGAATGTGAGATAGGAAACTATCAACACCCTAGAGGAGAAAGCAGGAAACAACCTCCTTGACCTCCACCGCAGCAACTTCTTACTTGACACAACCCCAAAAGCAAGGGAATCAAGAGCAGAAATAAAGGATTGGGACCTCATCAAGATTAAAACCTTCTGCACGGCAAAGGAAACAATGCAGAAAACTAATATGCAATCAACAGAATGGGAAAAGATAGTTGCAAATGACATATCAGATAAAGAGTTAATATCCAAAATCTATAAGGAACTCACCAAACTCCATACCCGAAAAACAAACACCCCATAAAGAAATGGGAAGAAGATGTGAATAGTCACTTCTCTAAAGAGGACATCCAGATGGTCAACAGACACATGAAACGATGCTCAGCATCCCTCCTCATCAGGGAAATACAAATCAACACCACATTGAGATACCACCTCACGCCAGTCAGAGTGGCTAAAATGAGCAAATCAGAGAACTCTAGATGCTGGCGAAGATGTGGAGAAATGGGCACCCTCTTATGCTATTGGTGGGAATGTAAACTGGTACAGCCCATCTTGAAAACAGTGTGGAGGTTCCTCAGGAAACTAACAGTAGAACTCCCCCATGCCCCAGCAATAGCACTGCTAGGAATTTACCCACGGGATACAGAAATGCTGAGGCATAGGAGCACATGTACCCCAGTGTTCATAGCAGCACTCTCAACAATAGCCAAAACATGGAAAGAGCCTAAGTGTCCATCAACGGACAAAAGGATCAAGAAGATGTACTTTCACCAACCAGTCCACATATATTCTCTTCTTGTTTCTCTTAGAAATAAAAATCATGAATGGATCAAGAAGATGTGGTTTATCTATACCATGGAATACTACATGGCAATGAGAAACAATGAAATCTGGCCATGTGTAGCAACATGGATGGACCTTGAGGGTGTTATGCTGAGCGAAATAAGTCAGGCAGTAAAGGACAACTATCATGTTTGCACATATAGGAGGATTGGGAAGAACTTAACGGAGGACCATGGGGGAGAAGAAGGGGAGAAATGGTGTGGGAAAGGGAGAGAGACAAATCTTGAGAGACTTGAATGCTGAGAACAAGCTGAGGACTCATGGTTGTGGGGGGAAGGGGAGAGATGGGCACGGAGGAGGGCACGTGTGGGGATGAGCACTGGGTGTTATAAGGAAACCAACTTGACAATAAACCATTTGTAAAAAAAAAAAGAAAAAGAAAAAAAAATTATTTGAATTTTGATGATTTACACTGATATATTTCCTATGGTATTATTATCTGAGTCTAGGATTTGTTCATACTTATTTTTTTAACAATGATTTCAGTAGCAACCTTTAATATTTTGTATAATTGCTCATCAATAGTTTTATTTCTAAGCTGTGATGATGACTTTTCTCTCTAAGCTAGGTTCTTTAGTGATCATCTGACTTAAAATATACTTACTGGAACTTCAAAGAAAATGTATCAGAGGGCAAACTTTTTCCACTTTAGTGGAAATATTTTCCTTAAGCTGATTCAATACTTTTAGCATTTTTATAGTTTTTATGTTACCAAACATTTATTGAGTTAGTTTTTTGCAATCATTTTTTATAGAGCTTAGTGTTTTGATAAAGATGAATATACCTTGCTTCCTGCCTAGAACAGTTCTGGAGTTCTGTGGGCAAAATTGAACTATAATATTATTAGTGAATATTATCAGCATTTGTGTGCATATTAAATTTCTAAATATGGACAGTAGCATAAGTGGTTTATTTATGTATATATTATTCATATTTTATTTTGAGTCATTATTTAGAAATTTTCAAATCCTTATAAAAGTTGCAAAAATTATATTGTGAACAAATGTATATTTTACCTAGATGCACGAAATGTAAAATTTTGCCCATTTTGTTTATTTTATTTTTTTCTCTCTCTGCCCATCTGCCTCTTCTTAAGCATTTTAGAATAAATTGGAGAAAGGCAATTTAATTCACATAAATAATTAAGCATTTATCTCCTAAAAACACAATCAGTCTCCTCATAACCAAAACACAATTATCATGCTCAGGGAATTTAACATTGATATAAAATTATAATGTCTATACAGTCATATTCAAATATCCCCAATTATCTGAATGCTCTCTTTTTTAGGTACTTTTTAATCCAGGATCTAATCAGCAATCACACATTGCATCTCATTGTCACCTCTCTTTAATCTCCTTCAATCCAGAACAGTATGTCAGACTTCTATTTTTCTGTATGGCACTGACATTTTTGTAGAGTTCAGGCTAGTTGTTTTGCTGAATGACTCTCATTTTGGATTTGTCTGATTGTCTCCTCATGTTTAGATTCTGTTTAAACATTTTGAAAGGAAATATTTTTTAGGTGATATTGTTGTCCTCTCAGTGTGTTGCATTAGGGGTATGATGCACTACCGAAATACCATGCTGGGTGTGAAGCACTTATTGGAGATAAATCCATAAACTTTGGATGACTAGAGATTAAGTAGATTGAAGGGTCATGTTTGACTCAAGAGACAGAATGATGCACATTACTGAGTTCTTGCATGAATACTTATATGAATACTTGAATATAAAGGGAAGAACAACATTTAAACCAACACTGAAATAGCTATTTGGCTGAAATCCACACAAGCCAAAGTGAAAGGTGCACTGTAAACTTTATATATAATCTTCTGAGCTGGATTTTAGTTTTTCTAATGAAACCTATTGAGATCGTGTGGCCCCTCATCCCTATTCACATCCTAATTCTAGTATTTTGATAATTACAGAGACAAGAGTGAGTCAAGATATTGAACACAAATATTTGAACTTTTCCTACCTGCCCCCAACTCCTGGAAATTATAACTAATATTTACATATGTAGTGGTTCAAACTCAGAACAAAACTGGAAAAGAAAAAGCTACAGAGTGGGTGGGAGGGAGTTGTTGTTTTGTATATTTGCTATATTTGCTGACTAGAAATTACAAATAGTTTTAGAAAATGAAAGCCAATACTCTAGTATGTTCCCATATTAAAAGTGACAATGATATCAGCACAACCAAAATCAAAACCAAAGATCTTTGAACTTACAACCCTCTCTACCTGGTCCTGATACCTTTTACAGCATGATTTCTCAGAATAGTTGTCTAGAACTGCTGTCGTTACTTCATTGCCTCTCATTCTCTCCTTGCTCTACCTGGTTCTTTTTCTAGTATTTTTCTAAAACTACTGTTGTAGAAAATCATCATCATCAAATGACCACCATCATCAAATGACTGATGATCATTTTTCTGCCTTCATTTTACCCAACTTTTCAACAGCCTCTGATAGTTGAATACTCCTTCCTACTTGAAATATATTCTTTTGACTGTTGTGACACAATGTTTTATAGTTTTCCTCTTTCTTCATTTACAATTTTTTCCTATTCTCCATTTTTGATACTTTACTTCTGCAGTGGAGCCAGCTACTTCCTTCCTCCACTACAGCTATTATTCTACTCCAAACCACTGTCATCTCAGGATTGGCTTCTATGATGGTCTCTTATGCCAAACAAAGCCTTTCACTCCCCTAATTAAATCCTTCAGAAGACAATCCACCAAATGTAATATAAATCCAACCTCCATCAAGAGCTTACAAGATCTAGCATCCTTCTTCTACACATTACCATGAGTTTTAATCAGGTTCCCCTGAGAAACAGAACAAACAGGAGATAGATAGATGATAGGTAGATGATAGATAGATGATAGATAGATAGATAGATAGATAGATAGATAGATAGATAGATAGATGATAGAAGATTTATTTTAAGAGTTGGCTACAGAGGCTGAGAAGTCACACAATCTACAATTTGTAAGCTGGAGAACCAGGATGACTGGTGGTATAATTAAGTTCAAGAATCTGAAGTTCTGAGAATCAGGAGCTGTGATGTCTGAGAGCAAGAAAGGATGCGCATTCCAGCTCAAGAAAAGAACAGAGTGAATCAGCTTTTTTGTTTTATAGGGCAGGGGTGGGGCTAGAGTTCCCAATAGTTTGGATAATGTCTGCTTACATAGGTGAGGGCAGTTTTTACTATCTACTGAATCAAATGCTAATCTCTTCCAGAAACACCTTCATACACATACCTGGAAATAATGTTTTACCAGGTATGTGGGTTTCCCTTAGCCCAGTGAAGCTGACACATAAAATTAGCCATCCTATTATACTTATAGCACAGATGGCTTTTTGTCCCCCTAATACCTCAAACCTGGTTTCTAAATCAGAGCCTTCATACAAGCTAGTTTTCTGCATCAAGAGTTCTGCTCAGAGCTTCTCAGAGCCATGTCCTTATAACCCATGTCTTGCCTTAACTATTATTTTGTCAGAAAGGCCTGCTCTGACTACTTAATCTAAAGTATGTTCCAGGCCCTATTCTCAATACTTTATATGTAACACTTCATTTAATCCTCCCAATTTGCCATTTGAAATAGTTATTAACAGGGGCACTTGGATGGCTCAGTTGGTTGAGTGTCCAACTTCGGCTCAGGTCATGATCTCACGGTTTGTGGGTTTGTGCCCCGTGTCGGACTCTGTGCTGACAGCTCAGAGCCTGGATCCCGCTTTGGATTCTGTGTCTCTCTTTCTCTCCACTCCTCCCCTGTTCATGCTCCGTCTTTCTCTTTCCTTCAAAAATAAATAAGCATTCAAAAATTTTTTGAAATAATTATTAACATCTAACCTCCCTATCCCTATTTTATGGGTAGGGAAACTAATATTAGGACAGGTAAAGAGATTTTCCAAAGTGGTTAGACTAGCCAGCAACTGAATTGAGAGTCTCTGAGACAGATTCATGAACACTTAACTTCTAATGATTGTAAGACTGTCACCCATAATTGCCATTCTCCTTTTTTTCTTTTTTCATTGTGGGATTTAGACTATTTGATAAATCTGATATTTTGCTTGGTTATTTGCTTGGTCCATTGTTTATCATTTATTGAATAATCGTCATCACAAATTTTTAGTCTTTTTCAATACCCCACCCTACCATCCAAAATACTCCTAGAACAAAGAAATTGCTAAGAAGGTAACTGATGAATGAGTCAGAGAATTCATTAACAGAAAGAAAACCCAATTCAAAACATAAAGAAGATGTCTGCTGTGAAGTTTGAAAGATTCAGGTCTGTTGATTGTTCAACAAGGAAAGGAATTGGGAAAACCTCTGTGCCTTTGGTTAAAAAAATAATAAAAGTATAATTGGAATGTTCAGGTAGGCTGGCTCCACATTATTTCTCAGCTTTATTTTTTTTGTTTAAATATTTTTATTTATTTCTAGGAGTGAGAGAGAGACAGCATGAGCAGGGGAGGGTCAGAGAGAGAGGGAGTCACAGACTGAAACAGGCTCCAGGCTCTGAGCTGGCAGTCAGCACAGAGCCTGATGCAGGGCTAGAACCCACGAACCGCGAGATCATGACCCAAGCGGAAGTCGGACGCTTAACCGACTAAGCCACCCAGGCGCCCCTCTCAGCTTTATTTTTGCCACAAGCACAGGCCAGCATCAATCTCCCATTGCAGTGCCTGTGAGCACCTGGAGTAGTAATTGTTTTAGGTCAGTTTAATATGAAACAGAAAAATGACTTCTAATAATAACACCTTTTATCTGTATAGCATTCTATATTTCAACATGTTTTTTTACATGCAATTTTATTTGTTCTTCATAATAACTATAGGAGATAGACATTATCTTCATTTTATACATATGAAATGAAGACTTATGCAAGTTAAATCACCTGTTAAACTTGTTGGTATGTGACATACTTGGGGCTTGAACTTAGATCATCTGTTGTCAAGTCCTGGACTTTTTTTTTCTTTTTAATTGTAATATCGCTGTTCGTCTCATGATTAATTTCTTCTTTACTTTTTCACCTAGGATGTCTCTTCAAAATATCATTAGTGAAAGTATGTAGCCAGCTTTTATTTTATTTTTCTATTTCATTAATTTTGCTTCTGTTCCTAATGAATTTTGGTTAACTTTGTGGTCACAACATCTTGTTAAAAGAAATTGATCATATAATGGAATAAATATAGTTACATTTTAGAGAATAAATTTGGAGGAGAAGCCCATTTCTTGAATAATGTACTGAAGCATAAGATGGGGTTATGAGAAAGTAGAAATTGAATAGTTGTTTAAAAAGATAACATGATGCAGTGGATTGATTGCCAATAAGTTTTTTCAGAATATACATATTTGGGGGATAAAAAAATGGAATGTTGAAAGCAGAATACTTTGAAAAACAAGTATAAGACTATATCTTTTGATACAAAATTGTGATTAACAGAATTCTATTCAAAGATTTGGAATTAGACAAAGACTTTTAAAGTGGAACCATACATATTAAAATTTTATGATACAAAAGATTTGCTCCAGTTTAAATGAAAAATCCCCTTTACTTGAACCATGGTGATTGCAGCAGCAAATGGAATCTGCACTTCTTTCTGCATGTTATCCCCAAGGTGACTGTGTCTATACTATGCCCCACTTAATTCCATGTTATAGGCATCATGATAATATAGGAGTAGGTGGAGGAGTAAAATATAGACTTTTAATTCAGGCAAACCTGAGTTAATTTGAAAACCACTTCTGTCTTTCAAGTTCACTGACTCTGAACTGGTTTCTTAACTTCACTGAGTCTGCTTCCATTCATAAAACGGAGATCATAATACCATTTCAAATGATCCCTGTGAGAATGAATTAAATAATGAAAGTAGAATGCACTGTGCTTGGAATAGTAAGTGTTCTATCAAAGAAAACCAAGTCAGCTCTCCTTGCCCACCAACTGCAATGCATCACCATAAACTAAGGCGACTTGCTGGTCAGGAAAGCATTTAATTTAAAAGTTAAAATAGAGGTTTCATCTGTGTATCTATCATCTATTATTCTATATCTGTTACTATATTTATCGTCCATCTATATAATTTCTTGTAGTAATGGAAACTTCCTTCAAATGATATTTTAATTAAAACGCTAGTATGTAAAACAGTGTAAGTACTCTAATTAACAACTGGTTTCTCCAGAAACTGCTCCATAGACCTACATGGCACTGTGGGACACAGTGTGAAAGTCACTAGGCTAAATAAGCTGTATAAGTCTTGAATCCACTATGCTACAGTAAAGCTTTGCAAGACTTCTGCTTGTAGACACAGCTAACACCACATTATTAACAGTGGTTCAAATTTTATTTACCCCGTCATCTAACATTTTAATGAAGGATCTTGGTACCCTATCCAAATGAATTTTTGTGGACATTCAGAAATAAATCAATTTGATAACTGCATGGGTATTCCATTTTCTTAACCAGTTATTTATTTTATTTTAGAGGAGAGAGACAGAGAGAGAGAATGAGGGAGCACAAGCAGGGGAGGGGCAGAGAGAGAAGAAGGAATCCCAAGTGGGCTCTGTGCTGTCAGCACAAAGCCTAACATGGGGCTTGAACTCATGGACCATGAGGACATGACTTTAGTTGAAATCAAGAGTCAGACACATCTGATTGAGCCACCCAGGTGTCCCTCATATTCCACTTTTTAAATAATAAATCATATTACTATATATAGTTAATAATACTGTATTATATATGTGAAAGTTGCTAAGAGTAGACCTCTGAAGCTCTCATCACAGGAACAAAAAGTGTAACTATGTGAGGTGATGGTAAACCATTGTAGTAATATTTTGCAAAATATACATGTATCAAATCATTATGTTGTACGCCTTATGTTATATGTCAATTCTATCTCAATAAAACTGGAAAAGAAAATAAAATAATAAATCAATAGTTTCATTCCAAATAACACCTTAATTTTTCCCACCTGCTTTAGACCACTCTGCATCTATTTAAGAAAAGGCATTCAATGGCTTTTGATAGAGAGGTGAAAAAAATGCCTAGATTACCATTGGTCAGGTAAAACTCAAGTTTTTAAGTCCAATGGAGGGAAAGTTAGACCTTGTGAGAGAGAAAATATTTTTCTTAGAAACCTCAAAGTTACGTTTTGGTATTACTGGCCAGTTCTAAACACATGCATCAGAGATATAATGATCATTGAGGATGTTCCTGGTAGAAAGGATGAGGAAGAGAGAAGAGAGGCAGCAATTATAAAAATATATGTGTATAAACATTTAGTTTAGATCTAATGTCCCATTTCCATGGCTGTATCCTTGGGAAACTACAAACTTTCTAAGAAAATCTGTATTCATCTTGGCTTCACGGCCCCTACGGCCTGAAAAGAGGAGAGGACTGATTTCTATGGGGAAGTCTAGGTGGTGCCTCTGGGTCAACTCACAAAGAGTCCTGAACGCCTCAGCATTGTGTAGTCCAGTCCAGAGTTCCTGTGTTTTTTTGCTTTGTTTTGTTTTGTTTTGGTGTTTTTTAAGTATTAAGAAAATTAGTCAACAAGAAATTTGGGTTTGGGGCCAGGAGACTATCAAGTAAGGGCATCTCCACCTGGAGAAAATAGCGAAGTCCATGGTTATGAAACTAAGTTAGCATAAAGATGGAATATTAGGTGAGCCAAGCTATACACAAGAAAATGGAGCACAGATACTGGAGCTAGTGAGCCAAGTGGAATGAAGTATCTCACCTGGAGGCTATCATGGTATCCATGTCCTTTCCCTGATTTTATGCACAGAATCCTGAAGAAAAGGATAATAGCAAGGGATGTAAGTAAGTGGTTGAAAAGTTTACGAATGGACTGTTTTATTTTTAGTTCTTGAGCTGTGAGGTAGACAGTGACTTGAATATTTCTGATGAATCACTTGACCATAATGAGTATCTTGGAATAGGACAGGATAAATGGTTTGCTGAAGACAGCTTTAAGCTAAGAATTTGTATTTCTTTTTAGGAAGTAGAGAAAGTTATATTTTAAAAATCTGAGTCAAAATATACAAAATGTTGTTACTGTACTCTTGAACTTACCTTCTTATCCTATTCCTTCACTAATACAATGGTCTCCCACCGGGAATCACCATTGCCCAAGAAGAAATCAGTCTCCCACCAGTCACTAGTGTGGAACCAATCAACACTGTCACTCACTGAGAGTCATCCATAGCATAAAGCTGTGTGGTGGGGGAGGGATCTTTGGCACTGTGGGGAGAAGGGAGATACCTAAAATTTTTTTAGGTTACATTTGGGTGAAAGGGTCTTATGCCAAGGTAGATTGTGCACAAAATTTATAGAATATAGTAAAACTACCTTTAAATATTCTTAATCACAGCCTTATTGTTTTCTCCCTTAGATCTAGGCATCAATCCATCAATCTATAAGATGAATTTAAGGGATTACCAAAACATTCAGAACTATTAATTCTCTCCAATACCAAACTTTCTTTCTGTTATCTTTCTGGATAACATCTATCATGACTGTCTTTTCTTTTCTGAATATGAGCTTTTCCTGGGGGTGTGCATGTGTGGTGGGCCCTTCCTTTAGACTCTAAAACCACCTTACCTAGACATGGAACCTAGTTAGACTTAAGTAATGACCCAAAGAGGGTTTCTATTTCTCTTTGGTATTCAGAGTTACAAACAGCATCATTATTCAGACTATATATGAGAGTGGTATCATGTATATGGAGTAGAGCCCTGGACATTGAATTAGAAGACCTATACTTCTTTCATGTTCTTCTATGTATGAACAGCAGGACATCTGACAAATGTCTCCCTGAGACAATGTTTTCATATAAAATGCATAATTGTAATGTCCTGTATTCCTTATAGCATTGATGAAATAGCATGATTATAAATTATATGAATACACTTTGCAAAATGATATACACACACGGGTTTTTTTTTTAAATAACTGATCTTAGCTTACAACATCCCTCCCTCATATGCAGTCATGAGTCGTGTGCCAGTGCAAACAGATGCTCTTCCTTAGGACTGATGGTACTTACCGTGTTTGATTAGGTCCAAACTGTGTACACTTTTAATGTAATTCATATCTAATTCAATTTTATAACAGGTGATGTTTTTCTTCTACTTCCTAAATTTTGGTTCATCCACTTAAAACCTCTGTACATATTCTCCGGTAAGTAGGAACAAAAGAAGATTTCTTTGTTGTGGCTTAAAACAGATAATTATTCTAAATATGTTTCCCCTGCAATTTGAACATTCATGAGCAACAAGACTACTGAAATCCAGCTAAGCATTATGAAAGCTTTTTAAAAGTAATATTACTAGGCAGTATTATAGTGAGTCTTAGTTCTGCTTGGAATACTACATTTGCATGGGTTTTTTCTATTGAAATGGAATGTGTGCACATTATAATTTTTTTCCACATTAAAGAACAGAACATTCTGCCTCATTTTCATCTGCTTCACATCCCATCTATGCACAGAGATCCTATTCACTTAAAAAAATAATAATCCATAGGGTGCTGCATTAGATGAACTTTGCAAGATAGGTCTAAACTTTAAAAGACACTACTCAAATTTTCTTTGCTACTGTGTCTGTCCTGTAATGTTTATTATTAAAAAATGTTTTTAGTATAAATCATGTAACTTCAGCCCATTCCTAAGAAGAGATATTTCCTATATTATATCTGTAAACCAGTCAGCTTAAACAACGTCACAGTGAGTTATAAAATTGCTAGACAGAATCATTCTACCTGGACAATATTTTGATAACATGGTTGTACATACAGAAGGTGCATTTGCTTACATTCAAGATGTCAAAATTACCACAGTAATTCCTTCCTATATATCTCCTCCATATGGACTTTGTAGCTCTTTTCAGCAAGAGGTGGAGTCTATTTTCCTTCCTCTTAAACCTGGACTGGCTTTGTGACTATCTTTGGCCAATAAAATGAAGCAGGAGTGATGTGCCATTTCCAAGCCTAGACCTAATTTCTGATCACTATCTTGGAATACTACCAAACATGTGAATAAGCTGTGTTGACATAATGGAGAATGAGAGGCTTTGTGGAGTACAGCTGAGTTATCTTAGCTTACACCATGTTGGACCAACCAGTTTCCAGTAGACCCACGAGCTGACTGCTGTTGCATGAATGACCCTAGCCAAGACCAGTAGACCTGACAAGTCAATCCACAGACTCATGAGCCACATAAAATAGTTGTTAAAAGCCACTGAGTTTGGGGATATTTTATTATATAGCAACAGATAACTAATATAGAAGAACTAATACTCTATGTAGGAAAGTTATTCCTCATGGTCCTGAAGCCATGACTGAAATTTCATTTTCAATAATAAATGTATTCAAGAAAAAACTTTGAAGATTTGGAAAATTCAAGTATTAAAAATAGCACTAAGCATGATAATTTATATATTAATCTTGAAACTAGTCAATATTAAATGCCAATTAAACTGATTCCATTTAGCTTATGAAATAATAATAAAAATATGACAGGAAAAGAGCACGGTGAAAAAGCTGGACAAGTTTTGCACAGTATTGTCTTTGCACAGTAAATTATGAAGAGGTAAGGATACTCTTAAAAGGAACTTTTAAACTGTAATGTAACATGTCCACTTAGAACTTTGACCTGTTGGTTTGCATTAAAAGGCAAAATGCCATGTCATTCCTGTAGAGCATTTGGATCTGCTTTCATTTGTTTATTGTAATTAGGTAGGTAGCTCAGATGCCCAATGGAAAATTATAAATGTTCTATTTGTGAGTGTTTCCTCCTATAGTTTGCTGAATATAATGTCTCAGTGTACAAGCCTGAAGTTTATAAAAGGGCCTGTGAATTGGAATAATTTTTAGAGAAAATTATTTAATTCTCCATAGAATATGCAGTATACATGTCACTCGTCCTCACATGACTATGTATGAACAGATAATGATGTGGTTGTTGATTATGATAGTTGATTTTGATAATGATGTGATACATTCTTACACAAGAAGGAATGAAAATTTGGCTCTTTAATTTGACACTAACAAAACCATAGCAGTCATGGTCCACAAATCCTGGTGATTTGAAGGGGAAAAAAAAGTTACTAACAATCCCTTCATTGCCTTGGAACTTTCTTAACATAATTGATCTTCTGTATAAAACTGGCTATCTGAAGAGCTGATGAAGAGCAGTTGCATCTAGTTATATTCTCATGAGCTGCTGTCAAGAATTCACTTTTTTTAAAAAGTCATTATTACCTGAGAGCTATTCCTTGAGAGCTTACACATAATGACTCATTTGCAATAGCTTTGGGAGAAGGGGGGCTTTGTGAGACATCTTTTCTCATCAGATATTTTAGTCCGTTGTGATCCTTCTTGTCAGTTGATGGATATTATAAAAGATTGAGTGAAAGGACTAACAAGACAACCTCTAAAAATACCTTTTGTCTCTGAAAAGACATCCTGATGTGAAAACAAGATAGTGAGTGTCCAGAATAAAATGTGCTTAATTTAGACTATATCCTGATGAAGCAAGATCATCTAACTATAAAGTGTTATGAAGGTGCATCAATGACTAATGATAATTTCAATATAGTTTCACTTTTTAAGAATGTATGGCAGTGGTACTCAACAGGGGGTGATTTTTCCCTTGCAGGGCATATTTGGAAACATGTGGAAAGAGTTTTGATTGTCATGGATTGTAGGTTCCACAGGAATCTAATGGGTAAAGGCTGGGAATACTGTTCAAAACCTGACCATGCACAGAATAGCCCCTAGAAAAGAATTATGTCATCCAAAACATCTGTAGTACTACTGTTGAGAAACCCCAATTTAGTACATACATTCTTGTTCAATGCAAAATCCACATCTTCATTCTAGCATGAAAGATTTCCATATTCCAAAGAGGTAATATTATACAGTATTTAAGAGTGGGCTCAAGCAAGTTTTCCAATTTTCAAATCCTACTCATACTGGTCATAACATGTATGACCTTAGACAGCTTATTTAGCCTTTCTATCCATTAGTTTTCTTTTCTGCAATATCTGAATAATAATAATAATGACTATTTCATTGAGGAGTCGTGATAATAAAATAAACTTAAATCAAATGCATAAAAGTACTTGGCACATAATAACCACTCAGAAAATAATCATTGTTATTATTATGCTCAAATAATAAGAGTTGATAAAAAGTAGAGACAACTCTGTAGTATATATTTACATCATGCTTGAACTTATTTCTCTATGAGGGTTCCAAGAGAACCTCAGAAGTTGTAATGATGATGAACAACTGTCCATGTATTTCACATATATAATGGTTAATGCTACTTGAGTTCACTTTTCAAAGACAAATTTTTACTGTTAAGCAAAAATATAATCACACACACATTAAGATTATTAAAAATCTTTTTGAAGCCAGGAGTATAACAAAGAAATATATAACAACATGGGTTTGGTTCAATAAGAATTTATTGAGTAACATCTGCTTATAAGACTTGATGCTTTATGGAAAGTATGGAAGATTGTTTATTGTTCAGTTACTGTTCTCTCTTCTTTGCTTGGGAGAGTTCAGTCAAAGGCAGATATATACATGGTGACCCATGCATAGCAGAGCATTTGATAAAACTTTACCCTGTGATGGCATTGAAAACAATCAATATATTTAATAAACTTGCGGCTTTAAGTGTAAAGGTTGAGGAATGATTAGTACTTGCTAGAGTGCCTTGGTTACAACTGATTGCATTTAAAAATAATCTCAGTAACCACCTGTTGAATGAATGAATAAGTCTCCATCATTACTCTTTAGTTCAAATTCCCAGTCTTTATTTGAATTACTGTCTGCTTCCTAGCTAGCCTCTTTACTGTTATTTTACTTATTTCTATTAACAATCTAATATCCTCTTCAGTCTCAGAGAAAATAATGTATCAAATATGCCAATTATAGCCTCACATCAAATGCTTCAGGATATATAATATATAGTACTCCTTACAAAGTCATACTCTAATTTAACCTGTTTACCTTTCCTATTTTCCACTGTTTTCTCACATACAATACATTCTTAAGACGCATTAAACTGTTTTTGTTTCCACTGCTACATGTCATTAAATGAGAAATTTCCATGGTTTGAAATTGCTCTCTTCAGTTTTGCCTAGAAGATAGTAGCCACTTAATAAATATTTGTAGACTGAAATGATGAATGACTATATAGATATGAACCTCAAAAGAGGAAACTATGACACCCATTTAAAATATCAGTCAGAAGCCATAGAGAAATTATCATTTGAAATAGCTCAAATTTTAATGTGCATATATATCACTTGGGATCTTGTTAAAATGCAGATTCTGATTCAGTAGATCTGGGGCAGGCATGAGATGAATTTCTAACTATAGCTCTCATGTGATAAGAGCTGTTAGTCTACAGATCCCACTTGGATTAACAAAGCCTTAACAGTAGAATTCACCATAAAAGTAGGAAGGGAATATAGATAAAGGCACAGCATTAACAAAGTCACTGAGATAGAAAATTATTGGTTGCTTTAGCCACAATGAATTACTTTTATTTTGTAGTCACTTAGGATTTGTAGAGGGGAAATTTAGACAATGATGCTGGAAAGATAAGGTAAGGCCATGTTATAAAAGATCTTGAAATCCACACTGAGAGATGTTTACCTAGTTAAGCTGACAGTGACAAATAACTTTTCTTTCTTTTTTTTTTTTTTTTTTTGAGTAACGGAACTAGGGTTGTAATGTGTATGTCTGTATGTGGTGCTCATGAGCATTTACTCTGGTTATCTGGAGACTGTGAGGAAGGAAGTCAAGTATAAAGGATTCTGGCATACCATCAGAGAGAAGTCAGACATAACAGCACCAGAGGGATGAGTTGTTGAAATCTAATATTGATGTTTAGTACCACAAGAGTATTTTCAAGTCACTGCAATGCAATTTGTGAAGCCAACATAGCACTTCCCCTCCTCATTTCCTCTCATGAATTTGGATTCAATAAAATACCAGTATGGCTTAAGCTGGGTTCAGAAAAAAGCATATATTGTTTTTGTACCTGTTTCATGGAGAAATATGTAGATTTAGTTCCTGCTTGGCCTGGTTGGCTGAATCAGAAACAAACAAGCATATAAACAAACAAACCAGCATAAAACCTAATTCAGTTAATGGCCTGATAAACAGTTTTACAATTGCTTTGGTTAGGAGTAAAGAGCTCAACAAATATATTGAGTTTATTTTAGCTTTTAATTTACTTTTTGGTTGAATCATCGAATATAAATGCTGGATGGAACATCCAGAATGGATTTGGAAGCATTCAACTACACAGTGCTAAACCCCAAAATCTCTGGACTGAGACTGGTCAACTTGTGTGAGCTTATCTGGTGGCTGTAGTTCAGCAGGAAAATTCCAGTGGTGTCTGTGATTCAATATGTGTATGCCCATCAGGAAACATTCTCACTAGAATTTGCTTAAGATGTGTAGGTTGGCAAATGAAGAGGACCTGAGGGGTTGGCATTGTACAACAATATTGTACATCCCCACCTTGTACTGTTTATTTGCAAAGGAAATCAAATTACTTTTTAAATGCAGCTAAAGCCAAGCATATCTATTTGATTATTCTTTGAAAACTTCTTCAACAAGAAAAACAGACTATGGAAATCACCTTTGCAAGATTATTTGCTATATGACAGGAAGACAAAGATTAACAAATTATATATATGAATATTAGTGGGACTTGATACTGAAAACAGTATCAAGATGCATACAATTGACTGGCATAGACTGAATGTTGGTGTCTACCTAAAAAATTCATATGTAGAAGACTAATATCTAGTGTGATGGTATTTGAAGATGGAGCCTTTGGGAGGTGATTAAGTCATGAGGGTAGAGATCTCATATAAGGGATTAGTGCCTTATAAGAAACATTTTTCTGGATATGTCTCCTTAGGCAAGGGAAACAAAAGCAAAATTAACCTATTGTACTACATCAAACTAAAAAGCTTTTGCACAGTGAAGGAAATCATCAAATGAAAATGAAATGGCAACCTACTAAATGGGATAAGATATTTGCAAATGATATCCAACAAGCAGAAAATATCCAATACACATAGAACCCATACAAGTCAATATGCCCCCAAAATATACTTGAATAATGGGCAGAGGATCTGAGTAGACATTTTTCCAAAGAAGATATATAGATGTCCAACAGACACATGAAAAGATGCTCAGCTTCACCAATCATCAGGGAAGTGCAAATCAAAACCACAATGAGATATCACCTTACACCAGACAGAATGGCTAGTATCAAAAAGACAAGAAATCACAAGTGTTGGTTAGGAAGCAGAGAAAAGGAAACCCTCATACACTTGGAAATGTAAATTGGTGTGCCCACTGGAAAACAGGTAGAAAGTTCCTCAAAAAATTAAAAATAGAAATACCACATAATCGAGTCATTCCACTGCTGAATATCTATCTTAAGAAAATGAAAATACTAATTTGAAAAGCTATATGTATCCCCTATGTTTATTGCAATATTATGAAGCTAAGATATGGAAGCAACCTAAGTGTCTGTCCATAGATGAAGGGATAAAGAAGAGCACAACATCTTCTTTATCCCTTCATGTAAACCGGATGGGACATTACTTAGCCATAAAAAAGATATTACTTTTTTATTGGATATTACTAAGTCATAAAAATGGGATATTACTCAACCATAAAAAATTGAGATCTTGCCATTTGCAACAATGTGGATGGACCTAGAGGGTATCAGGCTAAATGAAATAAAGTCAGACATAAAAAAGATAAATACTGTATGATTTTGCTTACATCTGGAATCTAAAAAACAAAACAAATAAACAAACAAAAAAGAGAAACAGACTCGTAAATGCAGACAGCAAAGTGGTGGTTGCCAGAAGGTGGGGAAATGGGAAAAATGGTAAGAAGATCAAGAAGGACAAACTTCCAATTATAAAATAAATAAGTCATGGTGATGACAAGTATAGCATAGGGAATATAGTGAATAATATTATAATAGCACTGTATGCTAATAGATGATAACTATATCACTATAGTGAACATTCAGTAATGTACAGAACTGTCAAATCACTATGTTGTACACTTTAAGTTAGTATAACACTGTATGCCAACTATACTTTAATGTTTAAGAACACAGGCTTCAAGAGACTGTTGAAATCCCAGCATTCCATTCACTGTATTTGTGATCTTGGGAGAATTACTTAAATTCTCCTAACCTGATTTCTTCATCTGTCAAGTAGAAATAATAAAATTTTGTTGCAAATGTCAGAGAGCAGGATTGGAGATAAAGTTACATATGGTGTTAGTATAGTTACTGATCCATAGAAGCTTTTCAATAAATGGTATCTCTTATTAAGTTATAATCTTTACACCTGCAGTATTCAACACGACTAAGTCACCAAGCCACACCCAGAAGAGCATTAAAACAACAACACCAGCACCATTTTCACCTTTCTTTCTTTTTTTAAATTTCTGTTTCCTTAGTTTATTTAAAGACTCTGATGAGGTGCCTGGGTGGCTCAGTCATTTAAGCACCTCTGACTCTTGTTTTAACTTAGGTCATGCTCTCACTATTTGTGGGATG
This sequence comes from Proteles cristata cristata, assembly GCA_017311185.1. Lineage (NCBI taxonomy): Eukaryota > Metazoa > Chordata > Mammalia > Carnivora > Hyaenidae > Proteles > Proteles cristata. Next base: position 1,556,391 of record JAESUZ010003082.1, read on the forward strand.
GAGCCCCACGTTGAGCTCTGTGCTGGCAGTGCAGAGCCTGTTTGGGATTCCCAATTTCTCTCTCTCTCTCTCTCTCTAACCCTCCCCCACATGCATGTGCTTGCTTTCTTCTCTGTCTCAAAATAAAGAGACATTAAAAAAAAATAAAGACCCAGAGCTAAGTTGGAGTGGGAAGTTGAAAGCTATGAAAGAAAGAAGGAAATAAACATTTGAATTAGGGAGGGTTGTGAATTCTCAGGAGACAAAATAAATCCTAAAGATGATGGACAAAACTGATTCCTTCTTGCTGGAGATGGGTAAAAGCACCTCACATTTTATATGCTTTTCAGTGACAGAAAAGAAACTAGAAGCAGTAAATATACTATTTAAGTGTACCTACCAGGTCAGCATAATGACTTTCAAAAGCATGCCAAATTTAATAGGAAACAAAAAAGAGTATGACTGAGAATCTTATAAACTTTATTCAAGTACCAGAATCATCTCCCTCTGCATACCCTTCTAAATTCTAAGAAGATAAGTAAAGTCACCCTTAATGGATTGTTTAATGCCTCTTCTAGCTAAGTGAATACTTTTAGGTCAAATTTCTGATAAAATAGCTATATGTTACATCATTTTGATTCTTTATGTGATTATTGACTTATATGGGCTCTTATGTCTACCTTTATGACATGGTTGTTCAGGTTAAGATTTACTCAGTGCTGAATTCTCAGCTAGGAACACAATACTCAATTATAATACTTTTATTTTATAACTTGGTTTCTAGGAACACATTATGGCAAGAAGCATGAAATGGGTGTTCCTGAACCATAAAATCAAAAAACATAAACAAGCAAACAAACAAAGGTCTAGGAGAAACAAATGGTATCTGACTTCTACAGAAAGTGACAATTTCATAGGTAATTACTGTGTAAATTAAACCACAAGGTTATTAAAGAGTAAATGTGTGAATTTGGGCTATTTTGTGATCCTGTATCTTTATGTTTGCTCATAATTTGATATAATTTGTGGTTTCATTTATAACACTTTATTATTAAAACTGAATACTGATTCCTCCTGGTAATCAAACTCGAAATTCAATATTAACATGAAGGAATTGAAGTACTTTTATTTTAAATTTGTGATCATGCTTTTGTTCTAACACATGTTAGAAGAAAGGAACCCAAAATGGGAAATATTTAAATTGTTAAAACATGTAAACATTTGAGAAAATGTAACAAAAATGATGAAATCATTCTATGTCTTGGCTTTTTGTTTGTTTCTTTGTTTATTTTTGAGACAGAGTCAGAGCATGAGCTGGGGAGGGGCAGAGAGAGAGGGAGACACAGAATCTGAACAGGCTGCAGGCTCTGAGTTGTCAGCACAGAACCCGATGCAGGGCTCGAACCCACAAACCACGAGATCATAACCTGAGCCAAAGTCAGACACTTAACCAGCTGAGGCACCCAGGCGCTCCTATGTTGTGGCTTTTTAAAATAAATTCAATATTAAACAGATTAAAAATGTGTTTAGAAAATGTATTACATTATTTGAGATTAGAGAAGCAATACCTGATTTATAAATTGAAATAATTAAAGATGGAAAATATTTCAAATATTTGGAACCTGAAGAGAAATCATTTTTTCAAATGTTTTTCCTCATGCTAATTTGACATTAAATTTTTTAGCACTTCTAACTTCATATCATAGAAAACAGAAATATCATGGACATTGTGCATGGGAACTTCATTTTTTTAGCCTATGAAAAAAGCATTTTTACTTTGTTTTTCAAGTTTCACAAAATAAATCTATTTTTTTCTGTATGACAGAGCTTCATTGCTCTAATGTACCCACAAAACCTTTTGTCCAGGATAAACACACCTGGAAAAGAACTATCTAAATATTTTGACAGAAAAATTAGAAGATTTCAGCCTTGGGATTACATTTCTGGCAGTATGGTATAGAAGATAGAAAAAATAATCCTCGCTGAAAACTAGAGTACACTGTTAACAAATATCACTGAATTGAGAAGAAAGTAACTACTAAGATCTAAAATACTGTGAAAATAGAGGGCTTGAAATATATATATACTTGATTCCAAGATACACACACACACACACACACACACACATATATATATATACAAACTTGATTCTGGTTGGGTAGGCTGGAGGTAAAGTCTAAGAGAGCCTCTTATGAAAAGAGCGAAAAGGGCCATTCCATCCACATATGAGTAAAGGCAAAATGTATCTACCCATCCTCCCTTTTCATGTGACAACATGGTTGAATCTGAAGGGCATCATGCTAAGTGAAATAAGTTAAATGGAAAAAGACAAATCCTTCATGGAATCATTTACACATGGAATCTTTAAAAAAAAAAAAAGACAAGAAAGAAAAAAAAGTTGAACTCATAGAAACAGAATAGTTGCTAAGAGCTAGAGTTTGAGGAGCAAGGGATAGGTTGGTAAACACACAAACTTTCTGTTATAAATAAAATTTAATAATTTAATATAACATGGTAACTATAGTTAAAAACACTGTATTATACAATCAAGGTTTGCTAAGACAGAACTTAAATGGTCTCACTAAAATAAAGAAGAAAGGTAAATATGTGAGACAATAGATGTGTTAATTAACTGGATAAGAAAAATCCTTTCACAATGTGTATGTCTATCAAATCATCATGCTAAACATTTTAAATATCTTACAATTTAACTTATTACTTACACCTCAATAAGCTGAAAGTAAATAAAATTACAACTAATTGCAGTTTATCTAATGTTCGTTCTTGTGAATGTGATTTTTACATCCTTATAAATGAAAACAACCATTTTGATTCTGTTTGGGTAAATAGGAACATCAGCAATATTAGCCTTTTTCCCCCAAGGAATGGTGATGAATTTTTGACACATTCATCCCTTTTAACTAGAAGTCATGTGAAAATGGAATTCTTTTATAGGATGTTATAGTGCTCCATGGTTAAACAAAATTGCCTTCAGTGAGATTAAATCCTGGTCTACTTAGCCTCTACTGATCAATATGTTGGTTTCCAAATACAGAAAAAAATCCTGTTCTCTCAAAACCCTTTCCAATCCTTGTTTTGCAGAATGCAGAGCTTCTTTGTAGCTAGAGTTCCAGATGTGACTTAGATCTGGGAAGTCAGATATCCTAACATAATACTTTGGTTTGGATCTGAGTCATGAGACAAAAAAGAGTATGTTTGGGGCATCTAACTGTTGACATGGATCATACCATGAGCCTCCTAGGGGTGCTGTACCATTGTGGAATTAAAAGTCATTTTTGGAAGTCCATCCAAGAGTATTTCTTCAGCCCTCCCAGCAATTCTATGAGCTGTGTCTATACCTATTAAGAGCCTTTGGCACTTCCCCAAGAGTGGAGTTTCTTGTTTATAGCTTCTTATATGTAGGGATGCATCGAGAGGATATGTCTAACACTTGAATCTACAAATTAAACAGAAAACTAAATGCAGTAACATTTTATTCAAGGGAAAAATAAGTTGGTTTACCAATGACCTAGACATTTCTATTTTTTATTGTATTTAATAACAGACTGACTAATATATAATTTCATCAAATAAAAGAAGTTATTTTAATATAAACATGTGGAAATCTACTAGAATACTTTCCAGACTCATGTTGCCTGAAAAAAGGAGGTGAAGGTTAGTTTCATTAACCTTGATAATAATTATAACAAGAAAAAAACACTTTTATTGTATTATTGGACCTTGGACATTCATCAGTGTGAAATGATTATTTTTTTCCTTATGAATGTAAACGGCTAATATATAATGTTGCCTATTGTAACACTGCTTTTCTAAGAATATCCTAGTTGAGTACCTACAACTTTTAGTTACTGACCTCCTTTCTTTGTCTCTAAAAGTTATGACAGTTCATCCTATTAGCTGAGCTACAACAGTGTCAGGAAGAAAAGGAAAAAAATCAATGTTAATAGATTTTTGTGACATTTATCTCACACCTAAGATGTGTATGATCACCTTGCTAATTGCAGCAAGTTTTTTCACTGTTTATTATGTATATATGTTTATTTATCTTCATATAGGAAAGTATATGTTCACAGCAGGAGTGTTATCATAACTGGACTGAAAAACTTGTTAGTGATGCAGTGAAATGGAACATAAGGTAAATTTAGTTCAACAGAATGATGACCTTTTCCCAATGATCTACATGTCCTTATTTCATATTACAATATCGAAACCAATGCGTATTTTCCCAGAAATCTGTATAAGTTTCTGAAGAAATGTGTAGCTCAGGATTTCAAGTGCCGTATTTGATTAGTTAGAGTGAGTAATACGTATCTATAGATATCTACGAACACCTATGGCAATATAGATGTTTGGATTTAGTATTTTTTGGGTTGTGGTAGTCAAAAATCTGTGTTTAGGTCTTAGGATTGAATCTGTATTTAGTCTTGTCCCCATTTCAAACCCTAGTTTATTTAATTGATGTTTGTGTATAGTACTTATTTGAACAATTACAATCTTGAAATATGTAAACCTAGAATTTTTTTAAAAAAAATAGGGCGCCTGGGTGGCTCAGGCTCAGCTGGTTAAGTGTCTGACTTTGGCTCAGGTCATGATCTCACAGTTCGTGGATTCTTGCCCTGCATCGGGCTTTATGCTGACAGCTAGCTCAGAGCGTGGAGCCTGTTTCAGATTCTGTATCTCCCTCTTTCTCTGACCCTCACCTGCTTGCACTCTCTCTCTCTCTCTCTCTCTCAGAAATAAATAAAACATTAAAAAATTTTTTAAAAATAAAAATAAAAAAGCATAAAAATTTATTTCATATGTAAAAAGAGTGAAGAAATTCATAACTGATCTTCATTTTTCTAGAAATGCCCTCACAAACCTATGTGGGTGTTTAGATGTGGGTCCATTCAGGCAGAAAGGGAAAAAATAAAAGAAAATCACTTAACAACCTATTTTGGAAATAGCAAAAGCTTAGAGTTTGAATGTGTCTCTAAAAGTGGATCAGAATCAGCAAGGATTCTCATTTTATCTAAAATAGTTTCCTTAAAACTTGGGTACTTCAAGTGTATCAGAGATTCCACCCCTTCCAAAACTTCTGATTTAATCAGAGTCTAAAATCAATGTAGAGGAGAGCTGTACAAACTGTACTCTTGATGACTTTAAGTAAATCCTTCATCTATGCTTTATATTGATGAATCCTCCCTTTGTCAAGAAACACTGAACCCAGAAAAATTCTGATTTTCTGAAACTTTTTTGTACCTTTTCCCCCTTTGGACAGATGTCAGTAGACGGAGTATGACTTTAAAAAGACCTAGTTTAATATAGCTCCATATAAGTTGTTGGAGAAAGACAAGAAACAGGGTATTTTGTTTCAAATAATAAAGGTTTCTAGCAAAAGAACCAATAAACAAATCTAGCTTTAAAAATTATGTTTTAAGTAAAAATGAATTAATTTAGTTATATGTTAAAATTACATAAATGATAATATCATAAAGTGAACCTGAGGCTCTCATATTGATGAAGGAGTTTCCTCTGGTTTACTAAAAATGATGAAGGACACTAAAGTGGAAAAGGAGTTATTTTGAGCAGGAGGTTTTATCTCACCAGTGCTCTGGCCAGGGGTTAATGTGTGCCTTTTCAGGTGAAGCTAACTCAGTTCAGCATCACTTTCTCATTTCCAGGAAATAGGACAGTGGTCAATAACCCTGTTAACTCTGAGTCCCATCAGTGGGTCTACAGAATGGTCATTGGTGTCATTGTTTTTATCATAGAAAGGCATAGTTAAAAAAGAAGAAATAAAAGAAAGAGAAGCAAAAAATGTAAAATGAGAAATTGGTAGTAAAGAAAAGGTAGGAGGTAAGAAAAAATTAGTATTTTGGAATACCAGTAACAATTGACCTTGGGTCCCTTAGATTTTCCAGACCTAATACTTAAATTTATCAGAATTAGTTCTGCCAAGTAATCACTATTTTTGAACCCTTTGTAGGCAGGTAGAAGTAGGCTGTGCAGAGAAAAAGAAAAGAATGAAGGAAAGCATCTCCCAGAAGAATGAAGAGTGGTTAAAAAATGTCACTCTAGCTCCTAAAACCATAGCAGATTTTCCATGACAACATCTATTCAAACTCTGACAAATTTAGACTGCAGAATACATTCAGAAGCTTTTTCAAGTGTATCACTTAACATTTTTGTGGGATACAACTGTTTTCCCTCAGAATCACATCTGATGGGGCATACATCTAAGCACAACATTAGCTTAACAAAATGATACCTACTCCATTGAAGATACCTTGGCTATTTTATTTCAGACCAAAATTAGAAATCAAATGGCAAAGCAGGTCCGGATTCCTCCATACCTTAACCCCTGGCTAATTCTCAGTCTCTAATAGACTTTAAAAGGCTAATTTTGAAGGGAAGAAAGATACTGGTTTTCTAAAACAAGTATTCTGAAGGAGTAATTGGTGAATTACAAAACACTTAGGATGGAGACATTAGAACTTCTGCAAAAGATTCTATATTTACGCATTGCCTTATATATCCACAATATCAGTTCACAGTTCCATAGTTTGGGCATAATCTGTTGTTGCTTACGAGTTTGCTTCGGGTTATTTGTATAATGGGGGCCTAAATGTGACAGCTATGAAACATCCTAGTCGTTATCAGCACATTTTGGCCGGCTCTTTGGTCATGTTGGCTCCAGTCCTTGTTCTGTTTACATTTTAAAGAACAATGGGAAATAGGATGATTGCTCTTATCACAAACAACAGAAGGACACAGAGCCGAGCTGCATATACAATGACATATTGTATTAGAGATATGTCGTATTATTATAGCTGATTTAATTCAGTTGATGAGTAAACAAGGTCCTGTAGGTTCACATTTTTTGTCTGCTCTCTTCTTTTCAGTCTGATAATCTTTTGAGGTTTGGGGGGAGTGGTTTGTTTGCTGTTTCTTTTTTCAGTTTTTCCTTTCTTTGTTCTATAATATTCCCGGTCTATTTTTCCAAAGTTGAATAGCACGCTCATTCTGCATGTTTACTCTAGGTTTTTTGTTTGTTTGTTTCTTAGGATTTCCTATCCCTTATTTGTTGCATGCCTATACTCTTCTTAGAAAATTATAATTTCTTCATATGTTATAATGAGGCCGTTCTACATTCCTATGAATTCTTCTCCCATGTTAGACATGGCCTCCACACTCATTCATTTAAAATGAAGAAGTATAAAAATTTTAACTTGAAATTCAGTTATTTTCAGACCTTTCAAATTTCCCATCGGGGAACCTGCAAACCTTTTTCCAGAGGACAAGACATAGGGCTGGTAACAATTTTCTTTTTGGCATGCAACTGAATTCAAAGACTAATGATCATCAACCCAAGCCCCATAGTTTCTCTCATTGAGCATCCCCTAGCAAACTTTTACAGTCCCTAGGGGAGGAAACTTTTCACTGGACCATTTATGTTGGATGTCATTTTGTTGTCAGAGCTATACTGCAAGACTTGTTCACTGTCTCTGTTTTCCATCAGAGTGAGTGGGTGTATAGGCAATCGAATACCTGGTGTGGCTTCCATGTGTGGGTGGTCTGCTCACAGTAACCCACCTGTCCTCAACTATCTTTTGTGTATTGCTAACTGTTACAATCTCCTATTTCCCAGTCTGATGCATGCCCCTTGCTCTCTATAAATGTCCCTCCAAATGTCCAGGAGATATCTGAAAAATGTCTTTCTAATTTGGTGAGAGAATATGACTATTTTGTTATATGAACTTTGCAGATCAGAGATGTTACCATTGTTCTATATAGTTCAGTCACCTTAGCATTAATTAATGCATACCTGCTGAATTTATATCTATTCCTGATACTAACTCTTCATCTTATTTTGAACTCGAACTGAGCATAAATAGGACATTCCTTAAAACTGATGGACAAAGTAAAGTGTTGACTGAACAGCAATTTTGTGTCATATAAGCTTACATATATTATTTCATTTAATTCCCCAAATGACACTGTGAGATAGGCATTTATAGTCTTGGGCTTATACATGAGGAAATCAATATTGAGAAGTAAGTGATGGAAGCAGACTTGAAAGGCTCCATGTGATGAGAAACACATGATCTTTTCATTAAAACTTGTTTTCTCCTCATTAGCAAAAACAAAAACAAAATAGTAGCAGAAATTTTCCTTTAGCCCGAGTCTGAGAAGAAGACTGAGTGAATATCTTTTTGTTAGGAAATAATTCCCATTTCATCTCATCACTTGGGAGATTACCTTGGTTGGTAAGGCCACTGGTCTTAAAACTGTCCTAACACGTATCCATAGAAGCCATCATCTCCTATTTTTACTCCAGCTTTATTCTAACAACTTTTATGTTCCTAAGCAATTATCTATTTTCATGTGTTTTTCTGAACAAGCATTATACATTTTTCCCATTAATTGGGTTATATATAATTTTAAGCCAAAGAGATCATAGTGGACAATATATCTTGTATTAAAATCACAGTAAGTAATGTTTCAGGAGCTTACTGAAACTGTATTATTTAAAAATTAGTCATAATTTCTATGCTATCTATATAATTCTAATTCCCATTTACTTTAAATACAGATATGCTTGTACGATCCATTTAAAATAATCATCCATAAGATAAATAGGTATCCTTCTGATTTGACAAGGATTCAAATATCTTAGAAATTGTTCCAAGAGGGATTATCTTCAGTATTAAGAACTACTGCTTGTTATTGGGTGTCTGTGTTCATGCCAGGCGCTGTCCTAAACAATAAGAACCTTATCTCTAATCCTCAAAAAACCCTGCAAGGCGGATGTAAATAGCCTCATTTCCTAAATGTGAAACTCGAGCCTAGACTTTAAATAACTCATGTGATGTCACAAAACTAGTAAGTGGCAGAATCAAAAATCAAACACAGTGTTGGTTATGAAACTCCATGTAGTATGCCATCCAAGCAGGTCTTTTTAATTGGTTCCATCTTTTGTGTCCAATGCTTCAGTGAGAGTCAGGGACATTAGAGTCCTGAGGCCCAGAGTCAGGGATGGAGATATAAGACTCTATTCAATTGTGTGACCCAGTTTTATCTATAATAAAACATGGGATATTTTTTGATACTTATTTGGTCCCCTATGTTTATATTTCACATGATTATTGGTGGTAAGCATTTAGCAGTCACGACATTCCAAAGCCAAAGACCAAGTTTTCTAATTCTAAACTTCTGCCTGTTTCTGCCTGTTCTGTATCTGAAATTATGTTTTTTTAATTTCAGGTGATGAATTAGCTATTTTTCTTCTTAGGATAAAATTCAGTAATACTGAAATGTATGGAATAATATAATAAAAGTCATATCCCTACCACAGCACTTATTTTGGATCTGAGTCTGTAATTTGGGCAGATCTAAGGGGGCATAGCTTGTCTCTACTCCCCTAAGTGTCAGGTGGTACAGCGCAGAGCCCGAAATCATGTAAAGTTTTGTTCCCCGCAGATGATGTTAGCTGTTGGCTGGGAATTTAGCTAGTACTGTCAACCAGAACACATACAGATATTCTCTCCTTGAGGCCTGGGTTTCCTCACAGTATAATGGCTCCATTTCAAAGGTGAGCATTCCAAGAGAGAGAGCCTGCTAGAAGCGCCAATGCCTCCTCTAACCTACTTCAGAAGCCCCAGAGTACCATTTCTACTACATTCTTGTATTCTATTCATTAGCAACAAGTCTCTAAATTCAGCCCATAGCTGAGGAGAGGATAATTAGACTCTGTCTTTTTATAGGGTGAGTATTAAAGAGTTTGTGGAGGGGCATCTGGGTGGCTCAGTCTGTTAAGCATATGACTTTGGCTTAGGTCATGATCTCATGGTTGGTGAATTTGAGCCCTATGTTTGTCTCTCTGCTGTCATCACCAAGCCTGCTTCGGACTCTGTCCCCGTCTCTCTGACCCACCCTGCTGGTTCTTTCTCTCAAAATAATCAATAAACTTAAAAAAATTAAGGAGTTTGTGGACACATATCAAAATTATAGATATAGGTATAATGTATAATTATACATTTTCTATGCTGTAATTATAAATGTTATATAGTAAATGTTATAACTTATTATAAATACATATTTTATTAAATAAAATATAAATACTCTACTGTGTTACTGCTTTTTTTGCTCAGCATTATGCTTTTATTTTGTCTTGTTCATTTCTTTTACAGAATATTATTCTATTATAATATTCTATAATATCAGTATAAACAGTTTATTTTAATATATAAACAGATATATACATAAACATAAATATGTGCATATGCATGTGTTAATATACATACATTTAGTTCTTAGCTGTCTGCTAAACAGGGCCTAGAAGCAAGACACCTCAATAGCAATGATACATCAAGTGCCCAGATACTGATATCTAAATACTATCATCCAGTACAAGGAATCAGAGTCTCTTTGGAGGAATGTCTAATTTTAGGGTTGAAGCAGGGAAAATGTAAGCTGAATTTGGAGCATGTGCATGCCAGAAAATGAAGAAGTACTCAAAAACAAAAGGCTAGGGAAATGTTAGAGAGATAAGACACAATCTGAAAGAGCTCCTAATGGCCAAAGCAGGAACAATTAGAGCAAGAAAATAATAGCATTGTATTGGATTATAACCTAAAGTAATAACAAATAAAAATATGTCCATAGCATAAAAATAAATGACTGAATAAATAGACAAGCAAAAGGAAACAAATTTTCTTTCAGAGAAAGTCTAAATTATATATAGAGATACTATGTCCTCCAGGAGGAGGTAAAGCTTAACCCTCACCTGCCTTGCTTGAATATAGGTAGGACCAAGTGACTTGCTTCCAAAGAATAGAGTTTGAAAATGTAATGTAACTTATATTAGAAATCTGGCAGGGAATACCTTAAGATTAATATTAACAGTGATGTTACACTGATATCATGTACCCCTGAATTGATTTGATCAGAAAACACTTCACTGTAATATTTTCCCACAAAACCCACAGTCCTAGTATCATCATGACAGACACCCAAATTAAGGAATATTCTACAAAATATGTAACCAGAACTATCTCAAATTATTAAGGTCATAAAAGATAAACACAAAGCAAAACACTAAAAACTGTTCATAGGAGGAAGTGACTATGAAGACCAAATAACTAGAACCAATGAGGTATTCTGGATTGGATCCTACTGCAACAAGAAAAGGAAATAATAGAAAAGCTGGGAAAAAAATCAAATAAAGTCTTTAGTTTCCTTTTGCACCAATTTATTAATTTCTACCATGATTATATAAGATTTTATCATTTTTGCAAGTTTGGTGAAGGGCCTAAAGGATTTTCTTGGACTATCTTTGCAACTTCTCTGTAAATCTAAAATTATTCCAAAACAAATTTAAAACCTGAAAAAGAGGAATATTCCACAAGTTGTTTTTCTTACTCTTTTTTTCCCCAAAACGAAAACCTAGATTCAGCTTTCTTTGCAGCTGAGGGTTGCCAATTATAGAAATGAAATATAGAGGGAACTTTTATAGTGTCACTTTTTTTCTTTCCTGTTTTGCTTCTTAAAATTCAATCAGCAACTCAAGGCAACCTTAAGTTCACTAGGAAGAAAACTATGTGTTAAATAAGGGAATAATGGAGAAGGAAAGTAAAAGATGCCTGATTTCTTTTACTGATAAGTTTTCTGATTATATGATGGATACCTTAATTTTATAGCATTCATCATATCTCATCCTTGTATAGGCTTCTCTGTACATATGTGAGAATTGATGTGTAGTAGAGCACACATGATTTTACCTTTACTAAAGTAATACCGAACTGCTCTACCTGAGCATGAGTTTAGATTTTCTCATCTCTTCATCAGGACTTCAGAATTGTCAATATTTTCTTTTATGTACTCTTCTTTTTCTCCTTTTTAAAAATGTAGCCTTCCTTGATCCACATTGAAAACACATTACTAGATTCTTTATATTTTTAGTGTTAGCATAGCTTATTTGATATTTTTATCTCAGTGGTATTTTAGCTATTTATTTTAGAATTTCTCTTATAACCCAAAATATACACTTACTTATATTTTCTTTTCTAATTTTTAACATGTAGGGATTTATGGCATCTGGGATTTACTATTGTTGTAAGATTTAAGATACGGTTTAACTTAAAAACTTTCCCTAATTTCACAGTTCACAGACTTAATGTCACTTATTTCAATAAATTCTTTATTTCAATAAAATGACATTTGAATAACATCTGACATTTATTTGAATAACCTCCTGACTTAAAGTAATATCACATACTTAATTCCCATTCACACAAGTTTTATTTTATTTATCTGTTTGTTTAATTGTTTGATTGGTTTATTAGTGCACTGATGTATTGTTTAAACTATCACAGCTTATAAATAGTAATCATTATAGTTCATCTTAATTGAATACTGAAAATGTGGCACTTTTCTAAATTATTTACATATGTTATCTCAATTAATCCTTGCAACAGAATTATAAGGGGTAGGAACTATTGATGTCCACATATTATAGATGATTATTTAATTATAGCAGTATGGAGGAAAATTATCTAGATTATATATTTAGGAGACAATTTTTGATTTATGTGTTTTTTATAATTTCTATTTGAAATAAAACGTATTTTCTGTACTCTTAAAAGTGTTAGAAACTGAGATGTATGGCTATGTAATATGCTCAAATGATCCTGAAACTGGAGTTTCTAAAACTCAATAAAAATGACTATTGATTGGTATATGTTACTACTTTCTATCAGGTTTGAAAACATGTTGCAAAGGTACATTACTTAAGATACTGTGGAATGTCATAAGGATAGAAAAACAGACAACTGTAACAGGGGAAAAAAGAGTTTAGATATAAGCCTAAATAAATGTTTTATTTATTTCTGAGAGAAAGAGACAGCGTGAACAGGGGTGGGTCAGAGAGAGAGGGAGACACAGAATCTGAAACAGGCTCCAGGCTCTGAGCTGGCAGCACAGGGCCCGACATGGGGCTCGAACCCACAAACCGCAAGATCATGACCCGAGTTGAAGTCAGATGCTTAACCGACTGAGCCACCCAGGCACCCCAAACACATTTCTATACCATGACCTAGCAATTCTTGTCCTAAGTATAAAATGAATACTCAATGACATGCATCTGTTTAATAAAATGCTTAATGATATGTAAGGCAGTTTTATTCATAATATAAAAAATTGGGAAAAAAACAAATTTCCAGCAAAGGGAAAACACATAAGTAGACTGTATTATTGTGTTAAATTCATACAGTGGAAAATAACTCACCTACTGATATCCTCAACATGGATGAATTTCAAAGAGGTTATGTTTAGAAACAGAGCCTGGAAACACTTGTTTCTTCAGTAAATACTGTGTGATTTGCTTATATGAAGTTCAAGGACAGGCTAAATCATTTTCACTAGTTTTGTATCATTCAACCACAGGAAACCCTGTCTATAAATAATTGATTTATGCAATTGTAGGGGCTAGCTATGCAACTTCATCCGCCTTGCTGTCATGGGGAAATTTCAAGCTGGAAGCCCATGCACAGGGTTTGAAGTTTGTCTATTTTCTATAAGCAGAAGTTTCTCTCTCCCTTGAGGGAAGGCCTAAGCTCCCTTTTAAAGGGCCTCTGACTGATTAAGTCAGAATGACAGGGTAACATAATGTCAACTGGTTAGAGACTTTAATGATATCTATAAAATGCCTTCACAGTAATACTTGTATTAGCATTTAACTAACTAGGAGAAGGTGTGTGTATGCTACAAAATACTGCCGTATCCCTTCTGTCTTCTCTCACTTAAGTTTATCTCTTGGCCCCCTTATCTGGAAATACCCTAAAAAATGAATTTGGGGGAATGTAAATTAGCCTAGCCAAGAGACATCTCATAAAATTATGAGTCTCTGATGGTGACTGAAAGTCATAAAATTATTTCCTTGACCAGAAAGGAGCAGGAGTGCTTACAGAATATGAGAAATATTTTATAGTTTGATCTGGCTGGTGGTAATGCAGATATACACACATGTAAAAATTTAGCAAACTGTACACTTAGGATTTGTAAAGTTTATGCTCATTATTGTATACTTGTTATAGCTCAATTTAGAAAAAAATGAGAAAAAATAGTAGGTATAGACTTAGACAAAGAGATTGTAAGAGCTAGATGAAGAAGGGAAATATATATAATAGAGTGAACATTTTGTAAAATGCTTTGGAAATGAGAAGTTTCTATTATATTAAGAGCTTCAGTATAATGAGCATAGATTTAGGATCAAGTGAGGGACAGTAGGATGTAGTGCCTGGATAAATAAGAAGAGCACAGATTTTGAAAAGACTTTATAATCCACATAAAAAAATTTGGACTTTCTCCCAAGGATAATAGAAGGATATCAAAATAATTTAAGTAGGGTAATCACATAATCAAATGGATTTTTATAAACTGACTCTGGCTGCTGTGTGAAAAATTGATTGGTAGGCGGCAAGAATGGAGTGAGGGACTCTAGGCTTCATAAACTATAGTGCAGTGACATTCAGGATGTCACTTAACCTGTCAGCACCTCTGTTCTCTCAACTCTAAAAATACCTGTTATCAAGTACTAGACTTGCTCAAAGACTTGGTAGGTATGGCTGTTTACAATTTGTATTTTGTAAGTATTTGTTAAATGAAAGAAAGAAAGAATGAATGAATTTGCTCAAGATGGCCTAAATTGTTAATAAAGTTGTAATGTAGCACTGGCTGTATTACCTTGTGTCAGAAACTGCCCATTTCCCTCACTATTTTTCTCTCTCTTTTTTCTAAAATGATAACATGTTAAGCCAGGCATATATGTGTCTAGAGAAAAGGAGGTCTTATCACTCAAGCATCTTAAAGGTAGATGACTAAGTTCTGTCCAAGAACTTGTGCGATTTGTAGTTATTTCCAAGAATTTCCTTAAGAGACATCTAGAACAAACCATTCACAATCTCTTCTTTATCTCTTTTTACATCTTGTTTTCTAGAATGCACATGCTGTCTTGGAAAATGCACATTAGAGATGACAGAAAGGTGAGCTAGATATATCTGGAGTCCCTAAACCACTTTTCTACTGCTAACCTATAAAGTTTCTAATATTTATACAGGTGGAAAATAAATTTCTCTCTTATTTAAAGCTGTTTTTACTCCAAGTTTTTATGTTCCTAGCCATTAAAAATAATGCTAAGGAATAAAGAATTTGGTACTAGCAATGAGATTCTTAGATTGGAGAAATCTGAAACTTTCTCACTGGCTTGACTGAATTATTCATGTGGCAACAACTGAGATAGTGCAAGCTTGACAAACCACTTCATTCTTTTTGTGCAATACATTTTGTGATACTATCTCCTGAATTTTCTTAGGAGGCTGTGGGTTGATAAAACTATAGTATTAGGAGACCTAATAGAAAAAAAAAGTTGGATTTGGTGTGTTTTGGCTACTTTTGCTACTTTCCCAAAATTCTTAAAAAGTGAGATGAACACATATGCAAGTAGAAATCTAAGGAGACATAGTTCTGCTAAGGATAGTATGTTCTGCCTGTCACAAGCAATCCAGGTTGGTAAAAAAATTTGGTGACTTGGAGACTTTCCAAATTCAAAGTACCTCCAAATGAAAGCCTTAACACAAGATAAGTCAAGTGCGTTGCCATATGAAGGTCAATAGCCAACTGACAAGAAATGAGATGAAATGTGTTATTTTCACACTGAGGACCGTTGACATAGATGGCTTTGACTTAGTCATCATTATATCAAAACAGCTGCATAAGCCAAATGCAGAGGATAGTAGAAAGGACCAAAGCTTAAATTAAAAGCTATGCCTACATTGGATTTGTAACTGTGGTTACTTACACATGAAATTAAGCATAAGCTTACTAAGATTCTGAGAGAGTCATATTGTCAAAGAAATCAATGGAGTCTGTAATTATTCAACTAAGCAACTCCTAGATCCTGAAGACTGAACTTGCAAGAGGTAGCCTATAAAAGTTTGAACTCCTAACAAAGACTCCAATGACAGTCATCTATGTGGTCAAGGAGGACAACAGACAATATATTTCCTCCTAGAGATCAGAATCAGGTGCTACCAGATTGAAAAAATCAAAGATGTTACTGCACTATCAAAGAATAGAGAATAGAGGCTTTATAATTCCTACTTAGGGGGGTTTCATAATTTCAATGGACATCTGACTGCTATTTTCTTTTATTTTCTTTCCTAAATGATTTTTACTGATGTTTTCCTGTTCTTACTCTGCCATTTTATCCTAAGATAGGCACGGGCAACTTGTCTATTAATATAGAAGTTAATGTACCATGAGAATCTACAATGATAGAACAAAATGCCACCCAGAATTCCTAAAGTTTGAACTATATGCAGTTATTGAATGGACCATTGGACTGAATTCCTTGAGGACAGTATGAGTGTGTTGTATATGTGCGAAGAAAAGTGTGGCCAGTTATTTAAATGTCCAAAATGCTGGATTGTTCAAAATGTTGGACTGTCTGACCAAAAGAATGTAAAAACATATATCCCATGGCAGCTTCTAGAAACTTCCCTCAAGAGGCACCAGACATAAGGCATTTGCTTTTATAACTGTTCCAATTCTCCATTTTGCTACCTAGAATGTAAATGGGAATGTTGATGGACTATGAAGAAAATGAGCACTCCTTAGGAATAGGGGAATGGTAATCTGGAAGAAATGGGAATTTTGAAGGCGTTTTAGGGCAAAATTGACTCTTTTTGAACTGCAAATTTCCACACTTTTATGTAGCCACAGTTATTTTGGACTTTCCTATATTTGTAGTCAAAACCTAATGAACCAAGACAGCCTTAAAATTCCCCTCAGCTCAAGCATTCCCCTTTAAAATACCATCCTAGCTTTTTATTGGTTTTACAACCAAGAGATGTCTTTCTTAAGGACTTGGGAGCCATACTTTTGAAATATAATCAAGAAAGCTGACACTCCCAATTTCTGTGACAGGGTAGGACCCTTATGTTGATACATACCAATTAACAAACACAGATGACTTAATCACACTAACCAACCTCCTCCTAATATCTTTCTATATTTTTCTACCTAGCTCACCCAGTGTTTAAAAACTCTACTGCTTTTTGTTTCAGTAAAGTTAATTTCAATCTCCTTTCCCTACTGCAGTTGTCTTGAATATAGTCTTCTTTGCCTATTTAACTTTATCCGGTACAGATTTTCTTTGACACTAGTCCTAATTAATATATCTTCTGTATAAGGAAAGACTCCTGTCACATCATGTCAAGCTATCTGTTCATTATGTCCATATTGGCATATCCAATGAGAGATTTTACCATCCTGGAGGAGGGGAAAAAAATGGAATAAAAGTGTTAGAGTGAAAAAGCTCTGGAAGAAATACTGAGGTGAAAAGATAAAAGGCAAAACTGATGTAAAAATAATAATGGAAGTAGTGAAAAAGGAAGAAGAAGAGGAGAACCTAAATAATAACAGTACAATGGTACATTAACAAATAAAAGGTGCTTGTTAAATTCCTTCACCCAGGCTTTGGTAGGTAACGACCACAAATGGAAAATTAGTGAATTCTTTCCAGGTTTTCAGATAATTAGAATACATCATATTATTCTCAAAGTAAAAAAAGTAATATACTCCTACAGCTCTGTATTGAAGTTAAACACAAATATTATAAGAGATTAGTGGCATGAATGCATTTCCAGTAAAATGAGACAATAAAATAAATATGGATATAGCTTAAAGCTCCTCTCTCCCTCGAACTTATATCTGTGTATGCTATTTATGATGGCTGTTTTTATAACAATTACTATAATGCTACTTAATTACGATTGTTATTATGTAAATTATATGCAAATTGATGTGATTATTATGGAAATTGAAGGTAAATCTCATCTGTATGCTATTAGTAATGCTTTCGATGAAGATGTAGGTTAATCACAAGAGAGTTATTTGAGATTAGCTTAAAAAAAGGAAGAGGAGTGTTTCTACTGAGATCTTTAAAAACATGCATACAAATAATAGTAAACGCATAGACTTCAGTCACTTAATTTCATCTTTTTGATGAAGTAATGGATTGATCAGTACATATATGAATATACTTTCTGTGGCTAACACTTAACCTATGAGAGTCTAGAAATTTCTTATTTAGGAAATAGAAATTTTAATGCCTTATTTTATTTCTTATGGGGTTATAACTTCTTAACATGCTGTGCATTTTTGCTTTTTGACTTTTAAAATACTAAATGAATAAAATGAAGAGATAATCGCTTATCCAATTAAACATAAACCATTTATACTTTCTTTTTACAAGATTCTACTATTTAAAATTTTTCTACAGTAAAATTTTATTTGCATAATCAAAACTGTAACATCATATGGTAGAACAGATGGCTAGTAATAATACCTTATTTGTATATACCATAACAGTTTACAAAGCAGTTTCATTTACATTATTTCAATTAAAGTCAATGAGATGATTAATGGTGATTTTTGTTTTCAGTAGTCTCTTCAGTATTAAAGCAGGAAAGGGAACAAATTCAAAAGTTTTGAAAAGAACTTTTTATTTTTACAAATGTGAGATACAGTAATTTCCTTTTAACATTAAAGTTAAAAAATCTTGACTTTGTGCCTGAAGCTTACTGTATACAATTACTTACTTAATTGTTACGGATTTAATGAGTATCTGCTATTTTTCACAGAGAGGATTAGGGAGTTCAAAGGTTTAAAAGAGAGTTTTTAACATCTAAAATTTTTCTTTACATCACATAGAGAAGGAGTCATCAGCTCTGTTCGGAGTCAGGATAAAGAACTTGTAATGAAAGGTTACAAATATTTACACTAAATTGAAGAGTTGATTTGGCTGATAGGAGAAAGGGCAAGGGTGCATTCATGTTGGGCAGAATACAGGGTGATCTTTGGTCATTTAAATTTTTACAACTCACACTGTTATTCAGTGATTGGCATCAGATGCAATGAAAATTTGTGACCGTGTCCCTGGTTTTCAGCTTATCCCAATAATCTAGTCAGCATCTGAGAAACTTTAAAGATAGGCAAACTTGTCTGTTTTGAAGGTACCACTTGGCTCCAACGACTGTTCTATTCAGTGCATAGGAGTCTGTTGGAAATTTAAGGAAACAGACTTAGCAAAGAGGAACCACCAAAAAAATGAAAACCAAACTTTTCTAGTTCTCAGCAGTAATCTTTTTCTTTTTTTTTTAAGATTTTAATTTTAAGTAATCTCTCCATTCAATGTTGGGCTCAAACTTAACAACTCTGAGATCAAGGGTAGCATGCTCTACCAAGGGAGCCGGGTGCTCCGCTCAGCAATAATCTTAAAATTTTATTTGTATTTCTATTTTTTTTTAATTCATAACATTATTACAACTGGTAGCAATAATAATATCTACATTTTTTCCAAATATTTATTGTGTGCTGAGAATGACTATGTGCTCGTTATGATTCTATCCATTGGAAAAAGTCTGTTTCACTACAAATTTTACAGGAAATAAAACCAAGTTTTTGAGAGACTAAATAACTTGCCCAAGTGTCCCACCTTATAATAGAAAAGCTAGAATAGGAAATCATAGCTGGTCTGACTACAAAGCTTTTCTTCATAAACAGCAAGTTTTCTGTCCCTCAATAAGTTATTCTGTTACTCAGTTCCTTTTGAAAGACAGATTGTTAAGTAAAGCATTTGGTATGCAAAGTGCTAGGGGAGTGGGGCTTTGGGAGTGAGGTTTGTGACCAGGCATATAATTAGCTGCTGGCTTCAACGTGTTGCAAAATAAGCGAAATCAGCATGTGAACTCATTTCTGTTTTTTGTTTGCTTTTTTGTTTGTTTTCAGGGGCATTCTGTGCATCTAGAAAAGAGGCAGAGATCCACCTTCTACTATTAAACCATAAGGCATCATAATTTAGATTAAACCAATAAGATTTTCCCATGTAAAATCATAGAAAATACAGAGATAGTAAAAAATCCTAGCTCTAAGACAGTAGTGTCAACCATCCAAGGATAACATACTCAGGATAGCAACCCTCAATAATCTGTTCTCATTCTAAGAAAATAATGGGATGACTTTTGTCCAGTGCTTCTTGGATCCTACCTGGGTTTGAGCCTATTTCAGCTTTTTCTGGCAGCTCCTGGACTCAGGGAAGGCTTTTATTTCATAATCTCATTGAACTGCAGAATTCCTTGACTTTTAATTGAAACTAATATCAAAGAGGCAACATGATCTTATCTCCTTGCAACTAGAAAAAAACCCACAAAATTTTGTATTATGTTTTCTATTAGCCTTTCCATTAATTCTTATTATTTATTTATCTGAAAGGCTTTCAGTAAATTTTTCTTTCTATTCAAGTTATACAGAGTCTCTTGCTGTTGCTTTCCACCAAGAACCCTTCACTGACAGAGAAAAGAAAGAAGGGATTCAACATCTTATTTTAATGCATTAGCTATTGGGTGTTTTATCCCTCACTTTGCCATTAGAATGTTATTATAGGAGATTAATCAACGTAGACATCTTAGAGAATCTTCCCTTGAGAATCATAAGCAGATTTTTTACTTTTCTTTCAATAGTCTATTTCTCAGTTCTGGTTTACAT
Source organism: Proteles cristata cristata (assembly GCA_017311185.1). NCBI lineage: Eukaryota > Metazoa > Chordata > Mammalia > Carnivora > Hyaenidae > Proteles > Proteles cristata. The sequence goes on from JAESUZ010003082.1 coordinate 1,576,977, forward strand.
TAAGGATTCTTCTTCAAGTCTTTGGATACAGGTGATAATAAATTAAGAATAAGTAATTTTTAAAATTCTCTGTATAAGACATCCTTTATTCCCCCTGTTTTAACTTGGATTTTGCAAATGGGATTCAAATTGGTAGAGATATTCCAATAAGAAAATTTTCCTCATAAACATAAACTTATTAATGTATTTTGTTAAGAATTAGAGTTTTCTGGGGTGCCTGGGTGACTCAGTCGGTTAAGCATCTGCCTTCGGCTCAGGTCATGATCTCATGGTTCATGGGTTCAAGCCCCATGTTGGGCTCTGTGCTGACAGCTAGCTCAGACCTGGAGCCTATTTCAGATTCTGTGTCTCCCTCTCTCTCTGACCCTCCCCTGCTCACGCTGTCTCTCTCTCTCCCTCCCTCCCTCTCTCTCAAAAATAAATAAAAACATTTTTAAAAAACTAAATAAAAAAGAATTAGAGTTTTCTCCAAGACAGATTACATGTTAAGCCACAGAACAGATTTCAATACATTTAAGAAGATGGAAATCATACCAAGTATCTTTTCTAACCACGACAGTATGAAACTAGATATAGATTACAAGAGAAATCTAGAAAACACACAAACAAGTGGAACCTAACCAACATACTACTAAACAGCCAATGGGTCAACAAAGAAATCATAAGAGTAAATTTTTTACAATGTTTGGAAACAGGTGTCTGGGTGGCTCAGTCAGTTGAGCATCTGACTCTTGATTTTGGCTCAGGTCATGATCTTGCTGCTTGTGGGATTGAGCCTTGCACTGGGCTTCATGCTGACAGTGCAGAGCCTGCTTAGGATTCTTTCTCTCTTATCTCTCTACCCTCCACCCCCACAGTGTCTCTCTCTCTCTTTTTCTCTCAAAATAAATAAATATGCATTTATAAAATACCTGGAAACAAATAAAAATGGAAACACAATGGTTAAAAAATTTTGGAATTCAGCAAAAGAAGCTCTAAAAGGTAAGTTTGTTGCAGGTCTACTTCACAAAACAAGACAAATCTCAAATTAAAAAAATCTAACCTTATACCTTAAGGAACTAGAAAAGGAAACATAAATAAAGCCTAGCATTAGTAAAATAAGGAAATAAAAACACCAGAGCAGAAATAAATGAAATAGAGACTGAAGAAGATATTAGAAAAAAAACCAATAAGACAGGGCTAAATCTTTGAAAAGATAAACAAAATGATAAAACTTTAGCTGGGCTCATCAAGAAAAAAAGAGGATTCAAATGAATAATAACAGAAATAAAAGAGAAGTAACAACCAACCCTATAGAAATACAAAGGATTATTAGACCTAGTACAAAAAATTACATGCCAACAAATTAGACAATTTAGAAGAAATAGATAAATTTATAGAAACATACAACATTCCAAAACTGAATCAGGAAGAAATAGAAAATTTGAACAGAGCAATTACTATCAACAAAATTGAATCAATAATCAAAAAAAAAATCCCAGCAAACAGAAGTCCAGGATCAGATGGCTTCAGAGATGAATTCTACGAAACATTTAAAGAGTTAATACCTACTTTCCTCAAACTATTCCAAAGAATAGAAGAGAAAGAAAGTGTTGGGAGCCATTCTGAGCCCACTAGTTGAGAAAACTCCTGGTGAGGTTAAAGCAAGTTTGCATGGTCTCTTGCCAATCAGATGACGACTGATATCCACCCCTGCTCAATTATTTCTGCTTGAGCACTGACCCCTAAGGTACCTTGTTGATCAATATCTGGAGTGACTTGTCCCCTTATTCCAGCCCTGGTATGATGATTGCACCTTGTGAAGGAACTTATTGTGGGAACTTCTTCTTTTGATTATGGGAACAGACATCGTGTCTCCAGAAGGTCCTGTTTCCCTCCATACTTTCTCTTGAGCTATGAACAGGCTGATGACTCTTACTCATAAAAGACTGACCTTTACATGTACAATCCTGTTTCTACCGTTGCATTAGTCTAAGATGTTCATACAGCTCAACATGTAAATCAACTAACCAAAAATGTCTCTCATGCCCTTGCTATTCAAGAAATCATAATAGTAGACACAAAGGTAAATGCACTCGAAGAGGCTATTCTATGTATTGGAAATGAGCTAAACTCTTTAAAGGTATGGTTGGCTCTCTGGTGCATAAAGAATATAACTGGAAAATCAAGTCTTGTCCGGAGACAAAGAGCCAAACTTAGAGAGACAGAACAGATAAGAGCAGAACATAAGTTACCACATATACCTTTGCTAACTGGTGATGTATAGCAGTCCCTTCCCTAAGGCCTACATTCCACAAACACCTTCCCTTACACTGGCAGCTTGTGATGAGGATGGATAAGAGTATCTACAAACCTATGAGTTAATCTTAGTGTTATTAAAATGTGAACACCTGCTATTTTCTGTTACTCAACCTCACTATAATTGGGGCAGTTCTGCAAGAAGACTTCTGTAAAACCCGTTTCTGTACATTTCCAAAAACATCTTATCACAGAGGACTACCCATTGTAAAAATTCCATTTTCTGATGCCATATTAACATTTGACCTATAAATAAAGACACCAAAACTGACAGGACAGAGATGCCTGCCTGGTGATCAGAGAGGATCTCAGGGCTCTCTCACTCCCTCTCTCGCCGACACCGTCCATCCTTCAGGGACCCCTGGACCTGCTGGAGCCGGCCTCTGGCAAGAAAGTCTTCCAAATTCATTCTAAAAGCCAGCATTACCCTGATACTCAAACCAGAAAAAGACACTGTAAAAAAATAAAAATAAACTATAGGCCAATATCCCTGCTAAACATAGATGCAAAAATCTTTGACAAAATATTAGCAAACCAAATTCAACAATATGTTAATATGGTCATTTACCACAATCAGGTGGTATTTATTCCAGGGATATACTGATGTTTCATATCTGCAAATCAATTAACATGAACACCATATTAACAAAATGAAAGTTAAAAATCATATGATCAGCTAGTAGATGCAGAAAATGCATGTGAAAAAATTCAACATGTATTTATGATTTTTTAAAAAACTTACAAAAAAGTGGATTTAGAAGGAACACATTTCAACATAATAAAGGCCATATATGACAAGCCCACAGCTAACATCTATAATCAATGGTGAAAGCTGAGAACTTTTCCTCTAAGGTCAGGAACATGACAAGGATTCTTACCATTCTTACCACTTTTATTCAACATAGTACTGAAAGTTCTAGTTATAGCAATCACAAAAGAAAAAGAAATAAAAGTCTTCCAAATTGGTAAGGAAGAACAACTGTCACTATTTGCAGATGACAGCACTATATCCAGAAAAACCTGAAGACTCCACCAAAAAATTATTAGCACTAATAAATGAACTCATTAAAGTTACAGGATACAAAATTAATATACAGAAATCTTTTGCATACACCAACCAAAAAAGTAGCAAAAAGAGAGTTTAAAAAAAAAACACAATTACAATAGCACCAATAGGAATAAAATACCCAAGGATAAATTTAATCAAGGAAGTAAAAGATTTGAGCTCTGAAAACTATAAAATATTGTTGAACAAAATTGAGGGTGACATAAACAAATGGAAAAATACACAATGCTCATGGTTTGGAAGGTTTAATATTGTTAAAATGTCCATATAACCCAAAGCAATCTACAGATTCAATGCAATTTCTATCAAAATACCAATGGGATTTTTCACATAACTAGAATAAATAATCCGAAAATACATACGGAACTACAAAAGACTCCAAGTAACTAAAGCAATCTTGACAAACCAAGACCAAAATGAAGGTGTCATAATCACAGATTTTAAGAAATACTAAAATCTGTAGTTACCAAAACAGTATGATACTGGCACAAAAATAGACACAAATCAATAGAACAAGATAAAAAGCATAGGAATAAACCCACCCTTATATGGCCAATTAATCTACAACAAAGGAGGCAAGAAAATATAAATCTTCAGTAAATAGTGTTGGGAGAAATGAATAGCTACATGCAAAAGAATGAAATTGGACCACTTTCTTACACTACACACAAAAATAAATTCACAGTGGATTATGTGCCTAAATATGAGACCTGAAATGATAAAACTCCTAAAAGAAAACATAGGTAACAATGATTTGGAAATCAGTCTTAGCAACATTTTTCTGAATATTTCTCTTCAGCCAAGAATATCAAAAGCAAAAGTAAGCAATGGGAACTACACCAAAATAAAAAAACACTTTTGCACAGTAAAGAAAACCAACAAAATAAAAAGGCAACCTATTGAATGGGAGAAGATGTTTGCAAATGATATATCCAATAAGGGGTTAACATCCGAAATATATGAAGAACTCAAACAAGTCAACACACACAGAAAAACAAATAATTCAATATAAAAATGGGCAGAGGACCTAAATAGACATTTTCCCAAAGACATACAAATGGCCAACAGACACACAAAATGATGCTCAGCATCACTAATCATCAGGGAAATACAAATCATAATGAAAATGAGGTATCACATTACACCAGTCAGAATGGCTAATGTCAAAAAGACAATAAATAACAAGTTTGGCGGACATGTGGAGAAAAGGAAATCCTTGTACACTGTGACAATATAAATTGATGCAGCCACTATGGAAAACAGTATGGATGTTTGTCAAAAAATTAAAAATAGAAATACCATATGATCGGGGTGCCTGGGTGGTTCAGTCCATTAAGTGTCTGACTTTGGCTCTGGTCATGATCTCACGGTTTGTGGGTTCAAGACCCACATCGGGCTCTGTGCTGATGGCTAGCTCAGAGCCTGGAGCCTGCTTCGGATTCTGTCTCCCTCTCTCTCTGACCCTTCCCTGCTCACGCTGTCTCTCTCTCTCTCTCTCTCAGAAATAAATAAAACATTAAAAAAAAAAGAAATACCATTCAATCGAACTAGTAATTGCATTGCTGGATATTTACCCAAAAACACCAACAAATATCTAATCTGAAATATAATATGCACCCCTTTGTTTGCTTTGTTATTTATAATAGCCATGATATAGAAGTAACCCAAGTGTTTATCAATAGATGGATGGAGATGTGATATATATAATATATATCTTATATTAATAAGAATATTATTATACTATATACAATATTAATATACTATATACAATACTATATATTGTACTATATACTATATGTTGTATATAGTATATTATATAATTATATAATAATATATGGCACATATCATATAATATATAAAATATATAATATACATTATTATATAATATGTAAGATATATTACATACTATTCCACTATATATTATATATTTTTTATTATATATTATATATAATGGAACATTACTCAGCCATAGAAAAGAATGAGATCTTGCCATTTGCAACAACATGAATGGATCTACAGGTCATCATGCAATATGAAAACAATCAGATAGAGAAAGACAAATATGATATGATTTCACTCATATGTGGAATCTAAAAAAACAGAAAAAATGAACAAAGTAGAAAACACAGAAACAGACTCCTAAACCAGATGGAAAGGGGTTTGGTTGAATTGGTGAAATAGATGAAGGGGATTAAGAGGTACCAACTTCCAGTTGTAATATAAATAAGGCAGGGGGTTGTAATGCACAGCAAAAGTAATATAGTCAATAATATTGTAATAACATCTTATGGTGACAGACAATAAGTACACTTACTCTAGTGAGCACTATGTAATGTATATTGTATGTCAACTATACCTCAATAAAATTTTTTTAAAAATAATTATTTTTTTCCTATTCAAAATGTTCATTTCTATTCTGTTTTTATTTGCTTAGCAGAATGTTCTTGAAGACATAAATCTCCTCCTTCTTATAGGAAAGAGAAAGTTTAATTGATTTAGTTAAAATATAAGCTGACTTCACAATCCACATTATCTACTATTTTCAGCTTTTCATGGTAGCTCCTGGACTGGGGGATGCTATTATTTCACCATCTCATGGAATAGCAGGACTATTTGGTTTGTTTCATAAAACTACCATCTAAGAGGAGAGAGGACCCAATTTCCCTCATGGCTGAAAAAAAAACATATTATATTTTCTATGAGTGCTGGAGGAATAAAAGAAGCCTCATAGATTTTCTAAGGAAAGAAAATCCTACCATTAGTGACAGTCTTGAATAAAAAGGAAAACAACATTTTTAGTCTCTTTGTTTTGCAATTGTAACTTACAGACCCTGGGGCAGTTCTAAAAAGAGTATATCTTGGGGTTTTTCCCAAGCAAGCCTGCTAACATGGGCTGATAACTTTCAGTGAAAGGCCTCTTAAATTATCTATATTTAATACTTCCTCTGAATAACTCACAACTAAAAAAAGGAATTTTGGAGTTTTACTGTGAAAAGAGAATGTGCTGCACCTGAGCAGTGGAAAGCAGAGTGTGAGACAATTATAGATTAAAATTATTTTATTATGCATTACATAGCAATTTTATAATTGAGGATAAAACTGGTGACTATGTCTATTGAAACTAAGAAAGCAGAAGCTTTTTAAAAAGTTTTTTCTAAAAAATAACAGTTTCCATTTTTTTCCATATCTGGGTGACTGTAAGAAAAGGAATTGTAAGAGTTTTAAAAATAATATCTGAGTAGTGGTTTAAAAATCTTCCCACTGTGATATTTCTACTTCTCTACCTCTTTTTCTTTTAATTATTAATAACAAAAGAAATAAATATGGTATCAGCCCATCTCTACCCAACACTATCTCATCCCTACAAGTTTATTTGGAAGCAAATAAAGATTTTACTTCATTTTTTCCATAAATCTTTGAATATATTTCTTACAAAATTACCCCATCCAAAATATCATCATCATCACACTGAAAATAAACAAATAATTCTGTACTATCTCAAATTTCTACTGAATGTTCAACTTTAAAATGTTTTTTGGCTTTCTTTTTGGTCTCTCTCTCTCTCTCTCTCTCTCCCTCCCTCTCAGTGTTTTGACTGAATTAGGATCTGAAAAGGTAGCATGCATTGCAACTGATGGAAATATTTTTAAATCTTTTAAAACTCTTATTTTTTTATCATGTGAGGTATTTATTGAGGAAACAATTATTTACTCTGTAGAATTTCATACCATGGAGATTTTACCATTTTATGCACATGCAATCTTATAAAATGTGCCCCTGTCTCCTGTATTTCTCTATACTGGATATGACCTAAAGACTTATTCAGTTTCTAGGTCACTGTTTAAGATTTTTATAGTTGATCGCTGGGTTTTGTTTTGTTTTTAAAGAGTGTATACTTCCATTATAAAAGATTTGTTTGCTTCTCTTTTTGTGATGTAAGCTGCCATTGATTCTCATTAATGCTCAGATGTGTTAATTCGCTAGGGATCATAAAATTGTGATGCCCCAATAAAATTTATTCTCTGGAATATTTCTATAATGTAAACATCCTCTCATCTACTCCTTGGTCACACAGAGGTACAGTGTTTAGAGAAAAGGCAGAATAAATCCTAGATTATTTTATTTTTCTTTTCTATTTTTCTTTTCTGAAAATTGCAGATTCACTCTCTACCATGCTTTTTATGGTGACCAATAACATTTTTTGTTTGTATGTTTGTTTTTTTGAGTATCTCTATGAATCAGTAGATATTTGTGTTTGAATCCACAGCACTTAATATTTTTAAAGATGTTCAAATTCTCCCAATTTTGATCATTAGAACTTATCCAATTGACTCCTACATACTTTGGTAGTCTTTGATGTCTTCCTTGTTTGTTAGAGTGAAAAAGTTCATCTTATACATTTACTGCTCCAGATCTCAAATCAGTCATTTCTTCAAGTCTTGTTTTGTTTTGGGGCACCTGGGTAGCTCAGAGGGTTAAGTGTCTTACTTCGGCTCAGGTCATGATCTCACAGTTCGTGGGTTCGAGCCCCGCGTTGGGCTCTGTGCTGACAGCTAGCTCAGAGCCTAGAGCCTGTTTCAGATTCTGTACCTCCTTCTTTCTCTGACCCTCCCCTGCTCACACTGTCTCTCTCTCTCAGAAATAAATAAAACGTTTTAAAAAAAAAAAAGAAGTCTTGTTTTGTTTTAAAAGAAAATGGTACTTGCAGAAAGGGGAAACTCACTCATTGTTCTTAGGACTTTTCAGTGGACAAAACCAATTTTGAGGGGATTATCTGGGTGGCTTAGTAGGATGAGCATCAGACTCTTGATTTTAGCTGAGGTCATGATCCCAGGCTCATGGGATGGAGCCCTATATTGGGCTCTACAATGGGCGTGGAGCCTACTTAAGATTCTCTCTCTTCTGCTGCCCTCTCCCTTACTCACACTCTCTATATAAAACAAAAATAAAAATAAATGTATTTTTTCCAGGAAAAAAATATTTCCTGGGCTCATAAGAACACCTCCAATTTTAATTTAGGACTGTGGGATTTTTTTCTTAACCTCATCAATCTTAGATCTTTATTCTAGTCCCCCATGTTAGATATCTTGGTTCTTAACAGCATAACACAGTTACTCAATTTCTTTTTACCTAGCATAAAAATTAATACACTAATTCAAAGCATGAATACTGAAAATAGTTAAAGGCTGTCTGCAGTCTGTTACTCCTTAGGGTATATCTCATTAAATATATATCCAAACTATTTTATCTTAAAGGTACTTGGAATTGTCCCTGTATTAGTTTTTTATTGCTGCTATGCAAAATTACAAACTTAGTGGCTTAAAATGTGATAAAGTTATTACCTTACAATTTCGTAGGTCAGATATTCAGTACCAGGCTGAAATCAAGGTGTTGGCAGAGCTCCTTTCCTCTCTGGAGGCTCTAGAAGTAAATCCATTCCCTTGCTTTTTCTAGCTTCTAGAAGTAGTCTACCCTTCTTCCATCTTCAAAGCCAGTAATGCTGCCATCTTTCTGACACTTTTTCAGTCTTCACATCTCTTTTTGAACAAACCTGGGAAAGTTCTTCACTTCTACGATGCATGTGATTCATATTGGACTCACCCAGATAATCCAGAATAATTTCTGCTTCCTAAGGTTTGCATCCCAAGGTCACATGTGCAAAATCCCTTTTGCCAGGTAAGGTAACTATTCATAGGTTCTGAGCACTAGGGCCTGGACATCTGTGGTGGAAGGCCATTATTCTATCACAGCTCCTTTTTTGAGGCTATGCCACCAACTACACTTATGGTTTCATTTGTGTTAGTTTCAGAGATTGTCTATCCATATAAACAATAATACTATAATACATTTATAGGATTCCAAAGTCAAACCTACAAAACAAGATATATTCAAAGTAATATGCCTTCTGTTCTGTCTACTCTATTTCCTCTTTCCCCTACAGATAAATATTTTTGTAATTTTTATGGTGCATTCTTCCATTGGTTTACTATTTAGTGTAATATATTGCATATGCTAGAGTATATTTACACTCCTCTCATATTGTTAGATAAACAGTAGTATACATTTTACTACACAATTTTTTAATAAACATTATATCTTGGTATAACTCCTTCATAGTACTCAGTTAGTTCTCATGCTTTAATCCAGCTGCATAGTACACCATTATGTGCATATTTGTGGTTAATCCAACCAATGACCTTTTAATGGGAAATTGATTGTTTCCAGCCTTGTGCTAGTCCAAATAGTGCTACAGTGAAAAGTACACCCTTTCATATCTTGTCTAGTATATCTCTAAGTAGTGAGACTGCTAAGTAAGAAAGTATATATGTGTGTAATTTGGCTATTATTTTACGTCAACTCCCCATTCATAGAAGCTGTAACATTTTATATTTCCCAGGTCAGTCTGATGGTTCATAAGACACGAATCTCTGACCTGTGTTTGTGAACAATAGCTCTAAAACTGGGCAATAAACCTTTCCTATAAAGGCACAGATAATAAATATTTTGAGCTTTACTGGTCACACAGACTCTGTTGTAACTACTCAACTTTGCTATTGAAGTACAAAGTTAGTCATAGATACTATGCAAACAAACTGGTGTAACTATGTTTCAATAAAACTTTACTTATAAAAACAGGCAATAAATTGGACTTGGACCACTGACTATGGCTTATTGACATCTTCTCATACATATTTTAAAAATATTTTAAAGTAAAATATCCAGAAATATTCCATTTTTTGCAAAGTAAATTTTTGTTGAAAAATAGAACATAATGCCATAAGCATTTGTGCAAATGGCTTACTTTCTATTCAGTAAAGAGCAAAACTTAAAACACATTTCATGGACTTTTAGAAAAGAGAGACATCTAACAAACACCTTTAGGATTTGGGTCTTGTGAATCTTTCTCTATAAAGGCAGATTTACTGATTAAATATTTCAAACATATTTATGTAAATACCTCAAATCCATACTGGAGAGTTTTTGCCATATATTGTCCCTAGAAGATATGAAAATAACTAGGAAATCAGCAATCCTGTGGTCTAGAATCCTGACTTCCTAATCTATGTGTATTTTATTTTAGAAAAAAAAATGAAGTTTTCTGATGAGCCATTAAAGATATATTTGATGGAGTTTCCAGTTGTCCACAGAACTGCTCAGACAAGGAGTTGTCTGAAATTTTCTTGAAAACTTTTAAAGGTGGGCAAGGAGCTAAATGCCAGGGCAGTCCATTGTGTGGTGCCTGGTAAAATGTACTGATCTAGAATTTGTTGAAATCAATTTACTCATAATTTTACCCATAGAGACTAGTGTCTGGATTTCACATGATACATACTGTTCTTCCTTCTGGCAGTACTTTAAATATAGTGATTTAAACTGATTGAAATCATAAATTACAATTTTTGACACTCACTAGAGCTTTCTATATTACTGAGTTCTGCTAGTTGAATTAAATATTACATGAGACCATATGTTGTTTTCCTAAATTGTTTATTCCATCCAGACTGGCATCACTGTCCTTAAACACTGTACTCTTACTTGTAATTTTAAGCTTTGTAACTTACTTTACTACTAAGCAAATGTTTCTCATCCCAGCTCTAACTCCCACCCTTACTTTCTCACATCATATTGAGAACTTGTCCTGTTTCAGGGATTGTGCTGAAGCCAGAAATTTAATAAATAGAGAATGCTTGCGGTTTTTAAAAATATTTTTAATTGTACTATATTTTTTATAATTTATGTCATAGAACTGGTTTCTAAGTATTTTGAGTATCAACTCTGTTTACAGCCTTAAAACAGTGTGAAGAGTAAGAAACACACACACAAAAAAATCAAAATGACAGGGAAAATGTTAACAGCAATGTATGCAAGAAACACTATGAAAGACTGGAAGATTTTACAGTGGAGGTGATGATGCTTGGTCTTGAAGAATAAGTATGAATTTGCTGATGTATTGAATGAATAAAGTCATGGAAAACAAAAGAAGAACAGGATATGATAGTGGATTTCAATATTTTCCACTTCAAATATGGAGGAACTAAGTTGAAAATTTTAGATTCATGTCTCTGTTTCACTTCCTAGCTTCTTTTTTTGGATAAGTCATCTACTCTAATACTTTTGAGACACGTGTCTCTGTGTGTGTGTATTATTCACGAATTATATACAAGTAGTACTCTACAACCAAGTAGGCTGAACTCAAAGCGATCCAATCAAGACACATAAACTATTGAGAGACAGAGGAAGAATCTTGAAAACAGCAGGAGAGAAGGCACTCCTCGTATACAAGGGATCCTCAATAAGACTACCAGTAGATGTCTCATCAAAAACTTTGAAGGTGAGAAGGGAGTGGGTGGCTACATTCAAAGTGGTCAAAGAGAAAAAAAGGATCAACCAAGAATTCTATATCTGGCAAAATGTTCTTCAAAAGTGAGGGGGAAATTAAGACATTCCTGGGTAAACAAAAGATGAGGGAGTTTGTGACCACTAGACATGCCCTACATGATGATTAAAGCAAAAGATAACCAGATGTAACTCAAAGCTATATGAAGAAATACAGATCTCAGTAAAGGTACATACATGGGAAATTATAAAAGTTAGTATAATTGTAACAATGGCCTATTATTCTACTTTTTGGGTTTTTTTTTTTCCATTAAAAGACTAATATATTATGAAAGAACATATGAGGGGCACCTGGGTAGTTCAGTCAATTAAGACTCTTGATCTTGGCCCAGGTCATGATCTCAATTTGTGGGATCAAGCCCTGCATCAGGTTCTGTGCTGAGAGCACAGAGCCTGTTTGGGATTCTCTCTTTCCTTCTTTCTCTCTGCTGTTCCCCTGAATGCACATGTGTGTTAACTCTCTCTCTCTCTCAAAATAAAGAAATAAAATAAAAATATATAAAAAATAAAAAGAACCCACAAGTATTTATTTAAAAGCTAGTATTCTTATAACATTGATTTGTAACTTCACATTTTGTTTTCTACATAATTTAAGAAACTAATGCATTAAAAATTAGTTCATATTTTCACCCAATGTAGAAAGATGTAGTTTTGTGACATCTAAAATAGAGAAAGGGGTGGGGACTGAATTATAACACAGTGATATATTATTGAAGCTAAGTTGATATAAATTCAAATTAGAGTTTTATAACTTTAGCATGTTAAATGTAGTCCCTACGGTAACCATAAAAATAGCTATTGAATGTGGAAAAAAACATATCACTGAAAAATATTAATGAAAGAAGATGGTAGGAAATGAAGAACAAAAAAAGTTATAAGGAATATATAAAACAAATAGAAAAATGATGGAAATAAGTCCTTCCTTATCAGTAGTTACTTTAAATGCAAATGTATAATAAAAAGCCAGAGACTGGCAGGATGGATTAGAAAAACATGATACAACTATATGCTATTTATAAGAAACTCATTTTAGGTTAAAGACGTAAAAACAGGTTGAATGTGAAAAGATAGTCCCTGCAAATAAATAAACAAAAAGGGAAGGTGTGTCTATACTGGTTTCAGATAAAATAAACATGAAAATAAAAGTTTACAAGAGACTAAAAGAGACATTATATATTAATAAAAGATTCAATACAGGAAGAGCATGCATATAATAGTTATATATATCAGTGTACCTAATAACAAACCATCAAAATATATAAAGCAAATATTGGCAGAATTGAAGGGAAAAATAGACATTACTATAAAAATACTTGAAGGCTTCAATACACTGTTCTCAATGAAGGACAGAACAATCAGACAGAAGGTAAGAAAGGAAATAGATGACTTGAAAAATACCATAAATCAACTAGTCCTAAGAAACATATACAGAATATTCTATTCAATAACAGTAGAATACACATTCTTTAAAAAATGCACATGGGATATTTTCTAGGACAAACCATATGTTGGTCTGTCACAAGTTAAATAACAATAGACTTATTTTTAAATATTTATTTATTTATTTTTAGAGAGAAAGATCATGAGCTGGGGAGGGGCAAAGAGAAAGGGCTGTCAGTGCTGTCAGCACAGAGGCTAACACAGGGCTTAATATCACAAACTGGGAGATCATGACCTGAGATGAAATTAAGAATCAGATGCCTAATCAATTGAGTCATCCAGGCAGCACAGGTTTAAAAAGAGATATCATAAAAGCATCTTCTTCAACTATAGTGAAATAAAGTTAGAAATTAAAAAAAAAAAACAGGACAACTGAAAAATTCACAAATTTGTGGAAAGTATACAATAAACTCTTAAACAACCAATGAATCCAAAAAATAATTCACAATGGAAATCTAAAAATACTTATAAAAAATGAAAACACACTATACCAAAATATATAGGATATAGCAAAAAATCCAAAGAGGGAGATTTTTTAGCTATAAGCATTTATGTTAAAAAAGAAGAAAGATCTCTAACCAACAACCTATCTTTAGAACTTAAAGAACTAGAAAAAGAACAAATTAAACCCAAAGTCAGCAGAAGGAGAGAAATAATGATTAGAGCAGGAGTAAATAAAAAAAGAGAGAGAATAGAGAAATAATAGAGAAAATCAATAAAATCAAATTAGGTTTGTCAAAGAGATGAACAAAATTGAGAAAATGTTAGCCAGATTAACTAAGAAAAAATTACTAAGATTTATAAAATCAGATATGAAAGTGGAAGACATTAATACTGATTCTAGAGAAATAAAAAGGAGTATAAGAGACTAGATGAACAATTGTACACCAGCAAATAACTTATATGTAATGGAGACATTCCCAGAAACACTAACTCTGTCAAGACTAAATTACAAAGAAACTGAAAATCTGAATGGACATACCCTAATAAGGAGACTTAGCTGGTAGTCAAAAATCCCCAAACAACACCAAAAAAGCCCAGGCCCTAATGGCTTCACCCATAAAGCCTACCAAACATTTAAACTACTATCACCAATATTTCACCAACTTTTCCAAAATAAAAATGAAGAATTGAGAATATTTTCTAACTGACTATGAGGCCAGAATTACCTGATACCAAAGCTAAAGAAACTACAAGAAGACTACAAACCAATATCCCTTATGAACACCAGTGCAAAAATCCCTAAAAATTACTAACAAACAGATTTTAGCATGTTAAAAAGATTATGCACTATTATCAAATGGAATTTTTTTCTGAAATGTAGATCGTTCAACACATGAAAATCAATCAATGTGATACACCACATTTACAAAATGAATGAGGAAAATACTTATGATCATCTCAATTTATGCAGGGAAACCACTGGACAAAACTCAAAATCCTTTCATGATAAAAACACAGCCAACTAGAAATAAAGGGAAACTGCCTCAACATAATAAAAGCCATATGTGAATCCCCAGCAAATGTTATACTCAATGGTAAAAGACAGAAGATCTTTTAAGATTTTTTAAGATCAGGAACACTGTTGGCAGATTATATTACATTATGTGTAGAAAACCATAAAGATCTCTCTCTCACACACACACATATACAATTAGAGCTAATAAATAAATACAGAAATATAGGATACAAAGTCAACACACAAAAATCAGTTGCATTTCTATATATTAATAAAGACCCATCTGAAAAAGTAATTTAAAAACCTATCCATTTACCGAGTATCAAAAAGAATAAAATACTTAGAGATTATCTGTAAAATATTATCTGTAAACTGTAAAATATTGCTTAAAAATGTAAAAACATAAATTAATGAAAAGATAGTCCATGTTCATGGACTAAAGGACTTACTATTAAGATGTGAAAACAACCTACAGATTTATTTAAATCCCTATCTTTATCCAATGATATTTTTGCAGAAATAAAAAATATCTTAAAATTCATATGGAATTAAATAGAACTCCACATTGCTTTAACACCCTTGAGGAAAAAAAAAAAAAGAAAAGAAAGAAAGAAAGCTGGAGAGCACACACTTCCAGATTTCAAAACTGATGACAAAGTTACAGATATCAAAATTTTGCAGTACTAGAATATAAGCAGACATATAGACTAATGTAATAGAATAGAGAGCCCAGAAAAAAAACTTTAGTACATATGATACAATGATTTTTGACAAGGATTCCAAGATCAATCAATGGGGAATGACAATCCTTTCAATAAATGGTGCTTGGATAACTAGAATTTCTCATGCAAATGAGTGAAGTTGAATTCTTGTCTAATGCCATATAAAAATCAAATCAAAATAGATCAAATACTTGAATATAAGAGCTAAAAACTAAAACTCTTTGAATAAAACATAGGGCAAAATCTTCACAACATTGTATTTAGCAATGATTTCTTGGATCTATTATCAAAAGCACAGGCAACAAAAACAAAAATAGACAAATTGGACTTCATAAAAGTTAGACTTCTGTGCATTAAAGGATACTATCAACTGAGTGAAAAGGCAACATATAGAATGGGGGAACTTATTTGAAATCCATATACATGAAAAAATAATATCTAGGATATATAGGTAACTAAAAAAACTGAACAAAAAAATCAACCAACCTTATTCAAAAAGACTTGAATACACTGTTCTTCAAATAAAATATACAAATATCTAATAAGCCCATGATAAAATTCTTAGCATCATTAATAATTAGTGAAACTCAAGTCAAAACCACTATGAAATGACATTTCATACCCATCAGGATGACTTCTATATATAAAAAAAAAAGTAGCAGATGCTGCCAAGGATGTGGATAAATTAGAACCTTTGTGTATTGTTGGTAGGGATGTAAAATGTTAAATCTGATGTGGAAAACAGTACAGCAATTCCTCAAGAAAATCAAAATAGAATTACCATATGATTCAGCAATTCTACTTCTGGGTATAAATCCCAAAGAATTAAAAATAAGGTTTTGAAGAGATATTTGTATACTTAATGTTCACAAGAACATTATTTCAGTAGCTAAAACATGGAAATAACCCAAGGGTTATTGCATAAGCACATTATTGCATAAGCACATTATTGCATAATGCCTAAGCACAATGTGGTATATACATGCAATGGAATATTACTCAGTTTTAAAAAGAAAGGAAGGGGTGCCTGGGTGGCTCATTCGGTTAAGCATCTGACTTCACCTCAGGTCATGATCTCATGGTTTGTGGGTTCAAGTCCTGATCGGGTTCTATGCTGGCAGCTGAGAGCCTGAAGCTTGTTTCAGACTCTATGTCTCCCTCTCTCTCTGCCCTTCTCCCACTCATGCACTGCCTCTCTCTGTCTCAAAAATAAAGTATAAAAAAACTAAAAAAATGAAGGAAATTCTGACATATTAAAACATAGATGAAATTTAAGGGCATCATGCTAAGTGCAATAAGCCAGTCACCAAACAAAAATAATATGTAACTCCCCTTATTTGATATATAGAGAAAGTAGTCAAAATAATGAAAAATAGAATGGTGGCTGCCTGGGGCTAGAGTATGAGGAATAGGTACAGAGTTTCAGCTTGGAAGATAAGAGTTCTGGAGACAGATGGTGGTGGTAGATTCACAATATGATATGGATGTACTTAATACCACTGAATTTTATGCTTAAAATGGGGCACCTGAGTGGTTTAGTCAGTTAAGGGATGGACTCTTAGTTTTGGTTCAGGTCATGATCTCATGGTTTCTGAGATCCAGCCCCACCTCAGACTCCCCACAGAGCCTGCTTGGGATTCTCTCCTCTCTCTGCCTCTCCTACTTGCACTCTCTCTCAAAAAAAAAAAAAAGCTTAAAAAATGGTTAATATACTAGATTTTATTTCACTATACATAAAAAAAATACTTGTTTTTTCCTAAAGGAATAATTATAGTATTCTGTTAGACAACAAAACATAGAATGCATCAAAATAATTCAATGTTAATTTTGTCACTACTTTAGTAAATAAATTTCTTGCAACAGCTAAGCGTTATGAAAAACTCTAAAATCTATAGAAGCAGGAATCTTGTCTTTTTCATTCATTGCCGTTATAGTTGTCACAGCATAGGACTTGGAAAACAGTAAGGTCAATTAAATAAAATTATGAATAGTTACATAATTTAAATATGTATTAAGGATTCTTCGGGTATTACAAAATTTGTAAGTGTGATTGCATGTTTGCGGCCATGCTTATAAAATGTTAAGATTTTTATGCGTATATTTCATTTTTAAATTTTTTTTAATGTTTTATTTATTTCTGAGAGAGAGAGACAGCATGAGCAGGGGAGGGTCAGAGACAGAGGGAGAAACAGAATCGGAAACAGGCACCAGGCTCTGAGCTAGCTGTTAGCACAGAGCCCTATGCGGGGTTCGAACCCAGGAACCGTGAGATCATGACCTGAGCCGAAGTCGGACGCTCAGTCGACTGAGCCACCCAGGCACCCTATGTGTATATTTCATATTATGCAGTATAAAAGTATTTACATTAAAGTTTAGTAAATTCATGTACTACTTTTTCCTAAGTCTACCTTACCATCAAAATACTGATTCCCCATGTACTTTCAAGGCAAGTGATGCGGCAGTTTTGTTTCCACTTACTCTACCCATTTAATAGTCCTGAGTTTAAAACAAATCCCTTGGAAATACTTAATGCTGAGTCATATCTCAGGAGTCTTGGTCCATGTCATATTTCCTTGTACTTCTGTGGATTAGAAGTGCTGCGTCTTCTGTTTATTTTTTAATTAAAAGCATGCCTTTCTGGTAAAAAAAAAAAAAAGGAAAAAATAAAAGATCTGGCCTTTAGGGATAGTCATCACAGGGAAAACATGATATAAAAAAGTGGAACTTCCAGTTTAAGGCTATAGGTTCGCCTTGAGAGTACATTGTTGAACTCCCAAGTAACTGAAGAGCTAGAGACTTCCCAGTCAGCAAAACAGGGCAGCAGCCTCCAGGGAATTCCGAGGTACTTTTCACTCTGTAACATTTACTTAGTACTTTCCTTTGTTAGGGTAAGCAAAGAGAAGCACATTTATGCTAAAGTACCTTTGTGTCTGGATTACAAGTTGAACAAACTCAATTGCTGCATTAGTCAAAACAACTTATATTTAAAATTTGACAAAATGAAGAAAAATAATTGGCTTATTAATGGGGTTTTTTTTTAGCCACCACATTTTTACCTATGATATTACACTCTGAAGATTCAGCTGAGTTATTATTAAAACTGATTTTAACAATGTGCTAATGATGAGTTCACTAAAGCTGTGTCAGAGTGAAAATAAGCAATCTGTATCTAACTTTATGCTGATGATACAGTGGGAAATATGTTTATTTAAAAACCCATCTGTTATTTTCAGGCATTTACATGGAATTTTATGGTGGATAACAAAACTATCGTGACTGTAACCTAAAAAAAAGAGGCATATGTTATTAACAAAAGTAAAGTCCCATCTGCCCCTGCATATTTGTTAAAAAGCTTTTTTTAGTAAACTATTTATTTCAAATGGCACTGGTTGCCTTCATTGGCTTCTTCATTAATGTGTGTGCTTCATTAACATATTAGTCTTCCACCATCAAGCTCATTGTTTTACTTTTGATTTATTTTTTTCTTTTAATTGTCAAATTCTGACTCTAGTAAAAGTGATTTTAAAATACATTTTCTCTCTATCATCATCTCTAAAATACTGGCATTTCACAACTTCTTAATTTTTGTTTTGTTTTTATTTATTTAAGTAATCTTTACAACCAACGTGTGTCTCAAACTCAGGGAAGGTCATTATTTTAAACCGAACTAAAAGTATAACAGGACAGTGAAACTTTGGTTACTCTAAAGCTCCTAAGTATATTATAGTGAGAGAATGCCTTTCTTTCATTTGGCTTTAATTTACTTTTCATTTGGCTGTCATTTAATTTAATTTAACTTAATTTTTGCTTTCTCTCATTTAGCCAAAGGCAGGTGACCCCAAGATGATCCACTTTGGCATGAAGATTATTCTGAACCTGTGGGTTAAAGAGAAATGCTTGCCCCTCCCTTAACTACATAGAAGAGTCTAAATTGGGGGTCTTCCCCAGAATAAGGGGTATTAGCAGAGACAAATTTTATCTAAGTGAATCATCTCTATGGCAGGGCAAATATCAAATTATCAAATATCTACTCTTCCTATTGCCCTCTGAAGTACATTCCCTTCCTCTGAAGTCTCAGACCCCTACCTTCTTCTCTTTAGTTCAGAAGGACATGTACTCATTTTGCCTGATTGTCTTTAGAATTTCCATGTCTATGTGGATTTCCTGTATGTATGCTATTAAATTTTATTTTCTCCTGTTAATCCATCTCATGTCAATCTGATTCTTAGTCCAGCTAGAAGGACCCTTGAAGGGGATAAGAATTCATGGTCCTCAATACTGTTAAATGAAAGAGGTCAACTCTAAGCTCTTTTATGAATCTAAGTTTTTATGATTTTATTAACCATCTAGAATAGAATAGAAAAAAAATGTGTTTATAGAGTTCCCTGGTAACCATTTTAGCACTATATGCTATACATCGTTTTAGAAATTTCTTTTGGAGTAACTTATAAATGGTCACTTACACACACACACACACCACTGCAAATGTGATTAACAGCTTGTAAATAGACACTCAAAATCTTTTTGCAGAGTATAGGTTACCTCCTAAGTTTGTGTCCATGGCAGATCAGAGAACTGAATAGGCAGTCTTGATCTTTCTGGCTTAGAGTTTTTCTGCCAAGGATCTGAACAGAAAACCTACTCAATCTGGCATCAACCAATGGTATAGGAGAAACCCTCTGGCATCAGCGTGTGCTATTTTCCCATGGCATCCTCTTCAGAATGGTGTGAATGCAGATTTCCCAGTCCACTAGAGACCTGACTGGAGACCTCCTCCCTAGTGTCCCTGGGCACTCTCCTATTCTCCTATTATTACACTGGAGTTTCACTGGAGGGTAAGCAAATTATGCTACCCTTGGAAGCTCACTACATAAGACAATTCTATTTGCATATTCTTTCATTTAAGTATGTTTTTGTAAAATTACAGATTTCTTCTACTTATTGTCTCCAACTTTGTCATCGAAATAGAATTCTCCTTAATAAGTGTCCAAAAATATTTATTTTCTATAATATATTTAGTAAAAAGGATTTTTTATTCTTGACACCAACTCCATGTTTTTAGTATTTTTAAAGAACCGTACACTGTAATGAATTACTAAATGAGCAAAGAAGCCCTCTGCAACCTAATATATCAACATGTGGCTAAGAAATTATCATTTTAAAAAATATTAGTGTAATTGATTGCTTTCCTTACTTCTTATTAAGGGGGGACAAGGATGAAATTCTTTCATCCAGCCCTACTGAACACTGAGAGAGAGACAGAGAGGGAGGAAGGGATGGAGGGAGGGAGGGAGGGAGAAACAGAGGGAGACCAAGAAGGGAAACATGTCTCTCGATATCAGACGTAGGAATCCCACTCCAATCTCTTTCTATAAATAGCTAGGTGTTTCTAACATTTGTTTTCCTTCTTTTTTTCTAATTTTCAGTTATTGTACCCATTTTTCCTCCTCTTATTTTTAGCAAATAGTTCAGTATAGCATCTATCACAATAATAAAAATCCCACATATACTCAATTTCAAATCAAACCAACGTTATCTGAAACATAAAGATCTTGATCTTTTTAAAAGACAGTGATCTTCTGCACCCATTTCTCTGACCAGCCTGTCAAATATGAAGTCAGTGAGCAAATATATCATATCTGTGCATGTGTTAGTTCATATAGACCCAAAAGGAAAACGATCAGACAGAGAAGAACTAAACTGGAAGAGAAATTAATCACCTTAAACATATGCAGGGCTTTCAATAAAATAATAAAATAATGCATTACTTTCTCACATTTACTATAAAAATCTCAACATTATTAATATTCTTTTTTTCAACTCCTCATATATATATGACATATATATAACATATATATGACATATATATATATATAACATATATGACACATATGACATATATATATATATATATATAATGTCTTTGCTAATTAGAAAAGAGATTCTTTTTTTCGTTTGTTTATTTTTGAGAGAGCGAGTAAGCAGGGAAGAGTCAAAGAGAGAGGGGGACAGAGGAACCCAAGCAGGTTCCACACTGTCAGCACAAAGTCCCACATGAGGCTCAAACCCACAAACTGTGAGATCATGATCTGAGTTGAAGTCAGATGATAAACAACTGAGCCACCCAGGCACCCCAGAAGAGAGATCTTATAATGAAAACGAAAGACCTCTGTGATAACTTCAGTTTCATTTTCTATTGAATATATAGGATGGAGACTGATTAACTAAATTTAGGAGTAATTTTTCTCTTTTCATTAGTTGAATTTTTATATAAAATCATTAAAATGGTTCCTTGCTAGAATATGAATGACATTTTGGGGGGATGAAACAGACTATGGCAGTAATAAAAGGCATTTCAACTGTATAAGAAGTTCACAACCAATTTTCTTGATGCCTCCAATGATACTGTTCATCAGTTCCAAGTTCATTTTCATGGTATAATACTGTTATTAGAATTAGCATAAATTTAAAATGATGGGTAATTCATATCTATTAGAAAAAAAGTCATCTTCTATTTACGAAATTCTTGTCACTGTTAAGTAACTCATAGGCTTTAAATTAAATTTCCTGATTTGCATTAAGTTTAAAACTGTAAACAGCTTTTTAGAATACATAATTGAGTTGATATTGAGTTTGTAGACAAGAGCATCCTATTAAAATACAGAAATTTCTATTAACGTTTGAGCTATGATTTCAGAGACACCAAGAGAAGACACAAGACAAGCAATATATTAGTAATATGCACAGTGTTGCTAGGTTCTTTACAACAAGAGTCACCAGAGAATCGTAAAGGAAAGGGAATCAAATAATAGTACAATTACTGTTCCCCATTGAGCTATATTTTACAGATTACTACAGATGTAATTGGGTGATAGAAAATACAAAGAGAAACAAAAAAATTAATATTGACTAAGGAAAAGCAAATCAGCACTTTGCTAGTCAAATACAGAGATGTTTCCTACTCTTATTTAACACAATAATTGCAGAGGAAACAAGCCAGTTTGTCTGCATAGTAAATTGTTTTAACTAATTAAGTGCAACAGTGATTGAGATTCTGGTATTAAGAAAAATTTGGGGTGCCTAGGTGTCTCATTTGATTAAGCCTCTGACTTTGGCTCAGGTCATGACCTCAGGGTCCATGAGTTCATGACCTCGGGGTCCATGAGTTAGAGCCCAGAATTGGGCTCTGTGCTGACAGCTCAGAACCTGGAGCCAGCTTTAGATTCCCTCTCTCTGTCTGCCCTTCCTCCACTCGTACTCGTTCTCTCTCTCTCTCTCAAAAAGCAAATATTAAAAAATTTTTAAAAAGAAAAATCTAAGACATTTACATCTTGAAGTTGGGTTGTTAGCAGTTAACACTTGAATACCCTTACCTTTGGGGTCTGTAGCAATATATTTTCATGATTCTTCTGATTCTCCAATCACATCCTCACTACTTTTTTTATTTTTTCAATTTTCATCTTTAGCCCTTTTCTTGCTTAATCTACTTCCATGACTTGCAACAGTTACTTCTATGCAAAAAAAAAAATCCTTGAATTTGCATCTCTATTTGTGAGCCTTTTCTCTAACTCCAACTCATATTTACTCACAAGAATTTATGGAAATTTGTCCTGCATGTTCCAATGCCACTTCCAATACTATATGGACAAACCAAATTTCCTTACCATCTTCCCTCAAATCTTTTCCTTCTCCTGTGCTCTCTCTTTCTATTTATAAACCACTATTATTTTGGAACCCTGGTAGTTTTTCACTCTCTTTTCTTTCATATTTAATAATTGCCAAGACCTGTCATTTGTTATTACTATAATACTCTCTCATCTCATTCCATTTTCTGTGTTTCTACTATCATGTGGCTTTTGATATTATACCTTTCACCATCTTAGCACATATGCACCATGTACTTGCAAGATTTCTGACAAGATAGAAAATCATACATTTGTTCCTAACTTGCTCTGGCATACCTTAATCTATTGTCAGATTTCTCTTCACTATCCCACGCCAATCTTTTAGCTGTAGAAATTGTATCTTATCTCTGGCTCTGAAGCTAACCTCTTGTTTAAGGCGGTTGACTTATAAACACTCAGTTCAAGTACTAGGTAATAGATCAAACCCAGGAAATTTGGCTTTTGTAGGATCCCAGCATCTGCTCTGTATGCCTTCTAGCATCACTGTGTGTTTAGGTCTGTCAGACTGAACAAACAGGAAAGCTAACATAATGTCTGTAAAATTTCTGGAGAAGAGACCTGCTACCTGCATGCATTTGCCTTTTCCATCTAGCAGTATTCAATGGGATCCCCAGAGAAAATGTCTTATCATTCCTTACATATCACTCTTCAGACCTACTCTTTTACTCATTTATAATCAACCAAACTGAATTTAGAAATCTAAATACAATAGTAAGGATTCACTACCTAAAGAAGACTTCTTATTCATTCTTATTTGTATATCCTTATTTATTCTCATTTATTTTCCATAGAATCTCCTGACCCACAGCTGATAATAGAAGTATTTTATTTTGTAAAGGCAATACTACCTGCAGCCCTTTTGTTAAACTCACTACCATTTAAGCCTAATTACCCAACAGTGTGATAATGATCATGCAAATCAGCAAATGGCGTGTTAAATTGGCTGTAAGTTTTGTTTGATTGCAACATTCAACCTTGTGTCTACTCAGACTTTACTATGTATTGCTCATTTACTATGGTCATATACCCCCAACTTAAGTCAATCAAAGAAATGCTTGGAACAGTGGTAAATAACTCAAGAGAGTAATAGTAAGATTCAATCTACAAATTTTAGGAAATTATTCAAATTTTGTTTATAAAAAGAAAGAACATTAGAATCCGTAACAGGATTGCAGATCAACAGCCTAAATGCAGATAGTTCTTCGCACAAGAGATTTGAGTTTCAAGGATTATAGCAGATAATGATGTTGATTAATATTTGATTTCTTAATTCAGAGTACTTCATGGGACTTAACACAGTAACACTGTCTAACTATTGAATATTGGAAACTCTCAACACTTTGTCCTAAGCCCTTGTTTCAATTATGCATAAAGAAAACCATCCCAAAATTTAATGCCTTAAAAGAATATTAATTTATTATTTCTCATGTTTCTGTTGGTTGGCAGGATAATTCTCCTGGTCTCATCTGGGATCACTCATATATGTCTTTATTCATTTGGTAAACCTGAATCTATAGAGTAAAAATGACATCATTCTCATGTCCAGAACCTCAGTAGGGGTAAGCGGGTCTCTGAGACCTCTCTCTCCACATGCTGTCTCATCATTCAGTAGTTTTGCTCATCCTTCTTTACACAGTGTAAAGTCAAAACAAATCATAAGGCCAGCCAGATCCAAAGAGATGTGGAAATCTACTTTACCTCTTACTAGGAGGAGTGATGACATCACAATGCCAAAGATCATGAACACTGGAAGCCTTGGTTAATTGAGGACCATTATTATTACAATCTACCTGACATCTCATCTTTTCATTCTCTTTACCACTGAGCTCTAGATATATATTACTGTACATGGAAAATGTTCATTGAGTGTTTAGTTCTTTTTTCAGGTACTGTTCTAGACTGTGAGGACTAGACTTAGCCAAGATTAAAAAAAAATTCTGCTCATTTTGAGTTTACAATCTAGTGAAGGATATGAACAGATAAAAACCTTTGTAAAATAACTTTACAGGGTAATAAGGGCTAAAGGAAAATAAAATTACTGTCGAAGGAGAAAAAACCTCAAGGATATGCTCTGATGAATAATTGTTAAGGTGGAACACTTAGACTTGACTCTCCAGATTTCCATGGAAGTAGAATTGCAAGAGTGCTTCTCTGGCCTCCCTCTGGCTTTTTACTCACACCTCTCTTCTTCTTCATACCTCCTCATGGAAGTAGCTGAGTTTGGCAGAAGGAACTGGGCTGTACAGTTCCACATATGAAAAGAAGACATTTCTTGCTCTTTCATGCCTTGACAGGTTATAGGATAAGACCATACAGAGAAGCCTGTGCTTGTGCACTCTGACCATGTCTGAGTGGGTAGGTTCAATTCTGGGACACAGAAACAGGAAACCAAACTTGTCTTCAGGTTCAAGTCACATTTCCAAATATGTTTAACAGTAATGATGGTAATTTTTTTATTTCTATCTGTCTTACTCTCCAATCTGTGAGCTGGTTCTGAATTTGAGAATTGAGATGAGTGTCATTTATTGATATTCTAATATCCCAACAGAGACATTTTATTTTTATTTTTTTACAAATAGTTTATTATCAAGTTGGTTTCCATATAACACCCAGTGCTCATCCCCACAAGTTCCCTCCTCCATGCCCATCTCCCCACTCCCCCCCCACACCCATCAGTCCTCAGTTCTCAGCATTCAAGAGTCTCTCACGGTTTGCCTCCCTCCCTCTCCCCCTCCATTTCCCCCCTTCTTCTCCCCCATGGTCCTCCGTTAAGTTCCTCCTAATCCTCCTATACGTGCAAACATATGGTGTTTGTCCTTCTCAATAGAGACATTTTAATTAAGATTTTCAAATATACAGAGTCTGGCAAGCAAAGGTATAAAAGTGGCTTTTCAATATGGGTGTACCAAAGGCAACACAATCTCAAAAATGACATAGACAAATTTATAATATCCATAAACAGCCGCTAAAAAGTATGGTCCTCATTTTGTATTTCTTAAGACAGTAAATGGAAATACTAGTCATACAGAAATATAGGCCAGGGCCTAGAATTCATTTGTGATAATTTTTTCTTCTTCATGTCTCATTTATTCTACTAAAGTCCACTTGTCTTCTAAAAACTCTTGAATCATTTTTTTTTATTATTTGAAATTTTATGTTTCAAGTTTTGATTCAAATTCTGGTTGGTTAACATATAGGGTAATACTAGTTTCAAAAGTAAAATTTAGTGATTCATCACTTAAATATAACACCCAATGCTCAAAATGACAAACTCTTGAATCTAATAATCTTTTATTTCCAGTTCAATCACCATTTTGCTATTAACTTTCAACCCAGCTTATTTTATAAATACACTATTTTCTATAATGAATTTATACCTTATACACCAGTTAAAGTAATTTACACCATCCATTTTGCTACATTTTTTCCTTAAGAATGTTTCCATTCTTTTATGAAAAACACACAAATCCATAACATGGTTGAGATAGCAGAAATGTTAACTTGTTCATAAATTTTCCTTTCCATAGTGCGGGCTTGTCAAGGCAATTACCAAGCATGGAATTGCATTTTCCAGTTTCTTTCTTTTCTTTTTTTAAATGGTTCTCACACTAGTGGAATATGAGTGGAAGGAATAGTCATCCTTTGTAGATCAGAGTTTTATGTAGTCACTGGGGCTTCTCAACTCTTTCTCTTCTCTTCCATGTAGATAAAGACAACACACAAGATGGCAGGGATGGAAGAATCACAAGATAGAAGCAGTTGGGTCATGTAACACCCCAAGCAAGTAGCCATTCACTAATTACAAACAGCTATTATGGACTTCAGGTAAACAAAGAATAAACTTTATTATGCTAAGCCACTAACATTTTGGGATTGGCATATTTGAGTAGCTAGTATTATTCTAGCTTATATAGCTTACATAGCCTCAGAAGGTCCAGCATGTCTAATGTCTGCAGCCTCATATGATGCTTTTTCTTGTTTCACTATGTTCTCCTCATTGGACTTTATTCAATTCCTTGAATGCTTCTATCCAGGACTTTAATACATGATATTCCTTGTGCCTGGAATATTCTCTAAAACCTTTATAGGCTTACTTCCAGGCATCAGTAGCATATATTGTCAGTGGTCTGTCCAGATCTCGTAGGATCTCTTTTTATGAACTCTGTGTGCTTTTCCAAACTCTTTCTATATGCTTTTGCATCAGAGCCCACATACAGTATTTTCTTTGAAGGACTGCTCTCAGTCTACTGGTACTTGTTGTTTTGTCAGAAATTATACACTGGTTTGACTTTTGCTCCCTTTCTTATCTTGCTTTTCCTACATTTGGGGGTACTCCCTTCATAAATCACTTGCACAAGAATATTCATCTTAATATCGGCACTCTGATGAATCTGATCTAAAGCAGTATCTCTCAGATCTCAGTTTAAATGTCACTTTTTCAGGGTATTCTTTCCTGATGTCCCAGAATAGATCATGGTCCCTATGTTAAGATGCTTCTATGACATTGAGAATTTGGCTATAAGGAATATTTTGTTTTTGCTTAGTGCCTGGAATGGATCTGACTCTTAGTAAATACTAAATGAACAAATGGGGCAAAGAAAAAAGGAGGAAAGAACTAGAAGGGAATGGATACATCTTCCATTAGTGACAACATAAAAGAGAACCTAACCTTATAAGAAAAAGAAATTCACTGTAATGTTTGCAAGATTTTTTTTAAATGTTTTATTTATTTCTAGGAGAGAGAGAGAGAGAGAGAGAGCGTGAGCAGGGGAGGGTCAGAGAGAGAGGGAGTCACAGACTCTGAAACACGCTCCAGGCTCTGAGCTGGCAGTCAGCACAGAGCCCGACGCGGGGCTCGAACCCGCGAACCGGGAGATCATGACCTAAGCAAAAGTCGGATGCTTAACCGACTAAGCCACCCAGGCGCCCCATTGCAAGATTTTTTTTAATATCTCACCCCAGTTGGGGAATCAAATTGCATTCCAATCAACTGCATAAATTACAGGAAATGATTTTGAGGAGTATTTTTGGGGGTGCTAATCATTTCAAGTATTTTATTAACTACTACCAACCAGTTGATCTTTTTCTCCATTGGGTCAAATTAGGATTTCTTATAAGCTGTCAATAAATGGCACTCTAAATACTCTTTTTTTCCTCCAATTAATAGTTTTTGTTGAGCTCTATTCTTTACTAGGCATTTGTTTAGCCACTGGGAAGACAGGGATGACACAGATATGTATATTCCTTAGTTTTATAAGCCCTTAAATATAGTGGTTTGGCTATAATTATTCTCAAATATGTGGTTATTATGTAAATTTTAGGACTCCTCCAAAGCTCATGTCCCTCTAATGTTTTTTGGCTCCTGATTGTAGTGATATGAAGGCTTTCCGATTTTCTATTTTGCCATTTCTGAACTCCCAGCCCTTTCCAGGGCAGCCTCTAAGAAGTGATTACTACAACAGTTAGAAATGTCTCTGGGTCAGTTTACACTCTCCCAATTCTCTGCAGTAGATACTGTGCAGGGAAGTAGAGATGAGAAGGGATTCAAAAGAGATTTATGTTTGTACTCAGGACTCTAGGGAAATGGTCGAGACTCCTAATGGACAACAGAGTAGAAATGTTTTGGAGGCATGCATTTACCTGTAGACCTGGGAGAGCCACCTGAGAGTGACAAGGCAGAAGGCCAGGAGAGGTTGACTGGACTTCTTGAAGATGAGGCATGAGGGTTTGGCCGTCCAACACCTTGTATAATTTGCAAAGGGTAGGGCAGCCTGAGTGAGCAGCAGAAACGCTACACTGGAGAGCAGAGTTTGCCTGAGGTGTTATAAAGCAGCTGAGCAGGGAAATCTGCTGTGCCTGGAGACTGCATTGTGGGCAATCCACCTGTGAATAATCAATTTTTGGCTGATGACTGTATATGCCGCTGGGTGTTTTTGAAATACTCATTCTTACTAGGATAGGGTCTGATAATAATTATAGTTGTTCTATAATCCAGCACATCTCTCAAAAGTGATTTCGTTCAGCAGAATTACACTCTGTTTTAAACCTAGAAATTCAGGCTCACGTGTTACTTATTTGTAATTATTCTATATATTTCCTTTTATACCTAGGCAACTCATTATTATATTGTAGTCATTTATGATCATGATGATCATGATGCATGGCTACAAACACTCTTGCAAGGTGTTACAATGTCAACAGCTGCCAGCTTTTAGGTGAAATGATTTGGTTCATGGGAATTACTATTCCTTGGGGATTTGTATCTATTTCTCGAGGATATAAGTTAAACTTGCTGAAGCTATCCAAATAGAGTTTGCAGAAGTTTTCCTTTGCATTCATTATGAGTTACTAAAAGTATTTGAACAGGAAAAGATATTTTTATGTGTTCCGAGATGTAGGATATAAAAGAGTTCTTGTTTATTTTAGAACTGCATACAACTCAGTCATGTCACAGTTCTCTACAGGTAAGAACAAGGAAAATTATTCCATTTTAACTTTTTAAAAAATCAATGTTGATACTATTTCTACACAGAAAAGAGGGAAAAATTGAACTGCTTTGAAGTATTCAAATGAGTTGAGTGGATATAGGACAGTTTGAACTGATCCAAACATATAGGTTTTTGTAACTGCATGAGTTTCAATTTAGTATACAACCATCAGTAGAAAATAACATTTCAAAGAGTAAGTAGGAATAACAAATTCTGTTTAAATTGTCTGATGTAGAAATATATTTCCATATAGTACAGTGCCATCTTGATTAATCTTAAGGAGAGAACGGTTAAATAAAGTAAAATAAGGTCAGATTTTGCCTAGAATTGATAGAGGATAATTTTGTCTCCCCTAAAGGGAGCAGTTTATAGAAGCAGCTGAAAAGGAGCAGATGATGGTGCAGTTTGAGTATCTGGAAAATGATCTGAGAAGACTTAAGCAAAGGCTGGAAGATCAAGGAAGCAGAGGGAAAGAGCCTCCTGAAGGAGGGCCAATGGAGGGGAATCCATATGCTGGAGCACGACTTTGTCTTTCTATGGTCTGTTGTCTCCTTTCGTGACTATCTTTCTGACAGTGTATGTCTTACAACTACATTTAGTGACAGGCAAAACTTCAGCTGGAAACCTAAATTTAAACTGTGTCATTTTAATGCACTTTCAAACAAATAAATTCATGAATTATAGATAAAAATGACTTTCTCACAGAAGAGATATAGATCTAAGGGATCATGTAATATTTTTACAGTCTATTTCTTCCTCTTCAGCTATACGTAAGGGCAAGTATTTTCTCTGAACTTTCTTAAATTACACAGTGCTTTTCTGTAAATTCTCTAATTTGAGTTTCAAATCAATATCATCAAAAATAACTTCCTTGACCTGATTTTATGGGTGAAAAACATTAAGACTTAAATGTTAAAAGACTTTTTCAAGGTCACAAAAGCAGCATTAGATCAAGGCAAGAAGTGTGTGTGTGTGTGTGTGTGTGTGTGTGTGTGTGTGTGAGAGAGAGAGAGAGAGAGAGAGAGAGAGAGAGAGAGAGCTTATTTTTGTAACCAAGAGAAAAATTGAAGTGTTTATCACTTTTACTTTATTATGAGACATAGGAATTTAAATAACTTTCTTTTTTTCTTCACTTTTTGCAAAAGAAGGAAGAAAGGAATAATTTCAAATTAGTGAAATCCAGACACAATAAAAAGTTCATACTCACAGATTGTATACAAGATAAGTATCTTGGGGAAGTTTTCATTTCATTGTACAACTGTCACATTTTCCTCTAAATCAAAATGTACCTTTTTTAGCCTATTATATTTTAAGATCTTTCCTTTAAAGCCTTAAAAGTATACATTAATGCACATGCATGCTCATAGGCATATGTACTCTCTGGGATAAGAATTAAGAATACCAACCAGAACAATAGCAATAATAATAACAAATGCTGCGATTTATTGCACTTTTTCAATGTGCCAAACTTTCTGTACTTAAAGAATCGCTTTGAATCTTTATAACACCTGCAAGACAGGGAATATCCCTATGTAATAGAGAGCTAACCTGTGGCTCAGAGAGGCTGAGATACTTGGCATAGTTGGGTTCGTAAGTCTAGTATACCAAATAAGTCAAGGGGATTTTACAACAAAGAATGAAAAATTGTTTATTGATCTACATACCACCTAAAGCATTGATCAGACAATATGTAGTATATGGTAAACACTGTTGTTTGAAAAGTAATGCCTGTTATATATTTAAAAAAAGTTCCTTGTATTTTTATTTCTTTCTTTTCCAAACAAGTGCCACAATGACAGATGACAGCACAGACACGGGGAGAATGTAACACAGTGCATTTTGTGTTTTCAGGCCACTGGCAAGTCCTCAAAAGGTCAGGTATTGAACATGACTACGATAATTCTAAACCAGCCTTTGGAGCAATCAAATCATATAAAACTCAGCCACATGAAAACAAGACTTCAGCTATAAGGGAAACATTTCATTCCCTTATTTCCAAATCCCTACACGTATCACACTGTCAGAGTAGAACAATTGAGGATTAATAGTTACAACCACAAATAGCTACACCTATATCTGTTTCACTGGAAATAGAAGAGACTAATCCCTCCCCCCCCACACACAAATTACCAAATTTTTGCTGTTTCCTGCCAGTCACTGGAGCCTCCTTTTCCTTTCTCATTCTCAACTTTATCATGGCACTTGGGGGATCTTCCTGAGTGACAATTAATGCTGCTCAAGATTTGGTAGTGGCTCTGTTATCTTTACATTGATTTCTTTGTTTTCTGGGACACATTTTATATCCCCATAGGCTTTAGAACAAAGAAATCAGAATCTACTTTTTGAAGTAAATTCTTTGTATTGCTAAGATAAATTTTCTAATGGCTACTAAGAGGCACTCATTCTCATACGACAATGCAATATTATTGGTTTCTAGGGGGTTTTCAGCCTGTAGATATGTTTAGTGTTTCCCTTCCTCAGTATCTATATTTTTCTTTAATCCATTCATAATTTCCTATAAGAATTGAATTTATATTTCCTTAAATTTTAAATTTTTTACTTTCTATATCTTAATGTTTTAATGTATTCTATATTGTATTTTATCTCTACCTTATTTTAATGGAAACATTTAGTTTTCTTTCTTTTTTAGAATGATTTCTACACATTGTCTTCATTATTAAAATAGTTTCCAAAGTGATTTGTGGAAAGCTTTTATTTGTAAGGGATGATTCCCCAGCTCCCACCAGGCTCCCAAGGGATCTTGAAGAGCAATCCCTTTATCCCTAAGTATTATTCTTGAAGAATGAGCAAGGCCCATAGAAATTGCTGTCTGACTGAAAGATTAGGCTTGAGAAAGGTGGGAAATAACTTAAGGGCTGAAAGGAGGGAAGGAAACAGAACATGAGTACAAAAAAAATAAAGAATTATTGATGTGCAGAGGAAAGAAATGTAATAGAATAAATATGGAAGAGTTGGAACACTAAATGAAAAAGGTGTTGGAGATTTTTGTCTCAATTATGTCAAACATTGTCCTATCCATGTGCCCTACTCAGTGTTCTTCTATCACTATATCTTTGTAAGTACTTAGTTCTGATCTTCGTTTTCCTTTACCATTTTCTTGCGCAAATTCTATCTGCATCTCTCTTTGTATTTGACTCTACTTCATACAAAACACAGATGCTTCTTAAGAACTCATTTTGTCATTTATTTCCAAAAGCTGTGCCTTGGACTCATCAACACGATAAACGACAAGTGCTGAGACTAGTATGTGGGTATTTCTTGGGCAGTTTTGATCACTATTGAAAAACATGAACATTGGGGCTCATGACTGGCTTAGTCTGTTGAGTCACCTACTCTTGCTTTTGGCTCAGGTCATAATCTCACACTGTTGGATCGAGCCCTCCATCTTACTCTGTACTGACAGCATGGAGCCTGCTTGAGATTCTCTCTCTCTCTCTCTCTCCCTCTCTCTCTGTCCCTCCCCTGCTTGTGTGTGTGTGCATGCTCTCTCTCTTTCTCTCTCTCAAAATAAATAAGCTTAAAAAAATAAAATGTATGAACATTATCCATCCAGAATACTTTCTTAGTAATATAACTTTGCAGTAATAATTATATAACACTGCTGTGTTACATCTTATTGTGAAGAACAGAGTTGGACTAAGATGTATAGGGATTATACTTATGAATTTTACAAACACAATACAAAAAAATTAGTAAATGATAGATAGGTAGTCGAATTAGTGTTCAGAAAGGCTACAGATGCTCATTAGTTTTAATTATTTGGAAAATTACTTATCATTTAGAAATGAAAGCATATGTATAAAAAACTTATGAGAATCAATTTAGGGTCTGTTTCCCCAAATCTAGAAATTAGATTCTTGTACATTTTCAAGACTGTACTTAATATATGCCTAAAATGCATTTGAAAGTCAAATATCTATGTTTTGCCTGTAATAATATGGATTAATGGTCAAAGTCCTACAAAATCTTACATAATCTCAGTTTCGGTTGTTTAGGTGCTGTCTCCCTACAAACTTCATAAATGACCAGGATCTTCAAAGCAGGAAACAAGTCAAGGCATCATGTTATTGCATTGAGATATTAAGATCTTTAGATATTGAGTAGGAATTTCCTTACACTGGCTTATTTTCCAATTCTTGTCCTTTTTTTTGGAGAGGGTTTAAGGTACAAAGTCCTGTTGCCTCCATCTTAAAATGTGCATGCCTAAAACAGTACCTGCACCACAACATCAATAAGTAGGGCCTGAGGGATCCTTACCTCATATGAATGCTCTTGTCATATTGTTTTCATTATAAGATGCTGACCCTTAGACTGTTTTCTCTAGCTACACACAAAGTGAAGCTTCATGTTGGAAGATTACACTTCAGTTCCTTTTCAGGTACTTAAAGCGTCTACTTCTCTAGGTCTTAGGGCATCAAAAATAGAATATTTTCTTCACCACTTGTCAAACGTCAGTGTTACTAGAAGTGAATAAAATTGACTATAGGCCATGTCCAGCAGTACCTCCCTTCTCTAAAGTAGTAGAAATTGACCAGTTCATCCTGGTAATTAGTCCATAATGAAAGGTTTTATTACTGGGGAGCAAAATGGTATAGGAAAGAGTCAATCATCAGCTATACTGGGATTAGGATCTCTGTTTTTCATCTGGATGAACCAGATTTGTATCACTAAACAAACTTATAAATTCATAATCTCACATATTACATGAATTTGTAGCATTTTACCAGCATTTTGCAATATAGATTAAGAAAAAGAAGCTGCTTAGCCAAGTAACTATTTAGGAAACGTCTGATTTTAACTACCATATGTAATCTGCTTATCCATCAAGTCTGAGATATTTATATATAATTTATGAACCCATTTTTATGAACCACACTTTTAGAGAAGTTCTGGAAATTTTTAAGAATATTACTTGAATCAAGTAATTACTTGAATCAATGTTTTTTCCTCCCTCAAAAAAACCAGTTTTTAAAGGACCCAGGCCTTCCATAAATATTTTCAGTCTGTAAGTGTGTTGTAGGGGAGGAGTCAGTCATAATCACAAATATTTACTTAATTATCCTCTGGGAATTACGACAGAAATGTACTATTCAGAGAGAGAGAGAAAAGATCAAATCTCAAGGACATAGAAACACTGTTTTTTTATATCAGTAGAGAGTTCAGAAGAAAACTTAAGTTTTTAAATAATAATTGTTCTAAGAAGTTTCCAAAGGAACTGTAATGAATAGAACTTTTTGTAATAAAGCTTAAATGTTTTAATAATAATCCAGGCATAAGCCAACTAAGGAAAACATTGGATTAACTTTTATTACTCTTACAACTTGAATTTCCTGCATTCCATTTTACTGGAAAATAGTTTGTATTTTTTGGATGTTTACATAAATATTAAAATTATCTAGCAGTGTACATTGTGAGCCAAGATTGAAAAATAATATTGTTCTATCAAAACTGCAGTGTAGACATGTACTATATGCCTATGAAAGGTGCATCCGGAGCAGAGAGCATTTATTTTAAGAACGACAGTGTACACCTCTACTAAAATGGAGTGCCATGTTTTGAAATATAGCCTTTTTATTTCGTTGTGGTAGACATGCCCTACACACATTTTATACAGTGTTTTTGCACCCTTATTGTGCAGTTGCTATTGCTTTGTAGATGGAATCAGTGGTGCAGATGGGGACAGACTTTAAATTTTCAGCCTCTAAGTCTGAACTATATTCTGAAATAGGTTTCTTCTTAAAAATTGTATGCATGCTGAAAGCTCACAGCATTGAAAATGAGACAGTCTTAAAAACATCACACACACTCACATACATAATGGAAGGAATAGATATTTGCTTCCTAAAGAAAAAAGAAAGAAAGAAAGAAAGAAAGAAAGAAAGAAAGAAAGAAAGAAAGAAAGAAAGAAAGAAAGAAAGAAAGAAAGATTTATTTCAGCTTTTTATTTTCTAAAATTTGTGTTTTCTCTCTCCTGTCCTGTGTCTTCTGGATTCACTTGGTTAGAGAGCATGATTTCTGTACTGTTAATGGTGAGACACAGTTTGGTAGATTTTCCTAAAGTGAAGTTTATTTTTGAAAATGCTTGCTTACCACACATTTTATAGAAAAGTTTAGTATCATATCTACTTCAAATATTTATGTATTATAGTAACATACTATGGCTCATGGGTGACAAAAGCATACTGTGTGTTGGAGACCTCTGCTCTGGGGAGCTGGATTGTTTGGTGGTTAGTGTGTCTCAACTGGGTGTGTTCACATAGCCCTTTTCATCTGTGACCTGGACGGTGGAAAGAGAATGGCTTACCTTGACTCGCTCAAGCTCTATCCATCCACTGACCTCCAACGACACCAACTTGAGGGACAGGGAGCCCCTCGATAAAGAGAGGGAGTCATTTTACTTTCCCAGCTAATGAACTGTGTTAGCGTCACCATTTTGGAAAATGTAATGTGTATCTGAATCACTTGGGGGATCCTGTTAAATGGCAGATTCTAATTCAGTAGGTCTAGACGGGATACAGCTGGCATTTCTAACAAGCTCTCAAGGAGCAAGGAACTGAATAAAAATGTTTCACTCTAACTGCTGCTATGACCCTCTACCCACCCGCAATGTTGTGAGCCTATGATAGACACTACCTGTGGAGTGAAAGGGGCAAGAGGTATTTTTGAATAGCAGAATACAGGGGCGCCTGGGTGGCTTAGTCGGTTAAGCGTCCGACTTTCGCTTAGGTCATGATCTCGCGGTTCGTGGGTTCGAGCCCCACGTCGGGCTCTGTGCTGACTGCCAGCTCAGAGCCTGGAGCCTGTTTCAGAGTCTGTGACTCCTTCTCTCTCTGACCCTCCCCTGCTCACGCTTCTCTCTCTCTCTCTCCTAGAAATAAATAAAACATTAAAAAAAATGAATAGCAGAATACATAGGTATATAGAAAATTCAGATGTGAAGAAGAAACCAGGAAGAGTGAGGTTAAAAGTGACAGGGCAGAAATTGGAACTATAGAACACCTTAGAAAAAAATCGGTATTCATGCTCATGTAGGAAGCCTGTAGCTCATCTACTAAAGCTACAGCCAGTCATATAGCCTGGAAGAGAAGACTAGATGGCCATAGGGGAGTAGAAATAAAATCTTAGCAAACTGTAAAGCACAATGTTGGCAAAAGGCATCCTTTTGAATTACCTCAACTGCTTAGCAGCAGTTGACTCTGATAGTCTGAACATGCATGCTTGAGAACCAGAGTTCCAAGTTTAAAATAACTTTAATTCATCACATAGGTGGGGTTTAATACCCAAGCAGGTTCTTTGTCAGTGCATACACTTTTTCAGTCAGTGAATTTCCCAGGGCTCAGAATAGCATTTCCCCAAAACTTCATGAAAAATATTCCCTGTGTCTGAAGTCAACTAAACCTGAAGTGATTGAATATAAACTAAAGAGACTTAGGAAGAATTGTAAATGATTCAACTATCAATAAGGGCCTTTTTTTAATTATGAGAATACCATAAAGTTGCAAGTATTCAATTTTCCAGATAAGAGAACTATGCTTTTTTAATTAATAAAGCATCTATTTTTTTTTCATTTTTTTCTTTCTTTTAAATGCTCAACTTTTCTCTTGACATTTTAAAGGTGAGTTTTGTGCTTATGATTGATAATAATAACTTTACATTTAGCCATCTTTCATCAGTTTATCGATTTGTCCATTTTCTTATGGCTTTTTTCTTTGATCTCATTTAGCATTTGGGTGCACTTTATTGATTTCACCCTGTGGTCAATTTGCATTCAAAGTTTGCATTCAGTTCAGTAGAGGCATGGAGTAATAATGAGAAGATTCAGAGACCAATGTCTGAGTTATCTGCTAAGGCCGCCTAAAGCAAATCATAGTGCATGAAGAGGAAATAATTCACATGCACTAATTAAAGGTTGTTTAAATAATGATTTTGAAGATAATACTGCTAAAATGAAATTGTTTTAGAATACATGTCTATCCCAACCGTTAAAGGAGACCTTTGTGCTTACTATGTATGTGGGGGGAGGGGAGGAATGTGAAGGAGGAGGGGCTTCAACCTTGGCCTGTGTGTAATCCATGCTTTCATTTCCATTATACATTAAAATTCAACTGCAAGTTGTAGAATTTTGCCATTCCTTCCATTTATCACCTTTTAAATTAATTGCATCAAATTCATTTTACTTTTAAGATGTTCATCCAATTCAATAACTAATATGTATAATAAAAATATCATGGCGATAAAGCAGAATTTAATTTTACTAAGATATCATTTACATTATGGAGCTTTTCTACAAAAAAAAAAGTCCCACGTGGCCTAAATGTATTTTAATATGGAGTTTTACCTTATACTTTGGTATTATTGTGTTAAAAGATGAGATGGTGTCCTGGGAGAAATGCATCTGGAATTGATCTGATCTCTCTCGCTCTCTCTTTCTCTCTTTCAGAGGTAATTCAATGACAAGCCCTTTAGAGAGATGATGAATGTAAGGTAATGTTTCTGAACATGAAAATTTGTGTGTTGGGGGGGACCTAATTAACCACTTTAACTACTTCTATTCAAACACTGCAGGAAGATAACACCAGTCACAAATGCTAAATATCTGTTTTGCTTTACTTTGCTTACTCATGCATTTATTCAACACTTGCTATGGCAGTTTATCTAAAATTAGGTCCAAAGTAATTTAGGCAGCCATACCCTATGTGAAAGATTCTGTAGAAAGCTTTAAATCATAGTGACAGCCATTAGAACTTGCTTAAAGGAAATGCATTTTTGAATAACTCCAGAGGAAACAATAGGGAAAAAAAAGCAATAAGTACATCCATAAGGTCTCATAAGAAATTACTCAGCATTTAGATATGTGCTCCTTTGAAAAATTGGAATGAGATTATTTTCTGTATTTGTATATATCTATCTAAAATAAAATAATAGCATATATTTATTGGACATTTATTCTGTGTCAGGTACGTGTCTTGGTGCTTAGATAGCATCATAATATTGAAATCTGTATTGCTACCTTCATTTTACCAATGAGGAAAATAGCAGAGAGTTCAAATAATTTGCTTAAAGTCACATAAGTAGTTAGTGGCAGACACGGGCTTTAAATGTCATCAGTGTGATTCCAACAGCCAAGTGCCTAGCTTCTTGCTGTTTTCATTTCAGTTCTATCACTGATTTCTGTGTCAGTATCATAGAGTCCTTCACATAAGTTTTTGCAGCTGTCACAGGTGAGCCAGAGTCATTCTAAAATGCTGATGGAGACTTCTAGAGTTAGCTCTTTTAGAAGTTTCTAAATCTAGAAAATACAGTAGACAAAGGACTTAATTATCTGGTTATTATGTGAATATTTAAATATGTCCAAATCTATGAAATAATGCACATTTACAATATATCAATTTAACAGCTGAGAGGTGATATTTTAAGACCAAGGATGTCGATAAAGTGGTCTAAGTGAGAAATATGGGGACTAAATTTATAATACCCTTAAAAACAATCTCAATGTCTTATTCTGAAAAAAAAATACTGAGAAACTCATTTGATTTTGGAAGATACTTCCTTTGAAGCTGTGTCAAATTGTAAGGCTAGAACAGTTTAGAATATGAATATTGCAATTATTTAAAATGTTTATTACAAATCTTTCTCCCATATGACATGCTTTAAACCTCTAACACAGAATTTTAAAAAAGGGAAACTGTTTATAATCTTAGAGGGAAAAAATGAGTCATTTTAAAAGACTTTCTTGTGGATCTAAGAGTAGATAAAACTTTGAGGGGTCTTATGGGAAATAGTCTAGACTGACATCCTTCAAAGAGAGCACATGAGAGATCTAAAAAAAATTTTTTTGGACTCTAGAGAAAAGGTTATAAAGTGTTTTCAGCCTTAGAGTTTTCCAAAAGCCAAAAAAAAAAAAAATTAATCTAGAGAAATCTTTGCAATTTGCACATTTATTTACTTTTATTTATAATCATGAAACATGACTTCCCTTTCTTGGGGTAGAAAATTGGACAATGACTCTTTTAACTAATCACTGAATGAACAGTTAACTTGATAAACTTAAGGAGAATGTGCTTATTTTGCTACCAGGTAATGGGACATAGTCTCAGCTTTTATTTATTTATTTTATATTATGAGACAGTGAAGGATTACTATTACCTGCTAGGAAAATTCCAAATTCTTTCAAATGGCTTCCTTCATGCAGGCTCTGCTTTGGCCTTGCAAAAATAACTATTATCTTTACCCCAAAATACACATATTGATGTCTTGTTGCTTTTGACTATGGTGAGCCTCAGTCCTATCTTTTTAGGTTCAGTTAAAAGCTTGCAAAGCCTCTGTTGGTGAACTATTTTAGTGGAAATAATTGTTTCATCTTGGAATCTCTAAACTCTGCTCAATTTTTTACTATAGCACTAATTTTATTTATCTTTCAGAGTCTTTACATTTTATTTGTATATTCCACATAGTTCTTAAATGCTTATAAATGGACCATATTTACTGATAAATTTCCTTCTTGTAAAGGTAATATGTTTTCTAAATTTTGCTGTATAAAGTTTGAAGACTTATGTATATTTATGCCCTCCAGAATTATCTTTGTTCAGTTTTCTGCTTTTGTTGTATTTGTTTATCAATACATACTTATATATCCATATGTATAAATATCTACACAACAAAATAGAGATCAAAGCGATACACTATTTTTTGTTTTTATCACTCAAGATAATTAAATGACTATATTCCTTTATCTGTACATGGCATGTATTTTTAAACAGCTGTATGAATGTCCATCTTTAGTGTGTATTTTGTTCAATCAGTCTCTAAAGACTTAACAGATTATTTTACAATTTGGGTTTGTTTGTTTGTTTGTTTGTTTTTTTAGTTTATTTGAGAGATAGGGGAGGGGGAGGGGCAGAGAGAGGGAGAGAAAGAATCCCAAGCAGGCTCTGCACTATCAGTGCAGAGTCCTACGCAGGCTCAGTCTCACAAGCCATGAGATCATGACCTGAGCCAAAATCAAGGTTTCAACACTTAACCCTCTGAGCCACCCAGGCACCCCTGTGTTATAATTTTAAATAAAATAAATTTAATATAATTGTACATAAATCTTTTCACACATTCTGTTGTTTTCTAAAGATTAGTTTTGTGTACAGAAGTTTGAGTTTTGAAATGTATTCCAAGTCTGCTGTCTACCTTGATTCTACTCTGGATTCAAACCATCACAGACTTTCAAATCCTCATTAGCAATAATAAACAAGCATAATGTTATTTCAAATAATGTATATTTATTGTTTTATGGATTTCTTGTTCATATAATTTAGTCATTTTTAATTGCCAAGGCTTTAAAAATTGCTTTGATTATTATTTATAAATTAATGCTAAATATTTTACTTCTCATAGAAATTATAAATATTTACTTGTTTCTTTTAATTAAAAAATCCTTTACTTACTATGACAAACAGACTTTTTCAAAGTCATAATAAAGCAAACAAAAATCTTATAAGTTTGGTTGTCTAATATCTATTTAGGGGTAACAAAGGATGCTAGCACTTGGAAGATCAACTTGTAATCTGCTTCAGTATTTTATTCACTATAACAGTAACATAATAAGCAACTAAAATAGTTCCTAAATGAATAAACAGAAGAATGAATTACTGAGTTAACACTTTTTCTTTATCTGATACTTGTCTTAAGTATACCTCTATATATAGAAAAATTGAGCTGGAAATTCTTATTGACCAAGATCTTAATTGAAAAAGAGAGAGTATTTCTGTATATTGTATCATCTTCTAAATAAATGGTAATAATAAAAATATTTCTTCATCTCACATTTCAAATAAAGTAATATTTTAAAATTGAAATTATTACCCTATAAAGAAATATTAATCACACATGAAGTACTTTATACATATGTAAAAATGCCATAATATATATCTAAGAAAAATTTACTGAAGTGTTTCTATATATCTAATAAAACTGCACTGACAAATATAATATTCTATGAATCTAATGGATTAAAAAGCTTGCTGAAAATCGTGAGTATACACGCAACAGTATATGCAAAAGTAAGATAGTATACCCTATGCCACTTAATAGTTTTAAAACTAGGAAAACATATGGATGTAGAGTTCACAAAACTTTTAGTCATTGCTAAAGTCATTGCTTTAAATGTATTTCAAAGTCCATGAAAATCATATAGTCAAATAATACATAAAGAAATTAGAAATATGTGCAAAGTAGGATGGAATAGAATTCATTTAAAAATGCAAATTATCATATCTAGAGAAAAAATCGGTTTGAAAATAACATGTTTGGATACAAAAGCAACTTGGAAACCGGCAACACTGAGTAATGTTGAAAAAATTTAGAGTGTAAAACTGGATCTTTGCATATCTTATAGTGTAGTATTAATGCCCTAGAGCTATTCATCATGTTTAAAATACAGTTCAAAAACCCTTAATGTGGCTTATGAAGCCTAAGCAAATTGCCTCCTGAAAACATCTACAGCTTCTCTTCTCTACTTGCCTCCCTTGGAATATCAAGAATGATTTTTTTGAAACAGACTCATATTTAGAGAACAAACTGATGCCTGGTTAGCATAAGGAAGGTGGGTGGGGGTATGAGTTAATAGGTGATGGGGAGTAAGGATGGCACTTGTGATGAGCACCGGATGATGTATCTGTACAGATATGTACAATGTTGGATCACTGTATTGTACACCTGAAACTAATTATTACACTGTATGCCAACTGGATTTCAATAACAACTTTAAAAAAATGCACTGTATTTTTTAACATCAGTTTCTGTGACTGCAAGGAAGATCAAGCTCTGTCTTGGAAGCATTAGGTTTTAGTTTTTAGTAATAAACATGCTGATTAGAAAACTATACACTTGTTGTATAGACATATATACAGAAATATTTCCCCAACAGTCCATTGACTATAATGGCAAGGCAAGCAAAGTGTTTTGTGCAAGCTGCAAGGCTCTGGACTGGTCCTCAATTCGAGTCAGGTAGGCAGAAGACTCATGCATCTCCATTTACTCTTTCTCTTGAAATGTCCCTAATGTTCCCTAACGTTT
Organism: Proteles cristata cristata; assembly: GCA_017311185.1. NCBI lineage: Eukaryota > Metazoa > Chordata > Mammalia > Carnivora > Hyaenidae > Proteles > Proteles cristata. The sequence goes on from JAESUZ010003082.1 coordinate 1,619,618, forward strand.
TGCAATGTAACTTTAATAAAGATTTAAAATGCCCAAGGTTAAAAAAAAAAAAAAAGATTCTTTGGCTTTTGGCCTGTGCAATAGGTTAATTTTTTAATCAGTTCAGGTGGAAGTGTTATTTTCTAAATAAGGATCACAGGGATAAGAGTATAAGGTTTTGTGGATCAGACGTGTTGGGTTTTGTGCTGGGTATGAGTTGGCATCTTGTAAAATCAAATTGTGATACTCAGGAGAAAGTTAAATAGATGAACCTGGAACCTTTCTGGAAGTGACATAAGCTTTGGTAATGATTTACTTCTGTATTTTAGTAGAAGACAAGCTGATATGCAGCTAGTATCTATTTGGCCATATTGGATAACTACAGATGGCCTTTTTTTCTGAACATATGGGATTGTGTCATACCTGTTGTTAATTATTTTGAATATGTTCTTCAAATAGAAGATTGTGATTGGATTTTCACAGAAAGAAATTAAGATGCAGATGGAGATAGTCTGGGTCCAAAACCAAACCCAGTCCCTATCTTGCATTGCCTTAATGCACAGGAGTAAATGCATGGACTTAACAGAAATGGGAGGCTGCCATCCATACTCCCTGCAGCTTTTGTCCGTCTGACAGGTAAAATCTACCAGCCCTTCATAGTTTAATGTACCTGTAATTTTCCCAAGGTGAAAGATAGAGTTACGTAACTTTTCAAAATAATTTTTTCTTTTTTTAAAATATTTTTATTTATTTCTAGAAGAGAGAGAGAGAGACAGTGTGAGCAGGGGAGGATCAGAGAGGGAGGGTGACACAGACTCCGAAACAGGCTCTAGGCTCTGAGCTGGCAGTCAGCACAGAGCCCGACGCGGGGCTTGAACCCACGAACCGCGAGATCATGACCTAAGCGAAAGTCGGATGCTTAACCGACTAAGCCACCCAGGCGCCCATCAAAATATTTTTTTCTAAGAAAGTTGTTAAAAACTGTTAATAATTCCTTATCCATTTGGTTATTGACTGTCAAAATATTTTCCCATTTCTGAACTTGGGGAAAACACTGATTAAGGTGCTTCTATCTTTTTTACTTCATTCAGTTTGGATTTTATGTAACTTTAGTAATTTGTGACAAAGCATTTAGTTTTATATGCTCTGGTAGGAGAATCATTTTTACTTCTTTATTTTTTAGATATTACCATGTTGCAACAGGTTTCCTAAAATGATTTTCTTCCTTCTATTTCCTTCTGTGTTTAAAAAGGGAGTATAATTTCTAAATGCATTTACTGGATGCTCCTGCATCTGATATATTCATCTTTTACTAAAAATGAACCTTCTCAAAAGAAATCATGTTTAGCATATGAGGTCATTATTATTCCATATTTTAAAGTCCAGTATATGTTTTCTTTCAGAACCTGATTTTCTCACCATGTGGTTTTAGTCAGTTTATTTATAATGTTTATTTTATTCAGAATGAGTTCTGAAGATGGAATGATTGCAGTTGGAAGAAACCTCACGGCCCTGTCTTGTCTTTCCTTCTATCACTAAGTACTTAAACGATAAGTGCCTAAAGAAATATTTCATTGTAAAGAATAAAAACTTTTACCTACTCACTCTCAAATTTTACTCTTCCCCAATTATATTCATTCTAACTTTTGTTTATTTTTTAAAATACACAAGTAGATTTTAAATTTCTGATTTTTTTTTAATTTCTGATTTTTAACAAGGTAAATATAATTGATCTTTAGGGCAACTACTATATATATGGATGACATATATATAAATATATATATATATGGATACATCAGGATCTATATATATATAAGGATTTAGATCTATAGGGATATCTATCAATATAGATATAGATATCCTATTCCAATGTGCATATCAAACTTTTATTTGCAGTTTCTCTACAGAAAGAATTTTTTGGGGGTATTATTTTGCTCTGGGGTTTTTATTTTGGTACATAGATTTGTTTCTTTGCTTCATCATAGTTTGAGAATCTTAGACTTTGGGGCATGGGAATATCTTTAAAAGTCAGCCTAGTAATCAATAGAATGGTACTAGTTGTCTATTATAGCCCGGTCCCAGAAGAGGGCAGGGTCAGGGACTGGTGTTTTCAAGATCTCTAGCAAATTCTATATTATATGTATAATTTTATTGTATGTCTTCTATATATAAGGTAGGATATATATATTACAGATGTATGAGTGTTTGTATATGTACGCATGTATTTATGAAGAGTAAATGCTATTTGCTGCAGAATAGGTACCAACAATTTCACAAGAATTTCACTCTTCTCAGGAATGATTCCATAGGAAGTATCACGGAAGAACTCTAAAGGAGGCATGTCTCTTTAATACCCAAGCTACTCTTTGAAAAGCAGGAGGACCTAGGTCTTATTAACCAGTTGTATCATTTAATTGTAATAAAATTAGTTGAATATTTAAAATATACAAAGCACACTACTATACATAATACATTCTATTTTCATTTATTCTTCACAGCAATCTTTGGAATAGGGATTATTATTCCCATTTCCAAGACATCACATCATCCACGTTTGGGGTCAATGTTAAGAATCTCCTGCATTCAAATGACACGAATAACTATAAAAAATACTAAATAGTACTGTAGATAAAAGACCTGCCTGTTGTTTTATACTAAGTGAAATTCTAAATATCTAAACAGAATATCTAAATGGAACTCAGATATTTTGGGCTTAAAATTGTATGTCATTTAACTCATGCTTCTTTCAACAGCAATCTAAGATCTTGATTCTCTAACTGTTCTGAATTTAGTGAATATAATAACCCTATGATTTATCTCAGTTCTTCAAAAGGAATATTCAGGGAATTAAAAGATAATCATAGGGGCTCCTGGATGGCTTAGTCGATTAAGCGTCCGACTTTCACTTAGGTCATGATCTCGTGGTTCGTGGGTTCGAGCCCCGCGTCGGGTTCTGTGCTGACTGCCAGCTCAGAGCCTGGAGCCTGTTTCAGTCTGTGACTCCCTCTCTCTCTGACCCTCCCCTGCTCACGCTGTTTCTCTCTCTCAGAAGTAAATAAAACATAAAAAAAAATTTTAAAAAAGTGATAATCATAGTTTATATTCCTGACTCATTTTGACCAATTAGTTAGCACTAATCCTAACATTAAACTATTTAACTCTAATATTGTCAAAAATACAACAAACAATTTTTAATCTAAAAATTAAAGGCAGATGCTGGTGGTTAGACATTAGCAAAATTGAGGTGATCTTTCTCTGCTCAAATTATTTTTAATTCAACTATAGTATGAATAGGAAATAAATATTAATTTTCCCTCTCCAAACATTTAAATTTTTTTCTTAAACTTTTATTTACTATTGTTTGAAAAAAAATCATAGCGCATTTTGAATAAACATTAAGTATATGAAGTTAAGATTTAAAATTGTATTTGTAACCAACCTTTGGAATTAGTATAATTAATAAGAAAAGGACATTCATGATTCTGAACCTATTGAGAATATATTTTCAAATATCACTTTCATCATGAACATGATAATAATTATGCTATAATTGCTAGTTAACTAATCACTTATGTTCTTGTGTTAATACTGTAATTTAAGCTAAAGATGTTTACACCATATATGTATTGAAAGGTATTACTGAGCAATTATATAATTTCTTTACCTCTATATTACATATTTACATAGTAAATTATCTGCATGGAAATTACCATATAAAATGTACATTTATAAAATATTGTATAGTAAATTACATAGTTGAAATAAAGGATGTTATTATAACTTAGGGTAACAGAAAAAATTTTCACTTAAAACATACATTTTCTAAGAAATTCTGCTTTAGGAAGAGTGTGTTCCTCAGAATCTCTCATTTGTTTACAAAGTACCCATCTGCAAATGGAGTAGACTGTTGTCATCTATGAGGTAAATATCCTAAGAATTTTGAGACTCTCTAAATATATAAAAATGCTCCATAACATTTAATTCACCAATTAAATGCAGTGAAATAAATCTGAAAAACGAAAGCAATCTCTGTAGGCCCTTAATAATTTTATAAATAGGACTAAAGTCATTTATAAACTACAACTATATTCAGAATGAGCTCTCACCAAAACAAGTTCCTATATCTTTTTAAATTTTAATAGTTCATATGAATTATTCATGTCTAAATGAACCATTGCCAAATTAGATATTCCTTTTTTGCTTTATATGTTTTATCTATATTTGCTAGCTAAGAACTATCGCTTTCTGGGTCTTAATTCAACAAACATTACAGGGTGCTTACTATGGGCCAGGCACTGTAATAGGCTCTGTGGCTAGCTGTGTTTATTTGCCCTCGTAGAATTTCCATTCACTTGTTCTTCCCTTCTACTACCATCACTAGTAGTTTGTTTTGTGTTGTGTTTACACTAAAATTCAAACATCTCACATTGTCCTATAATGTCTTAATCTATCTGTGTCCTCCAAACTCATCCCTCCTACTCCCTCTGTGGTTCTGCCATAGCATAGCAGCCTCCTTTCTATTCCCACAACACAAACAGACACACTTAACTTCTGCTTCCTCTGGCTAGGGTTTTCTTTATCAACATTTTCATGGCTAGATTCACAATGTTGTTCAAGTCTCAACTCAAATGTCACATCTCTATAGAGATCCTATGTAGTATAAAGTTCCCTTCTCCCTTCCCCATTAAATCATCTGCCCTTTACTCAGCATTTAACACAATTTATGCACCTATTTCTGTCTCTCTGCCATACAAGAATATAAGCTGGAGAAAGCTGGAAGTATATTAAACATTCAATAAGTAATTATTTTATTAACTAACAAGTAAATGGAAATTAGGTAGAAATAAATTTTTTAAAGTTCCATAATCTTTTTTTAGAAATGCTACTTTCTATACCTTGGAGATTCCTACTCCAGATTAGTATATTAAAGGTTCTGCATAATTTGTAGTAAATAAAACTGTTTTTATTTGTTTCATACAGAGTTTTGAGGCTTTTTGAACATGAAAGCTTTCTTTTGTTTGTTTTTTAAATAGTATCTATTAACATCTCTCTTAAATATTGTTCTTTGGAACACTTGATGCCAGACATTAGTCTTTTCTCATCCTATTGATATTTTCATAATTCAAAATACAATTTAAATATGCATTCTAACAAATATATGAAAAGAAAAGTATTGGGAAGGTCAGAATTTGTTTTCTGAGTGAACCAAGTTTAGTTCAAAAAGAAAAAGGCATTTGCCATTAGCTTTCTTGCCCATGGTTGACAGTTGATGGAACAGTGCATGGAGTAATATGTTTTCCTTTTGCTTTCTAAATTTATATTAAGCCCATAGCAATTCTGCAGCAAATTTAATGATGTTGTGGGGAAAATGTCTAATATAAAATATTTTATATAAAAATACTGAAACATTAAGGCTTACACTATGTCTACTTCTGTGTTTGACAGCATGGAGAAAAAAGTACTATACTTGTAGGGAGGGATATAGAATGTTTTTGGAAATGAAAGTGAAAACCTGAACTGAGTAGACATTTTCCCTAGTGCTCAACCCTGTGAGATGTTTGTACCGTATTTTGTGTTTGACAAAACAGTTTTTATGTTCTAATTTTGGGGGAGTTTAGCCTATTCTGGCATAATGGATAAAGTTATAAGTTCTCTTAATGGTACATTGAAAAATACTTATGAAATGGCATGTTGAAATACTTACTATAATTTCCTCATGAAAGAGTTTCAAATTTTTAACAATAAAAAAAGATGTAGCTTTAAGATATTTGAAAGCCTTTTTCGGGGTCATATTTTTTTCTACATTTTTTGTTTGCAAGGATGATGCATCAATAAACTTTCATTAAAGATATTAACTACTCAAAAAATGAATCTTCAGGAGTGTCTGGCTGGCTCAGTCTGTTAAACATTTGACTCTTGATTTCGGTTCAGGTCATAATCTCATGGTTGTAGAATCAAGCCCCGCATCAGACTGCACTGAGTGTGGAGCCTGTTTCAGATTCTCTCTCTTTCTTTCTCCCTCTCCCTTTTCCCCTTTTCCTTCCACATTCACACACACACACACACACACACACACACACACACACACACTCTGTCTCTCTCTCTCTCTCTCTCTCTCTCAAAATAAACGAAACAAAACAAAAAAAGAATCAAGTTAAATCAATTAAATAAAGAAACTCTGCCCTAGAAGTTAGATTTTATAGAACTTCTATCAACTACTAATTTTCAAGACTTTAAAAGAAAAATAATGCCTATCTCCACTGAATCCAGAATATTAAGTTGCAATTCAAGCTACCTGAATTGTTAGTGTAAAAAAGCACGCTTACAAATACTTATGTCCCTTGAGAACATGTCACACAAATAGTATTTCCTTTCTAAAATGGGCTTTAGGTAAGCCTAAATAAGCCATGGCAGCTGATAGACTTTTTTCTTTAACTAGATTATTTGGATGATTTAATTGATCTGGTGGCCCTTTTAAGAAACATTAAGAAAGGTTAAGGGATTTTCTAAGATTATTTCCAAACTCAATTCCCACAGCTACAAATAACACTACAGTTCATTCATACCTATGGGTTCTATCTAAAACCACTATGGGTTCCAAGGTGCATATAAGAGAGAAGCATTTATTGAATACATACTCTGCAGAGATTCACATTATTTTCTTGCATTCTCACTTTGCACCTGGCCCCACCTTAAAGTACTTTGTATATGTTCTAATTCTCACCACTATGATGTATACATGAAATACTATTCCTGTTTACAGAGTTAGAATTCAAAAGCAGGCAAGAATTTAAAAAACTGCTCTACCAAAACCTACCTGCATATTCACAATGTGTATTGAGGACTAGAGATGTAAACGCTGAAATAATCGGTACTTGAAATCAGATAAACGTGTAAATGTCAAGGAGGGAATTATAGATAGGAAAGATGAGGAAGCAAAGGCAAACTAAGCTTTTTAGTTTGGAATACTGGAATTCAGTATGAAAGGGCAAGAGAAGTATCCCTTTTTAGAGACAGAAGAAAAGAAGAGTATGCTCAGAGCAAAATGATAAAATTTTCAAGGCAGGTGGACAACAGTGTTAAAGGAGGTATTAAGGTCAGAGTTTTGTATAATTGGACTGTATTTTTGAGCTAAGAAGCACTGAGATATCACTAGTCCTGCCACATCATGTCCAAATGAGAAACTGAGACCTTAGTGAATAATTGGTGATAATCACTTACTGAACATTTGTTGAGCCCCTACTGTAGTCCAAGAAGTTGGCTGTCTGTTTTCACATAAAGACAACCTGTCCTACTCTTAGGAAACTCGGTGTTTAGAATGGGAGACAGATGGGTAATTATGTTCAACATGATAGATGTGGTAAGAGGTTATGTTCAAGAAGTAGAGCTAGGTTATAGGTCAATGCTATTTCAGTGGAAATGAGTAGGGCAAGGTCCAGATTAGTTTTTCAGATAATGTGATCATTGAACTGTGCTTTGAGTAGGAGAGGCAGGCCACAGAATGAAGAACATTACAGGCTTGGCATGGGGGAGGAGGGAGTATGTTCAGAATCATGGGACATGAAATACGTCAGTGTCTGTGGAAGGCCATGTAATATTGGGATGGGGTTAACATCATAAAAAACTATTTCCTATCATTTCCTGGTTATTTTTTGTGTTTTACCTCCTTGGTGTCATGAAGGAATATAAAAATAGTGTACCTTTTAATGTAGTATTATCTGTGACATATTTAATTATCTAGCCTATAATTAGAGGAGTTCATCAGAACTTAATACATTATTTTTTTTAATGGTACATACCTTGTGTTAGGTCTTTACTTGTGGGTGTAGCTGATGCATTTTTATCATACAGTATATAGTAAATTATATTCATCCTTTGTATTTGCTCGTATTTTGACAATTAACTAGAATTCCAAATGGGCTCTCAATCTATTAAGTTCAAGATTACAAACATAACGATCTATAGTAGTGAAGCAGGCAAACTCCCTAGATGAAATGGCAGGATGCCAAGTGCGTGAACGTACTCTGTGTGGTTGTTGGAGATGAGGCAAATTGAGGAGACCATGTGCCTCAAAGGGAGCTTATTATTACCATGGAGAAAAGTGAAATTGGTTCCAATTAAAAGCACTTTTATTTGGAAATACCTTCTTTTTTTCTGGAGAGGAGAGAGAGTGAATGGGGAAGAGAGGCAGAGGGAGAGAGAGGCAGAGGGAGAGAGAGAGAGTGAGGGGGAGAGAGAGAGAGAGAGAGAGAGAGAGAGAGAGAGAGAGAGAGAGAGAGAGGAGAGAATCTTAAGCAGGATCCATGCTCATCATGGAGCCCAATGTGGGGCTACATTTTGCAAACTGTGAGATCACAACCTGAGCCCAAATCAAGAGTTGGACACTTAACCTACTGAGCCAACCAGACACCCCTGAAATATCTTTTAAGTATTCTAAGTGATCTGTATAACAGGATGAATTTAGGTCAATAACATTAAAATGTTTTATTCTTATACTTTTACATTTGAGTAAGTTATTTACAGGACTTTTATGATGTGGAATATTTATCTCTATTTTCTATATTTCTATAGAAATTTTCTATTCCTGTTTCTTTTGATATGCTATTTATTTTGATAATTTTATTCTCTTTTCTAAAGGTGCTCTATAACCTCTTCTTTGTATCAATTTGAAAAGAGAATTAAATGCAAAACATACAGTTCTAATACTTTTAAATTAAGTAGACTGTGGTAAGAAAAGGCAGTTTAAGAATTCACTCAGGACATCATGGGACAATACAGAACACTAAATCAAACTTAATCTATAATACAATATCTATTAGGGGAGGCTCAAAAACTACATTTTGTGAAAGAGTCATACAAAAACCTAACCAAGTGACTGATAGGCAGTGAAATACTTCCACCATTGGCATTAGAAATATTTAGGCACATTTGCAAGCTTACCAACTTAAATTTTAGGAAGGCCATGTGAAACTACTCCCATAAATCTGGTGATAAACTGATTTATTATCAGGTAGACAAAAAGTTAATAGCAATGCAGCTTTACAGCCCTTAATTAATTCCTATCAATTACCCTCTACTCACCACAGTCTTCAGTGCTGGCTCTATTCTATTTCAAAGTGTCATCAGAAAAGCACTTATAATACGTAAAACTTTACCAGAAAATATTATAATGAATAATCATCAATGTACATGGAAGTTAGAGTAGAGATTAAGCATTTGTCTTTGTGTATGTCATGTGTATAGTCGTAGGTGCACATACACACTGATAAATATACAAATATATATTCAGGAATAATAAGAATCATCCAATCCTATTACTATTTAAGGTTTTATGGATTATTCAGCCACAGTGATTAGCTCTGTTATAACTTTCAATTTGGTGTCATCTCTTAGTCTTCATTATTTTGCTTCTCTATAGCAATTATGATCTCTTATGGAAATTATTTTAAATATAGTTTTGGCATATACGTAATGTAATTTTTCCAGATAATAATGCCATTAAGAAATCTATCTTATTTCCTTTAATATCATATCACTTTTCACCATCCAACAGAAGCACAGGGGAAAAAATTTTTGATACCAATTAATCTAACACAAACCAAGATAATAATGGTCATTTTTTTCTGCTTTCACTTTGATCTCTTTGCCTCCACTGGTATATAGTCTGACTCCCTTGCATCAAATTTAAACAAGATTTACAAGATTTAATTCACTCTTGAATTAAGCTAGTAAGATTGTTTTCTAAACAGATGTATTTCTTTTTATTACATACATTTATTTATTTATTTATTTAGAGACAGAGATAGCACAAGTGGGGGAGGGGGAGAGAGAGAGGGATACAAAGAATCCCAAGTGGGCTTTGTACTGACAGTATGGGGCTCAAACTCATGAAACTGTGAGATCATGATCTGATCCGAAACCCAGAGTCCAATGCTTAACTGACTGAGCCACCCAGGCACCCTTGTAATTCTTTTTTTAATATAATAAGTTTGGTGCCTATTCATAGTCATAACTTGAAGATGTGAAATACAAAAGAAATAAAGATGTGAAATGTATTCATATTGTATATGTTTTAAGTTTTCAAAATGCCTTTAATTTAAAAATTACAAACAAATAACCAAACCAGCTGTTAAACAAAAGCTCATTCCTTATTTTCTACAACCATCATCAGCTACTGTTTGAGCACCTGTGACCTCACATTCACCTGTTTCATTCTTTGTTTCCTCTGTTCCTCTGTAGGCTTCTTTTCTGCCTCTCACACCTTGAATTGCTGTACTGCCAAAAACTCGGTCCTGGCCTATTTGTCTTCTCTTTCTACACCTTCTCTGGCAATATTTTCTCCTTGTAGTGATGTCACCAATCATTGCAAATTATATCCCTTGCCATTCTGACAGGTGTGAGGTGGTATCTCATTGTGGTTTTATTTGCATTTCTCTGATGATTAGTGATGTTGAGCATCTTTTCAAGGGTCTTTTAGCCATTTGGATGTCTTACTTGGAAAAGTGTCTGATCATATCTTTTGACAATTTTTTACCTGGATTATTTGTTTTTTTGGGTGTTGAGTTTGATAAATTCTTTATAGATTTTGGATACTGACCATTTATCTGATATGTCATTTGCAGATATCTTCTCCCATTCCATCAGATGTCTGTTAGTTTGTTGACTGCAGAAGAAGTTTTTATCTTGATGAGGTACCAGTAGTTCATTGTTGGCTTTGTTTCTCATGCCTCTGGAGACATGAAGTTGCTAAAGTAGAGGACAAAGAAGTTGCTGCTTGGTTTTTCCTCTAAGATTATGATGGCTTCCTGTCTCACATTTAGCTATTTCATCCATTTTAAATTTATTTTTGTGTACAGTGTAAGAAAGATGGACATTAAGGAGGGCACTTGTTGGGATGGGCACTGGGTGTCATATGTAAGTGATGAATCACTGGATTCTACTCCTGAAATCATTACTACATATACATTAACTAACATGAATTTAAATAAATAAGTTAAATAAATAAATAAATAGTCATATCTGTTGTGTCCACTCTCCGCCCCACCATTAGCTATAGTGCCACTAGCTTCCTCTTAGAAATACTTACCTGAATATTTAGTTGTCACCTGTGACCAGCTAATTCATTAACTTCTATTCCCAGTCCCCTCCTTTGGCTGATCTGATTTCTGTCCATGGAATCATCCTACTCTTAGTCACTCTGCCCACAGTTTCATTCTGTGTTGTGAGTAAACGTAGAGTTCTTGGTGGTGCCTGAGAAATCCAGTGTGCTTTCATTGTGTGGGACTCTGGCTCCTACCCTCTCCTATCTTTCAACCAGAGCAGCTGCACATTCATTTATTTGATATGTAGGTTTTCTGGATAAGACTGTATTTGTCAGTAAAATAAACAGAAGAACAAATAAGCAAACCTGAAAAACAATGACAATATTAGAAACATTTTGAAGCCATTTTTAATCATTTATTAACAACCCAATTTCCCTCCAATTAACAATCAACATTTCAATGCCTTTAAACTCATATTTGTTTCTGCTGCAAAATTTGAAGTGTTTCCCAGTGCCAGATAATAAAATTGCCATACATTAAGGAATCCCTGAATGTGTCCTGTCCCTGAGGATGGTTATAACCTGTCTCTGGCCTTAGCCTATGCAAAACCTATCTCTTTGCTAATGTTATTGTGTTCTAGCTCTTTTGATGAGAAAGCTCTCTCTCCATAAAGTAAACTGTATCACCCACCCAACTTTACATGTCATACATGTAAAATTCTTTACATGTCATAATTCTATTCATTCTTCAGCTAGTAGCACAGAAAAACCTTCCCTGGAACTCCAGGCAAATATAACATATTTCTTCCTAGAACTTCTATAGCATTTTTTTAAACATTTTTCTATTTCAAAAATTCCATTTTATGCTGAATTATAAATATTGAGAACATGACTTTTGATACCTGCTACTCTCCTTGGTCAAGGGAATTTATTTTTATCTTATTTGTAAATCCTTTCATACCTATCAGAATGACTAATATAAAAGAACTTAGAAATATGTTCAATAAATCAATGTATTTCTTTTAATCCCTTTATTTTTCAGACAAAAAAGCAAAGCACATAAGTACAACAAGTTTATTTGCCTTCTTTTGTAAAGTTAGTTGGTGTCAGGAAAAGGAGAACTCATATTTATTAATTTTCCATTCTCATTGTAAGAAATACTCTTTGATATTCCTTGTGATGTACAGCTGAATTCTTTGCTAATATGCTTGTAGCAAATTTAGTGTGAACTAGCCCAGGCAAGGCTCCACAAAAGGATATCCCAGCAAAGCCATTACTGTTTTACAATTCAACTTTATAATGGTTTATTTATCGAATAAGTTTTTATCAGAAACTAGCTGTGGATTTAGTCACCAAAAGGTCTTTCCTGCAGAGTTTCTAATAAGGTCATCAAAATCCATCTGTTGAAAAAGAGTGTTTTATCTTGACAGTAGGTGTTGAGTTGAGTTGGTTTTATTGAAAATTACACTTTAGTCTCTCCTCATTTCTCAGAAAGCAAGATCTCATCACCAAGCTTACCAAAAAAAAAAAAAAAAAAAAAAAGAAGAATATATATTTCTGAAAGTATCTCCACAATTGAAGTCTCTGTTTTGGCTACTGTTTTTAAACTGGTCTATATACACTTTGGATGAACTCAGGTGTTTTTTGTTTCGTTTTGTTTTTCTGTTTTCTAATTTCAGTACCAAATGCATTTCCCAATTGATGTATTTTTCTCACAATTAAGATATGAAGTTGATAGTATGAACCAGTGATTGCTAATGGAGGCTTATGAGCAGTATAATCAAGGTGACTTTTACAAATACCCATTCCAAACCTCTAAAGCCAGGTCTGCTGTGGCAGAATTACCAGGTAATGTAATTTATACACACACATGCACACACACACACACATATATACATGTCTTTAGGAAGTATACATCTTTTAAAAGTATACCACCCTCAGCTCCAGGATTTCTGAACATAAACTAGATTTAGCAAACATAGATAAGAACTTATTCTGTGCTCCTCTACAGAACAAAATTCGACAGTCTATTATATGTTGATAGATTAAGGTTAAACTCTAGAGGAAAAACAGAAAACATTCTAGTGGTAAGGTAATGAAGTGAGCTCTTTTTAATTTCCCTAAACTCTGGCAAAATACATTGTTAAGATTATTAGAGTTGTTTAAAGAGTGTTCAGAGCGGGGCTCCTGGGTGGCTCAGTCGGATGAGCGTCTGACTTAAGCTCAGGTCATGATCTCACAGTTCGTGGGTTTGAGCCCCGTGTTGGGCTCTGTGCTGACAGCCAGCTCAAAGCCTGGAGTCTGCCTTAGATTCTGTGTCTCCCTCTTTCTCTGATCCTCCCCTGCTTGTGCTGTCTGTCTCTCTCTCTCAGAAATAAATACATGAAAAAAAAAAGTGTTCAGAGCATCGTCCTCCAGACTTTCTATAGCTAAAAAACTCTCTTAATTATAGAATTCTACTATTTTAATCAAGGTATTATAATTGATGATATTATGTATCACTGAAAGAAATTAATAACATCAATTAATAATTTTTTCATTAATAAGAATTATTTTCTATAAAAAATTACTTCTCCTAAAATAGATTTCCAAAATACATTTCTAAAGATTTTTATCCCAAAATATAAAAATTTACGGTCATGAAATTTCCAAGAAAAACTGGATATGCTATGAAAATCTGTTATATAAAGAACTATTTTGTTCAGTTGTTTATATGGTAAATATTAATCACTTTTAGATACAAGATAGTATGTGGGCACTAAGAATACAAAAAAAGATAAATTATTTTTTGTGGCTCTAGGGGACTTCCAATTATCATATTTGTTTCATCTTTTAATTTTTTTCTTCACAATATAGTTTTCTGTTTATATATTAGTAATTTTTTCAGTATATCTTATGGTAGCCATAACAAACTCCCAACCTTTTTCTTTGAAAGAAGGATATGAACTGTAATAAAATGTTTTAGAGGATTATAGATTACAAAATAAAATACTTAGCATATAAATTTCTATATTTAATTGTTAATTCATTATTTGTGCTGCCCAAGCAGACAGTGTGGTAATTTGCCTATAAAAATTATGTTGATCAATTTTGTGAAAAAGCCTACCATACAATTTGTTCAAATTTTATGACACTATAAACTGACTTAGGATAAAAAAAATTAGTTGAGGAATAAATGTGATAAGCATGAACAACTCTGACTGGCAAAGATTGCCTTCCATCAGAGTAAGAATTGTAAAAGTAGAAAGAATACCAAGGTTTCTGATGAGACCTGTCTGAGAGTGGGCTTTAGGAAAATCATTAAGAAAAACACAGTCTTATTTGGAATTAAAAGAGCAGGGATGGTACATTTCCATGTGATTGAAGTTGATGGTGTAATATTAACTAGTGAAAACCTCAGCACTTTATTTGTGATCCTATTGAGTTCCTCATTCTGAACAAAGTCAAATGAAGTTTTATCCATTACCATTAAAAGAGTTTATTTTACATTATTTATATTGAGTAATGGTCAGAATCTAAAACAGTCTGGACAGAACACAATGGTAGGTGAAAATTGGTGGAACTTGATATAAAGTCCTGAAATTACTTTTAAAAATTATCTGTGAGAGTTGGTGCCATTTAGTTGGTTTGTACAGGTGGCTCCTCTTGTCATTTACAGCAGGCTTACAGTGTCATTGGTCAAGAATCTGTTTTGTTTGATCAGTGCCTCTGACCTCCCTAATGTTAAATGTTTTGACTATCTCCTCTATAGGGAAGTATAAATGACAATTGCTTGTTACTATTGACTTATGAGTTGTCTCTGGAATTAATGTACCTCTTTTCTTTCAAGAGCTCCCAAAGCATGGGTACATGCAACAAATATCAGAGCAGAGCAAATACAAATGACTTGGTTTTTTGTTTTCTGGGTTTTTTTTTTTTCTTTTTGTCATCTTCAGATTTGCTGTGACTGACAGTTTGATAAGGATTCTAAAAGGGGCCATGTGATTCCAGAATTTGGAACAAAGAAGTAAAGAGTTCAATCATACTTCCATGTGTATTTTCACTAGCCACACTGAATCTGGTGTATTTGTTTATAAGTGTCTTCTACTGGCACACTGTTGAGAGGAGCTGATCACAATGACATAAGAGTCCTCGGGAAGGAAAAAGAAGAATTTCAACAGCCCCCCCTCCTGGGAATAAGAAGAGTTAGCAGGATTAAAAATGAAATATATAAGAGGAAATTCTCCTCAGAGAAGTGGATGTAAGAAAGGACTACTGTAGCATAGAAAGTGTGAAATCTGAGCGAAAAGCTCATCACCCGTTCTCCACTCTCCTCCTACCCATCAACCCTCAGTTTGTTCTCAGTATTAAACAGTCTCTTATTTCTTTCTCCTTTCCTTCCCCCATGGTCTTATTATATTTCTCAAATTCCACATATGAGTGAAAACATGATATTTGTCTTTCTCTGACTGACTCATTTCACGTAGTACAATACCCTCCAGTTTCATCGATGTTGTTGCAAATGGCAAGATTTCATTCTTTCTCATTGCCAAGTAGTATATATAAACCACATCTTCTTTATCCATTCATCAGTTGGTGGACATTTGGGCTCTTTCCATAATTTGGCTATTGTTGCTAATGCTGCTATAAACATTGGGGTATATGTGCCCCTATGAATCAGCACTCCTGTATCCTTTGGATAAATTTCTAGTAGTGCTATTTATGGGTAATAAGTTAATTATATTTTTATTTTTTTGAAGAATTTCCAAACTGTTCTCTAGAGTGGCTGCACTAGTTTGCATTCCCACCAACAGTGCAAGAGGGTTCCCCTTTCTCTGCATCCTCGCCAACATGTGTTGTTTCCTGAATTGTTAATTTTAGCCATTATGACCAGAGTGGTTTTGACTTATATTTGCCTGATGATGAGCAATGTTGAGCACCTTTTCATGTGTCTGTTGGTCATCTGGAAGTCTTCTATGGCAAAGTGTCTATTCATGACTTCTGCCCATTTCTTCACTGGATTATTTGTTTTTCCGGTATTGAGTTTGGTAAGTTCTTTAGAGATATTGTCATTTGCAAATATCTTCTCCTATTCTGTTAGTTGTCTTTTAGTTTTGTTGAATGTTTCCTTTGCAGTGCAAGCTTTTTATTTTGATGAGATTCATTTTTGCTTTTATTTCCCTTGCCTTTGGAGACGTGTTGAGTAAGAACTTGCTGCAGCTGAGCTAAGTTCTTAATCACAGATACAATTCAAGGGAAGCACTAGATGAAGAGCAATTGGAGGTGATGAGGAAATGCTGTGTTAAGAGATGAACTATTGTTCAAACTTGAGATTATTTTGTTCTCTGATTGGTTAAAGCAGTTGTTCCCAACTAGGGGGTAATTTGGTGCTTCCAATAGACATTTTGAAATGTCAGGATATATTTTCATTTGTCATAAGTAGGATGGTTTCAGTAGTATCTAGTGGGTACAGACAAGAGATGTTATTAAACATCCCACAATGCACAGGATAGTCTTCCACAAAAAAGGATTATCCAGCCCCAGATATCAATATAGTCAGGTTGGAAACTGCTAGGCTAAATTAATGGAAAACTATTTGTGTTCAGTAAAGTATACCTAGCTCATGTTTATGTGATACTTAAGGCTCAGAAATATCTGCATTAAGAAAAAAAAAAAGATACACTCTCAACCCACTGTTTCTGCAACACAGTGTTCTATGATTTCCAAATTTTCTGAGAAAAACTAATTTGTATTCAAGTTCTAGGGTTCACTTTGTATCATTTTTCCTCCTTTTTACCTTACTTGACATGAATTCCTTTTTGTTTCTGGCTGTCCTGTTTTGTTATTTTGTTCAAGTTCCATTTCTACAACTGAATTAAGAATTTCCCTATTCTACCTCCTATAGTGACAGTGATACTTTGCTTTTCCCAAAAGGCTGGCCAACTTCCAAATAAGTAATTATAATTTACTGTTCAGGATTTATCATGTCGTGTCTGTTCTGAAATGTTGGGCAATTTTCTTACATGCTTGAAGTATGTAATCTTTAGTTATGGTAACATTTCAGGTAACAAAAAGAACAGATGGGGGAAGACCAACATTCATGTGGTGCATATACTGCTGATGTTTTTCTTCCTTTTAATTTCTACAGTTCTGGGGATCCTTGAAACAACATGGGTATTGATAGCAGATATTCATCATTTCTGCATATGACTCTGTTTTCCTTATTGATAATATTCCGATGTTACTTAACCAGAAATAGCAACATCAATTTAATTTAACAAATAAATATAGATATTTTTAATTATTGTAGGGACTTTAAAAACATTAACTTATTTAATCTTCATAATAACGTATGAGGCATAGGTACTATTATTGTTTCATTTTACCAGTGAGGGAATAAAGGCACAGAGACAGTAAAGAACTTGGCTAAAGCCATTCAGCTAATAAATTACAGAGCTAAATTCAAACCCAAAGTTAGTAGTAGTCTGGATTCAAAATACACCCTTTTAAACACTAAGCTGTGCTATCTCTCCCAATTTTATATTACATATGATATATTTACATATATACAAATACATATGTACACATATATACACGTTAATGTACATAAAATATTTAAAACAGTTATATACAAACTATATTCTAGAATTATTAGCTTATTTTATATGCATAGCAATCCTAGGAGATTTGTACACTTATTATTTATCTTTTTAGGGTTGAAATAATGGGTTCTGAGCAGTTAAATAACTTGCCTCAAGTGACACAACTTATCAGAGTGGAAGAAATATGATGTGAACCCAGGAAATTTGGCTTTAGTCCAAATCTGAAATACTACAGCTCCCTACTAATAGTCATTAAATGGCTTTCCCACCCTGAGTAATCTTAGTATAACCTTTAGCTGGATTTTGTTCTTAGTCATAGCAAGTTGTTTTTTAGCTTGCTACTCCACTTCCAACAGTGAGTATGGAGGGGGTACACTGGTGAGTTTCTTAGCCTCATAACGTCTATTCCCTTCTTAATGTTAGCTGAGGGTGTGCTTCTTTTCTGAACGTTATTCCATGCCCCTCTGAATTTCAGGTAAAACTCTAGCAGTGCAAATATGTCTGAAAAATATATTTAACATCATCTTGCTATTTTAGCCATGATTTCTCTGTCTTGTTATCTCCTCAGTGTTATTTCACCAACTGCTGCTTATGCAAGTAATGAAGGTCTTGTTTCTAATAATTAAGAACTGAAATCATGTTTTTAACTTTTTAATATAATAGTATTTGCCATGATCTTCTTCATAATATCTGCTATTGGAAAAATAAAACTAAATGTCAACAAGAAATGTAACTGTTAGATGAATTACAGTATACCAGTAGGATGGATTAAACTGCTGACCTTAATATATTTATGAAAATTCATGGAAAACACATTTATTATGTTACCACATTAAAAAAGGATAAAACATTGTATCTACTCTTTAAAATTAAGCATAGAAGAAAAAATTAAAAGAAAACAAATAAAATATACTTTCTAAATATGTAACTAGAAACTGGATATTTTTCACTTTAAATCTTAATGCTTAATTTTCAGTGCTAAAATTTTTTTCTCTTCAATTGATTAAGTCTTGATATTAATACTTATTTTTAAAATTCTTAGAAGCCATTTATTTGAATATTTAAAGATGGAATCTATTTTGTTTTCTAAATGTATTCACTTTCATACAAAATAATGAGTAGAAAATATTTTAATTCATTCAAATTATTGAGAAATTGACATACATGAAAACTTGTACTGAGGATGTTCACGATAAAAATAATAACAAGGTATGATCTCTTCTCTCTAGGAAATCACAGGCAGGTATGAATATCTCCAACATTCAATATATTATAAGAGTTTTATGGAATGGGTATAAATAAAACCTGTGGGGGAACTTAGATAGTACAGTTCTGGACTATGGAGATCTGAGAAGCCTTCTATGAAGTGTGGTATCTAAGTAGAGTTTTGACTGATGATGAGAATCTCACAGAAGAGGATTTTTAAAAGTAACAAGGAATCCAACTTGTACTTTCAATATTTTATATACCAAACTCCAAATAGCCATTTTTCAATGCCAACTCCATGTAACTCTTCTAATATTTTGGCATCTACTTACTTTGCTTTACAGATCCTGTTTTGAAACTTTACTGTATTTTGTTCCACTCCTTTTTTATTAGCCTAAGTGACAAGATATGAGCATAGGCTTCATATTCATGAACAGCTCATTCTTTAAGTCTCATTCTTTTCCTTTTTTAAAAAATTTTTTATGTTTATTTATTTTTGAGAAAGAGAGAGCTAGAGCAGGGGAGGGGCAGAGAAAGAGGGAGATACAGGATCTGAAGCAGGCTCCAGGCTCTGAGCTGTCAGCACAGTGCCCAACGTGAGGCTTGAACCCACCAACTGCGAGATCATGACCTGACCCAAAGTTGGGTGCTTAACCAATTGAGCAACCCAGGTGCCCCTCATTATTTTCTAATCTTGAAATAGGATTTGCTATTGAAGGACCCAAATGCTAAAGGGGCTCCAAAATAATAACAAAGTGTTTTCATAAGACATCCCATCCAATGCTATTACTAATTTTGAATAATCTTCTTTGTAGTAAATCAGTAATCACAGTAAGTGGAGAGTTCATCTTCCTACACCTCCAAATAAGATTAGAGTTCAAAATTAACACTTTTAAAAAACATACCAGTTATACAGAAGCAAATGATAATAACAAAATGTTTACTGAATGACTGAACTAAAGAACTAAAATAAATGCCTTTTGGATTTGGACTTGCATTGAATTTTTCAACTGATTCCCTAAGCACTCTTCCCTTAGAAATCATACTTAAGCATTTCCACTTAAATTGGTCTTTGACAGCATGATTATTGAGAGAAAAAGAGTTTTTAATTTTTCCTCCTACAAGTTATGTCTAAGAAAGTTCCCCTTGAAGATGAAATCAGAGTTGAAATGAACTGCTTCGGTTATTGATACCTGCCATCACCTAAATCTCAGAGCAGCATACCCTAAATCTTCAAAGGCTCAGCTGACATTTTCATGCCATTTTTATTTCAACCAGACCAAATTTGAAAGTATTTCAAGAGCAAATGCAGTCTAGTCATATTCCTATTTCTCTCAAAAAAATACCACAGAATTGGAACAGTAATTCACACACCCTCTCTCAAAGTGTTTAAAACTTAAAGATAGTTCACTATCTAAATCACTGGGCAGTTTTTACCAGTTTTTATGGCAGTCATATTCCTTTAAACTTCCTTGCCGGATGTTCATTTTGTTCACGTACTTAGTGCCTTGTCATTCTGACTACCCCTGGCTAATGCTCTCTAGCTTAAAAATATGGTTTGAAGGAAATCGGCTTCTGGCTCTTATCATAATAGCACAAATGGCAAGTCTCCAGATGCCCTAAAGTGCCATAACACAGAGTATTTGCATACTTCATTTTACACAGTAGGCAGCGTGAACCCCTGACGTTGTTAGAACACAGCTCAGAAAGCCGAAGGATGAAGACCATCAGAAGGATGGCCCTTACTGAGGTGCCTGGGCTATTGAACTGAAAATTGAGATCTAATATATGGTTGAATTAGTGTTTTAAGAAATAGGAAAAGTTGAGTCTACATTATGGAAAGAGTCTACATGTTCACTTAGTGTGCTTCTTTAAGGCAACATTTTTCCTGTTGGTGTCATTTACCAATGTGCTGTTTCTCTTTTCCTCATATGCTATCTGTATGCAATCTACATCATACACTCACAGTAGAACAGTTGTTTCTGAAAACCGAGAGACAGGGACAGGAAATGAGACATTATATGAAATATATATGATTACCAAAATGATCTTGGTGAACAACCATGTAATTAAAATGTGTAGTTTGCTGTAAGAATTCTGATTTCTGATATTTTCTAAGGCAAAGTCCACAGATGCCAGAAGATAAAAACAAAATTATTTTTCTGTAAGGGGAAGAGACTTAAAATCTCCTGTTTCTAAGGTCAAGGCTACTCTGCCATTTATAAAACCACTACAACTTTTTCCATTTCCAACATCAGTAGAAACAAGACAGTCAAAAATAAAAACCAACCCTGATTTCACAGTTATTGTTTTTTTCTGATTTGATTTAGCTTGTGGTTTTCATACCTATAATTTCAAGAACTACAAGATTTAAAAATTGCAGGCACACACAAGAAATGTAACATTGAACATCAGTAAATAACAGTCTTGTGTTCGTACATTTTTGCCATATCATTGGCTACCTGCTATGTTGCAGACAATTGTAGAATTTTTAATATAGTAATAAGTCAATCAAAGCTCTTAGACTTAGAGATGGAGATACCATGCCTGAGGAATATTTCCAATACTTTCAATAAAAATTAATTTAATGAGAATATATGATATCTATGTCACTGATGATTTTAGGCTAAATAGCTAATTTAAATGTATTTTGAAAGTCAACTTCCTGAACTTGAATAATTTTGAACCTTTCAGTTTAAAATAAATTTCGGTCAAATTATTTAGACAGCTAAAATAAAAAATGAGTCTACCAAATACCTCAAAACTCTTACTTTTAGTTGTTTCCTTTCCCTTGATTATCTTCCTTTAATAAACTTTCCCCTTAGATCTGAGATTCAGAGCATGGAACCAGAAGGAAATTCGCTGTGGTCTTAGTATGGAAACAAAGGACTTGCCAAAACCTTTGAGGTAGTATTGAGAAGTGAATCACTGTGCACTGATGATTTCAGCCTAAACAGCACATGTCTTTATGCAGTGTGTTTTTAGAAGTCTTACCTTATGAGGCAAAGGAATCAGGATTGTGTGGGTTGGGGCCACTAGGAGAGAGGCTACATGGAGTCTGTTCCAAATCCTCAGGTCTGATTTGTACACGAAGCATCTGACGGAAGCAAGAGAGCAGGCATTATGGATGAGAGCAGAACCGGAAATTAATGGCTATATGTATGAGAACTATTTATCTTGATATTTTAGTGTTTAAATTTTATAGCAATAAATAAAGTACAAACGTTAAAAAAAAAAAAAAAGACTGTGCTTTTTTATTGACTTGAATACCAATCAGGGAAAATAAAACGCCTGTGAGTTTAAAATGAAAGTGGATTTGGTTTTGCTGATCACTGCTGGTAGTAAGCAGCCGGCTAGATGTCTCAAATCTCACTTTCAAAAAGCCTATTTTCTATTGGTGATGATAAATTTGCCCCTTGCTTATACTTATCAGTGGGTGTTCAGTTGTTACAGCAGATTGGAAGCGATTCAGTTCATTTCTTGTGTATTTCAAAGGCAGGGAAGGATTTCACACTCAGTGGTGTGCTGCTTCACCAAAAGTAAAGAATATTACAGCTTATGGGAGTGATAATTAAAGCCAATAATAACCTAGAAGTCTCCCTGGCTCTGCAGTGTTGGGAGTAATACTTTACCATTGTATACCTGTCTGGTTGGAGATGTTCTCGCTGGCTCTGAATCAGGCCGAAACTGCAATTCAAATGGGAAATGCTGAAATCATATTCCTAAGCTTTCATGTGGGGAGTTAAAATATGCAAATACATGTTGCAACGAAGAAGGTAGTGTATAAAGGTAATATGTTATATAGGAAAAATAATGAAAGGCTATTTCAAGGTATGATATACCATCTTATGTACAAGTGAGAAAAAGAAAAAATAGTTTTAGTAAACAGATGAAACAAGATAAACTCACAAAAGAAAATGTCTAGTATGTTCTAAAAAATTGTGGAAATAATATAATATAAACCATGTCAAGTAGTCTCTTACTATATTTTACTCTTTATTTCCCTTATAAATTAGTGAAAGAGTCATGCTTTACATTAAGAAACAAACTAGATGAGATATCCAAATAAGATTCAGAGGAAATAATAATATTTCCCAAAGACTAAGTAGAGAAGTCATTGTATTGGTTTGGAATGCTTCCAATATAAAGATAAGAGAATCAGGATCCATCAAGATGGTACCTCTGTATGGACAGTTGATGGGTTTCTGACTCTCCAGTGTTTAATTTCACATTTCACACTTTGGTAAAGAAGTAATCAGAAATGTTTCCAGAAGAAAGTACTTTATTTTACACTGTACTATGGATTTGAAATCACTGTGTATGGGAAGCAGGGTGGGAGGTAGGTAGGTAAATTTGTAAAACTTTAAGCAGTTTGAATTATAAGAGTTCTCTTGATAATGTCTTTGTGAAAATGCAGCCTCTGAAGGAAGCATACATTGGGATTGATCTAACTTGTATATAAATCCTTTTGTTAAAAACAAATGGCTTCTACCCAATTACTATGTGCTGCCTAAATATGATCCTTTCAGTGTGTTAATATATATAGTTAATACAGTGTGTTTCAAATCCAGTATCTAACATAAAGTCTGTTCAAACTTGGGAAAGTCACTTAACTTCTTAGCTTCAATTTCCACATTTGTAAATAGATATCATGATAATAACAATTTCTAAATCATAGGATGGTTATAATCATTAAATTATTTAATATATATTAAGTGCTTAAAAAAAGGCCTTATAATGTTATACCAAATATTACCTTTGTTACATTAACTATTATAATTGAATAAGAACCCCTCCTAAACAACTATGGCAATATGCTTCTCATGCAGTTATGACAATATTTTTTATTTACTTACTGATTAGAAAATCATTTATTATTTATTCTATTTTTAAGTTGATTTATGAGAGAGAAAGAGAATGAGCACAAGCAAAGGAGGGGCAGAGAGACGGAGACAGAGTATCCCAAGAAGGCCCCACGCTGACAGTGTGACACAGGGCTCGGTCCCAGGAACTGCGAGATTATGACCTGAGCTGAAATCAAGAGTCAGAGGCTTAACTGAATGAGCCTCCCAAGTGCCCCATTATTGTTTATTCTTTATGTGCCATTTACCATCCTAGCCCAGTGAGCTATTAAGATGAAAAAAAGTATATCTCCGTCCATTATTATTTAGTCCAAGCCTAGGCTGTCATAATACAGAGAGCCAACTTAAAGAAGCTCTAAGAAGAAGGAAGATTATTTTCCTCTTGGGTAACATTCTTGGTCAGCAGATAGGTCTATTCCACATGGTTATTTAGGAACCCAGTTTCTGTTAATCTCTTTTCACCATCCCCAACTACACTGTCACAGTTAGATAGCCACCACATCCGTGTTGTAGATGTTGGGAAGTAAAAGAGATATGGAAGAGGCATGCCAACTCTCTTAAGGGGCCTTGAGTGAAGTGCACACTTTATACCTGCTTACCTTCCATCTGTAAAAATTTAACAAACATAGCAACCCTAATTGCAAGGGAGACTGGAAATGTAATATGGATAGGCAGCCACATCTCTGGCCATTGCCAAGGAAGATGGGGAAAAGGGATTTTGTTTGACAGCTAGCAGTCTCTACCAAATAACCCTCCAAAACTCACTTTCTCCTTTAGGGGAACAGTACTTACAATGTAACATAAAACTGCTAATACAATGATATGCATAAAGTCAATTTAAACAAGTCAGAAATAGCCACAGGCACTTGAGTATCTTGTTAAATCTCAGCTTCTTTTTATTTATTCTTTGGCTCAATGATAGCCTGTGATAGAGTTTTCACCTATGTGCAGTGAAGTGAGGAAAATAAAGGTGATATGGGAAGCCCCCATAAGTTTTTCATTAAAAACTGGGGGTGCCTGGGTGGCTCAGTCGGTTAAGTGTCTGACTTTGGCTCAGGTTACCATCTCATAGGTTGGTGAGTTCAAGTCCTGCCTCAGGCTCTGTGCTGACAGTTCGGAGCCTGGAACTTGTTTCAGATTCTGTGTCTCCCTCTCTCTCTGCTCCTCACCTGCTCGTGATCTCTCTCTCTCTCTCAAAAATAAATAAACATTAAAAAACTACTTTTTAGTTTGAATTTATGTTCTTATATTTGGCTGCTAAAATGTTCTTTCTTGAAATGATGCCGTCAGAAGGCAAATTTTGTTTGGTTTGTAAAGTCTTTAACTTAACTTTCAGCTTCCACTTTTTGTCAACATTCCCTTTCACTCCAAGTGCAATTGTGTATGGAGCTTCAAGGTGTGGGCAGGGAAAATACAATCATCTGGAAATGTCTGAGAACCACTGGTCTTTCTTGTATCATTTTACAACGTATTGTATTTTTTACTAACTGGAAGAAAATACAAATATTTTGGCACACTTTTATTGGAGCTAATTTTTTAAAAAGCATATCTCATGGCTCTCGGTAATATAAAATAAACATATTTCAATGATTTTAGTTAGTTCATTAATTAACGAAGAAACCAATAAAATGTTAAAACCAATTCAAAGGCGAATTCAAAGAACACACATAATTGGGCAACCCAGACAGCTGAATGAATTCACAAGTAAATGCAAAACTGATCGATATCCACAAGGCAATAATCAGTTACATCTCCATCGGACACAATACAATGTATTTACATTTTTATGGATAAGAATACTCTGCATTACTATCATATTTCTATAATTTATATAACTCTAAATACTTGGAAAGGCAATAGAAAGTGGAGATAATCAGAAAAGCGCTCTCAACAAGACACCCAGTGATCATTCTTGCCTATTTCCAAGTCATTCACAATTTTTTTTGACAACAGTTAAGGGGTTTTGATTCTTCTCCTCTGGCCTCTCCCCTGCCCCCATTTTGGCATATCTTCTCTCAAGCCAAAATTTAATAATGTACATTTATTATGAAAACATTTGAATATCTATGTTAGGAGCAACTAACTACATATTGTTTATTACAATATTTAGTATATTGTTGATGCCCATAAATTATTAACATTATTATTAGTCATTGTAAATATTATGCATTCTTTTCACTGGGTATAAAACCAGACAGTATGATTCAATAACTAATCAAGGCAAAGGTTGTGAAAATACAATAAGATCCATGAACATAATGAGGAACCTGACAGAAAAGTAATTCTTAATCGTCTGGGATAAGTGCCCTGCCTAGGTTTTTGCCTCTCAGCAAATGTGTAAATCTCTCTTCTCAAGATGGTACCTCCAGAAGTTCATCCAATGTTACCAAATGTTTGCCTATTACAAGCCAAGCATTCACTGGTTCTAGCAACAAAGGAAAAGAGAACATAAGAAATGAGTGTGTACTCTATGTGCAAAGAAGTGGTGGGGTAGGGTAGATGTTAAAAGGCAATTGAGCAATGGCCCCACATAGAGGGTTCACTTGGGAAACATGGAGAACACTAAGCATTTGGCATGTTAACTCTCAGCAGCAATAAAAACTGCAGCAAAAGATGAGGAAAGTCTTTGAATAATCGAAGTTTGTCTTCTTGTCCAGTAGTTTTCAAACTTTTAAATCTCAGGATCTGTTAACTCTTCTAAAAATTATTTAGAACATCAAAGAACTTTTTTAAAAAATTGTGGGTTTTCTATTGAAATGTGTTATATTAGATATAAAAATGGGGATGATTTGAACTATGATTAATTCATTTTAAAGTAAGAGTAATAAACTCATTCTATGTTACCTTCAATAACCATTTTTAGAATTAACTAGATTTTTAAAAACAAATATTTAGTAATGAGTGACATTATTTTTATTTTTGCAAATATCTTCTTTAATGTTTGCCTTAATCAAAGAGCTGGATTCTTATATCTGCTTCTAGATTATTGCTTGGGTTGGATTATGTGAAGAAAATCCCATTATGCATTGTTATATACAGTAAATCCTTGGATTGTGAGTAACTTGTTGAGTGTTCTGCAAGATGGGTAAATATTTCCAATAAATTTTAAATTGATCAATGAGTCATATCCTGCAATATGAGTAGTAAGTGATGCCGAATGTCACATGATCACAACCGAGCCAAAGGTTCTTGAAATTCACTCTGAAATACAAGTGCTTTGGATTACAAGCATGTTTCCAAAGTGGACTGTGCTCCCAAATCAAGGTTGTACATACTTAGAAAAGGGAAGATGTCTGGAACCCTGGAAAAGTCCTTGGAACTGTCCCAGCTGGGGCCACTGGATGTCATTTTTAGAATTGCTACCCTAGTCCATTTATGCTCACTTTCTTCTAGATAATATTAGCTTCTGTCTTCAATCTCATCTAAAGATCTTCCTTTTTATTTTATTGGGGGAAAAAAAAAAACCATACCATAATCTCTACCAGCATGCACTGGTGCTCATATACTTTTCCATCTTTCCTTTTCCTTCAGATAAAGTACCTGTGCTCCTTAATTATGACAGCCTGCTTCAGCCGTTATTCTCACATCTGCTGACCCCTCCAGGATATTGCATTAGCATTTCTCCTCTTTATGTCTAGCATCATCAATTATTTCCTTTAATACATAATTTCCATCAGCTTATAATCATAGTGTTTATTTTCCAATATTTAAAATAAAATAAAATAAAAGAGTCTATATTCCTGTCTACTTACTGCTCTAGTTCAGCTACCCTTTGTAGAGCTTGCTTATATTCACTACCTTCAATTTCTCTCCTTTTATTTTCACATGAATTCTCTCTAATAAATCATTTTCTCTACTTTAAAAAAATTTTTAATGTTTATTTATTTTTGAAACAAAGAGACAGAGCATGAGTGGGAGCATGGCAGAGAGAGAGAGAAAGAGCAAATCCAAAGTAGGCTCTAGATTTTGAGCTGTCAGCACAGACCCTGACATGGGGCTCCAACTCCCTAACTGGGAGATCATAACCTGTGCTCTGTGCTGAAGTTGGATGCTCAGCTGACTGAGCCACCCAGGTGTCCTTTCTTTTCTTTACTTCTTTACAAAACTGCCACTGTGATAGTCAAGAGTGACCTCTGCTTTACAAAATATAATATTATTCTCAATAGTCATATTACTTCACTTAGAAATAGCATTTGATGGCTGGCCACTTACAACTAAATCAATCATTCTTTTTTCGTTTGGCTTTAAGGACTCTCTCATGGGATTTCTTTCTACTTCATTTGCCCCTCACTCCCAGTCACTGCTGACTCTTCCATCTCTTCTACTTATTATATATTTGGAGTCTTAAAGTTCTATCCTCAGATTTCTTCAGTTCTCAATTTATATTCATGCCATTGATAATGTCAAATTTTATCTCTTCTGAAACTTAGAATCAAATATCCAAATGATAATCCACGAATCTCCTTGAATGTCTAATGAGTATTTAAAATTTTAACATATTAAAAACCATACAAAGGATAATCCCTCCTCCATTTTATTCTTTCTAGTTTTCCCTATTTTGATAAATGCCACTCTATCTGCCAATTGTCTAGGTCAAAAGCTTTAGTTTCATTCTTGGCCTTCCTCTTTTTAGCACATCCTATATCCAATCACTTAGCTAACTTCCCTTTACCCTCCCTCTTCAAAACTACTATTCTGGTCTGGGGTACCATTAAATATACTATATAATCTCATTGGGACTTTGCATTAGTATTCTGATCTTCTACCTTCTGGACTTGTCTCCCTATACTCTAGACTTAAAACAATAGAGCTGAAACAATAATCATGTTTTTTTCTCACTACAGAATCCTCTAATATTCTCCAATACCATGGAGATTAAAAGCTAAAATCCCTCTTAATCCACTTTACCTATTTGCCTGCCTGCCCCAACTCCTCCCTGCTCTGGCAAGAATTTATTTCCTATGTCTATGAATCTGTTTCTGTTTTGCTTTGTTTGTCCACTTGTTTTGTTTTTTAGTTAATGTGCAACATAGGGAATATAGTCAATAATATTATAACTTTGTATGGTGACAGATGGTAACTAGACATCATGGTAATACTTTCATAATCTATAAAAATATAAAATCATTATGATGTACTCTTGAAATTAATAGGGTATTATATGTCAATTATACTTAAATTAAAAAAAAAAGAAAAGACCTGAAGTCCCATGAAAACCCTCAAGCCCCTAAAAATTCTACTCTTCCTTTAAGTTTCTGGCTTCATATCACACCACTATTGCTTTATCTTCCTCTGCTCCAACCACTCTGGCACCTTGCTGTTCTAAAGAATATTAAGCACGTTGCCAACTGCCTGATGTGGCCTACTCTCAGATCTCCACATGACATCTTTCTCCTTTCAGGTCTTTGTTCAAAGGTCACCTCTTCATTGGGACCTCTCCTGGCTTTTCTATTTAAAATTATGGTTCCTCCTTCAGTTATTCCTGTTCACTGTGCCGGTTTTCTCCCTATAATTTATTAGCTATTACTATTTTTATCTGCTTTTTTCTCCCACTGCTCTATCTTTGCTTAGCACATAGTAAAAGTTTAATCAATCTTTCTGAGAAAAATCAGTCCCTCAAAATGTCTGCTCCCTTCTCAGTAAACCAAGGCACTATTAATATAGTAATATAAACTCATTTACTTCTGAGAGAGAAGCTAGCTCTCAGCCACAATCATGGCCAGGACTTGGTAAAGTCATTATTTCTGTTCAGTTCTAAGATACTTATATTCTAAACTATGCAGGAGCTCAGAAAATACCCTTCTTGAAAATATTGCCCTGAGAATTCTAACTCAATCAGAGAAAAGTCAAAATTAATAGTATAAATAAGAGGAACTCTTACTGTAGAGAGATGAGAAATGTGTATACATATACAGAGAGAGAAATATATGCACATAATAGTTAAAAATAATTGTTGCAATTGATAGTCACAAGATTGAAGGAAAATAAGAAAGGTAATTTAGAATTGCAAAGTAGCTGAAGTAAAATACTATGATTATGATTTAATCTTGGGCTATGTTTTCTTAAAAAGCCAACAAATAGTAAGAAGAAAGAGAAAATTTTTAGGAATATATATTAGGAATAGCAAGGGAAGTAATTCATTATGATAAACATGAAAAATCAAAACTTATGTTTTGCTTTTTCCTTTTGATAGAGAATTTTTATTTAAGTACCAATTTTATAATCTGAAAGGAATCATTTAACAAACTTATCAAATCAATTTAGAAGACATATTCCAACTGTGAGTTGACTAGATAATTAGAGAAAAATATAAACAAATAGCATCAAAGCACAAAGATACTAGCATCTAATTTAAAAAGAATAAGCACAAGTAGTTTAATTTCCCTCAGGTTATATTAGAAGGAAATTCCAATCATAGCCTAATTACAAAAGAAACCTCTAAATCTCCACCTTGTAGTAAGGTTGCAAATAAAAATCTAGAAAATATCAGCGAGGATAAAAATACAACAAAAAGAATAAGCAATAATGGCAAAACTATTATCCTGTGTGTTTCCTAGGGTGAGGTAACAAAGTACTACAAACTAGGTAGATTAAACAGGAGAAAGCTACTCTCTCACAGTGTTGAAAGCCAGAGGCATAAGTAAGTCACATTCCCTTGAAAAGTTCCAGGAAAGTATCTGTGCCTCTCTCCTAGCTTCTGGTGCATTGAGGCATTTCTTGGTTCATGAAGGATTATCTTCTCCCTGTATCTTTTCTCATGGCATTTCCTCTGTACATGAATGTCTGTGTCCAACTTTCTTGTTTTAACAAGGACATCAGTCATACTGAAGTAGGATTCTACCCTACTCTAGTACTACATCATTTTAACCAATTTTATTTGCCATGGCTCTATTTCTTTTATTAATGGATATGTGTATACATATATTTTGTTTATTTGTATATATATAGTTTTTACGATGACCCTCTTTCTAAATAAGGCCACATTCTGAGACACTGGTGATTAAGGCTAGAACATATGATTTTTTGGGGGGAGGGAGGCACAATTCAATCCCTAATATCCTACCAGTAGAATTCAAGACGGGAATAATGTTAAATGAGAAAAGTTTGCATTGGTAACTATAATCTATAATGAGTATGTGAGTGGTAGCTTTGTGTCAAATAATATAACTGCAAAATAAATTTTCATTACAGACATTTTGGTATACAAAGAAAAATTCAAAAGGAACATAAATTAATTGGGAGATTTTTTAACAAACATCCCTTATTCTATGACAAATCTAATAAAGTAAATAGAGAAATGCATTTAGATAATATAAAATAAAGTTAACTAATAGATTTATATCAAATCACTTTACTACAAATGAAATAAACTATTTTTGTTTTCAGGATCTACCAAACATTTTAAAAGCATGGATGAGGGGCGCCTGGGTGGCTTAGTCGGTTAAGCGTCCGACTTTCGCTTAGGTCATGATCTGGTGGTTAGTGGGTTCGAGCCCCGCGTCAGGCTCTGTGCTGACTGCCAGCTCAGAGCCTGGAGCCTGTTTCAGTCTGTGACTCCCTCTCTTTCTGACCCTCCCCTGCTCACGCTCTCTCTGTCTCTCTCTCCTAGAAATAAATAAATAAATATATTAAAAAAATAAATAAATAAATAAATAAATAAATAAATAAAATAAAAAAAAATAAAAGCATGGATGATATAAGGAAAATACTATGTATATAATGTTAATATGTTCCAGGCTCTGTTCAAGTAGTATCTGTATTATTCACATTATATTATATAGAACAAGAAATTTATGAAAGTTTAAAATTCAAAAACTGACATTAGGATATTTAAAAATAGGTTGTAGGGAAAATCAAATATACAATAACAGATTACTGCAAATTCACAAAAGGACTTATATTTTAAAATTACACTACTTTATTATTCTTAAAGAAACAAATTACATGATTCATTTAACTGAGGAAGTAAATAAGTATAACTATAAGAAATACATCAAATACCAATAATTGATCTGAGAACAGACAATAAAGAATAAGGGTATAAGGTAAAATGTACTAATGTATGGAAATATGCTTTAAAAGACAAGAAATAAAGTAAATTTGTGAGCAAATACTGACTATATTTAAATAATTATTTTAAGGTTTATGCATTTAGTATCTTTCTAGTTGAGATGATCCTGAGTAAATTCAAGTTATCATTTTAAACTTCTCATTTTTCTCCTTGTTTATTGAGTTGAAAAATTAAATGCAGTGAATTATCTGAAAAATAGAAATAATTGGTAGACTCTATATCCAATGTAAAGAGACCAATAATCATAGAGAAAATTAATTCTGCAGAAAACCACGGGCCCAGAGAATTCCTTAGGTGAGTGTTTTCACACTTTCAAGCATGGTTATTAGGTTATAATGTGTTTCAGAGAATGAAGAAAATAAGAAAAGACATACAGAGATCTATTTATTTAGCTATATTAATTTTTATAGAAAATTTAAAAAGATAGAACCAAAAATATCAGTGACTAATGTCACTTAATGTAAATGTGGACATTTTAAATAAATTACCAACAAATTGAAATCAACATTATATTATATATATAACTGTCTTTTATTTATTTTTTAATTTTGCATGTTTTGTATTTGTGACCACTACTTCTGCTAACAGTATTTTGCTTCTGTTTTATTAAAATCATCCTCCTTGTCACATGGACTTTTTTTGAAGCTGTGAACCAGCATTCCCTATTGTTTTCTCACAAAAGTGAGAAAATTAAGAAATCTGGTTTACAATTTTATTTTTTCTGGTTATACATTTTCTTTATATATCAATAAATCCCCCTCCCACCTTTTTGCAAGCTCTTATCAATGAGTCTCTGTTTCATGAAACCAAAGCCAAAAATATAAAACCATTACAATCTACCTCAATCAAGTAAGATATAACTTAAGCATTTAATATTAGTTTACTCATTAGAAATCTAAGTTAAAATCAATAAGGCAAATGAGAAAATATCACCACAAGAGATTCTGAATGTCATTCAATAATCCTTGAAAATATTTATAAATGTAAGGAAGGAGAAAGGCAGGAGTATTTCCTTAAAATTGTATAAAATTTGTACTTTAAATCAAAAGCCAATATGAAACTTAATGATGATGCACAGAAAGTCATACTTATTAAAACTAGGAAGAAAGCAAGGATGTTTGCAATTGCTATTATTATTTTATATGATTCTAGATGTTCTGGCCAAACATTAATAAATGAAACATATTAGAGAGAAAGCTCTTAAAAAGGAAAGTATAAAATTATGATTTTCAAGTGACACAGTTTTATGTCTAGGACCCCTAGAGAATCAACTCAGAGCTATTAAATTTAATAAGAAAGGTTATCAAAATCTATATATATAGTAAATATACTTGAAATAATATCTCTAACCATCAGCATTGGAGATAGGTGTCTGTTGGGGGGCAGTAATGGAAATGTGTGTGGGTAAGTTTTAATATTCAAGTCATATGGTGTGAGAAACCATTACCCATATTGAAGGGAGTCTACTGTACCACCATATTATTTCTGAGAATCCCCAGGAGGGGTGTCTTTACATGTCCCACAGAATTATCCTTCTAAATTATATATACTTAACAACTCTGGCCTTTCCATCAATAGTTTTCCAGGCTGCTTCAGCTCTTCCCACTCTATTATGCTTCAAATTATTCTATTAATCCCCTAAATCACTGCTAAAATAAGGCTACCTTGTTTAACAAATTTTATCAAATACTTGTAGGCAACATAAAGGAATTACAGTCCATATAATGAAAGCTGAAAACCAGATAATCAGATTTTATTTCTCTAGTCCACTGTCTAGAACCCTCCCCAGAGCTTCCGTTTCCTTGGGGTTAGTCTGAACAGTATTCTCTTTAAAAATCTGTCTTCCAGGGTGCCTGGCTGGCTCAGTCAGTTAACCCTCAACTCTTGATTTTGGCTCACATCATGATCTCACCAATTGTGAGTTCAAGCCCCATGTTGGGCTCTGTGCTCACAGTGCAGAGCCTGCTTGGTATTTTCTTTCTGCCCCTCAACTGCTTGTGCTCTCTTTCTCAAAATAAATAAATAAAAATAAAAAAGATAAAAATCTGTTTCTCCCTAGGTTCATAGATTCTAAAAACTCAGCTTCTAGCAGGGTGTCCCTCTTTCTTCTACCCTCCCACCAACAAAAAAACAAGAATGAAGGACAAAACTGTATAGCTAATAATCTTATGGAGATGCTCATGTCCCAAGGGAAGATCTAATTTATTATTAAACGGAATGTGTAATACCATCCAGACCAATCAGAAGCATTGGTCTTTGGACAGCATTCCATTTTCAGAACTTCCTTGATATTTGCATAAATAAAAAGGCTTGTCAGTACGGTCACTCTAAAGAAGAAAGAAGAATAGGCCTCAAAAACAAAAGCTAGCTTTTACCTTTAAAATCTTGGGGAAAGAAAGTGCAAGTAATTTAAAAATAGCATTTTGCATTGGCTGCTATCCAACATATATGCAGACCTTTTGGGCTTAATTTCACAATAGTACCCTTCACAGTAAAACAAAATAAAAATTTTAAATGAAATAAATTAAGTGCTATTGTATCCCAGCTATAACCAGAAATGTATAATGTATAAAAAAGTCAAATTACAGCAGCTACCCCCAAATAAAGTGCCACCAAATAACCATACAAGGAAATGGGTAGGAACATGTGAATAAAATCACAAACCTTTACAGCAAATTGTAAAAAGAACTTGAATAATTTAAGATATGACTCACATTTCTATATTTCTTGCCAAAGTTAAGTTGGAAGATGATTTCAACAAAAAATCTCACTCATGTTGACATGGGAAAAAATTTGCTGGAAGAATAAAATTCTATAATTTATTTGATAAGATTCTAGATAACTTCAAATTTCAGGATATTGGAAAAAGAGTAAGGTGGGAGAGCTAGTTATATAAGATATGATCTAGATTCTAACAATATAATAGTTAAAATTAGTCCTTTCATTGGTTTAAGAATAGATAGGTGGTTAGCAAGACCACAATAAAAACACAGAAATAAATAGTGGATAGATGATAGATAGATAGATAGATAGAGAGATAGATAGATAGATAGATTGATAGAGAGATAGATAGATAGATAATACACATACATATATATGTATATATACATATATATATATATTACAATGAATGGGGTACCAAAACTCTTTCCACAAATAATTTTGAAACCAATGTTTAACTGTTCTTTTAAAAATCAATTTATGTTTAAGTCACATATAGGGGAGGAATGATTTTTCCTTGACCATTCTAGGGTTTTTCTGACTTCTCTACTAATTAAATTGATATAAGACAGATTAACCAGAGAAAAACATATTTAATTATTTATATTCAGGATCCTCATTAGAATACGAGAACCACAGGCAATAAGACAATAAGACAACTGAAGCATATATTGAATTCTGGGTTAAGGAGAAGGAGGTAATGGTCTAAGACTTGACAGTATATGGAAGATAGTTTGTAGAAAGATAGGTAGTAAGACATTCCTTACCAGAATGTTTGGTAAGGAAATGTTTGCAGTGCTGTACAGAGAACATGTGACACAGGAATTTGATCTCCAGGCCCTTCTGAATTTCCCCCAGCTTGCCAACCCAGCCCATGTACTTTGTGGTTCTCTTTCTGGACAAGGTTGTCAATCTAAATTCTTTTAGCCATTTAGGGAGAGATGAAAACTCCTCCTGAGTCTGGTGCATCGAATGACTTTAGT
This sequence comes from Proteles cristata cristata, assembly GCA_017311185.1. Classification (NCBI taxonomy): domain Eukaryota; kingdom Metazoa; phylum Chordata; class Mammalia; order Carnivora; family Hyaenidae; genus Proteles; species Proteles cristata. The sequence continues at coordinate 1,655,062 of JAESUZ010003082.1, forward strand.
TCTCGGTAATCCACATGACCAAGTGACACATTTTGGGGAGGCTTATTCTAAACCACTTAATCTACTTTAATTTCAGGTAGATTAAAGGGTTGATAATAAAATAAAAAGCTAATTAAAAAATAACTAAAATGCTATTGAGAATTTATACTATAAAGACAGGAACTACATAAACATTTCTGCAAATTTTAAAGAAAATCATATGAAGAAGCAAGACTATTATATACAAAACAAAGAGAAAATACTAAACAACAAATTAGGGAAATATTTGTAATACAAATGGTAAAGAGTAATGTAATTAAAATATAAAGGCATCATAAAAATGTTATATTTATAAAAGTAAAACTCCAATAGAAATAATGGGCAATAAGCAAGTAGAAACAAATTAAACACACACACAGGCATGAAGTAAATATGGATAGCAGTTATTTAGAGGAAAAAATATCAACGGCCCTTAAAAATCAAACACAGTTACATATATGAAAAGGAAGTACAGTAAAACCTTGGTTTTAAGAGCATAATTCATCCCAGAAATATGCTTGTAATCCAAAGGACTTGTATATCAAAGCAAATTTCAAGAACCATTGGCTCAGTTGTGATAAGGTGACATTCGGCATCATGTACTACTCTTATTGCAAGACATCACTCATTTATCAGGTTCAAATGTTTGCTTGCCTTGCAGAACACTTGCATAAAAAGATACTCGCAATCCAATGTTTTACTGCATTTTTCACCTATCAATGTCCTTAAAATGCATACTTTGAAAAAGTGGCTAAGCTCTGACAAGTGCAAAGTAATTAATTGGTAATTCTCTTGCAAAAGTGATGAGAATGTCAATAAGTGAGAGTTTTTGCAAAATAATCTGGTAATTTCTATTAGAAGTGTTAGAAATGTTCATATTCTTTGTTTCATTTGAAAAATTTTATGGGAATCTATTTTAAAGAAATTATCATACATGTAGATAAAAGGTACATATAAGTATTGAAATCACGTCTATATTAATAATAGTAAAGGGGTTAAATATAAAATAGTGGTCCAGAAACAGAAAAATTAAATTCAAAATGGTAAAAATACCTTACTATGGAAATGTAAATATCACTAAAATGATATACTGAAAAATGCTTATAACATTGAATTTGAAAATTTGAATTCATTACACAATTGTGGATTTTATGTTTTTATTATATGGGAAAAAAGGCATTTAAGAGCTGCATTGAAATACACCCATAAATACAGACAACAAAACATACAGTTGCCAGAGGGGAAAGTGTTGGAGAGCTGGGCACAAAGGGTAAAGGGAAGTGACAGACTTCTAGTTATGAAATGAATGGGGATAAAAGGTACAGCACAGGGAATATAATCAATAGTATTGTAATAGTTGTATGGTGACATCTAGTAGCAACACTTGTAGTGAACATAGTATAATGTATAAACTCGTCAAATCACTATATTGTACACCTGAAGTTGATGTAACATGATGTGTCAGCTATACTTCAATTAGAAATGAAAATGTTTGGTGGATAGTGGGAGCCAGATTTATCAGTGTCAGATTAGAAATATACAGATACCATAAGGAAGGAGTCTGGGATGATTCATGTGAAAAAGGGTTAGAGTTGGAGACATCTAAACTTTACAACTGTCTACTATCATCTTATGTATAGTTTCAATCACATCGCAGATTAAAACTGAAATAAATAAAAAATAAATAAGTAAATTTTAATAAATTAGCAGGAATTAATACATATCAGTTAACAGTGGATGCATTTCTTTCCTTTACCATTTTTCCTCCATTCTTCTCTTTGTTTTCTTCATCATTATCCTCTCCACTTTTAATCCCTTATTTCCTAAGTTTTTTGCAGTTAGCATAAATGTATTTTATAATTAGAAAATGTAAAACAAAAACAAGGAGATTGCACAGAGAAGAGGATGAGAGAATGTATATGATAGGGAGACAGATAAGACTGTTCAGGTTAATGACAAGATATTACTCATTCCATCCAAAATAACTCCCCTCTCCCCTCCCACACACACACACTTACCCTCTGTGACACATCTGTGTTTTGTTCTCCCCCGACCACACTGATTGTGCCAACACAGTCTCCTGTGCTATCTACCTTTCATTTCCTCAACCTCTAAATTTTGTTGTAAATCAAAGCCCTGTCTTAGGAATTCCTCCCTACTTTATCTATGCTCACTCCTTGAGACATCTTAAAGTACTTACACAGCTTTCAAAACTGGTTATATACTGAATATATGTGTAGCCTTGACCTCTTCCCTGAAAATGAGGTAAATATACCTAATACTATTTGACATCATCATTTGGATATTTAATAGGTGCCTCTAACTTAACATGTGCAACAACAAAATTCTATCATCCTCCTCCAAACTATAAATGCCAATTCTATCCTTCTGGTAGTTCTAGACAAACACTATAGAGTTATTCTTCACTCTATAGTTCACCAATACTATCATCCAATTAATTATCAAATCGTGTTACTTTTATCTCCAAAATGTATCCAAAATTAACCATTTGCTACCACTTCAACTACTATTACATCATAGATCTGAGGTACAGTTAGCTCTTACCTGTTTCAATAGTCCCTAATTGGCGATCATTCTTTCAGTCTTGTACCCACAGCACTGGTAACTGACTACAATATGGTTATACATCTCTTCTGGTCAAATAATCAAATGGCTTCCCACGCTACTTAGAATAAAGGCCAAGTTCCATATGATGGGCTACAAAATCTTATAAGAGTTGGCACCATTCTCACTTCTCTGATGTTATCTTTTACCACTTTCTTTCTTTTTTTTTTTTTTTTTAATATTTTTATTTATTTCTAGGAGAGAGACAGCGTGAGCAGGGGAGGGTCAGAGAGAGAGGGAGTCACAGACTGAAACAGGCTCCAGGCTCTGAGCTGGCAGTCAGCACAGAGCCCGACGCGGGGCTCGAACCCACGAACCGCGAGATCATGACCTAAGCGAAAGTCGGACGCTTAACCGACTAAGCCACCCAGGCGCCCCGACCACTTTCTTTCTTATACTAGCCTTCTTTTTATTTCTTAGGTACACTGAATCTACTCCTTCTAGAACATCTTTCTCATATATGTCTGCAGGCTATTACCAGCAGGTCCATGATCTATATTCTCCTTATCCTGTTTCTCACAATTTCTTTATCCACTTCTCACCATTTTGCAGAGTATCCATATTTTTTGTTTCCTTGCTTATTGTTTGCCTCTCCCTGCTAGAATGTAAGCTCTATGAAGGCTGAACTACTTCAGCTTAGTACAATATCAGACTCAAATTCTGTGCTCAATAATTATTTGTTGTATACATGAATAGAAACTTACATCGTGTTAATATACAATACAAGCCAAAAAACATCAATGTACAAATTCTACAAAGGAAAATTAAGTTTGAAAAATAATAATAATTACAATATAGTTTATATCAAAGTAGGTTACATAATGAAATGTTAATAAAGTATGACATAAACACACAAAGACATTCAAAACATTCACACCTGAGTATTCATAACTGCATGAATTCCAAAAGTCTATATAATACTCACTCTCTTGAATAATCAGAAATATAACAGTGGCCATTATGTTTCAAATCAACTTATAGTGAAGATACCAAGCCTCATGAATATAAAGATTATTTCTAGTTCATCAAAAATAAACGCCTCCTCTAAAAGTATACATTTTTTATTCTTTTAAGTTTTTATTTAAATTCCAGTTTTATAGCATCACAAACTATTTAACTACTCTTATTTAAAATATTCTATTGTACTTTAAATATTTCCGATTCTTATTGTCAAGTCAATTTCTAGATGTTGCTCCATATTCAGTATTCATTTTTTCCAGATCTTTAAGTTGTGCTGAAGAATGCATCTTTATTCTAAATAAATTTTTGAAGATCAAACTATTTTAGACCTACTACTATCTTTTTTTTTTAAGTATATTTATTTATTTTGGGAGAGAGAAGGAAACAGAGCACATGAGCAGCGGAGGGGCAGAGAGAGAGGGAGAGAGAATTCCAAGTAGGCTCCATGTTGTCAGTACACTGCCCAATGTTGGGCTTGAACTCACAAACTGTGAGATCATGACCTGAGCCAAAGTCAAGAGCCAGACACTTAATGGACTGGGCTACCCAGGTGCTCCTAGACCTAATACTTATCTTAATCCAAAGTTTATGATGGTAAAGTCCAAACATTAGAAACATAGTTAACATTGGGGCGCCTGGGTGGCTTAGTCGGTTAAGCATCCGACTTTCGCTTAGTTCATGATCTCGCGGTTCGTGGGTTCGAGCCCCGCGTCGGGCTCTGTGCTGACTGCCAGCTCAGAGCCTGGAGCCTGTTTCAGTCTGTGACTCCCTCTCTCTCTGACCCTCCCCTGCTCACGCTGTCTCTCTCTCTCTCTCTCTCTCTCTCCTAGAAATAAATAAAACATTAAAAAAAAAAACATAGTTAACATATTGGTAAATAATTGACCCATTGTGTTATACTAGACCCACATATGGAAATCTAAGTCATATTAGAAGAAAGACTTTTTGGATAGTAGACTTTTGGTTTTACTGGATCTTGTTTCTGGAAATCATCTGTGATTCTGATAGAGATCTTCTTGGGAATTCCACCAAAATCTCTCTCCCTTCTTGTCTCTCTCTCTCTCTCTCTCTCTCTCTCTCTCTCTAAGTGCATCTAGAAGAAAGCAGGAGGGTCCTTTATATTATATATATCTGTTCCTTAGACATCTAACATGGATATGTTCAATCTGTTAGAATTTGTGGCAGCTTAATAAACCTCCAAAATTATGATGTTATTTTCCTTGAAATAGATACACTTAGCTTACTTCAGGTAAAAAGGATTCAAAATAAATACATATTGTATGTTGTGAGACTTAATAAGAAATAATATTCATTATCAATCAGGATCTCATAGGAAATCTAGTAGTTGGATATTAACGCCTTATCAGATATATCACGTGCAAATATATTCTCCCATTCAGTAGGTAGCCTTTTCATTCTGTTGATGGTTTTCTTCCCTGTTCAAAATCCTTTTAGTTTGATGTAGTTCCAATAGTTTATTTTTGAGAAGACTAATCCAGAAAAATATCCAAGATTATTGCCTATGTCTTCTTTTGAGAGTTTTATGGCTTTAGGTCATACATTTATGGAAACTTCATGCCCTGTTTGAGGGAATGTAAATATTTGGTGCCACCACTATGGAAAACAGTATGAAAATACCTCTAAAAATTAAAAAAATAGAAATGTCATTTGATCCAGTATCCCATTCCTATACTTACCCAAAGAAAAATAAAAACTGTAACTTAAAAAGATATATGTACCTGTATGTTTATTGCAACACTATTTGCAATACCAAAGATATAGAAGCAATAGCCTGTTTCCACCAATAGATTAGTGAATAAAGAAGATGTAACACATACACACACACACACACACACACACACACACACACACACACACACACAGTGGAATATTATGCAGTCATAAAAAAGAATGAAATTTTGCCATTCAAAACAACATGGATGGAACTAGAAGATATCACACCAAGTGAAGTAGTCACACAGGTAAAGGCAAATACCATATGATTTCATCTACATATAAAATCTGAAAAATAAACCAACAAACCATCAAAAAATGAAACAGACTCATAATTACAGAGAAAAAACTGGTGGTTTCCTGAGGAGAGGAGTGAGGGAGGATGTGTGAAAAAGGTAAGAGGAATTAAGAGGTTCAAATTTCCAAATATAAGATAATAAAAAGAAAGTTTGGATAGAGAGACATACACATAGTGAGAACACCATGTGAAGGTAAAGGCAGAGGTCTATAAACCAAGGAATGCCAAAGATTGTCAGCAAACTACCAGAACTTAGGAGTAAGAATTGGGACATATTCTCTCTTAACACTTCAGAAGGGAGTCCCCTTAATATTGCAACATAGAAAGACTGATTAGTTTCCAGGCGGCTGCCCTGAAGAATTCAGATTCAAGACTGCAGCATCAACTCACCAAAGACTCCAATGCACTGGTCTGCTTTATAGATTTCATAGATGCTAGCCATGATACTTATGTCAGCCATTTCCTTAAAATAAGTTTTACTTCTCTCTGAGAGAGAGATACATAGATAGATAGAATAGGAGAGAGAGAGAGAGAGTGATATCTATCTAGACATGTCTATATCTGGTTTAATATATTCCTATCTATCTATTTATCTATCTACCTATACTATCATCCATCTGCTGATCTATCTATCTATCTATCTATCTATCTATCTATCTATCTATCTATACCTGTATTTGAGAGAAATCCTGTTCTATTTCTCATGATAACCCCAAGTAATATAAAGGAATTATCAATAGCTTAATGAGAAAGTTATAATTGCTCTTATTTTACATATAATACTGACATTTGATACATTTAGTAACTTGCTCAAGGTCATGCAGCTCACAGGTGACCAAAAAGATTCACACCCAAGTCTCTGGCTCCATCACCCATTATTTTAGGCACAGTGATATTTGAATTATATCTTAATTCAAATTGTTTTCTATTTTTATGTGACTTGAGGAGGATATTTCCCTATTACTCTTTCAGCATCTTGAGAAAAACTGTAATTGCACTTTTTAGAACACATACTTACAATTGCAGCAAAGTAGATGTGGAGATGTGGTGCCTTGAAAGATATTTCAGTTAAACTACAAAGATCATTAAAGTCAGTCCTACTGTGAACTCCTACCTGATCCCCATACAGGCAAGGCAATGCTTCTTTAGAATGTAGACATTAATCACAACCTTACTTCAGAAATTCTTTAGACTAGTCATATAAATCTCAAGGTGAGTCTTCATAATCTTAGCCTCTGTTTCCTGTATCCAATCTGGAAATCTTTCTTTTATGTACCTAAAAATATACACATGCACTTTGAACAGCATTTACTAAAAATTAAGAGTTATTTCTGCCATGCTGCGAGTTATAAGAAATATACATATTTTGTCATTTCATATGACAAAAATATATTTCTCATATATATCTAGTTTTCACATATAGTTCCTGGCTCACATCTCCTAAATCCCTTGGAATTTCCTGATCAGTAAGATCAATTGGAGCATCTGTTGTTATAATATTTGGTCTCTTCTCCTTAGTTCCAGAAAAGACCCTTCAGAGCCTTAAATGTGAAACAGGTGTGTTGTTATTCATACCAAGTCCCTTTCTCCTACAACTGGATTTGTGTTGATGAAGGTGACTTTTGGAAAGCACCTAAGGATGAGGAGAGGGTGGCTTCTAGGGGGAATGGGCCTGGGAATAGAGGGTTAGAACTTTTCAAAGTCCGACCTTCTGATTTCCAGGAAGCGAAGAGGGGCTAAATCTTGAATCAGTCATGAATGGCCGATGATTAGTCAATCCTGTTTATGTAATAAAGCTTCCTTAAAAACCCAAAAGAATGGTTTTGGGGAGCTTCTAGTTTCAGGAATCTGAACATTTCCATATGCCACTGTGCCAGGCCCAAATTTCTATGAGGACAAAAGCTCCTTTTTTGGGGGACCCTGACCTCTGGATAGAGAGAGAGTCCTAGTAAAAATTTGGCAATGAGAACATTTAGCAGGGGCAAAAAGCTGAATTTGTACAGCTTTGTACAATTGTATTAATTTGGCAACCCCTAGCCTTCAGATCAACTGAAAGCTGGCCCTGAATCAGTGCACTCTGTAAGGCCATGGCAGGGACAGCTGCAAAGTAACATGAAAGGGTCACCTTGACCATCCATGGCCAATGCATGTAGAAATGCTTAAAAGGCAGGTCTTCTGATGATGAAATCACAAAAATTATAATTGATAAGGTGATATTAGTGACATGAGAGTGAATCACACTAGAGCATTCACAAGTGACAGGCTGGTGATAACAAAGCAAATTTCAAGAGACTTTAAAATAAATGTTCAAAATAGTCAAGATAAAAATGAAGAACTCAATCCATAACACAAGAAGAGGGAAGTTTGAAAATGGCTGCTTTGCAAACAACAACAAACAGACTTTAGAAACCAAGTAGTATTTAAAATATGATAATGTATAATAAAAAAAATAATTGGATCCTGATGATAATTTTGAGGTTTCTCTCTAGGAATAACAGATAAAAAGAAAGTTCCAGGATTCTAAACATTAATTGTGTGTGTGTGTGTGTGTGTGTGTGTGTGTGTGTGTGTGTGTGCATGTCTCTTTTCTGTCATAGTGTAGTTAAATAATGGTAATCACTTTGAAAACCATTAGTTGCCTTTCTAAAAATGAGGAAAAAACATAACTCCAGATTCCAGAAACTATATTGGACATAAATTTTGACTGTAAAATTTAGTTTTGAGCATCAAAAGAGAATCTAAAGAAAATCACATATTTTGATCTCTAGATTTTTATTTCTTAGATTATACTTTCCATAAAGCGATACTTTCTGAGGAAGCTTGCTGAACCATCATTCACTCTTTGGAAGTAGTGGTCATGTTGTTTTCATAAATGAAATATATACTTTTCAACCTTAGGCCCATGAGATACATATCAAGGCCCAGCCTGGCTATACTCTTCCCTCCTATGGGTCCTTGTAGCCTGGAATTAATTCTGATAATCACCTTGAGGTGATTCAGGGCAAGTTAGTCAGCCTACCAAATACACAGCTTATTTCTCACATACATTCTACTCTCTAGAATAAAGCTTTAAGTTAGGTTTCTCATATTTAATATATGTGATTTTTATTTATATTTATTGAACATTTAAATATGTTATTATACATGGATATAAAGAGGAAGAATCACACTACCTCTGCTTAATAACTTCTAGTGAAATATATTCTTTTAGCATCTAAGAAGAGCATTTGATTACAAAACTGCAGCAACTATTAAATGACTTTTTCCCCTAGATTTACTTTCTGCCTCGTCTGGCTGATCATATTTCCTTCAGTGATTTTAATTAGTCTTTCCCAAGGCATGTGGCTACAGAATGCTTTGTATAAAATAAGTAACACCTATAGAATAGGTTAGTAGAAATGACTTAGACTGCATTGCTGATTCTTCAAGGCTCTAAGGATCACTTCAAGGGAGAATTGCTAATTAACCGTACCAATAGTCCTCTAATGGAGTGACAGATTGAGTACCCAAGGGCTAAATCAGTGGATGAGAATATAATCACATGATTTTAAATTATGTATAGTACATTTTCTGATACTTAAATGATCTTTGTTGCTGTGGCTCGAAGCTATTTAGATGCATGATGAAGAACATCTCTAAAGAAATAAAAATTAAAATTGGAATCATTACCATGCCTTAGACTATCATTGCTATCTACATTTTCTTACTCCTTTCCATTTATATTCCCTCCCCCACACAATGGCTTTACTTTAATTCTGAAATCTATAAATTTCTACCAAGAAGGCTTTCTAAACAAAAATAAATGGATTAGTCTCTATGCTTCATCTTGATTAATTCGTTCTCTTAATGAGTAGAGTTTAACCATAATATGAAAAATCAGGAACATTTTTAGTTTTATCTCCAGCTTTTAAGTTTCATATTTTCAAATAAAACTTAAGAATGCTATTTCTTTAAGTACCAGTCATTTTTCAAACATTTAGATAGAATATAAACTTAATGCCCAACAAAACTTCTTAGGAGATTGATCTTTCTTTCTTAAAAAATAATTTATTGGATTCTATCCTAAAACAACTGAGGTTAAATGCATGTAAGAAGTTTAAAACATGCTGGTGGAACAAGAATGGCAGCTGGTGATTCCGTTATTACTGAAATATAGAGTCACCAGATAAAAAGATACAAAGATATCTTCTTCTGAAACTCAATTTGTTTGGGGGTTTTCTATGCAGGAAATTTAAAAAAAGTATATGTATCATATATCATATATAAATATATAACATATATTGTATTTACATACAAATATGTACTATATAAGTAAAATATTATGTATAATGAGTTTTTTGGAAACCTATATATAAACCTAACAATACAAAATACATTGTAATCTATAGATGACCATGCTGTTACTTATTTTCTTACTTACATATTTTATATTTTATCAATTACTCAATATTTTGAATGCACTATTTCCCTCCTTTTAAGATATCCAGCACTTCAGAACTTAACTGAATATGTTATTTTTGTCATGCACATTTTTGTGGAAAGGATCAAAATTACTAATATGTTCCTCAGTGTTTGTCTTCTCTTTGCTCCCTGGTTCTGACCTAGTCTGGTTCTCCACACTTGCATGGCAAAGATTGTGGAAAGACAAAAGAGTAGAAAGGATGAAGACAATTCATTCAAAAATGGCCAGATTAAAGGATGAACTGCTTTCCATTCCAACATAGCAGAGGGCATAGCAATCAGAAGGAGGGATTGGGAAGAGATGGGAAAGTGAATTCAGCTGAGGTAGCAGGGTGAGAGCCTCTCAGCAACTTCCAAAAATATATAAAAAGACAGGTATTTTTAATAAGAATTTCTCTGAAGAATATACTTGGATGTCCTCTAATCTTATTAAGATAGGATTGCAACAACTGGCATTTATTCAGCTGCAAATCTGGATCAGACAGCTCTTGTTCTGATATAGTCACATATTTTAATTCACGTAGAGTGGCTATATTAGCAGCACCACCTCCTACACACCTTCCCTAAGACCAGTAAATAGACCTTATAAAGTACAGCAATATACATTAAGATGTTATATCAAAAACCACACTGCAATAACTCTTTGCAAAAGAAGATGATAGCTTTATTAATACTTTTATTATTTGGAATTATTACTAATTTTTATTAAGTAGTATTATTTATGTTTTAGCATTTTCTGGCTCTATTAAAATAATTCTTAAGACAAGATTAGGGCAGTATGCCTAATTAGGAGGGGATTAAAAAGAGAACAAAGCAACATGCTGGATGTGGAGATGGATTTAAAGCAATTGATGATATACTGGGTGGTTCTTAAATCCTCTTACCTTGCAAGCTGCACAGTGTGAGTATATTGGTTTTTTCAGGTACATTAAGGAAAAAAAGATCACAAAAATTTCCTTTATTACTTATTGACTAATTTGAGCAGGGGGAAAAGCAAGGAGAAATCATTGGTATTTGTGTGAAAAAGACCACCGAACCAGGCATTTTAATTTTCCTGATGAGACCACCAGAAAGTTCATTCCTGTTGAAATGAAACTTGCTTTTTGGGTCTAGGTAAAGTTTCTTCAAATAATTAATGACCAAAAAGTCTGAGTCAGCTTGAATTTATTTAACACTTCACATTTAAAATGCCATTGCAGGGGCGCCTTGGTGACTGAGTCGGTTAAGCTTCCAACTTCGGCTTCTGTCACGGTCCCCCAGTTTGTGGGTTTGAGCCCTGCATAGGGCTCTGCGCTGACAGCTTGGAGCCTGGAGCCTGCTTCAGATTCTGTGTCTCCCTCTCTAACTGCCCCTCCCTAGATCATGTTCTGTCTCTCAAAAATAAGTAAATGTTAAAAAAAATTTTAAATGCCATTGCAAAGGTGACTGCATTTTTACTTAAATGATAAGGACAGACTTTAATTACTGTAAAGAATTGCTTTATATTATTATTGACGTCGTATGCCTTGAAACCACCATTTTCATATAATAATGGATAAAATAATACTTAATGTACTTCGAATTATAAACTAAATACTTTTGAACTTGGAGATATTTATTTGCTCGCCCCTTTGGGCAAAAGAAATCCGACATTCTGAGCTAGTCTGGTGATTGTGTGGGAAGAATTGCCGCTGATCTAGCTGTTGGACCTATTTCTTAAGAGCATTCAGGGTAATCATTGCTTGCATGGCATTGAGATAGATCCTAGTCCTGTAAACAGTGTTCAAAGCTGATGCCTTGCCTGGAAAGCGGTTCCTGCCACATAAATCGTAGATACCATAAAAACTGCTTGACAGGAGAGGTGAAATTGATAGGCGATTACTACTGAGAGCATGATTGACAGCAAGACAATGCAAACCATCTCTGACTGAGGGAAATGTGGCTCATAGGGGACTGCTTTTTCAATCCCCAAGAAATGGTTTCTACTAGAATAAACAGGAAAACACTCTTAGCTTAGAGATTTCTCCTAAAATGACTGATTACAAGGAAAGGGGGAAAAAAGTAGAACACCATATATTGAAGGATAAAGGTGACCTGAATTTTGCTTCCTGTAAGGTAGTGATTCTTAGACCTGTGCATACATCACAGTGATTAGTGGTGCTTATGAAACATGAAGACTCTTCATCCTGACTGCAGACCTAGAGAATTATAAACTCAAGGGTGGAGCTTTGGTCTCAGCATTTTTCAAAAGTTCCACAGATGATTATGATAAATAGCCAGGTTTAAGAACTACAACTAAGGAATATTTTAAATCTTAAATATTTAGTTTCCATCCAACAAAAAGTCTATGTTTATCATCTTCATTGATACCGTTGATTTTATATTAATATACATTCATACTATAATAACTTATTTTTTTGAATTATCATGGTGCACACTTTCTACTCTCTAGGACAGATGGAGCAATATCATTTTTCTAGTAACTTCAAATATCACTTATTATCTAAACCCAAGATTCTACCTCCTTTGATCAAATTTGGAATATTTGACAATTTTTCTCCATTCTTTCTTTAAATACTTATTTATTATACAAGATCCTCAGCATTCCATGACCATGCACAGCGCTTGAATAATGAGGTTGGAATGGCAAGAATATCCATTTCATTTTTTTTTTTTGTCAATGATTGTATCCCAGAAAGAAGAGGTATTTGAAATTACCTGGAAATTTAAACTATGAACACACACACACACACACACACACACACACACACACACACACACACACACAGATGTATATCAAAGAGTTAAGAATTAATATTTCAGACAGTGTATCAAAGTAGTTAGGATTAATAGAAAGGATAATACAATTAGGAAGTGATAGCAGGCTGAAATGACAGAGGGAATAGAGGCCAGATGAGGAAATTGTGCAAGTTCAATGGAAGCAACTAGAAATATGGATGGGTAGAAATACCAGAGAGAAATAGTATCAGTTTTGTACAAAATTTTTCTGGGGGCACCTGGGTGGCTCAGTCGATTAAGCACCTGACTTCAGTTCAGGTCATGATCTCAATGGTTGATGAGTTTGAGCCCCACATGAGGCTCTCTGCACAGAGCCTGCTTTAGATCCTCTGTTCCCCTGCCTTCCCCTCTCCCACTGATGTATGCATGTGTGCATCCATTCTCATATAGAAAGTAAATAAATATTTTTTAAAATTGTTCTGGAATTGTGCAAAATAAGCCTAAATTAGTGAATTATTGCTGTGTTGGAAATGAAGATTATTGGCTTTGAAATAATATGGCATCTCTGAGATAAAAATGTAGAATTATTCATATAATGTTTTAGGATGATAAGAGTTTGGGTAAAGGGTAAAACAGTGAACAAGGGTCTAAAATGTTCTTGAAAGGGAGTAAGTCGAAGACTGGAGAATGACTGGGGCAAAATTGCCAGAGGAGGTATAAAATGATATAATGTGGACTTTAAATAAGGAGTAGATTTTGAGGGGCGCCTGGGTGGCTTAGTCGGTTAAGCATCCTACTTTCGCTTAGGTCATGATCTCACGGTTTATGGGTTCGAGCCCCGCGTAGGGCTCTGTGCTGACTGCCAGCTCAGAGCCTGGAGCCTGTTTCAGTCTGTGACTCCCTCTCTCTCTGACCCTCCCCTCCTCACGCTGTCCCTCTCTCTCTCTCCTAGAAATAAATAAAACATTAAAAAATTTTAAAAAAAAGGAGTAGATTTTGAATGTGATAGCATGATTTTCTGAAATGGAAAGAGACAAAGAAGATAATTCCACCACTGTCTTGGCCCTAATATTGTACATATAGAAAAGGAAATTCCTTATAATTAACGTTTTAACATGTCAAAAAGTACAAATTAATCATTTATTATATGATTAAAACTATGGTATATTTTATAAGTAAAGGGGGTTGGATAAATAGAGAAATGAATATTTTACCTCTAAGATGAGTTTATAATCTAGTTAGAGAGATTTTCACACACAATAATGTATAGACAAGAAACTGAAATAAAAGTAGTTGAAAATATTGATTATATCTTAAATATGAGACAATTTTGCACCAGGATTCCAAATAAAAAATCTGCTATGATGATGTAGAAAGCCCATTTTTAAGCCCAGTTCAATGATACAGGAGATAATTTGATTCTCCCAAAGCAGGAAGTTGGAAACAAAAGCTACACATTTATAACTCATATCTGTTATTACTTAAATAAAAATATTAAAGGCTTAAGGTGGTCCTGTAGGTAAAGTTAGTATTTATCTTGATGGAAATGGAAAGGTCTTACATGATGAAACCAAGAAAGCATAGAGCGAGAAGATGAATGGATTCTCACCTTGATTAATTTATTATGTTAAAGAGAAACTAAAGAAGAAATTTATTATTTTTACTTTATGAAGAGAAAAAAACCTTTGAATGTATTTACTGAATTTATTTTATACCACTTATAACTTATTTTAATACACAAATAACTATTTACAAAAAATGAACAACAAACAAAAATGTTGTAGGTTCTATTGGGCTAGTGTCAAAACTAATTAATGGCACCTTTGAAAGTGATTCACATCAGGTTTGGTTTACCTCTTTCATTAATTATTTCATTCAATGTTTAAACACCCCTGTTATTATTAAAGTTTAGTGGTGGAAACCAATTACAAAATCACACAAGCAAATGTAGAATAGTAATTGTGTCAAGCCAGTCCTGAAAAAGTCGTGCTTGAGCTGACATTCTCAAGAATGAGAAGGAACTGAAAAAAGAAAGACATGACAAGGTGTAAGTTCTACAGTGTAAGAAATTACTAGCAAATTCACAGAACTAGAAGACACCCACAATGACAGGGCACAGAGAGAGTAGGGAGTTTAGTGTGAAATGAGATGAACATGAGGTAGGGCACAAACTACAAGGATCTTTTTGTCCATGTCCAAGATATTTTACTTCCTATTTGGACAAATAAGAAACAATTAAAATCAGTTATCAATTAACTCTATGACGCTGCATAACAAACAAGAATACAAATCTCAGCAGCATCTAATGTTAGATTATTTAGCTCATTCAACTATGCTTTTGGGAGGGGAGGGACCTGGGTATCAGAGGGGCATTTAAATTTGCTCCTGTGTCTCTTATCCTTGTTTCAGCCATGGGCTTGCCTGGATGGGTTCTTTTACTGAGAGCAGAGGCACTTAGAAGGCCAGTGGGATATCATGTCTTCTGAAGACCTAGGCTTGGAACTGGAACATGTTTACCTCTGTGTTCAGTTATTGCTCAAAGCAAGTTGTATGGCTGGAGACAAATCCAATGGGTAGGAAAATATACTCCACTCCTCTACTGGGGAAAGAGAACCAGTAAAAAATTCTGAATATTAATCTAATGTACCACACTAAGGAAATGTTTAGATATGCATATATATGTGTATGCTTGTGTGTATAAGAAAGTGCGGAAAGGGGAAAGAGAGAAAAGTAACATGATAACATTATCTTTTAAACAATGTTTTATTTAAAATGAAAAATAAGTTTATCTACTTACTTACCCAACTTCTATCTAGCTTTCTAGCTAACTATCAAGGGGCCTCCTATAGTACTTCTTCTGAGAAATAACGTTTCTTTGGACTTAGATGAGAGTGGTCGTGAAAAAAGAAGTGAATGGATTAGGAAGATATTTAAGAGATACAATCAGGAGTGTCTGGATGGCTCAGTTGGTTAAGCATCCGACCTCGGCTCAAGTCATGATCTCATGGTTCCTGGGTTTGAGCCCCACATCCAGCTCTGTGCTGACAGCTAGCTCAGGGCCTGGAGCCTGCTTCAGATTCTGTGTCTCCCTCTCCCTCTGACTCTCTTCTTCTCACTCTGTGTGTCTCTCTCTCAGAAATAAATAAAACATTAAAAAATTTTTTTAAAAAAAGAGATACAATCAACAAGGCAATGATACCTTGATTATAGGGATAGAATCATAAGAATTTTGTGAAGATGGTGGTAAGTTTTATGGATTGACAAATTGAATATATGATGGTGTCATTCATTGGAAAGAAAATAGTAGCAAAGGGCCAGATTTAAAGACCTGGATGATGTTCAAAAAGTTCCGCTTCAGAAATATATGATTGAAAGTGCTTTTGGCACATCCAGAAAAAGACCAATCAGAGAACTGGATTTTAAGATTTCAAAAAAATTTATTAGTTTTTTATTTATTTCTGAGAGAGAGACAGACAGACAGACAGCATGAGCAGGGGTGGGTCAGAGAAAGAGACACAGAATCGGAAGCAGGTTCCATGTCTGAGCTAGCTGTCAGCAGAGAGCCCGATGCAGGGCTTGAACCCACAAACTGTGAGATCGTGATCTGAGCCAAAGTCGGACACTTAACCGACTGAGCCACCCAGGCACCCCTGATTTTAAGATTTGAATCTTAGAAGGAGATCTCTGCTGGGGATAAAAGTTTTTGACTAGATTAACTCACTCAGGAAGAACATTGAGAAATATTGATGAGCTAGATCTTCATGAAAAGTCCACATAGAGGAAGGTTGGTCTACAGAGAAGTCAGAACAGTTTAGAAGGTAAAAGGAAAGCCAAGGAATAGTTGTATCATTGGAACCAAGTAAAGAGTGTGACACCAAAGAGAAGCAAAGAAACAAAGATTAAGGGCTGCTCTCAGGTCAAAAAAATGAAAACATAAAGGTTCCCATTCAATATACTGATTTGCTGACATAGAGTAGGGTAATGAAAAATGGGATTAGGCTTAAAATTGAGATATAGGGTGGTAGCTTTTAGGTAAAAGGTATTTTAGCTTTTACATTGTATTTAATCTTACTGTACAAATCACCAGTGCCATCCCCCCCAATAAAGAATAAAAAAACAAATCAAACCAACCAACATACAAACAAACAAAAAATCCAGGAAAATGCACCTCATGTCAGTGGGATTTTATCCTTCTCTCTTCCCTAATTCCTTCTTATATGAAAGTGAACACTCTACAAAATCTTGCTAAAGCTAAAAATTATATGTGTACATGAAAAGTACAGAGTAGTGTCTTAAGGGAATGTCACATTCCTGTAACAGCAAGTACAGAAAATAGTAGTATGCCAACAGGAGCAATTGACAGTATGTTGCAGGTCTGCTTTTGGACAGCAGCATAGAAGATGTCAGTCATGTGAGTGAAAAAAAAAATGCCCCAATAAAACACAACACAGCATACGTGAAGTATTAGGCTGAAGTGTTAGATATGTAAAATCATACATTAAAGTTCTTAGTATATATTGAGGGTGGTGAGTGCTACCTTTAAGAGGTCAACTTTCTGTTTTAAATGCCTCTACATTAGCTCCTGGGTGGCTCAAGTCAGTTATGCATCCAACTCATGATTTAGGCTCAGGTTGTGATCTCACAGTGGTGAGACTGAGGCCTGTGCCAGGCTCTATGTGGGGTATAGAGCCTGGGGGGCTCTATGTGGAGCCTGCCTAAGATTCTCTCTCTCTCTCTCTCTCTCTCTCTCTCTCTCTCTATCTCACTCTCTATCTCTCTCCCCCACCCTCTGTACCTCCCCCACTCATGCTTGTGTGCATTCTCTCTCTCTCAAAAAAAAAATAATAATAATAAACAAAAATATATAAGATAAATGCCTCTACATTATGTTTGGAACAAATTGGGGGCCTAGGTGGCTCAGTCGGTTAAGCGTCCGACTTTGGCTCAGGTCATGATCTCATGGTTAGTGGGTTGGAGCCCTGCGTTGGGCTCTGTGCTGACAGCTCAGAGCCTGGAGCCTGCTTCTGATTCTGTGTTTCCTCTCTCTGACCCTCCCCTGCTCATGCGCGCACTCTCTCTCTCTCTCTCAGAAATAAATAAAACATTTTTAAAAAATTTTAAAAAAGGAACAAACTGCTCTAAAGTTTAAAATAAATATGTTGACATTCAAATGAATGTGAAAGCTTTGTTTTTGACTATAGAGAATCTACCATGATCCTTTTGATACTAATGATATAAATGCTGACTATGAATATCAAAAATGTTCAGTAGACTATGTTTTATTTTCTACATGATTTGGATTAACAGTGAATGTTAGAACAGAGAAATAGAGTGCTCGCCTTTTTCCCAGACTATCAAAGTTAACACTACTCAGAAAACACGCTGACACACACAAATCTTTATAATTCTATCAGAAACCAATATGTTGAAATGCTCAAAATTTTTGTGTAGTAGAACACATGGAGCAATTCAACGAATTTAGTTTAAAAACCCCCACGGATGTATTTTTACATCCATGATGATAGCATTGTGTATTATAAAATATAGATTAGATTCTTTAAAATGATATCCAATATATAAAAGAGCTACATTGAGTACCAAAAGACATTTTTTTCACACTATATCTCAAGGACCTATAACAGTGACTAAATTAATGGGTGCCAAATAAGTGGTGTTGAATAAAAATATTTCATAAAATCATTTCCCAACAAAACAAGAGACTTCAGTATTTCATTCCATATTAATTCTGCCTGCCAGATGGCAGGTAGATAATACGTTAGTTAGAAGCGCTGGTAGGTAATGTATTTAGAGGTTGAAGAACACTTTCCACTTAATATAGAAAGACTATAATGTCTTCACCCTAATTCTTTTTTTGGGGGGGGGGAATTCATGTTAATTCTTAAATTTTTTAAAAAAAATTATGCTTGTTTTTGAGAGAGAGACAGAGCACACACTGGGGAAGGGCAGAGACAAAGGGAGATAACAGAATCTGAAGTGGGCTTCAGGTTCTGAGCTGTCAGCACAGAACCCAACATGGGATTTGAACTCAGGAGCTGTGAGATCATGACCTGAGCCAAAGTTGCAAGCTTAACCAACTGAGCCACCAGGTGCCCCCAAGGTGAATTCTTAATTTTGAATTTTAATCTCTTGAAATCCTTAAACTATTTGCTTTAGGTGTTTCTTACATAGTTTGAGCCATTCACATATGATCTGTTGTGAGTTTAAAAGCTTTTTGTTATTGTTTTATTTTCACGTATAGGGTAGAAGTGAACTTGGTCACATAAGTTTAATGTGGTACAACTGTGAACACTAAATGCTTCCTTTAAGGTAATCATGTGGTTCCTTAGTTCAGCAATCAATTCAGGAACCTGAATAAACATTTATAGCATTGTCTTAATTTGTGTCATCTTTGATCACATTGTTCCATCCTTTCAACCTATATGTTGTGCATGTGCATCATGGAAATAAGTGATAGATTCAGACTCTTTATTCTTACAACCTAAGAAGTGTTAAAAAATCTGTCATGTAAAACACTAATTCTGATTACACTAGGAGCACCTAAAGTTATTGGTATGTTAATTGAATGTGGTTTGGGGAAAAGTGTCATCTGCCTTACAGCATTCATTTGCATATTAATAACAAAACTTTGTTCAGTGGAGACATTTTCTGATTAAAGTGCTAACATAAGAACTTGCTTAGAGATTATATGATCTCAAATTATGAACTGAAATAGTCATAATTTCTAAAGAAAAAGTCTTCTCAGACAAGCTATTTTCATAAAGGAGCAGAGAAACAGATTGAAACTACTGATACCACATCTATACCTACCGAAAGACTAAGAAAGCAATGTTCTAACGCATGTTACTGAACATTTCTGGTTCTTCTGGAAAAGAAAAAGAAAACAAGAGAAAATCTTCCTCTAATATTACAGAGCTTTATGGTGGGCAGATAAGGTTTCCATGTGGTCTTGCAGGAAGGGCTCTTGTGAGAGCTTTTCCCCAAGAGGTGGGCATAAGGTTGGGAATCCTGGAATACACACCCATGTGGCCAGCAGTGACTATAAGACTTTGAATTAGTGCCATCAAATACTCAGAAATATTTAAACTGCTACGTATATCTGGAAATCTTCCCAACCTGGATGTCTAGAGCCCACCAATAGACTCTCTTATAGATTCTATTTCGGAGAATTCCATTTCTAATTTCCTTGGTCAACTTCACTCCGTTTAGATTTTTAAATAAATGTGTAAAATCATGTAGATTATACTGATAACTTCTGCAAAAGTTTTCAGAAAGCTATGCTTTCTAGAAAGATTTCCTTTTTTAAGAACCTTCATTATTTAATCCAGCTGCTTCAGACTCCGCTTTGCAATTATGTAGTTTCCTTTGGTTGAAAACAGACTCATTTTATCTCATGAAGATCATAATTTTGTATAACTACATTGTGGTTTTGTAATTTGTATTACATAACATTTCTTGTGATTTTATATCCATTCATTTTTTTACATTCACTATTTTATTCTTCTTTTGGGAAAGGAGATAAAGTGTGTACTCAATTTGCAAAAGTTTACAATTGCAAATATATGGGCATCAGCATAAACTATTTACTAGTACCCTCTGGGTTTTTATTAGATATCATCATATATGTGGATTAGATATTTCTTTTCAAGTTAATTTCCTTCAAAATGGGCATAAGATATAAAAAGTGAGTTTGACTCTCCAATTATAATTAGATTTTGACAAAGAAGATGATACTAATGACAATATATTTGTCAATTACTTATGGCAATATATTTGCATTTAAGCTTTCATTCTCTTACTTGTCACTGGCATAATTCTACCAGGTAAGTCAAAAAGAAGAAATTAAACTGAAACCCTTAACTTGAACTTTCTAAAACACCGAACCAAGTAGGGAAAGGAATAGGTAATACATGAAATTTCAAGTTATATTTTATTACATTTAGAAAATTATATACAACCTCGTATTGGACATCTCTACCTGAATGCCTCAGAGATACTTACATGCATAAAACTAAGTTTATTTTTTTCCTCCTTCCCCAGACCTGCACATCTTTTCATTTTCCCCTATCTTGTTGAATAGCACCATCAGGTACCTAGTTACTGATGTTAGAAAGCTGAGAATTGTTCTCATTCTTCCCTCTCATCTCACTGAGCATAAAACTCTATCCACTTTGCTCCTTAACACTTCTTGAATTCCTCCCTTACTCTCCATCCTTACTGAAACTGATTTATATCAGACCACAATCACCTTCTTGCCTCCCTGCCTTTCACTAAAAGCCCCATGATGGGTTCCCATGACTCTGATCTTATTTTTATCCAATCCAATTTCCTTGCTGTTGTAAGAATGACCTTTATAGTGCACAAATGTGACCATACCATTTTTCTGCTACAAATCCTTCAGTGGCTTCTTTAACTTTCAGGTTGAAGTCTTCAAAAGGCTTATGGCTTGAAGAATCTTTTGTATATTAACAACATTTACCTCCTGAGCCTGATCTCTTGCCATCCCTTCTGTAGCTCTCTAATCAGGCCATACTTACCTTCCTGTCTTTATCACATAATGCCCTGTTTTCCTACCGAGCCTATGTATGTGTTTTTCTTTCAGCCTAAACATGGCTTCTTTTTCTGCTTCGCTAAGCCTTATCCCTCTTACTATGATGATTTTTTTTTGTCCCTTTCTTGGTACCCTTCTGGGTTTCCATTCATTTTCTATGAATTGCCATAACATCCCAAATTTAGTTTTATTTAGCACTAATTAACTCAATCTTGAGTGCCTTCCACTCAATTTAAATGTCCTGAACCGGAGATTGTATCTTTCATATTGTTTCCTTTAATTACTGGCACAGTACTTAGCACACAGTTCAAAAACCAAATGTATTTGTGGAATGAGTGAGTAAATGAAATTACCAGATTAATTTATGACTCATTTAATTTTTCTTGGTTTTGCTGTTCAGAGATTTTTATAGCAATGCAAATAAATTCATATGGGGCACAATCGATATATGTGCCTGCCTAATTGACAAAGGAATCCTACTTGAAACCATTCTATAAAAAATAGATCATTTCTACATTATATTCCCTACCACTCACACTGTACCCAAGCTTAAAACCTCAGAAGTATCTTTGATGCTTTTACTCTTTAATTGTTCACACCTGATATTAATACATCTTTTTGATCCTATAACCCAAATATCTTTTTGGAGGCTTTACCTACCTCTTCTCTTAATTCCTACCCCCATTGAATTAGTTCTTGCTTATCATTTATCATGGATATTGGTCCCCCTAAATAGTTTCTCTTTCTTGGGTCTCACCCCTGGATAAACCAAAAAATACACGTGCTCTGTAATGCTACTGTGGTCATAATTATAAATTTGAAACTTACTAATAATATTTCATACTTAAAATAATTAAGGGGCACCTGGGTGGCTTAGTTCATTAAGCGTCGACTTTCACTTAGGTCATGATCTCGCGGTTCGTGGGTTCGGGCCCCGCGTCGGGCTCTGTGCTGACTGCCAGCTCAGAGCCTGGAGCCTGTTTCAGTCTGTGACTCCCTCTCTCTCTGACCCTCCCCTGCTTATGCTGTCTCTCTCTCTCTCTCCTAGAAAGAAATAAAAACATTAAAAAAAAATAATTAAGTAGTTACCTCCTTTACACAGAAAAGTAAAACATTTTAAATAAGGTATTACAGAGAAAATGCCATAATCATACCAGATCAATTTCATTTTTCTCTTGTCCACATGGCTAAACTTTATTTCTCAGATTCCATTACTGAGAGGCAACATTTCAACTCTTATGGATCTTGTATCATAGCATGGGGAAACAATCTCATCTCTGATGAGATTCTGGAGCTTATTTGTCAAAGCATCTAGATTTACTCACAGTGACTAACACTTTTGATAATCACAACATCGTGGTTAAGAATGTAAGTTCTTAAACTACATGTGAGTTATGCCCCTAATCTCACTACATATGGAAATTTAGGCAAATCACTTTCTCACTCCAAATTTAGGTTTTCTCCTCTGGAAAATGGTAACTATTTCATTATATGTTTCAAATTGAATATATAATTAAAAGTAAGTAAAAGTTGGCTATTGTTATCTGTAAAACAGAGATAATGGTTCTTACTGTATAAAGGGTATAAATACTAAATAAGATGATTTATGAATGTGAACTTGGTATATTTTATGTGCTTAATAGATGTGGTTATTATTATCATTGCTGTTATTGTTATCACTAATATGAATTTTACTGTGGAAATTCCTGACAAGGTATGAGATGATATTCATGCTAATGTTATTATAACTTCAAACAATTCTAAATTTTTAATCATGGTGATCTCTCAGCTACCCAACAAAATGCTGCTTATATGAATGTCATCTATTTTTATTTTGGATGAACAAGGAATGCAGATACATCACTGATCATTTAAAATCTCAAATATCACCCTCTTTACCCAAAATTTGTGAATAACAAAATGCAAATTGCTTTCTAGCTATGGACCAAGAGGTAGGAGGGGGTGTTAGTCCAAATAATGTACAAACTGATAACTGTTACTTGAATGAATAAAATTTGCTCTGTATGCTGTATGTCACCATTGTAGTTGGCAATGACTTCAAAATCCCAGTTATGTTCAGTTTATTTTGTAACTGGGGTGATTTGATATCCTCTCAAAAAGCTATAATCTAAGATATAACTATATATGGAGAAAAAGAGAAAAATGGATAATATGCTGTTTAAGTATACATAAGAAGATATTTTAAATCCACTTCAGACTCTGATATTTCTAATTTTATGAGTCAAGAGACTTAAACACTTTCACAAGTATATGGTTTTCACTTAAAGGTATATTATAGCATACTCAAAACTACAATTGAATTATGAATAATGGTTGTGATTTTAGAAGCTGAAAATGAAAATGAAATAGTATAATATTTACCTCTCCTTAGAGTATATTTAGTCTAGTTAAAGCATGCTGGCATAGATTTGAGCAGGTAATAATTGACTGTATTTTAAGGCTAGAGGCAAAGCCCAAGGTGCTAACTCAAGCAGGTCATTAACACACTGGTAAAAATGCTCACAGGATATATTATATCTTTTTATTTGTGCATTTTATACATTATATACATTGTTGAAGATGCTAAAACTACTAAATAATACAATTTTGTATAACTTGAAAATTCATTAATATTATCTTATAAATTGACCATTTTTCTGTTATTTTTTCATACTTAATTTTCCTCTTTATAGCCACCTTATTTCTTTCAATAAAATGAATAACTACAGAACTGTTTCCACAACTTTGTTTTTAGATACTATAAAGTCTATTAAGCAAAACATTAGATCTCACAAAGTTTAGAAATGTATGTTTTACTTGCTAAATGCTTGTTCCTGATTGAATTACAAATCAAGTATTTGGCATTTAAAAAAATTTAATATTTATTTTTGAGAGACAGAGTGAGACAGAGCATGAGCAGAGGGAGAGAGGGAGACCCAGAATCCAAAGCAAGCTCCAGCCTCTGAGCTGTCAGCACAGAGCCCAATGGAGGGTATGAACTCACAAACTGAGAGATCATGACCTGAAACGAAGTCATATACTTAACTGAACGAACCACCCTACTCCTCAGGTATTTAGCACTTTGACAAGCAAGCCAATATATTAACTATTTTAAGAAATTAGAATGTTATATATCTTCTTTTGTTTTCTTTTTCCTTGTTTACTTTTTATTTATTTATTTTAAAAATTTAAATCCAAGTTAGCTAACATAGAGTATAATAATGATTTCAGGGAAAGAATTTAGTGATTCATCACTTACATATAACACCCAGTGCTCATTCCAACAAGCATCTCCCTTAATGCCCCATTACTCATTTAGCCCACCCCCTGACCCAACACCCCACCAGCAACCGTCAGCTTGTTCTCTGTATTTAAAAGTCTCTTATAGTTAATCTCCCTCTATGGTTTTATATTATTTTTGCTTTCCTTCCCTTATGCTCATCTGTTTTGTTTCTTAAATTCCACATATGAATGAAACCATATGATATTTGTCTTTCTCTGACTTATTTCACTTAGCATACTACACTCTAGTTCCATCCACGTTGTTGCAAATAACATCTCATCCTTTTTAATCAAGTAACATTTCATACATTTCATATTTCAGACTGATAAATGGATAAAGAAGTTGTGGTATATATATATATATATATTTATCCATACTTTGGGTATTGCCGATAGTGCTGCTATAAGCATTGGGGTGCATATACCCCTTTGAATCAACATTTTTGTATCCTTAGGATAAACACATAGTAGTGTGTAGGGTAGTTCTATTTTTAATTCTTTGAGGAACCTCCATACTGTTTTCCAGAGTGGCTATACCAGTTTGCATTCCCACCAGCAGTGCAACAGGGCTCCTCTTACTCTACATCCCTGCCAAAAGCTGCTGTTGCCCGAGTTGCTAATTTTAGCCATTCTGATAGGGGTGAGGTGGTATATCATTGTGGTTTTGATTTATATTTCCCTGATGACTGATGTTGAGTATTTTTTCATGTGTCTGTTAGCCACCTAGATGTCTTCTTTGGAAAAGTGTCTATTCATACCTTTTATCCATTTCTTCACTGGATTGTCTTTTGGATATTGAGTTTGATAAGATTTTATAGGTTTTGGAGACTAACCCTTTATCTGATATGTCATTTACAAAAATCTCCCATTTCATTGGTTGCCTTTTAGTTTTGCTGATTATTTCCTTAACTTTGCAGAAGCTTTTTATCTTGATGAGGTTTCAATTATTCATTTTTGCTTTCATTTCCCTGCCTTTGGAAACATGTCAAGTAAAAAATTGCTGGATGGATGTCAAAGAAGTTGTTGCCTGATTTCTCCTCCAGGATTTTGATGGCTTCCTGTCTTATGCTTAGGTCTTTCATCCATTTTGAGTTTGTTTTTGTGTATGGTGTAAGAAAGTGATTCAGTTTTCTTAAAGGCATTTGCTGAAAAGACTGTCTTTTTTCCATTTGTGTATTCTTTCCTGCTTTGCCAAAGATTAGTTGGCCAGGTTTTTTGGGTCACTTTCTGGGTTTTCAATTCTGTGCCACTGATCTGTGTGTCTGTTCTCATGCCAGTACCATACTGTCTTGATGATTATAGCTTTGTAATATAGATTCAATTCTGAAATTGTGAGGCCTCCAGATTTGGTTTTCTTTTTCAGGATTGCTTTAGCTATTCAAGTTCTTTTCTGGCTCCATACAAATTTTAGGATTGTTTGTTCTAGTTCTGTGAAGAATGCTGGTGTGATTTTGACAGAGATTGCATTGAATATGTAGATTGCTTTAGGTAGTATCAACATTTTAACAGTATTTGTTCTTCCAATCCATGAGCATGGAACGTTTTTCCATCTAGTGTGTCTTATTCAATTTCTTTCATGAGCTTTCTATAGTTTTCAGTGTATAGATTTTTCACCTCTTTGGTAAGGTTTATTCCTTGGTATTTTATGGGTTTTGGTGCAATTTTGAATGGGATCATTTCCTTGATTTCTTGTTCTGCTGCTTCAATTTTGGTGTATAGAAATGAGGCTCATTTCTGTACTTTGATTTTATATTCTGCAACTTTACTGAATTCGTGTATTGGTTCTAGCAGTATTTTGGCAGAATCTTTTGGGTTTTCCACATAGAGTATCATATCATCTGCAAAGAGTGGAAGCTTGACTTCTGCCTTGTGGATTTGGATCTTTTATTTCTTTGTGTTGTCTGATGGCTGAGGCTAGGACTTCCAACGCTATGTTGAATAACAGCGGTGAGTGTGGACATCCTTGTCATGTCCCTTACCTTAGAGGGAAAGCTGTCAGTTTCTCGCATTGAGGATGATATTAGCAATGGGTTTTTCTTTCATATATGGCCATTATGATGTTGAGGTATGATCCTTCGATCCCTTCTTTCTTGAAGGTTTTTTTATCAAGAAAAAATGCATTTTGTCAAATGCTTTTTCTGTGTTTATTGAGAGGATCATGGCGTTCTCATCCTTTCCTTTATTAATATGATGTTTCACATTGATTGATTTGTGGATACTGAACCAGCCCTGCATCCTAGGAGTAAGTTCCATTTGATTGTGGTGAATAATTCTTTTAATGCATTGTTGGATCTGATTTGCTACTATCTTGTTGAGACTTTTTGTATCCATGTTCATCCGGGTAATTGGTCTGTAGTTCTTTTTAGTGGGATCTTTGTCTGGTTTTGGAATCAAGGTAATGTGGCCTCATAGAATGCGTTTGGAAGTTTTCCTTCCATTTCTATTTTTTAGAACAGTTTCAAAAGAATAGGTGTTAACTCTTCTTTAAATTTTTGGTAGAATTCCCCTGGAAAGCCATCCAGCCCTGGACTCTTGTTTGTTGAGAGATTTCTGATTTGGTCGATTTCAAGTTTCATAGCATTCTGGTCTGAAAATATGGACTGTATGATATCTATCTTTTTGGACTTGTTGAGAGCTTATTTGTGACCCTGTATGTGATCTATTATGGAGAATGTGCCATGTTCACTAGAGAAGAATGTGTATTCTGCAACTTTAGGATGAAATGTTCTGAATACATCTGTTAAGTCTTTCTGGTCCAGTGTTTCATTCAAAGTCATTGTTTCTTTGTTGATTTTCTGTTTAGATGATCTATCTATTGCTGTAAGTGGGGTTTTAAGTCCCCTACTATTATGGTATTATTATCAATGAGTTTCTTTATGTTTCTGATTAATTGATTTATATATTTGGGGTTTTCCACGTTGGGTGCATAAATATTTACAATTGTTAGATCTTTGTGAATAACCCCCTTAAGTATATTATAATGTCATTCTTCATCTCTTGTTACAGTCTTTATTTTAAAATCTAGTTTGTCTGATATAAATATGGCTATTCTGGCTTTCCTTTGATGACTATCAACATAATAGATGGTTCTCCATCCTCTTACTTTCAACTGCAGGTGTCTTTAGGTCTGAAATGAGTTTCTTGTAAGCAGCATATGGATGGGTATTGTTTTCTCATCCATTCTGATATACATTATCATTTGATTGGACCATTTAGGCCATTGACATTTAGAGTGAATACTGAAAGATATGAATTTAGTGTCATTGTGTTGCCTGTAGAGTTGGTGTTTCTGGTAATGTTCTCTGGTCCTTTCTAGCCTTTGTTTCTTTCAGTCTTTTTTGTTTTGCTTCATTTTTTCTCCAAAGAGTCTCCCTAAAAATTTCTTGCGGGGCTGATTTAGTGACCATGAACTCCTTGAGTTTTTGTTTGTATGGGAAATTCTTTATGTCTCCTTCTATTTTGAATTGCAGACTTGCCGGAAAAGAATTCTTGGCTGTATATTTTTCCAATTCAGCGTATTGAATGTATCCTGCTGCTTCTTTCTGCCCTGTCAGTTTCTGTGGGTAGATCTGCTGTAAACCTGATCTGTTTTCCCTCAGAGGGTAAAGACTTTTTTTTTCCTTTGCTGCTTTCATAATTCTTTCCTTGTCTGTGTATTTTGTGAATTTGACTATAGTGTACCTTGGTGATGGATAGTTTTTGTTCAATCTAATCAGAGTTTTCTGTGCTTCTTGGATTTTGATGTCTGTGTCCTTCCCATTTTGGAATGTTTTCAGTTATAATTTGCTCACATAAATACTATGTCTCTTTTTCTCCTTCCATCTTCTGGGACTCCTATGATTCAGATATTATTCCTTTATAATAAGTTACTGAGTTCTCTAAGTCTTGTAAAATGATCTTTTGGTTTTGCTTGCCTCCTTCTTGCTGCTTCAGTATCTTCCCTAAATTTATCTTCTATATTGCTGATTCACTGTTCTGTTTCATCCATCCTTGCCATTTTGCCATCCATCGAGATTGCATCTCAGTTATAGCATTTCTCATTTCATCCTTACTAGATTTTATACATCTCCACAGAAAGGGATTCAATGCTTTTTTCAACACCAGCTAGTATTCTTATTATCATTCTATAAATTCTATAAGTTCTAATTGAGGCACCTTGCTTATATCTGTTGCTTAAGTCCCTGGCTGTCATTTCTTCCTGTTCTTTCTTTTGGGGTAAATTCCTTTGTTTTGTCATTTGGGGGGAAGAAAAACATTAAAATAAAAAGTAAAAAAAATTAAAAACAAAACAAAACTTCAAGTAAAAGAAAGTAAATCCTAGATGTGTTTTGGTCTGTTTGTTGAAAGAAGCTATAGAGAATAGAGAAAAAATGAAAGGAAAGAAAAAACGTAAGAAAAAATTTAAAACTAAAAAATTATATAATAATAGAACAAAATAAAGGAAAATGTAGTAGAATAAGATTAAAAATAAAAAATAAAGTTAAAAAATAAATAAAAATAAAGTTTTCTTTTAAAAAAAATTTAATGTTTGTTTATTTTTGAGAGAGAAGGAGAGACACAGAGTAAGAGCGGGAGATGTACAGAGAGAGGGGGAGACACAGAATCTGAAGCAGGCTCTAGGCTCTGAGCTGTCAACACAGAGCCTGATGTAGGGCTCAGACTCACAAACTGAGAGATCGTGACCTGAGCTGAAATTGGACACTCGACTGAGCCACCCAGGCACCCCTTTTTTAAAAAGGAATTTAATGTTTATTTGTTTTTGAGAGGGAGAGACACAGAGTGAGAGCAGGGGAGGTACAGAGAGAGAGGGAAAAAAAATAAAATTTTCTATTTCTGTATCCAAGAAAGAGAAGAAAAGAAAGAAAAAAGAAAATATTTTAAGCAAAAACTGAAGCAACAAAAAGGAATAAATGAACCAGAAAGCAGAATGAAACCTGAATGAAGTTATATCCAGTTTCTCCTAGAACTCAAACTATGAAGCACTCTATAGTCTGTACACTAAGCAGGTGGACAGACTTGTGCCGATCTTCTAGGGGATGTGCTTGGAATGGACAGTTAGGTGGGACTTGGTGTAAGGTGGGACTCGGTGTAATGGCTCTGTTCTTGACTAGGTGGCACTGCTTAGCTTACTGAGGTGCATGAGAGATGTGGAAATGGCTTCTTCCAGCTTTCTAGTTCCTGGCACAGGAATTTTGTGCTTTCACCAACTTGCAATTAAGCACCCCTCCCCTATCTCAGGCCTCGGTCCCACTTCTTACTTCTACCCTGTCCATGTCCAAGCTGTCTGTCTGCCAGAAAGCACCTCCCCCCAGAGTTATATTTCAGATGGCATTGTTTCAAAACCCACACTTCAGAGATTCCTGTGGCTTGGACCCATACCAACTTTGTGGGGGAGAGTCTTCCTGAGCAATGGCCTGGTGCTGGCTTACTCCAGAAAACATTCCTGCTATCATGTAATGGCAGAAGTTCAGGGATTGTGGCAAATCACAGCACACAGCCAGTGCCAGATTTTACTGCACTCTGTCATCTTTGTCCCATTTCCAGCAAATGTGACTTCTCTACAGGGTACACTGGGCCCTTTGCCTGTGGGGAGGCCATATGGCCTCTACCAAACACTCTCCAAGCCAGCAGAACTATTTCTCCCCATGAAGGAAACCACTTCTCCTCATGTGGGAAATAGACCCCTCAGACCACGCTGCCTGCTTCTGAGGATTCACCATATTTCCTCACTATAGCGCCACTAAGCACTGATCTCTGAACTTTCAGACTCTGTGCTCCACTGTTTATAGAATCCTGGAGGTATTGAAACCCTCTCATTTCTTCCCATCAATGGCTTTGGGGAACAGATTTCTTGTTCAGTATCCTGTGAGTTTTTTCCACTCTTTTTCCTCTCCAACTACTTTCAGAGGAGTGCAGTTCATGCATGATCCCAATGTGCCACACTTTTCCCCTTTGTCTCTGTCCTCTGTCTGCAAAAGCAGCTCCCTGCTCTCTGTGACTTTTCTCTCCCCCAGTTCATCTCTTCACAGTGAGTACCTGATGAGTTCTGTGGCTCAAGTTATGCAGATTGTTGTTAATCCTCAGATCAATTTCCTAAGTGTGCAAAATAATATGGTGCTGATCTAACTGCATTTCAGGGACAAGACAAGCTCAGGATCTCCATGATGTTCCACCATCTTAGCTCCTTTTCAGAGTTATATTTCTTAGTCATGAAAATCTTGTCTGTAAAATTCAATTTATTAAATACTTATTGAAAATAAATCTTCCTCCTGGCTACTTCCCTTTATACACTATTGACTGGGACCATTTTTCATCCCTTCTCATCTTTGCTGGAGATTATTGGAGATTTTTAACTTTTTTCATTTCATTCTCCTGGCACTTATGATTGTTTCATCTCTTTACGAAAACAAGCATTTCCTCATTTGAAGTCTCTGCCGTTCACTTATTCTTGCACACCTGTATTCCTTACAACATCTTAGCATCTTAAAAACCTTCCTACCTTCCTCAGGGATGATAGCACTTAGTTTCATTTTTCTCTAAGAGGTCACAAATATAAGTGTTTCAGGATCCAGGCATCTAATGTAAATATTGTGGGTGTTAACTATCATTAAAAGAGAGTTACAGAGCCCATGCCAAGAATGTAAAGCACATTTCATCAAAACACATTCATATTCAAAACTTATAAAACTTTGTACTTTTCAAACTAAACAGGGATCCTACTGCTAGGTCCCAGTTTGTAAACCCTAGCCATGGGATACAGTGCAGACTCCTTAGCATGTCCTATACTGTCCTTAAACATCTAGCCCCAGCCCTTAGACTCAGCCCATTTCTCACCATTTTGTGATACACACCAGACTCCAGTTGCACCAAAATGTTCGCATCTACCTCTTTCCATCTTTTCTATCAGACTTTGAATTTTCACAAACTTATTTATTTGCCTGGTTTTTCTTTCCCCTCAATCTCATCCATATCTGAGACTGCATAGTAAACTTCTCAATCTTCAAGTCATTGTTCAAGTTTTACCTTTAAGTTTCACTTAAATCAAGCAAGTGACCTGTAACCCAATGGCTGCACAACGATTACAGAATTTCTCTAATTACTAATTTATCTCTGACATCTGCAATGTAAGACTGGCAGTTCTTAAGTATGTGAATATCTAGCTATAACCTTAGAATATTTTGCTCTCATTACTTTTCACCTAGATATTGACACAAGTCTTTTTGTATCAATTAGTTATTCCTTTGTGCTATAAGGTTTTGTTTGCCTCACATAATGAGACAAGAAAGGTCAACCACAGTGCCATCAGAGAATGTTACCTCTATCTTGTCAATTAGCCTTCTTTAGTTTATGCACATTCCCTCAAGGTTATAAGACAACTGCTCCAATGCCAGTATCATAGTCATATTCTGGTCAGGAAGAACTAGAATGGCTGAAAGTGAAAGGGTAAATGCTGACTGGGGTAGTTCTCTTTAGAGGATTTTTTTTTTCTTAAATAGTCAAATAGTTACTCCCAATTATATATATTTGGACAACATTATGTTACATGAAAACTTCTAGCTGCCAGGGAGAGGTAGGAAATAGCACATTTTTAGTTGGTTCGATTTGTATCCTGAATAAGATTGGGCTTTGCCAATAAGGAAGGGAAGAGTGACTGTCTTCTGATTGTCATTGTTCAACACTTCCTTGTGACCATTGTAGGGCCTTTCCACATGATAAATTTGAATAAATGTAAATCAATATGAGAGGGAAATCATAGGGAAAAAAAGAAACCGCCAAGATAAAGAAGAAGAAAAATGCCGAACGACAGTTTCACTTCTGGAGTTCACTTGGAGTATACAGAGAAGCGTATGCACGTATCTTTGGAAGAAATGACACACACAAGAACACCACATACCAAGTGCACTTGCACATGTCACGACTGAGAAAGTCTCTTTCTGGAGTCCTAGTGGGGCTTAGTTCAGTATTCTCGGTAGTATTGTTGCTCGTATAGTCTCATCTACGCTAGTTTGGCCTGTTTCCCATTTTCTCATATGTGTCTTGTTTTCTTTGTGATATCTAGCTAATTTGCTACACCCAATAGGTAATAATGGATTAATACCATATCTAATCTAAGTAACATACTAAAACAGTGTCACAGGTAATTGAAAGTTAGGCTTTAACATAACGATATGATTGGAAATCAACTTGACAATAAACTATTTGTAAAAAAATAAAATTAAATTAAAAAATAAAATAAAATAAAATGTTAATACCAAAAACAAAAAAACAAAAAAACCATAATGATATAAGTAAATCTCAATTGCTAGAAAGGTCTATGTGAGAAATAACTGTGATGGGTATGATCTTTAGCAACTTTAACGATGAAACAAGGTAATATTCACATTGGTCTGCTTGCTTTGTTCCCGGAGATATCCACCATAGTTGACTTTATCTGAATTCTCTCTTCTGTGCCATAGTCTCACATTTAGGTGGGCTCTTAACAAGTGCCAAACTTTTTATCTGCTGTGTGCAACCATTTATACATCACAATTGAGCAATATCTTTTACTTTCTTTTCCTATGCTCTTATGTATAGAATTCCTAGAAAACATACACAAGCAAATTTTTTCACTTCCTACCCATTCTGTGGACCACCAACCACATGGAATAAAGGTTTCCTGATGATTTGACCTTTTCTGGGAACTCTTTTCCTTGTTCAGACTGTTCCAGAGAACTCACACCACAAAGAAAGCTGTCTTCTCTGAATATGCATGGACCAAGCCCTGAAAAGCCCTGACCTTGAGTTCTCTGACACAGCATCTGCAGCTGGATTATTACAACACACTGATAACTGGTCTCCTGATGTCCAGGTTTTCATTTTTAATTTCTCATCTCCAGGCATTAGAGATTTGTCTGAAACACATCATTTTCCTCTTACTTTATAAACTTAAATGATCTCGGTTGTTTAAAATATGTAAGCACTGTATCAAAAGGTGTTCAAGTCTAGCCTATAAAATCTATTGAGATAATAAATAGATTAGTGGTTGCTTTGGGAGGACGGAAGGATGGGGATTAACAGTAAATGTGCATTAGGTATCTTATTGGGTGATAAAATGTTCTAGACTTATGGTGATGCACAATTTAGTAAATTTGCTTTAAAAATATTGAATCGCTTTTGCTTCTTTTCCACTTGAAATGGGTAAATTCTAGGATATATAAAATATGCCTCCATAAAATTATTTCTTTCCACATGTGCATTACACATTTCTTAATAAGATGATTTCTCAGTAATTGCTGTTTTCTGCTACTTTGAATTGGGACAATTCCTTGGAAAACCATATGGAAGTGGATTTCAATGAACTGGATCAAGGTTTCTTTCAAATCCTTGAGCTGGCTGGAGGGATATGTGGATAAGTAAAGGGGAAATATTAGTGAAGGCCACTTGAGATGAGGGCATAGTTACCTCCTACCCTTCAAGTTCCCTTCCATCTTTCCATGTGCAACTCCTTCAGACTATTCAAGTCTTCTTTACCAGGGAAATTTTCCCAACACAAATTCTGTAAAAACATTTTGAGGCTAATATAAAAATATTGGCAGAGATACTTATGGGACATAGTAACTTCCTCTATCTCCCCTAGCTTTAGGGTTAGAAATTGAAAAAAATAATAGCCCTGAGACAAAATGTGGATTATGGCCTGCAGGCAGAATTATTTCCTCATATTTCCCTGACCTCAAAGTCCGCAGTAGTCTCATCAAGAATCCAGGGCCCAAACTAGGTATCACTAAACCAACTTCCTCTTTTTATGAGAGGAACTTGTCATTGAGATCCCAGGTTATATAAGCAGTGATTTCTAGACTTAATATGTAAAACATAGGTATTTGGACACCAAATGGTATGTTCTTTGCAGGAAAAAAAAATAGATGCTAACAGTATCAGTACACATTGAGCTGTTGATTATGAATTCCTCCAATCTGCTGTCCATTCTTGCTAAACAAAAGAGATAGTCCTGGAGAAGTCCTTGTATTCTTGCTGGATGTGTTCCATGGTGCTGACTTAGAATATGCCCTTGAAGTTCCTGGCCTTTAGAGCTTGCAGGTCATGAAGGAAAAAGTCAGAGATTTACACTATTGTGGGAGAAGGCATCCTGTTTGTCAATGATAATACCGTGGTTCCTGTTAATGATAAGTGAATGGACATGCGGGGACTATAGTGATGAGACATTGAAATAGGTACTTTCAGGGTAGAGTGAACCAACTGAGAGAACTAGAAGTTTCTAGTTCTAGAAAAGAAATTTCTAGAAAGAAATTTCATAATCTTATAACCATTTATCTCCAGTTGCAGGTCAGACAGAAAGGATAGGTACAGTGGCCTGCCAGAAGACCATGACTATTTTTCTCTATTCCTTTAGCTCATATAGAACTCTCAGAAGTCATTCCTGGATATCTACATGGTTCAAAATTATCTTTGCTTTAGAGCTTTGTGTCAGATCATCCATTGTCTTTTTATTAAGAAAAATAAAACATTTTGCTAAGCAATATCTACAATAGCCATGAGCAATGCTTTTCGCTTGCTTTTCTTTCTCATTCTACCTGATATTTTTTTCCTTCTAGCACTTCAGAACATAAAAGCATGTTCCATAGAACTATACAAATGATAAATATCATCCCCATTCCTCTTGCTCCTCATCTCTTTGCTAAACCTCTGAAAGTGCAAGGTACCATTTTACACTGGCACTCTGTGCATTGCTCGTTCTACACATCTTCCCTGTTTCTGAGAGAAACACAGGAAAATAACAGGGCATCTTCTGGGACCATTATGTGTCTGGGGGAAAAAATATCCAGAGGTTGTCTATAACCTTTAACAGTGCATTGTCCACAGGCAGGGGGTGTTGAAAGAGCTGTCTTTCTTGATTAGGAGGTACTTTCATTTGAATGGTCTCATATGTTCTCTTCTACACACAAGTGGCACTTATACTCCATTATGACTGTGACTATTGGGTTGTAACAATAAATATGATTTTATTTTGTTGAACAATTCTCATCGTTGCCAATATTGATTCTTTTTGATAGTACAGAACGGCACAATATGAGATATTTGGAAGAGGGTGATTAAATATATACACAGCTGTTTGGCTCTATTATATTCACTTATAAAAAGAAAAGACAAAATGTAAGAAATAAAAGACAAAAAGTAAATGTGAGAAGACAGGAAAGCGCAGATAAAAGCATCAAGATAAACACAGTATGAGGCATGTCCAATGTCGAAAAGCTTCAAAGAAGAATGGTTTAAATAATAGCTCTTATTTTATAACTTACACAGATATTTACTATTTTCCTTCTTAGAGAGGTTAATGTTATGTTAAATTAAACTATCTGGAATGTCAGCAAAGTTATTTTTAACCTCAAAGGAAGAAACATTGATTTATAAACTTAATTATCCAAATGTTTGCTTTTATAAATTTATAAACTTTTCAATATTTTCTTGCCACCTAATCTAATATTAGGAAACAATGGCTGATTTTATATTTTACAATTGCAAAATTACTTTTCAAAAAGAGGCAGTATAATTTGGTGTGAATGTGTTTTCTACCATACAGTGAGAAGAAAAATCAGAGTGGGTAAAGGCCATTCCACTGAGAGAGGCATGGTTTTGCTTATGAAAGCATAAAACTTCTCAACCTTATTGCTTTCATAAGTATGATTCCATCATAAAACTGATTAGAAGATATGTTGTGAATAATTTGTAAAACCTCTTTTTATTTCTTTAGTCCTAGAGAACATTTGTCACAGGTGCATTTGCTATTATCTATTCTGCTTTATTTTTATTTATCATTTTCATACACACTTTTTGGAAATGACTTTGAGTTTCATGGTTAGATCACTTAGTGGAAGTTCACTGGATACATTCCAAATTGTAATTACTTTGCTTAATTGAAACACATTTACATTTGTACTGGGTGGCATTTTCTTACACCACAGATAATAGTTCAGTTTTTCTCTTTCAAGTAAACCTCCTTCCCCAACCAAGCACACACACCTACAACAAGTAGCTGAGCTGTGACTACCTACTGCTTATAATTACCAGCAAAATAGAGAATAATCACAGATTCTCTCTTTCCTGCAGTGTTCCTAAGGAACACTTCAATCTTAGGGAGAAAAATATGTTTGGCAGAATTTGGAAATAATGAATTGTCAAGATGCCATACATAAAGTGAAAGTAAGTTTCCATTTTACTTCAAAATATGTAAGTACTTTTTGTGAGGTGCATTCAGAGTGATAGTTTAAAAATATTTCCTATAAGCAAATATGACACACTGCCATTTGACATTTAACATAACATATGGAATAATATATATTCCCTAAAAGATAAGGAAGGAAAACAACCTTTCTGGGCATATGCGTTTATGGCTTAAAATTTTATATTTTACATGAAAAAAGAAACATGTAAATTATTACCCAAGAAGATGGCAATAGACAACACAATCAAAATCATAATCAAATAAGTGCAAAATTTAAATGTACAATTCAATTTGAATAAAACCAACTCTGCTGAGGATTTGTTCTTATGTGGATGCCACTGACAGTCAATTTCAACACTATCTCTGTTACATTTCATAATAACATTTTAAAGTTGTTGCAACCAACATCTTATAACTGAAAATAATGAAGCTCAGGATGTTCAAATTCATGTTTAATTAAAAACTTAAGAGTCAGGGTCAGTTCTATTAGTTCAAAGTCTGTGTTATTTTTACTACATTGTATCAAAACTGGTCCCGTTGTTATCTACGCAATTCCTCCCAACCTCAGTTGAAGGACATTGATCCATGTTACTGCATAGATATTGGTTGTGTGTTTGAAAAGGTTGGTTACATGGGGACTTAAAAGTACAAGATATGCATAAACCAAATATTTAAAATAAAACCTATTAACTTTCTAAGTCCAAGACCCTATCTTTAGGTATAGTTCCAAGAAAAATTTCATGATTTCTTTTTGACCTAAACCATATGAATAAAACATTGTGTAAAATTTCAAATATTTGTTTCTTCAAAATGGACTGAGAGAAAAAAGAATACTTGAGAAGAAGTTTCAATGTATAATCTTTTGAATTTTGTGATTTATTTCTCCTAATACATGTTGACTGTCTTAAACTCACCAAATTTGGCAGCCTAATTTTTCAGCAATGACTTCTATTTGGAGTTCTCAAAACCATCAATTTAAATGTAACTGGATCATTAAAAGTAATTGCATTTATATATCACTAGTCTAATTTCATTGGTGTGTTTAATATTTAACTTATAATAATAAGATAACTTTCATAAACAGATGTAGAAAAAACAAATGACTCTTGGTAGGCATGCAAGTTGAATTATTAGCAGAAAAATTGCATAGATATATAAAAATGTTAACCATGAGCATTTAATTTACTATGATTATCAACTGATATACTTACAGAGGGAATAACACCAGTCTATCTAGTGAATCAGTTAACTAGAGGTCAGTTCACTGAACTATATAGAATATGGTAATATAAAAAATGATTTCATTAGCCTAATGCATTTTTAGGTGTTCATTTTATTCTCTATATTAATTATTAATGCTAACAGGTATTTAACTAACATCATGGAGTTAATATACGCAATAGTTTAAAGAAAGAAGATAATTAGTATATGTTGAGTACCTCCTATTTGTCAATCTTTTCTTTAGACATTATCTAATTTTATACTTATGCTCAGAGAAAATATTAGTATCTTTAGCTTGAGCAAATGGTGGCTCAGTAAGGAAAGTCATAAAACCAGAAAGTTCAGAATTAGAGTATATGCTACTTTTGCACTAAAAGCACTAAAATTTCAACAGGTGTTTTTCTAATATTTACTTTGTTCTAAGTATTTCTCTAGGTGGATTGACAGTAGTAAGAATGACTACAAAGACTTTGCTTAGTGGAGGCTGATTTTCAGGGTAAAATCAGAAATTAAACAAGTTAAAGAAATATGATAATTATAGATAGTAAAGAGTGCAAAAGAAAAAATACACTGTGATATAATAAATTTTGAGTAGAACAGGTGATAATACATAAGGTAGATTCTTAGAATTAAAAAAAATGTTTAAATAATGAAAATAATGTTTATTGTATTGAAATCTTTGTTTTAAAAATATTATTAGAGTTATTAATAACATTAACAAAAATTTCACTACTTAAATACATTTTAATACATATTACCTTCTCAGTTAATGAGTATAAACAAGTGACTTCAAATTTCTTAATGTAATATAGTCAAATAAACACTATTTTATTTTATTTTAAATATTTTTATTTACTTCTAGGAGAGAGAGAGAGACAGCGTGAGCAGGGGAGGGTCAGAGGGAGAGGGAGACACAGACTCTGAAATAGGCTCCAGGCTCTGAGCTGGCAGTCAGCACAGAGCCCGACGCGGGGCTCAAACCCACGAACCGGGAGATCATGACCTAAGTGAAAGTCGGACGCTTAACCGACTAAGCCACCCAGGCGCCCCACTATTTTATTTTTTTTTAAAGATTATCTATTTATTTTGATAGAGACAAAGATTGCACAAGTTGAGGAAGGGCAGAGAGAGGGAGAGAATCCCAAGCAGGCTTAGAGTTGTCAGCACAGAACCCGAGGTCGGCCTCAAACCTATGAAACTGTGAGATCATGATCTGAGCAAAATCAGGAGTTAGAGGCTTAACAGACAGAGCCAGGCAGGTGCCCCAAATAAACACTATTTTGATTTGTGCCAAAATTGGAAGCCTTATTTTATGTGATACAGTGATTTATAATAAGAAATATATTTTTGGTCTTTGTTCTCATTTCTGGCAGAGCTACTAAAGCCCTTAGGTTAGAATATCCTAAATAAAGAGAGATACAAAGATATCTTCTGTTATATTAATGAGGTGACTTTTGGACCCCACCTAAGGAGGGAAAGTTGCCAGGGGAACCAACCACGTGATTAGAGGGTTTGAACTTTCTGTCCTACCGTGACCTCCCAGAAGGCAAGAGGGGAACGGGACTAGACTTTGAATGAATCACCACTGGGTAAAGATTTAACCAGTCTTGACTATGTAGTGAAGGCTCCATTTAAAAATTAAATAAATAAATAAGGAGAGAGAGTTTGAAAAGTTTCTAGGTCATGAACACTTGGAGATGTGGGTAAATAGTGCACTGGGCAAGGGCAAGGAAGCTCTGCACATTGCCCCACACCTTGCCCTTGCCCCACACCTTGCCCTTGCCCCACACCTAGCCCTTGCCCCACACCTTGCCCTTGCCCCACACCTTACCTATGTATCTCTTTCATCTGGCTGCTTCTGAATTATGTTTTCATAATAAAGGGTTAATTTAGTGAGTCACAGAACTCAGCAAAATTAATTACACTTAAGGAGGGGCTATGGGAATCTCTGATTTATAGCCAGTTGGTCAGAAATATATATACACACAATGGAATTGGTATCAGAACACCTAAAGAGTTTTATATTGAAATTTGTGATTGATAACTTCAGATAGAAATTATGCTTCTAGTAACTATTTATAGAATGCTTTAATGGATAACTAGGAAATTAAGGATTGAACAAATTACTAACCACATTTTTAGGGTACCATATGGAACTTAAAATATTTTGTCTAGTGTTAGGCAGTGTCTTCTATTTGAATTATAGGACACTGATTCTGAAAAACTTTCATTATTATTATTAGAAAGTACAATAAATCAAAAAGAAGGAACTCCTGTCACATAAGGTAGATGAACCTCAAGGACATTAAATTAAGTGAAATTGAAATGAGACAGTCATTAAAAACCAAATACTGTATGATTCCTCTTATATGAGGTGTCTAAAAAGGTCAATTTTTTTTCTTTTTTTTTCGAGAAAGAGAATGCCAAGTGAGGGAGGAGCAGAGGGAGAGAAAGAGATAAAGAATTCAAGCAAGTTCTATTAGTGCAGATCATAATGTGGGGCTTGATCTCATGACTGGATCCTACAATTCTGGATCATGACCTAAGCCAAAATTAAGAGTCAGATGCTCAACTGATGAGCCACTCAGGTGCTTCTAAAGGAGTCAATTCTTAGAAACAGAAAATAAACTGGTGGTTATCACAGGAAAAATGCTTAGTTTTGTCTAATGGGTATTAACGTTCATATTTGCAAGATAAAATATTTTAGATCTTTGTTTCACAACAATGGGAATACACTTAACACTACCAAACTGTACAATTAAAATGGATTAAGATGGCACATTATGTCCTGTTCAAAAAAAATTGTTACATGTAAAAATAAATGTAATGAAACTAAAGCAAAAGAAAAAAATATAGTAAAAATCATAACTATGCAAATAAATCCTGGACTTAAATCCATAATAACTGAAGAGAGGTGAGAAAATAACACTGGTAACAGAATATTTTTCTCTTGGCCAAATGTTTATATCAGACCTACACTATAATCTATTTATTAGAATTCAATTACATACATAACAAATTTGAAATGCCTCTTGCTTGCCATTCTTAGAAATTTTATTCATTATTATTCTTAATAATATATTTATGTGATACATTTCTGTTTGAAATTTTTAATGCTTTTTTAAAAATTTATTTCTGAGAGAGACAGTGTGAGCAGGGGAGGGTCAGAGAGAGAAGGATATATGGAATCTGAAGCAGGCTCCAGGCTCTGAGCTGGCTGTCAGCACATAGCCAGATGTGGGGCTCGAACCCACGAACCATGAGATCATGATCTGAGCCGAAGTCTGATGCTTAACCGACTGAGCCACCCAGGTGCCGCTATGTGATACATTTCTAAGAATTAGTAAGAGCTTAAAATTACTGATATCTATTATATGTACATCTACTAATATCTCCAGTATGTAAGATCTCTGCTATATATACTGGTTAACTTATGCCAAAAGAGACATGCGAGAAATCTATCGGGTAGGTCACAGAATCAGTAGGAAGGCTGGTGACCGGGTTCAGGACAGAGGCTAAAGGACAAGGCAGAGAGAAGAGAAGAACACTACTTGAGCACATAGCTTAGAATAGCAATGCTTTTTGCTGCCAGTGCTGCTGTTGCTGTGGTGGCCCTGATGAATCTGGCCTCTTATTTCCTTTTTTTAAAAAATTTTATTTATTTTATAGTTTATTGTCAAGTTGGTTTCCATATAACACCCAGTGCTCATCCCCACAAGTGCCCTCCTCCATGCCCATCGCCCCCCCCCCACTCCCATTAGCCCTCGGTTTGTTCTCAGTATTCAAGAGTCTCTCATAGTTTGCCTCCCTCCCTGTCCCCAACTATTTTTCCCCTTCCCCTCCTCCATCATCCTCTGTTAAGTTTCTCCTGTTCCACTTGTAAGTGAAAACATATGATATCTGTCCCTCTCTGCCTGACTTATTTCACTTAGCATAACACCCTTGAGTTCCATCCATGTTGCTACAAATTCTGGCCCCTTATTTCCATTCCACTGGAGTTTTAGTTTTATTCCAGCTATAGTTCCAGAAAAAAATCATTGATAAATATGTCTGTCTCTGAGACTATTTTCTAAAAGTTTTTTTAATTTTTTTAATGTTTTATTTATCTCTAGGAGAGAGAGAGAGAGACAGCGTGAGCAGGGGAGGGTCAGAGAGAGAGGGAGTCACAGACTGAAACAGACTCCAGGCTCTGAGCTGGCAATCAGCACAGAGCCCAACGTGGGGCTCGAACCCACGAACCGCGAGATCATGACCTAAGCGAAAGTCAGACTAAGCCACCCAGGCGCCCCCATTTTCTGAAAGTTTTACATTGACCCAGCACCTTCAGAATCCATCTTGAATAATATCTCAAGGAATTTCAACAAGCTGCTAAAATATAATTATTTTAGAGAGATAAGACCTTCCCTCCTAAGTTATTACTATTATTGTTATCATTATTGAAGTATAGTTGACATATGATATTATATTGGTTTTAGGTGTACAAATAGTGATTTGACACATATATTATAAAATGTTCACCATAAGTCTAGTCATCATCTGTTACTATACAAAGTTATTACAATATTATTAACCATATTCCTTTTGTTATAATTTACTTTTCCCTAATTTACTTACTTTATAACATGAAGTTTATACCTCCAAGTCCCCTTTACCTATTTTCCCTGTCCCCTAACCCCGTTTTAGGTTTCTGTTATTTAAAAAACAAAAACAAAAAACTGTTCCTTCATATGAGTCCTGGAATGTGAAGTTACCAGCTTGGGACAGGGAATTGTGGACAGGAAACTCCATTAACCAGGGATGTCCGAGAATCTTCAAGTCAGCAGAATAATCTTTCAGCAAGAAGGATAAGCTAATTTGGGTTTCAAAATACTTCAAGCTTCTTTAATCTCCCATATATCCCATTTTTATTAATCAGTATTCAATTCCCTCTCCACAAATCCTTACATATCACGTGAGAGATCTAATGAGTCTGGTAATTATTTTATTTTTGTAATTTGACAATTTCCTGGAGCAAATGTTAGCTTCTTTTACCTAGACTCTTTGAATGTTTTTAAAAGGAAAGGAGGGGGAGGGGGAGGAGGGGAGGGAGAGGAGAAGAAGAAGGAGGAGGAGGAAGAGGGGGGAGGGGAGGGGAGGGGGGGAGGAGGAGGAGAAGGGGGAGGGGAGGAGGAGGAGGAGGAGAAGGAGAAGAAGAAGAAAGGAACTGAGAATGGGCTTCTGTTTCAATCTCTACTGTGAACTAC
The DNA here is from genome assembly GCA_017311185.1 of Proteles cristata cristata. NCBI lineage: Eukaryota > Metazoa > Chordata > Mammalia > Carnivora > Hyaenidae > Proteles > Proteles cristata. Next base: position 1,698,408 of record JAESUZ010003082.1, read on the forward strand.
AATTTAGGTTTCTGATCTTATCATTCTTATAAAGTATGATGGAAATGATGGGAAATGATAATTTTAGCTTCCTCCTGCTATTTGGAACTGGCTGATCCCCACCCAGATACCAAAGACTTTTGCCCCCCATGCCCTGCACTGGGTACTTTATGTCAGGTGACCATACTAATAGATTAGAGTTCACTCCCCTCTGTATGCTGCAGGATCACATATCTCTGTCTTTAATACTGATTTGGGTGTTCCTTTTTTTCAGTCCCCAAAATGCCAGAGACAAAGCCCAGATTTCTCTATATCCCTGGAGGTTTGTTCTTAGAAACCACTTCAATTTCTATACTAGTCATGGTTTGTAGTTACAAATAATCCAGAAACAAATTAAACAGAAAAAGAGGATTTTTTGGAAGGGTTTCAGGTCAACCATGCATAGAACATGTAGGAAAGCTAGAGAACTAAGCTTGAGCAACAGCCAAGGTAGGCGAGGCACAGTCAGTATGGTTCCACAGGGACAATATGCATCCCATGGAGCTGTGAACCAGCTGGATGTTGGCCATTGCCTCTGGAACTGCTGTCACTGAAGGCTGAGCCTTTCTTGTATTCACTGTATTGGTCTTATGATTCCATTTCATTGTGTATGCCTTTCAGATTTACTTAAGTATGTACACTTGCTAATTAGAAAGGATACCATTTAATCATGACTTATTATGTACTATGTGCTAGATATTTGCTGGCTTTTTATATTCATAGCTTATCTAAATATGACTGTCAGGTTTGAATTGTCCTCATTCTGAATAAGAGGAAATTTGACCCAAAATTTAAGTAATTTTCATAAAAACCTTATAACTGATATTGGTGTAGCTATCTTTGAACTCTGGTTCTGTCAGACTCCTAAATTCATGGTCTCTCAGCTCACCTCCTCCACCACTGACCATATTCCCTGGCTTATTTTTATTTTTGTTTTTAGAAGTAAACTGGCTTTCATGGTGGTTTTGTACTACAGCCCAAGACAAATGCTTGTGTTTGCTTTGGTTTTAAGCCAGTCCTGCTTGTGTCTACTGCTGTCGATTATGGATGATACTATGTTCTGCCTAGGTGCAAATGTTCAGGAACAAACTAGTTTAAAACATAAGCAACAGGCATCAAAAATGTTATTAGGGAAATTGTACAAAGCCCAACTAATTTCTTCCAAATGCCTGCTACAGTTCTGGGAAAAGTAGTTGGGTTTTATTTACTCTGCCTTTCTTTCTAATCAGGAAATACTGTTGGATATAAATACATATAATTTTGGTCCCATGAGGAAAAGTATTAAATTGGTAGGATGAAGGAGAAGACTAAGACTTGAATATTTGCAAGAGAATGCTAGAATAACTTTCACACAAAATAAAACAAGCCCAGATCTTTAAGTGCCCATGTAGGGTAATCAAAATACATGTGATGGTCAAGTGTACAATGATCCATAGGCAAGACAATGTACTCAGCTCAAAGGTTATAGACTTCATCTGTCCCAAAGGTTTACAACTTCATTTTGTGGAAATTTAATTTAACTGAAACAGGCAAAACAGAGAAACAGAAAAAAAAAAAAGGAGAAGAAGAAAATAAATGGTAAAGATGGAAAGTTCAACTAATCTTGCTTTTACTAAAAAAAAAAAAAAAAAAAGAATCCACCTTTTATTACATGCTATTTCAATTATTAGCACTTTAGTGTACCAAAATATATTTGCTTTGCAAATTCATTCTCTCCTCTAATAAGATCTGGACCTTTTAAAAAATACTGTTAGATAAACACCATAGTAACTATGTAAGAAAGATCATGAACTATTTGTAGTAATACATACTAAGTTTGACCTCTACCACTGACAAGCAAAGTGATCCTGACTGGTCCTTAAACTTAGTTTCTGCATTATGCCATTGGGTTTGTTAAAAAGATTAAATGAGATAATACTTGTAAAATACTTATATTGCTTTATGACATAGTGTTAGGGCTTCTCAATAAATGTTAGCTGTCATCATCACCATCATTATATTATAAGAATAATTAAATTAACCATTTAAAGCCAATTGCCAACATCATTATTTAATGACTAACCACTGAAACAGTAGATAGAACCAAGATAAGTTCTATCTGCAGTCTTGTTAACAAAGAACTGAGGCATGAAACAAAAATCAGAGTGTTAATCAGTACAGTTAGAAAAAAAACAGTTTCATTATTAGCAGAAAATAGAGAATCAAGAAGAATAAGGTGCTTTCATAAGTATCCATAAATAAACCAGTTTAACAGAATTTTTATCAATTCAGAAAAATAACTCATTGTTTAACTTGGTTAAAATATATTAATGGAATAATTTTCATAGAAATTATTAATAGCCCCTGGGGAGAGGGCAACTATTGGAGAAATAGATTTTGCTTTATTTGTATTATTTTCTTTTTGAAAATAAGAATTTAATTTGGGGACTCCGAAAGAAGAATAGAAGGAAAGTCTAATCCATGAATGTTGAAGGGACATAATAGAAGTTTATTAATAATAGTTTAATATGGGGGCGCCTGGGTGGCTTAGTCGTTAAGAGTCCGACTTTCGCTTAGGTCATGATCTCGCGGTTCGTCGGTTCGAGCCCTGCGTTGGGCTCTGTGCTGACTGCCAGCTCAGAGCCTGGAGCCTGTTTCAGTCTGTGACTCCCTCTCTCTCTGGCCCTTCCCTGCTCATGCTGTCTCTCTCTCTCTCTCTCTCTCTCTCCTAGAAATAAATAAAACATTTAAAAAACAAAAAACCCCACAATACATGAAAACTTAAAATTAAAAAAAAAAATAGCTTAATATGATTCTAGACCAGACTGAAAAAAGACAATAACAACTTTCCAGGACAAATAAAGATAGTAGCAATAGTAATGAATCAACATAAAACATTGAATACCAAAAATAATTTGCAAAGTAAGGGGGTAAAACTAGTATACAAAGAGATTTGGAAAGAGTATACATTATGTTTAAAAAACTACTTTTGGAAAAACTGAAGCTATCTTAGATACCACCTACTTTATGCTTCCAAAGAAATTGGAGATGTAACAATAAAATAAGAAAAAAAAACACCATGAGATAACTGAATAAAGGGAAAGAAAACTTTTTGAGTAAAAGCAAAAGAAGGAGAAAACTATGATCAACTTCCCAGATGTCAGAATATATCAAAATGATGTAGCTCAAGAGAGTCTTGCTATAAAGGGGGGATAGACCTTAATGTACTAGAAATTCATTTATCTCAAAAAAGTTAAGAAGCAACATAGAGAATGTTATACAGTTGATATATAAGTCCAATTTGAAGAAGGAGAATAAAATGAAAATTTACATCTTTCTACCAAGATAAATAAACATGAAATAATCACAGACTCAACTGCTCATGGACCCTTCCCCGGTTATATCTGCCTCTTTGCCAAAAGCCATCATTATTCTAAATTTTGTGAAAATTATCTCTCCCTTTCCTTTTTTTTATTTACTGTGTTAGCACTAAATATATATCATAAAGCAACTATGATTATGTTTTCTTAGGGTTTTTTGCTTTGCTATAAATGAAATTGCATTCTGTGTATATTTCAATGACTTACAGTATTATTCAAACTTGTGATTTTGAAATTCATACATGCTGATGTATGTAGCATCCATTTGTCCATTTTTCATTTCTTTATGTATTCCACTGCATGAATACTCCACAATTCACTCATCCCTTCTTTTGTTGGATGGAAATTCACATTCTTTCTAGGTTTCTTTTTGTTGTTACTATCCACTCCCACCCACCCCCACACACACACACACAAGAAAGAATACACACTTCCTAGATAATATCATTTACCACCTCTCTCTCACTTAATGGCCTCCAATTTTCCACTCTATCTCCTATATCATCAGTCTCCTCATGCCCACCCTAAGTGATATGCCCATCACCATACAAATATACTGTAATATCTCCCATACTTAAAAGTACCTTTTTAAAATCCCACATCCTTTGATCCAGATGCTGCTCCATTATTCTGTTTTTTTCTATACAAAATTTTCCATAAACAGTTGTCTATAGGTACTGTTGTCTGGTACCTCTCTGCTTTTATCTCTTCAACTGATTCTGGTCAGGCTTTTGCTCTCATTTCTCCAATGAGCCTGCTTATGAATGTCACCATGACATTAGGTCTTGTGGCCAATTCTCACATTTTATCCTGTCCCACTGGCAGAATTTGTTCTAGTTGGTCATTCCCTCATTCATAAAACACTGTCTTCATTATTATTCCATGTCACACTTTCTGGGGTGCATATTTAACTTTGCTATTACTCAGTAACTTTTAATTTCTTTCCAACTTCTACAAGTTGGGACATTCTAGGACTCAGTCCTTGCCCTTTTCTCTCCTTTATTTTTATTTTCTCTATGTCTTTATACAGGCACATGGTTCTAATTGTCACTGATACACCAAGAATCTCCAACTGTATGTCTTCAGTCTAGACTACTTCTCATTGACTTTAAGACTCATATATTTAAGTAACTTGACAACATTTCTCATTCAATGTCTAATAGGCAATTAGAATGTAGTATGTATAGAGGGGGGGCAAGATGGCGGAGAAATAAAGAGCTCCGTACTTGCACTCGCGCCCATACATCACACAGAAAAGATCTGAAGCCATTGGAAACCTTACAAAACCTGAGAGACTGGGAGAAAAAGGACGCAGAATCCACTGAGAAAGCCTTCTAATGTGAGTGCGAAACGGGGAAGATAAAATCGGGCCAGGATCGGAGACTCCAGGGTGGGAGGCGATCCCCCTCTACCCTCTACGGGGAGTGAGACGGGAAAAGGAGAGTCCAAGACAGAAAAACCTCCGCTCGTGGGGGAAAAAACCTCCGCTCGGTGCATAGAAAGACCATACTTGCCAAATTCCTGCACACCAGGTCCCCTAGCGCCAACTGGTCCTGGGGGGGCTGAGCACACAAACTGCTTCTTTGTGCCGCTCCTGGAGGTTGGATTTCAGAGCGGCGGCGGGGCGCCTGCCACCATTGTAGCTCCAGGGCGGCTGGGACCCCTGAAAGAGCCACGCAGACACCGGGCATCCGTGCTCCAGGCTGGCTTGAACTCGAGAGGGAAGGCAAAGAGCTAAAAACTGGGAAATTTGCCTGTGAGTTCATGTTTCGGGTGACGAGCCATAGAGAGACCCGGTTTTCCTCACTCCAGCGGGCTCAAGCTACGCAGACCTGGCAGGCAAGCCCCCGCGCATGTGCGCCAGCCCGACCCAGAGAAGGAAGCAGCGATTCTGACTCCGCCCCCAGAGCTCAGCAGGGAGCCTGGAATAGCCCGAGGGGGTTGTCTGGGAAGGTGTGTCTAAGGCAACTTCAGCGGGGGGCGCGGACTGGCATTTGGAGATTGGAACTGGCCTGGGTTGAAGAGTGCAACCAACTTCGGCTGCGTCCCCGGAATGGGGAGTTGACATGCCAAAAAAAAAAAAAGAGAGCTGCAGCGCGGGGTTCAAGAAGGGACTGGAGCACCGTCACTCTCCTCCCCACAATCGCCAAGGTAGAACCCCCGCCTGAGGCATCGGATCACACCACGCCCATCCCTGCCTGAGAGGTGCCCTCCTCCCTTTTTCTTTTCCTTTTCCTTTTTTTTTTCCTTTTTTTTTTCTTTTCTTCTTTCTTTTTTTTCCTTTCTTTTTTTTTTTTCTTCTTCTTTCTCTTTTCTCGCTTTTTTCCCCAAAACACTGACCTGATTAACTCTGGTCGCCAGCTTGCTTAAACAATCACAACAAGTCCATTCTGTAAATGTAAATTCTACACCTACCGACTTTTTCAGCTATTTCTCTCAGGAGTAATTAGACTATATAGTTTCTCTGGATAATTCCAGCATCCTTCTCTCACCTATCCAACCATATTCTATATGAAGCTTTTTGAAAAAAGCTTCTTATCCCTTCTGCCTGTTCATTCTATTTCCAAATTTGCCTCGTCTCGCCCTGCCTTCTCTTTTTCTCTATGCTCTTCAACCAGCACTGCATACACACGGCTATTTAACTGTAGCTGGGAAATTCAGATATATGCTTTAAACCGTTCTTTGTCCATCGGTTTTCTTCTTTTTTCCTTTTCTTTTCCCCTTTTTGACCCTTTTATGTGTTTTAGGCTCCCTATTATTCGCCCTCCCTCCTCCGTCTTTTCTATTAACTTTTTCGTTTTCCCCCTCGCTTTGCATGTTAGTTGAATCAGCCTGTGTGTTTGTGTACTCCTGCTCCCTGTGTGTTTGTCTGTCTGTTTTCTTTTCCAGGGCTACCTCAAGAAACAAGCTAGAGTACACAAGGTGAAGAGTCCCAAATATCACTACGAATAGGAAAATAAAATAACTAAAGTCTCAACAAAAGAGACCGAGGGATACCATTCAAAAAACAATCTCTGAAAGGATAGGCCCTGGAAAGTCAAAGAGTCTTCTTGGATATAGCAGCACTCATAGAAACAGAGAGCATAACAGGTCTTTAAAACCAACAAGAGCCGGAAAGCTAACTAAAATGACGAAACGAAAGAGCTCTCCTCCAAAGAAACTCCAAGTAGAAATGACAGCTAATGAACTGCTCAAAACAGATATCAGCAGCATAAGTGAACAAGATTTTAGAATAATAATGGTAAAATTAATAGCAGGGCTTGAAACAAATATAGGGGACATCAAAGAAACTATGGCTACAGTCAGAATGGAAAATAAAAATAGGCATGAAGAATTAAAAAATGCGATAAATGAGATACATAATAAATTAGAGGCCTCCAATGCACGGCTTGAAGAGGCAGAAAGGAGAATAAGTGATTTAGAAGACACCATTATAGAAAAACAAGAAGCTGACAAAAAAAAAAAAAGAGACAAACTGATCCAGGAACAGGAAAGAAGAATTCGAGAGCTCAGCGACACAGTCAAATGCAACAATATCCGTATCATAGGAATCCAAGAAGACGAAGAGAGAGGGAAAGGTGCTGAAGGAGTCCTGGAACAAATTATAGCAGAGAACTTACCCGACCTGGGGAAGGAAGTCAATGTGGAAATACAAGAGGCTCAGAGGACTCCCCTCAGATGTAACTTGAATCGATCTTCTGCACGACATATCATCGTAAAAATGGCAAAACACAAGGACAAAGAGAGAATTTTGAAAGCAGCTAGGGAGAAAAGGGCCCTCACATACAAAGGGAAACCTATCAGAGTGGTGACAGACCTATCTACTGAAACGTGGCAGGCCAGAAAGGAATGGCAAGAGATCTTCAATGTGATGAACAGTAAAAATATGCAGCCAAGAATCCTCTATCCAGCAAGCCTGTCATTCAAAATAGAAGGAGAGATAAAAACCTTTCCAAACAAACAGAAACTGAAAGAATTTGTCACCACGAAGCCAGCCCTACAAGAAATCCTGAGGGGGATGCTCTGAAGGAAAGGTTGCAAGGAACAAAGATACCAGAGACATCACCACAAACATGAACCCTACAAAAGATACAAAGACTCTAAACTCACATATTTCAATAATAACACTGAATGTAAATGGGCTGAATGCTCCAGTCAAAAGACATAGGGTAGCAGAATGGATTAAAAAACAAAATCCATCTATATGCTGTCTACAAGACACTCATTTTAGACCGGAAGATACCTTCAGATTAAAAGTAAGGGGATGGAGAAATATATATCATGCTACAGGAAATCAAAAGAAAGCCAGAGTAGCGATACTTATATCAGACAAACTGGACTTTAAATTAAAGACAATCACAAGAGATGAAGAAGGGAATACATAATAATTACAGGGTCCATCCATCAGGAAGAACTAACAATCATAAATGTCTATGCACCGAATATGGGAGCACCAAAATATCTAAAACAATTAATCACAAACAGAAACAAGCTTATAGGTAAGAATGTGCCAATAGCAGGGGACTTTAATACTCCAATTACAGCAATGGATAGGTCATTCAGACAGAAAATCACTAAAGAAATAATGGACTTGAAAGACACATTGGACCAGATGGACCTGACGGATATATTTAGAACTTTACATCCTGAGGCCAGGGAATTACTTTCTTCTCAAGTGCGCATGGCACATTCTCCAAGATAGATCACATACTGGGACGTAAAGCAGCCCTCAATAAATATAAAACAACAGAGATCATACCATGCACACTGTCAGATCACAATGCTTTGAAACTTGAAATCAATTACAGGAAGAAGTCTGGAAAACTTCCAAAAACATGGAGGTTAAAGAACACCCTTCTAAAGAATGAATGGGCCAATCAGGCAATTAGAGATGAAATTAAAAATATATGGAAACAAATGAAAATGAAAACACAACAATTCAAAATCTATGGGATGCGGCAAAGGCAGTCCTAAGAGGAAAGTACATTGCTCTCCAGGCCTATTTCAAGAGATTAGAAAAAGCGCAAGTCCAAAATCTAACAGCTCACCTAAAGGAACTAGAGGCAGAGCAACAAGAACGCCCTAAACCCAGTAGAAGAAGAGAAATAGTAAAAATTAGAGCAGAAATTAACATAGAGACCAAAGAAACAATTGAACAGATCAATGAAACCAAGAGTTGGTTTTTTGAAAAAGTAAACAAAATTGAGAAACCTCTAGCCAGACTTATCCAAAAGAAAAGAGAGAGCACCCAAATAGACAAAATCATGAATGAAAATGGACTTATTACAACCAACCCCTCAGAAATACAAGCAATTATCAGGGAATACTATGAAAAATTATATGCCAACAAATTGGACAACTTAGAAGAAATGGACAAATTCCTAAAGACACACTCACTACCAAAATTCACACGGGAAGAAATAGAAAACCTGAACAGACCCATAACGAGTGAAGAAATTGAATCAGTGATCAAAAATCTCCCAACAAATAAGAGCCCTGGACCTGATGGCTTCCCTGGGGAATTCTACCAGACATTTAAAACAGAATTAATCCCAATTCTTCTCAAGCTATTCCAAAAAATAGAAAGCGAAGGAAAACTCCCGGACTCATTTTATGAAGCCAGCATCACACTGATTCCCAAGCCAGACAGAGATCCAGCAAAAAAAGAGAACAACAGGCCAATATCCTTGATGAATATGGATGCAAAAATTCTCAACAAGATCCTTGCAAATCGAATCCAACAGCATATAAAAAGAATCATCCACCAAGATAGAGTGGGATTCATTCCTGGGTTACAGGGTTGGTTCAATATTCGCAAATCAATCAATGTGATCCATCATATCAATAAAAGAAAAGATAAAAACCATATGATCCTGTCAATAGATGCAGAAAAAGCATTTGACAAAATACAGCATCCCTTCTTAATAAAGACTCTCGAGAAAGTTGGGATAGAAGGAACCTACTTAAACATCATCAAAGCCATCTATGAGAAGCCTTCAGCTAACATCATCCTCAACGGGGAAAAACTCAGAGCTTTCCCCCTGAGATCAGGAACACGACAGGCATGCCCACTTTCACCACTGCTGTTTAACATAGTGCTGGAAGTCCTAGCATCAGCCATCAGACACCAAAAGGAAATCAAAGGCATCAGAATTGGCAAAGAGGAAGTCAAACTTTCACTCTCTGCAAATGACATGATACTCTACATAGAAAACCCGACAGACTCCACCAGAAGCCTACTTGAACTGATCCAAGAATTCAGCCAAGTTGCAGGGTACAGAATCAATGTACAGAAATCGGTTGCATTTTTATACACCAACAATGAAGCAACAGAAAGAGAAATCAAGAAACTGATCCCATTCACAATTGCACAAAAACCATAAAATACCTCGGAATAAACCTAACCAAGGATACAAGAGATCTGTATGATGAAAACTATAGAAAACTTATGAAGGAAATTGAAGAAGACACAAAGAAATGGAAAAACATTCCATGCTCATGGATAGGAAGAATAAATATAGTTAAGATGTCATTACTACCTAAGGGACTCTACACATTCAATGCAATTCCAATCAAAATTGCACCAGCATCCTTCTCAAAACTAGAACAAACTATCCAAAAATTTGTATGGAACCACAAAAGACCCCGAATAGCCAAAGTAATCCTGAAAAATAAAACCAAAACGGGAGGGATCACCATCCCAGACTTTAGCCTCTACTACAAAGCTGTCATCATCAAGACAGTATGGTATTGGCACAAAAACACACATAGACCAATGGAACAGAATTGAGAACTCAGAAGTGGACCCAAAAGTATACAGCCAACTAATCTTTGACAAAGCAGGAAAGAATATCCGATGGAAAAAAGACAGCCTTTTTAACAGATGGTGTTGGGAGAACTGGACAGCAACATGCAGAAGAATGAAACTAGATCATTTTCTCACACCATGCACAAAAATAAACTCAAAATGGATAAAGGACCTGAACGTGAGACAGGAAACTATCAAAACCCTAGAGGAGAAAGCAGGAAACAACCTCCTTGACCTCCACCGCAGCAACTTCTTACTTGACACATCCCCAAAAGCAAGGGAATCAAGAGCAAAAATAAACTGTTGGGACCTCCTCAAGATTAAAAGCTTCTGCACAGCCAAGGAAACAACCCAGAAAATTAATAGGCAACCAACGGAATGGGAAAAGATAGTTGCAGATGACATATCAGATAAAGGGTTGATATCCAGAATCTACAAGGAACTCACCAAACTACACGCCCGAAAAACAAACAACCCAGTGAAGAAATGGGCAGAAGATATGAACAGACACTTCTCCAAAGAGGACATCCTCATGGCCAACAGACACATGAAACGATGCTCAGCATCGCTCCTCATCAGGGAAATACAAATCAAAACCACACTGAGATACCACCTCACGCCAGTCAGAGTGGCTAAAATGAGCCAATCAGAGAACTCTAGATGCTGGCGAGGATGTGGAGAAACGGGCACCCTCCTATACTGTTGGTGGGAATGTAAACTGGGGCAGCCCCTCTGGAAAACAGTGTGGAGGTTCCTAAGGAAACTAACAATAGAACTCCCCTATGACCCAGCAGTAGCACTGCTAGGAATTTACCCAAGGGATACAGAAATTCTGAGGCATAGGAGCACATGTACCCCAATGTTCATAGCAGCACTCTCCACAATAGCTAAAACATGGAAAGAGCCTAAGTGTCCATCAACAGATGAATGGATCAAGAAGATGTGGTTTATCTATACCATGGAATACTACATGGCAATGAGAAACGATGAAATCTGGCCATGTGTAGCAACATGGATGGACCTTGAGGGTGTTATGCTGAGCGAAATAAGTCAGGCAGAGAAGGACAAATATCATATGTGTGCACGTATAGGAGGATTAGGAGGAACTTAACAGAGGACCAAGGGGGAGAAGAAGGACGGAAATGGTGGGGGAAAGGGGGAGAGGCAAACCATGAGAGACTCTTGAATGCTGACAAAAACTGAGGACTGGTGGATGTGGGGGAGGAGGGGTGGGCATGGAGGAGGGCACTTGTGGGGATGAGCACTGGGTGTTATGTGGAAACTAATTTGACAATAAACTATTTGTAAGAAAAAAAAAAGATAAATAAAACATCAAAAAAAAAAAAAAAAAGAATGTAGTATGTCTAAATTTATTTTTTCTTCACGTTCCTGTTTCATCACCTTCTTCCTCATTAAATAGTCACACTATCCTTACAGTTGCTTGAACCTTGTTGCTACCCTTGATTTCTCTCTTTCTTTTAGCTCATGTCCTCATCCAATGAATCTCATTGGTCTGCCTTTATACATACCAAAATATGAGCATGTGTTACTACTTCTGTTATTACTGTCCTAGATTAAATCACTAAACTACTTAAGTCTGTTTGAGTGTCATATTTTGTGTGTCTTCTCTAACCATTTTATGTAAAGTTTCCACAACTATGCACACATCTAAATATTCCCTTCCATGCTACATTTTTATGGTTTGCACTTATTAATCACTAGCATACTATATATTTTGCTTATTAATTTTGTAAATTGTTTCTCCTTTTTTGTAATATAGTTTCACATGGTCAGGGGTTTTATTACTTTTTGTTTAGTTTTCTTTTTATTTTTTTGCTGGATATACAGGGCCTAGTATATCACCATTATATATTAATGGTAGAAATTTTAGTTGTAAGAATGAATAATGAGCAAATGAAATGTATAAAAATATGGTCAATCTCATAATCATAAAATCTTATCAGTTTTAAATTAAGACAAAAGTGATCTCAGACTAAACATTGTAGAAGGAATGAAACAATATGAACAGAAGTATTTCAAATATGTGGTTCCCACACTCAACAGTTCTATGTCTGGGAATTTATCTTGAATATAGGTTATGTTCATTGTATTGATGCACATATATACACAAACAAAATAAATGTACTTAAACAAACTAAATAGTTGCTAACTATTATATTATCCAATGTGGTTTTATTGACACAGGATGATCTTTCTCTCTCTCTCTCAAGTCTTTATTTTCTGAGAGTATTTTTAAGTTCACAACAAAATTAGCGCTAAGTGCAGGGAGTATTTATATACTACCCCCTGTCCCAGACATATGCTCCCCATTATCAGCATCCTAAGTAGTACATTTATTATAGTACATGAACACACATTGACACATCATTATCATCACTCCAAGTCCATAATTTATATTAGGAATCACTCTTGGTGTTGCATATTCTATGTTAATTAATTTTTATGGGAAAAAAATTCATCACAAAACAGTGTAAAGCATACTATTCTTTTTCATTAAAAATATGATTTCTTCGAAAAATTCTCAATCTACGAAACTAAGTATTAATTTTGGTTATCTCAAGGCATTAAAATAAAGATGATACTTTTGACTATTGGTATTTTATACATTTTTTGTATCATTGTATTTGGTATTCTTCTAAACATGTGCTAACATTTGTTTCTAGCTTTATCCTATCATTAGTAATTAATCCAATTATATGAGTGTCATTTAAAAAAAAAGTAAATTCAGAAAACTTACAAAATTATTAAAACTGTCTCTAAATTCATGTAACCAAATTATTTAATAGTTATTAATATAACCACTTTTGTGCCAACATTGTAGTATGAATGTGACTTAAATCAGATATTTACAATGAATTATGACGAATTTTCAAGATATTATATCATCAAATGAAAATCTAAAGTCACTGATGATCTTAAATTGATCCAATGTCTAGAAAATAGGATTTAAACTGCAGTCCAAAAAGAAAAAAAATATATGTAATCTATTAATCCACCCTCCCTCTTGAATTCAGTGCTGTAAACAGGTTTCTCAGGTCAGTGGAGAGGATAACGGGTTTTTGAAAGATCAACTCTCAATAGAGAAATGTTTAAGACGCCACACTACCTTTTTGCCTCAAGATATCAATCCCCGTAAGTTGCAAGAAACATACAGAAAAGTCTAAAAAGCATTAGCTTCAAACATGTGAACAAATTTTTAAAATCTAAAAAGAATTTAAAGCCTCTAATATTTCTTGTTAATGTCGGCATTAATGAGACAATGGAGAATACATGTTTGGGTATAAAGAGATAAAATAATAATAAGAGATTGTTTTTGGTTTTGTGATTTCAACATTTCTACGTAAAGCTTCCTTGAAGATTGTCGTCAGTCCTGTTGCCTGTTTGCAAACAATCAGATTATCATGTAAGTTTATGTTTGTTTTTAGGGGAAAAAGTTATGGTCTCATAAATTCTCAGTGCGCTTCCTGCTAGCTTAGAGAAGATGGAATAGAATGTAAACTGGCCTTTAAAAAAGTTCAATATGGTTTTTCCTTGCTTCTAAGAAATTGCTAATCTATCTCAAAATTACCCATTTTATTTTACATTAATTATAGAAGATAAACATTTCCAAAATCTCTCAGGGATTTGGTCAGTAGAATGAAATAAATAGCTGTAGAAGTACCATCATGTTAGCAAAATTGCAGACAGCTACAAGTTTAAAGACATGAGTTTCAGGAATAGTTCTGCAAGTGAATAGCTGGCCAACTTGGCTAAATCAGTGGCTAAATCACTGAAAATCAGCGATATTTTCACCAGATTTCTCTGAAGGAAAATTACTGATTTAATATATTATTGATATATTTATCAGAGTTTCATTAAAAAACAAAAATGTACACACACAAGCTTTCTAGATTAGAGTTATGCCTACACACCAGTATTTTGTAAGCTTCCTTGACATTCTGGTGGGACATTTTGCTGAAAGACAATTTACTGTCATTAATAATTGGGAGATAGATTCTGATGGCTGCATTGAAAAATGACAATCTTGAGATGACTATTTATCTTGTGATATGTGTTTTTTAGGGGGTGAAGAATGAGTTAAACTTTGATATTAGCTAGCAAAGCAGCATCTAGAGTAATTTAAAATATATCACCCACAAGATAATTTGTGGAAGAGCTAGTTGATACACAATGAAAATAAGCCAGTGGGTTACAATAAGATAGCTTTGTTTTGTCTGTATTTGGTAGCCTCTGTATTTTATGTTTGCTGTAAATATGCATAAAACCAATGATTTCAGAATTTTATTTTTTTGTTTTACAGACAGAACACATAATATTTTGCATGTACACTTGAAGGGAAAGAAGAATAATTTATTTATGTTATACGTCAGTAAGAACCACATTTAAAATTTTAAGGGCAAAGTTACAGGTCTCTGATTGTGTGAATATCTGCTACTTAATACACCTTCCCCAGTGGGCTAAATAGCTATTGAGCTAAGGAGAAGAAAAGCATAAACTTCACAGTACAAATGTATTATTCAAAAGATGTCATAGTCATATAAATATTTTAGAAAATAGTGGTTGAATAAGCAAACCACATAATAATGCATAGAGTAGAGCATGTTTCTCTGTAAAGATATTGCAAAATACTTAATTATCCAGAATTATACACAGAAATGTATTTGCTACTAAAACTATAACTCTAATAGAGCATAGAATTTATGCTGACCTTGTTGGTGTATAGATCAATCATACTTGCTGTGAACTTGCTGAGTTGCAGGGTTCAGTTTTAACTATTTGTTCTTATCCCAAGCAGTAGACACTATACTTTATACATAACTTAGTTACTATTGTGTTTCAGGCTCTTTTAGATCTTCAGCATATGAAGGTAAGCATGAAAGACAAAACTAGTACCGGTTCACTCTTGTAGCTTACAATCTAATCAAGGAAATATGCAACAATTAAGCATTCAAACAAAAGTAACCTATGGTCATGACCAATGTTATGAGAGCCAATTTTTTTTTCTTCCTATAGAGGAATTTAACCTGATCATTAAGATAAGCAAAACTTTTCTGTGCTAGTACTTACTGAGTGTCATGAAATCTGAAGGGTATTAGGGGAAAGACATGGCAAGCAAAAGGGACAACTTGTTCCTTCTTTTGCCAGGAAGAATTTGTATGGTACAAGAGATTGAGAGAAGTCATATTTGATTACAAAGTGGACATTCAAAAAAGATCTAGACTTTAAGCATCCAACCATTTCCTAAAGGAATTTGAAAATTCAGTTACCAAAAATATTCTTCAAAGCTGTGCTCCTCTTCTGTTGGGAAATAGTCTAGTATTGTAACGCAGGGTTCTCAATATGTAATCCTCAGATCAGAGGCATTAGTATCACTTTGAGCTTTTAGAAGTGCAAAATCTCAGGCATCATCTCAAACCTATAGAATCAAAAATTCTGGGGGGGCGGCAAAGCAAGCTGATTTTCAACAGCTCTCCATATTGATGCATGTTGAAGTATGAGAAAAATTGAGGATCACTGATCTAGGTTATTTTGACTGGAAAGAGGTTGATGTATCTAGATATATAAACTATTATGAGGGGTCATAAGTTAAAGAGGATAGAGAGAAATACTGATGGACAGAAACTGACTCCTGGCTGGGAAAAATAAGGAAGATTAGAAGGATAGGCAGTGAGCTTGCATTAATCTTGCATGGGACAAAAATGAAATTACTTCACAGAAAAAGAGTCAAACCTAGAGAGAAATTCAAACGCAAAAACAATATAATTCACATACTTTTCACAGAACTCAGGTATACAAACTCTTGGGGAATGTTTAAAAATACAAATGTCTAGACTTTACCAGCATTCTCCCCTCCAGAGTTTATTTTGTAAAAATTTCCAAGGTTGAGAAACTTAGCTTTATTATGACTAATCCTGCAATACACATGGCTATCCACGTGATGGCAGCACTGTACCAGAATCCAATGATACCCAAGGAAGAAATAAATTTGATTTTTTTTTTTCTATTTAGATAACTCTGGTGTTTATCTGGTTTGGGATTACTACTTATTTTTATATTTCGGTAATTGTTAATTGAGAAAAATGAGAAATTTTAGTACTTCATTTTCTGGGTTATTTTTATTTCTCCAAGCAGTTTTTATCAAAACAGCTATACCTTCAGTAACTGGAGATTTCCAAAATAGTTATTACTGAAACAGCCATACCTATAGTAGCAGGACAATTTTTGACTAAAATATAACAAGCTAGTGATTAGAAACACTAATAAAACTATGTTTTTCTTATTTTTCCCCAATATACTATGATAGCCTTTTCACCATTCTAGACTCTGTTAATAAACTTTTAGGTATGGTATTATTGTCAGATTTGCAATGAGAATCATCTACAAGTCTTTACATTTTGACCTGAATCCACTGATCTCTTTAATTTTAAAAGCAGAATGGAATTTCCTGTAGTTGCTACTATGTTTTGAGACGAATACCTACAAGATATGGATGTATGCTCTAGCAAAATAGTTTCTGACACAAGCTTGTAGCATCTCACTCTATATGTTACCTTATGGTTAAATGTATGCAGCAACAAGTATGAAAACCATGGAGAGAGGGTCTGATGATCTTTGGGTAATGTAATTACGCTACACAGCTTTTCCCCAGGCTATGATTATTTAATTACTTTACATTGTTAGTGATTCCATTTGAAGGTGATTTTTTTCATCCTCTTATAGATACAAAATAATAATTGATGAAAAGAAATATATAATATTCTGGTATGGAGAGGAAATGGGGGTTATGAAATTAGCTAGCCCTAAAATTTTCCCCCTTTGGTGACAACCGACTCACTGAAAACAAAGAAGTTCACACTGCTACCTCTGTGCCAGAGAAAGCTTTGATCAATGTTTTACAATGTGTCATTATCAGGGAACACATTCTTCACAGTAGGTAATTAGCAAGTGATAATGAGAATCAAGACCAATATTTCACATAGGCCCCTAAAATGTATACTTTCACAGGAAGAGCGAGCTGAAAAATTGAGTTACAAAATGGTTTTCTGCGTAGGAAATAGAAAAGTAAGTTCTTTTTTAAAATCAGAAAGTTGGACAAATGTTGGGAAATCAGAATCTTCAAGCAACTGATAACACTATTGATCACGAACTGTGGATTAGCTATTGACAGTATGTGTGTTGGTTGAGCTAATTTTTAAAGTAGCATGGACTATTCTATGTATTGCTGACCCTGAACAAATACTTTGCCTCATTCAAAATCAACAACAAAAGTTAAAAGTTATCAAAAACTGAGCACCACTTGAATCTACTGGACAATATCTGATGTAATAAATGACATGATTCATGTTAAGGTCTGCCATTTAGAATCTCCATCATCAGATTACCAGTCTGGATCACTAGAGTGGAATTGTCCAATAAGATCACTCTTGAGATTAAAACAGGGAGGAAGTATGACGTGGTGGTTAAATTCTAAAGCTCTGGAATCAGAAGTTTCAGGTTTTCATTGAGTCCCATATACTCAAACTGGGTGACTTTTGACAACTTCTTTAAACTTTCTGAGCCTCTGTTGTTTCCCCTCTATCACTAATGAAGTGAATAAAAGTGAAGGTTTCCTACAGATATGTGAGAATTACTGGCGACCATAAAGGTAAAGTCCTTAGGAGAATGCTTGGAAATGATAGTTCTATAAGTCTTAGCTATTATTATTAGTTACTACTCCTCCTGCTACTATTATTGCTACTATTCTACTATTAGCATACTGTGTCTAGCCCAGCTCTGAAGACATTTACCTAGATACTGCCCACAAAGAGCTGGAATGTCAAGCTGTTATCTACCACTAAAAAGAGCTGAAATGGGATATCCAGTTAGATAACTTTCATCTAACTTGGAGAAACGTTTAGATGAAATGGAATACATGGCAGATTGGTTTTGATAAGCATGGTGGGGGCAGGGAGAGACTGAGGAACAGCTTCAGTGCCTACAAGAACAGTTGCCTCAGGAAGGCAAGCTTAGATGAGTCCTGGGAATTAAGCACCACATTATAACACGATAACATTGGACTGTCAGGAACAGAGTGAATCAAAAGAAGAATGCAATGTTTTCTTAAACACAGAGTGGAAAATTTAGGGAGCAAACCTGAAATTATGGAGGAAAACTTTGGTAATTAAATTAATACTAATTGAGTGGTAAGCATTTGCCAGGGACTGTGTCAGGAAGGGTGACAAAGTGACATTTCTAAATAACACTGTTGAGTAGAGCTTTGATGCATTCATTGAAGACAACAATCCCTATTTAACTTCTAGGACAATTGAAAAAGCTGCAAATATACACCTAATTGGTATATATAAACACTAGATATAGATATAGATATTTGAGTTATGGTATAGTATTCATATATGGCATTTGTGCCTATTTTTTTTGCAGGATTACACAGATTATTTTATCAAACAACAGCTTGCCTTTTCTCACCAACATTTTAAAAGCCTATTAACGAAGCTATTTCCTTCTAGACAACTCTTATTACCTTAGCTAAAATAGATTATGATATACCCAATGAATTTCCAGATAAGATAGAGCAAAGTGACCTTCCACAAAATTCTATAGTAAATCGGTGAAAGTTATAGCTCTATATCTCCCTTAATTGACTCACTCTAATAATAATAAAAAAAGAAATAATTACCTTTTATAACCACTCAGAGATTGCTCACTATGACTCAAAAATTGTTATAGTAACTGGCTACTGAGAAAATGCCAAAGGCATTCACAGAAATCCAGAGTTCATCACCAGGTTCTGCATTATTAGTCTTTGCTGTTGAGTAAAATGATGCTTAATGAGAGGGGAGACAGGGCAGGGGAGAAAGGTAGGAAAGCAATGCTGTGTTTTGGATAACTATGGAAACAGTTGCTAGGAAGCATACACATCTGCAATTCTTTTCCTGGACCCACTCCCCCAGACTCTAACCTTTGCTCTGCTTCTGGGATTTATATTGCCATTTATTGCTACAATTGGTCAGTGAACATTTTAGAGAGTACATGGGCTAATAATGGCTCATCTCACACTATCTTGGATTCTGAAAACTAGCGCATATTATTATGATGAGATAGAACTGCTAATGAGAGAAGTAGATGTTAATTTCTAGAGAGAAGACTGCTTTCCAAACTATTTCTATTGCTTATCATATTCATTTGACGTGAAATGAAACTTTTTGGAAAAATAATGCTAAATATCTTTACACCTAGCCCCATATTACCTTTGTTGTAAGCTAGAGGATACAAGTTAAATTTATTTTTAAGAACAGTGGAGGGGTGTCTGGGTGGCTCAGCCTGTTAGTCCGACTTCATTCAGGTCATGAAATCCCGGTTTGTGAGTTCGAGCTTTTTGTCTGGTTTTGGACTGACAGTTCAGAACCTGAAGCCTGCTTCAGATTCTGTGTCTCCTTCTCTCTCTGCCCTCCCCCAATTGTGTTCTTCTCTCCCTCTCTCTCAAAGATAAATAAACATTAAAAAAAGAATAGTGGAAATTTATCCCAACAAATTATTATGAATTGTACAATGTTTGATGACACTCTTCGTGACAGGTTGCTTTTGGGTTTATTCATTTAAAAGATGCCTTTGCAATGGGAAACACATACTCTGACAATTTTACAGGTCAGTGAACAAATCTATATTATTAATTACCACTGTCAGAAAGTGTCTTGATATTTGATTACTGGCAATGGTTCTTGCTGAACAGATTCTTAGTAATAAGATCCTTGATTCTTACCTGAAAAGGTAGCCTGACAAATTAAACAACCTGTGATTTATCCAATCAAGGACACTCTCAGGAAGATTTGAGTGTTTCCCTCCCTTTCGATCATAATAATGAGACTAGTCAGTCCAAGATCAAGATAGACATTTTCTCCTGTAAACTCTTAAAAGAAGAATCAAGCCCTACTCACTAGTTCTTATTACACTGAGATATTTCTCTAGGAATAAGAAATTGTAAAAAAATCCTGGCTTAATGAAATTCAGCAAATGTCTACTAATTATTAGCATATTCTTTCTGAAGATAAGAAGAGTTAGTTAAGAAACTGTATTCGTTTTCTGTGGCCACTGTAACCAAATTACCACAGACTTGATGACTTACAACACCATGTCTAAAGAATATCAATAAATATTAAAAAGTATAAGTGATAAGAAAATGTAACATAGTTTCACTAGCAGTATCTTTTCTTTTCTAGTGTTACATAAATAATAGTATTTTTCACTGATGGCATTTGAACTTTAATAAAATAGTTTATACATTTTGTTTATCTAGTATCCTTACTTCTGGGTAACCTACCACTGGAACACCATGTCGGAAGATCACTTACGGTACCCCATATTTACCACAATGATGAGTGATGAACCAAGTAAGGCAATCAGAATATTACCATCCCTTCCCTTCTGGGGATGTCACTCATGGATCTGCCATTCTCAACACAAAGGTGAGTAGTGATCTAGGACATCCACTTAGTATATTTAAACCCCTGGTCGTGATTTATTCCTAGATGGAGTGGAGAGTGAATTGGGGTCAACCAGAGTCTTTCCTAAGATATAATAATATTGGTCTTAGAAAAGTTTATTCCGATGGAATCAGGAGCACCTTGAATAATTTTTGCCAGAACTGATTAAGACTCTTCTTTGAACATATAGAGGCAGATAATGAGAACAAGAGTTAAAAAAATGCATACAAAAGCATATATGAGAAATGGAGGAATGTAAGAGTTCACATAATGTCCACTGAGGTCCTGGATCTAGCCATACACCTGAAGAAATGATGACTATGATGCTCACAGTTAATTTCATGTTTAATTTTAAAATATAACTTAAAATCTTCTTGTTGGATTAAAAATTATTTTAGTACTTAAATTGAGTTCACATGGAGTTATAACTAAATTTCAGTCTTGATTTTTATAACATTGGGTTATATTGTTCATAAATACAATATTTGAATTTCCTTGTAGTGCTTTCTTTTGCCATAATGCTTCATTAAGCTACAGTCTTGTTCCAACTTGGAGACACATAAATAGGTATTCTTTCATACTAATATATATTTAAAGGAAAAAGAATCAGAAAAATGTCATAGTTAAAAGGCAAAAAAAAAATGCATCACAAAATCCAAAGATATAATTTAATTTTTTTTAACACCCTAACATATTTCTATAATACACTTCCTTTACATATATTGGATACGTATTTTCTGATCATCTATTGATATAAGAATTTTACAATCAATTCAGAGGGAGGAAATAAGAATTGGTGTTTCTTTAGCATGGTTGATTTAATTTTTTATTGTCGATAGTTTAAACAAGAAGTATATGTGAATCAAGTTCTTAATTTATAATTTTATAAGTTTAATAACTGAAAGAAATTTCCATAGACTAGCTTTTGGCTCCAAAAATTGTTTGGCTTGTCAATTGGCTCAAATTGGCTCAAATCTTGTTTCTCCTCCACTAAACCACAGATTTCCAGAACTGAGTGACATGAGGGTAAGAGTTTTTCTGGAAGCCATTCTTCTACCAGAATGGCTGGCAGTAACTTAACTCTATAGGGAGATTGCTACAATTTATATAAATAGATTCAAATAAACCAAACAAAATGTGTCCCCAATCCTGCGGTCCCTTACCCTGATGCTAAGATGCACATGTTCATTCCAATGTTACCAGTCAGAAGAGGTAGGGTGGTAAGGGAAGTAGGATTAATCACTGAGACACTGTCCTCAACCAACTGAGTGAAAATATCTAATTTTTACAAATTTAATGAAAACATAAAACTAGGTGAACACATTGCTGACGTCCCTCCTATGCCTCTGAACTGAGGCCATACAAATGAGTCCTCAAATTCAATCTTTATTAGCTTCCTAGTAAATTTATTTCCAGGTCTTACATAATAATTTTTAAGTATGTCATGTTTCCTTTGAAATGTACAGCCATTTACATTAATTTTATAAGAAGCCATCCTAGTCCCATGCTGTCTATAATATTAATAGATATGAGAGAATCACATTCTTGGGATGATTCTCACTTGGTGGTGGTACATTCCTCCACTGCACCTCTCTCTTCTCAGTGGTTGCCTTTGACCATCATCACATTTCTGTAACTGTGAACTTCCAACAGATGGTTGGTGATCCACAGAGCAGACATGAAGGGCAACTTCAGCTGTGCTCTTGTGGCCCTTCATTTCAGGATTTTCTCTTTTGTCTTCAGTCCATTAGGTTCCTATTACTGGGGTAATTCTCACTGTATAATTATAATTATTCTTTTTCTTTCTTTCCCTCCCAAGATGCACAGAGATAAATGATGAACAACTCAAGTTGTTTCCCCTCCATGAGACAGTTTGGTGGGATAGAGGAGCTTTATATTAGCAGATTTTCCCAGCACTGGTCCAACACTCTGGGATACCTACTGAAATGCTTAGTCTGCTTCCTTCCAAATTTGAGAATTATATTGAATACTGTTAGTGCCCTTCCTAGATCCTCTTGGATCCGTTTTATAGGTTCTATGGATGTATTCTCATTGTCTCTGTGCTTTGCTCCCAATGGTTTTATAATGGATTACGATTTTATTCTACAGAACTCACAGAATCAATTGCTATCTCTTTGGAAAGACCAAGTTCTTCAATCCCTAGACTAAAGCACCCATTTTCCCCCTTGTTAAATCCCAAATCACAGAATATACTTTTTCAGACTCTCACTCTTAGCCTATCTATTTCTGAGAATGGATATTCTTATCTCACACATATTCTTGTTTCCATGTTTCTTTGTCTTATGATCAACATAAGTTCCTGAAATATATAAAATGAATGCTAATGGTCAAGGGCAGGAGCAATCACAGCCATTGAAATTTTTCTCTTTTTTTCCCTCCCTATTTTCTGGTCCTCTTATTTTGGGGCCATTGATAGATCAGAAGATTACCCTTGGAGATTCCAGAAAGTTAAAACTGGCTAAGAGTTTATTTCTATTTCTTGAAGCAACCTGTAGCCAGTGATTGGTACAGGAGTGTTAATGCTCAATTCCATGTCTCAAAGGTCAGCTAAGGTACAATTTACACTTCAGTCTCCCCTGCTGAGGAAAGACTGAATGCCAGATGATTGGAATTGGAATCATCTGGGATCACTCTCTTGCTTGGCTTCTATTTCTATGTCTTACTTCCCCCACTCCTTTACTGGTTTCTCCTGAGAGCACTGCCTTAATGAATTACTTGCATGTTAATCCCCATCTTATAATCTGTTTTGGGGGAACTTGAACTAAGACAGTAGTATTTTTGAAAAATTACTAGCATTCTGCACTCAAGTAACAACAGAACTTATTATTTCTTTCTGTGCCTGCAATTTTCCAAACTGTTTGTCCTGGTGTTACATCTGCTTCTTTGTTTGTTGTTATGGACAACACACACACACACCACCACCACCATCACCACCACCACCACCACCACCCACTCCAAAGCCAGGACAGAAAACGCAGCACATATGGGTGTGGATGATCTCTGGTTAGTTTCCTATTATTGATTCAGTTTTGAGCACATTATCTTGGAATATTATGGGTACTCAAGAAATGTTAGCAATCAAGAAATATAATCATTTTATATTATTAATTAGCAGAATGTAAATATAGCTACAAAAGGAGAGCAGTCCCTACTGGGAGATTTTCTCTTTATTTTCTTCTTTCTATCTCTATCTGTTTATGTATCTGTCTATGTATCTATCTATGTATCTATCTATCTGTCTATATCATTTGCCTATTGCAGACAAGCAGATGGGTTATATGATATATACTTCTCAAGTCACAAAAAAAAGGACAAATTGGCCTGTGGCCATTTGTTTTTTTCCCATTCTTCTAGGCTGCTAATTGAAAAATCAAAAGTATTGCCAATAGCTGACTTGGTTGAGTAGTTTAGCTAGCTGAAATTGGCACTTTGGTCCACTATGCTGTTACCGACAAAAAGCTTAAATGCAATCAGGTCTATGCCATGTTGTAGAACTTCTCCCTATGACATATACATGTTTATCCTATTTTAAAAAGCCCTTAGGTTTAGTACTTTTTTTTAAGTTTATTTATTTTATTTTGAGAGAGACAGAGACAGTGCAAGTGGGAGAGGGGCAGAGAGAGAGAGGGAGAGGGAGAATCCCAAGCAGGCTCCTAGCTATCACAGCAGAGTCCAAGGTGGGCTTTGAACCCATTAACTGTGAGATCATGCCCAGAGCTGAAACCAAGAGTCAGACTCTTAACCAACTGAACCACCTAGGTGCTCAGGTTTAGTACTTTTTGATGTGAGTGGTTGGTAAGTAACAAGTGGAAAAGAAAGGCTGAAGTAACTGTGTTAAAGAAAAACATCTGAAGTACACTTTATTTTGTAGTGACATTTAGTAAAATGATATTTATGTGAATACTTGCTATTCAGAGAAAAATAAATTTGTCAGGAAAGTGGGAGAAGATACCACAAAAATGCTCATGATTTCTTCTTAGGAGGAACTTGAACTCCATTAAATGGTTCCTGATCTTTTTTTTTTTTTTTCCTCCTCTTCTCTGATAATTATCTTCAGATATACATATTCTTTTTTAATTTTTTTTAAATTTCTTGTTAATGTTTATTCATTTTTGAGAGACAGGTAGAGACAGAGCTTGAGTGGGGAGGGGCAGAGACAGAGGGAAACATTGACTTCAAAGCAGGCTCCAGACTCTGAGCTGTCAGCACAGAGCCTGACGTGGGGCTCAAACTTACCAATCGGGAGACCATGACCTGAGCCAAAGTCGGATGCTTAACCCACTGAGCCACCCAGGTCCTCCCAGATACATCGTATTCTAATGAGCAGACATAAATTTGGATTGTTATTTTCTGTCTTTGTTTCTCAACCACTTAATCTGCATCTATTCTTAATAAATATAAAAATATTTCCCTCTATTTTTTATATGGCTTGCCCTCCAACCTCATCCATAACTTTAAAGAAAATTAGTGTTCTAATTTTTATAGTACTATTTTCCATTTTTACACACACAAAAAAACTCTTTTCATTAAACCCTAGAAAATTTAAAAATTGTTCTGTCATCAGAAGAAAATTCAATGCTTATTCTATAAGGAAGAGACAATGGAAAGTTCTCACCAGTTTTATATTGAGGACATTAATAATTAAAATAGAAGGGGTGGCCATATATTTGTTCTTGCTTTTGATAAAACAATCTTTATTGTGATAACTAAAATTATGAAAGTAAATTAAAAATCTTGACCCATTTACTACTTTCTCAAAATGCGAATAAAAATCTATTGAAGAAAATGTTGCTGAGAAGAAATAACACTACAGTTCTATAACTAGGATTGGGACAATTGTTGCTCAACATCCTTAGCCATCAAAGAAATACAAAAGAAATTCATTATAAAATGCCACTACACTAAAATTTAAAATACTGTCAGGGTCAAGTATAGGCAATAATGTGAAATAACAAAACTCACACATTTCTGGGAGCAGTGTAAAGTGGTACAACCAAGAAAAATGCTGTTTGGCAGAATCTTACAAAGTCAAACCTTATGACTAAGCAATTCTCTTTCTAGATATGTGCACAAAATAAATAAAAATATTGTTCACAATAAGTCTTTCACAGCAACATACATAGAAACCTTACACATAATAGCTCAAAATTGGAAATAATTTGAATGTCCATTAACAGGAGAATTTGAAGCACAAATAAAGGTCATACTACTGATACAATATCCAACAAGGTTGAGGGGCGCCTGGGTGGCTTAGTCGGTTAAGCGTCCGACTTTCCGACTTTCGCTTAGGTCATGATCTCGCCGTTCGTGTGTTCGAGCCCCGCGTCAGGCTCTGTGCTGACTGCCAGCTCAGAGCCTGGAGCCTGTTTCAGTCTGTGGCTCCCTCTCTCTCTGACCCTCCCCTGCTCACGCTGTCTCTCTCTCCTAGAAATAAATAAAACATTTAAGAAAAAATATCCAACAAGGTTGATAAAACTCAAAACACATGATTAGTGAAAGAAGATTGATATGAAAGCATACATACTGAATGATTCCACTTATATGAAGTTCTAGAATGACTAAGACTAAAGGATGGTGATCAGTAGAACATTTGCTACTTTGGGAGAGGTATTTACTGGACATAATCATTAGGAAACCTTTAGGGACTATAGAAAAGTACCAGATCTTAAGCCAGATAATGGTTACACCAATGTATAGTCAAATGCTCTACCCCTGAGCTATATACACTCTCTAGTTACACCAATGTATGAATTTGTCAAAAATCATAAAATTGTACACTTAAGATATTAATTTTTATGTATGTAAAATATACCTTAATTTTAAAAAATAATGAAGATCTTAAAAAGAAGAAAGAAGAATTAAATAACTGTGTGCCGGTGCTGCGCTCGGCATCTTGTATGTGTTAACAATTTCATGGATATGATAGTCCCATGAACTATATGTTCTATCTAATATATAAAGGTATCAAATATCAGGTACATTAATTTATTTGACCAATTTATATAAAGCAAATGGAAAAGCCCATATTTAATCAGAACTTATTTTTTTTAAAGCTATTGCTTTTTCCATTATAATCAAGGACTAGCTACTTAAATTTTGTATTAAAGGAAAATTGCAAAAAGGTTAAAAAGAATAGGGAAGGGTTTGTAAAAGACATAAGAATATGAGTAAATACAAACACAAGATAAGCTAAAAACAACTATTGAGAAAATGGAAAATAAACAATAAAAAATCTATTAAAAAAGGAAATTCACTGTTCTTTTTGAGAGACTGAATTATGAATAAATAAAATTTATAACATTGAAGCAAATGTATTATAGCCAAAAACCCCACATAAAAACAGAAAACAAAAACAAACAAACAGAAAGAAAATACCAAAAAGGAATATACAGGAGCAATGTGATTAAGCACAGGAATCTCCACACAGGCTGCAACTTCCTTTTTGTGATTTTTGGTAAGTCATTTAACCTTTGCCTTATTTTTTTCCCCATATGTAAAAGTAGAAATTCTAATAATGACTTTCCTATAAGACTGTAGGGAGGATTAATTAGGTAATGTTCTCAGGAGCTTTGAAGATTAAAAGCCTCAAATAAGTGCTAAGTATAAAACACAAAACCAAAGAGACACAATCAGAAAATATACAAGTCAGAGAGATGAAAGGAGAAAAATAAGCTTATAAAAGAAATGGAAGTTAAAGTTTGGAAAGATATGAAAGGGGGGACAGGATTTATGAGTTTGGAAAAATTTAACTCTAAATAAACCCATACATGAAATGCAATGTTTTTAAAATGATGCTGATATGTATTAACTCATTAAGAATATGACATTCTCAAAATATAGATCGGCATTTGTACTGCAACAGAAACTGTTATTATTTTTCTTTGCAAGATCACAAGATGTGCTATTTTTATCATCTCTGTCACTTCCAAAGCTATGTCCTTCATTCTTGTCAAATCTGCTGTTAGGTGTCACATGCCTATCCTGTGTAAAACCTTTGTTCCCAGTTTCGACTTATCCCTACATCTACTTTAAATGTGTGAGATTCACAAAGTCAACCCAAAATAAGATGGATGGGACTCAGTGACCACAAAGGGCTCCAGTGAACTGTGAAACAGGGAAATGAGCCAGTTGCCAGAAAGAAAAGATTGGATGAAGTAAGAAACTCTAAAGCCAGTTGCTGTAGTGAGCTTTACTCTATAATCTCCTAAAACCAAATGAGAATTTCAAAGAGAGAAAAATATTGTGACTTGATCAGATGGTAGTTCTCTAAAATGTTTTGGGTTTTGCATGAGGAATCTAGCTTACATACGAGTTTGGACTAGAACTAGATATTTATCAGGAGGGAGTCACATGAGCCACAGGTATCATGTGAGTGAGAAGTAGAACCAGAATATTTAACAATAGATACCACATGGACACTGACCAATTACAACAGATGCTGGTAATACAAATTAACTGATACATGCCCAATGGATATTAGTCCTGAGTAGGATCAGTGGCAAGCAAAACAGTAAGGTTGGCTTAGTTTAATTTCAGGATCTCCAGCTTTTCTTCTTCAGTGACTTTTCTTCTAATTTTCACATACCTGGTCCCTGACTAGGTTCTATCACCTGCAAGCTTCCTACTAACCTTTCAAGTTCACTCACTCCATCATCTTCATGATCTTGACTCTATGATCTACATTACCTTTTCGCATCTTATGTTATCAAAAGTTTAATTTCTTTTTGTGTAAGACTATTTTAAGGAAGAATGTGATCTAATAATCTACTTTACACTAAGATATTATGAAGGTGCATAGCCCAAAGGTAAGCCACTCCTTTCATGACCCCTCAGTACTGGGAGCCACACCGGCCTCTCTGGATGGCAGTCACAGCAAGGAAATGGCAGTGTTTGCACAGCTTCTGCCCTGAGAAATGAAAACTGATATCTTTTTCTGCTACTACTGGCTCATGTTGGAAATAAGCCTGCTGGTATTGACCTGGCCTCACAATATTCCCTATCAGACCAATATTCTGAACACAGATACCTCATAAGGAAAAGCATATTCCTGCCTTTACAAAAGAGATTTTAGATGAAAGCACTGTAGACGATTGTCAAAAGGCTCTTCCTATGGGCCTTGCAGATCCAAGACTTAGATAATAAAGGGGGTTAAGAACACAAGAGTTACAACTGAGCCTGGCCCTGAGACAAAGAGCCTAATTTAGAGTTAAGGAACAGATAAGGGCAGAACTTAAGTTAATACTTACAGCTTCTTCTAACTGGTGATGTATGGCACTCCCTTCCCTAAGGCCTACTTTCTGCAAACACTCTCCCTTACAGGGGTGGCTGGGATGAGGATAGATAAGAGTCCATAACCCACAAACAAAGGCTGACACATTTAGGGCCTCCATGGTTTTTACACATTCAGCATCAAGTCAAATAGGTTTCCACAAACAACTTATTAACCAGCTCAAAAACATTTGTCCTCTTTAGAGCCAGATGGAATGACTCAGCCCATCTATACACTTAACCTATGACCTAACCTTAGCGTTATTAACTTAGAACAAATATGTATCCTGTCTTTTACTAAGGATACCTTGTTAATTCTTTAGTTATAAGATTTACTTAACCTCACTATAATTGGAATAGTTGTGCAAGAATATTTCTGTAAAACCTGCTTCTGTACACTTTCCAAAGCATCTTATTACAAAGAGTTATCCATTGTAAAAATTCCTTTTTCTGATGTCATGTTATCATTTAACCTATAAATAAAGACACCAAAACCGACAGGACAGAGACGCCTGCCTGGTGATCAGAAAGAATCTCAGGGCTTTCTCACTCTCTCTCTCTTGCTGACACCGTCCATCCTTCAGGGATCCCTGGACCTGCCGGAGCTGGCCTCCAACACCTCACAAACTTCACTGCAATGGCTTAAATGCCTCTAAAGTACTTTGAGATAATTCAGTGGTTTTTTTTTAAAATATTTTTTTTATTTATTTCTAGGAGAGAGAGAGAGAGAGAGACAGCATGAGCAGGGGAGGGTCAGAGGGAGAGGGAGATACAGACTGAAACAGGCTCCAGGCTCTGAGCTGGCAGTCAGCACAGAGCCTGACGTGGGGCTCGAACCCATGAACCACGAGACCATGACATAAGCGAAAGTTGGACACTTAACCGACTAAGCCAACCAGGCATCCCTCAGTGGGATTTTTAAAAAGCAAAATAGCAAAGGGGCACCTTGGGTGGCTCAGTGAGTGAGCATCTGACTTCAGCCCTTCTCATGATCTCGTGGTTTGTGAGTTCAAGCCCCACATGGGGCTCACTGCTGTCAGTGCAGAGCCTGTTTGGGATCCTCTGTGTCCTTCCCTCTGCCCCTCCCCACTTGCACTCTCTGAAAAACAAATAAATGTTTAGAACCAAAATTGAAACTTCTGAAGCCAAAAATTTTAGCAGATACTTTGAGGGTAGATTAACCTAGAAGACCTCAAATCAAACAGCTGATGTATCTATATGTGTATTTCTCCTTAGGATGAACTTTAAAATAAATTTCATAGAGATATAACTTATTTAATGTCAATGCTTAGCCCATCTTTTCATGAATCTTTACCTTATCTCTACCTCTCTTGAAATTCACTCCATAGTTATTTATACAGTTTCTTGTTTTATCTTCTAGACTATGAATGATAGTATCTTATCTAATTCATCTTTGTATAACATGGTAACAAATATAGTGTATCTGTCAGATTAGATAACTGATACTGTGAGGCCTAAATAAACATAACCAGCTTTTCCGCTTCTGAGCAAATGCCTGCGCTGCGGGAAGCTAACACCTAACCAGCTCTCTCTGCTTCTGTAACAAAGCTTAAGGCTTGCTTCCCCGCCGCCCCACTCCCAAAAGGCCAGCAGCCACCCCCCACCTTGCTGAGAGAAGGGCCTGGAGAGAGAGATGTTAACCTGTTAGTCGCCAAACAAGACTTTAAACTCGCTCTATGATAGACTGAATTCAAAGGTATCCCAAATGTTGTAATTAGATCCAGCCAAACCTGATGGCGGGAACCAATCAGATACGGTATATGTTCACATTTGAATGTTAACCAATGGCAAACTTGTAACCATGGAAATCTGTCCCTCCCCATGACTTGTTTACTTCTGTCTATAAAAAGGCTGCAGAGGCTTTGTTCAGGGCCTCTCAGCGTCACCGGCAACGAGTGACTGCGTGGAGGACCGGGTTCGAACCTGCAAATAAACAACCCTTGCCGCTTGGCTTTGACTCTGGTCTCTGGTGGTCTGTTTTTGGGGTTCTCTCGAATTCTGGGCGTTTCAATACTATATTACCAATACAGTACTAGATCTTTAATGTTTTTTAATGTTTGAATGATACAATGAATGAAGGATGGGTAGGTGAAGGAAGTATGGTCATTATTCAAGAAACTATCCTTTGATGTTGCCAAAGACAAATTAGGATGTGAGATTATCTCCTGGGTCACATTTCTGAACACATCTCTTTCTAGCTTGAACACCTTCTAGGACTCCCATTGCATGCTAAAACTCAAACTTCCCAGATAGGAATTAAGTGTTTCAGGGTTTGGGTTCAAATACACTCTTCATCTTTATTGGCTATTATATACACACATAGGTGCCCAGGGAAAACATAATAGTGAAACCAGATTTTGACCATTTCCTCAACATCCCATTAAATTTCTCATCTTTCACTATATTTTGAATGCAGTTACCACACTCTCCTTCTCACACAAATATCCAAATTTATAATGTTTAGTAGTGCTCTTTTGAAACATTTTTCTTCCCCTCTTAATATACCTTTCATTTCTATTTCATCTTATTTGTGGTTTATTTCTTTTTTAGAGTTTTTAAAAAATCTTTATTTATTTTTGAGAAAGACGGACAGAGACAGAGCACAAGTTGGGGAGGGGCAAAGGAAGAGGGGAATACAGATCCCGAAGCAGGCTCCAGGCTCTGAGCTGTCAGCACAGAGCCTGACACGGGCTCAAACTCACAAACCTTGAGATCATGACCTAAGCCAAAGTCGGATGCTTAACCAACTGAGCCACCCAAGTGCCCCAATTTGTGGTTTATTTCTACTGAGGACAAGGATCAGGTCATACCCAGCTTTGTACACACTATTTCATATAGTGTAGTACCTGTGATGTGACCTACCCTGAGGAATCATGGTGGACTCAGCTCAGTAATATCTATCACCAGACTCAAAGAAACTAAGGAAACTGCCCAAAGTCCTGCTTTGTATGAATGATTGCATTCAGAATTACTCTCAGATCAACAATCTATTGAAAATACTTCAAAGCCAAGAAATAATATAAAACTGATAAGTCTATGGTAAATTTGGAAGAGAAAGAAATATATCATAAATTATCTTTTATGAGTGAGAAAATTATAGATATCTTCAAAAGCTCACCAAATTATCTGAAAGAAATATTTAAAAAACAGTTTGAAACAAAGTATAACTGTGCCAAGGGATTCTGTGTATGATTACGATAAATAGAAACAAACACTCAATTAATACATTTACCTAAGCAGCTCTTTTCTTCCTGGAAGGAAAATGGCACTTAATTAATTTGCCTGAATAAGACTCCTAACTGAATTCTCAGCTATGCTGCTAATGGGGTCACTTCCAAGACCAACTAGAAATACAGAAATTATTGAAGAAAAGAATTGGCAAGACTATGTATACTAAGGACTGTCTAATTAAAAGCAATTATTCAATAAAGTCATTGTCCTGTTTTAAACGTATTATTAAAGATGCCAGAAAGGAACTGGCACACAAGCAATGGGATTAAATATAAGAATCTAGTTTAGGTTCTATTGGTTGAAAGGAACCTGTTAACTCCTGGCTGTCGTCGGCCTCATCTCACATTTCCTGTTAGCAGGTGCAAAGTGGGTAACCCTTGAATCTTATTCTATCTTGTATAAAATGAAGATAGTTGGGTTGATAAAAATGTATAAAAGAAAAGAAAAACTTCTAGCCTTGGCCAGGAGCTATTGAAATCTTTTTTTTTCCTCCAGAATATAACATTTTAGAAACCTTCAGAAGAATGTTTTCAATAGTGATAGCAAATGCCTTCCTTTGATGTTAGATCAGAGGTACCCAACTTAAGTGGTTAAAATCATAGAGTATCTAGATTAAACTTAAAATATGAAAGGGCGCTAAATACAAAAGCAGGAAAATTTCATTAACTAATGTTATATTGGACTTGCATTTTGGGACTTTTCTGCTAAAGGGACTTGAGTCAACTATGTCTTTAAATCATACTTGTGCAGGGGTGCTGGGAGCCGCACCAGACCTCTTTGGATGGCAGTCACAGCTAGGAAATGGCAGTGTTTGCACAGCTCCTGCCATGAGAAAGGAAAACTGGTATCTCCTTCTGCTACTACTGGCTCATGTTGGAAATAAGCCTGCTGGTATTGACCAGGTCTCACAATATTCCATATCAGACCAATATTCGGAACACAGATACCTCATAAGGAAAAGCATATTCCTGCCTCTTCAAATGAGATTTTAGATGAAAGCACTGTGGATGATTGTCAAAAGGCTCTTCCTATGGGCCTTGCAGATCAAAGACAACTGAGCCTGGCCCTGAGACAAAGAGCTTAATTTAGAGTTAAGGAACAGATAAGGGCAGAACTTAAGTTAATACTTACAGCTTCTTCTAACTGTTGATGTATGGCAGTCCTTTCCCCAAGGCCTACTTTCCACAAGCACCCTCCCTTACACTGGTGGCTGGGATGAGGATAGATAAGAGGCACTAAAACATAACCCCAAAACAAAGGTCGACACATTTAGGGCCTCCATGGTGTTTACACATTCAGCATCAAGTCAAAAAGGTTTCTACAAACAACTTATTAACCAGTTTAAAAATATTTGTCCTCTTGTGAGTCAGACAGAATGACTCCAAGCCTATCTATATACAACTTAGCCTATGTCCTAATATTAGCGTTATTAACTTAGAACAAATATGTGTGTCATTCTGTTTTTCACTAAGAACATCCTGTTATTTCCTTAGTTGTAAGATTTACTCAACCTCACTATGATTGCGGTAATTCTGCAAGAATATTTCTGAAAAACTTGTTCCTGTACACTTTTCAAAGTATCTTGTCACAAAGAGCTTTCCATTGTAAA
Organism: Proteles cristata cristata; assembly: GCA_017311185.1. Lineage (NCBI taxonomy): Eukaryota > Metazoa > Chordata > Mammalia > Carnivora > Hyaenidae > Proteles > Proteles cristata. The sequence goes on from JAESUZ010003082.1 coordinate 1,732,245, forward strand.
AATTCCTTTTTTGATCTCATGTTGTCGTTTGACCTTTAAATAAAGACACCCAAACTGACAGGACGGAGATGTCTGCCTGGTGAACAGAAAGAATCTCGGGGCTCTCTCACTCTCTCTCTCGCCGACACCATCCATCCTTCAGGGACCCCTGGACCTGCTGGAGCAGGTCTCCAGCACAGGGGCACCTGGGTGGCTCAGTCAGGTTAAGCGGTTAAGCATCGACTTCAGCTCAGGTCATGATCTCACGGTTTGTGGGTTCAAGCCCCGCGTTGGGCTCTGTGTTGACAGCTAGCTCAGAGCCTGGAGGCTGCTTCAGATTCTGTGTCTCCCTCTCTCTCTCTGACCCTCCCCTGCTCATGCTGTCTCTATCTCTCTCTCAAAAATAAATACAACATTAAAAAAAGTTAAATCCTGGGCGCCTGGGTGGCTTAGTCGGTTAAGCGTCCGACTTTTGCTTAGGTCATGATCTCGCGTTCGTGGGTTCGAGCCCCGCGTCGGGCTCTGTGCTGACTGCCAGCTCAGAGCCTGGAGCCTGTTTCAGTCTGTGACTCCCTCTCTCTCTGACCCTCCCCTGCTCACGCTGTCTCTCTCTCTCTCATAGAAATAAATAAAACATTTAAAAAAAAAGCTTAATCATACTTGTGCATAGATAGGGTTTGGAAGTACTATAAATAATTATACAGTGACAGATTAATTTATGAATATCACCAACTATTTTCTTTTGACACCTTCTTATGCTGTGCCAGATAAACATATTTGTTTGGCATGCAATAATAAATTTATGACATTTAAAGAAAGCCTGATCTATAAGCAGTACAAAAGCTAGAGGGCTATTTGTATAAAGCGAGCCTTTAGGGCTATTGAAATATGCATCAACAAACAAAAAATACTTTGCATATCTGGCAAATATCATCTGAGGTAACAAATAATAATGTGTTTCTCTATTATGCTGCAAAGCGTCACTGCTTTATAGTCTCCCTTCACTGAAGCAACTGGAAGACTGAAGGTGCTTACAGAAACAAGGAAGAGAAAATAAAGATTTGAAGAGCATAAAAAAGTTCCAAAATTGAAGGAAAACACTTTCAAGAGAGATTTTTGTTTGTATTAGAAGAAGAAAAGAAGTTAGTCACAACTTCAGTTATACTTTATTCAGTACTTGGAAATTCTAACAATCTAAACAGGAGATGTGACATACTGCTTACCTAAGGCTACTTTCTCCCTACAGGGCTTAACTCTAAACAGTCAGCTCACCTTCGAGTCAATCTGATCTAAATTTAGAGAGAGTTATTTCCCTCACACACAGTCATATTAGAGATACAAGATAACAACTGTGATTTAGCAAGTAGTTCCTATGTGTGGTCATGGTTTGATTTTCAAATCATATATAACGCTCATCATTACAGAAATCAATACTACAAATAAACATTGTGAAATATATATGCAATATTAACTACCAATGATGTATGTGGTGGTTAATATCCATAAAGTATGAAAAAGAATCAGTAGGTAGTACTTTGGTTCAAAATTTAAAGAAATTGTTTTAACATGCATCTATTTCTAGATAATACAAGGAACAATATGTTCTTGTACTGAGTGCTGACTGGTTAGAGTCTGTTCCATAAGAACATTTCTTCAAATTACTAATATGTTTATTTTTATTTTGTTTTAAAACAAAATCATTATTCTTTTCCAACTAATTCTGTTACTGGGTATAATGATGTGGTGTCTAAATGGGGTGTCTCTTGACTGGACGGGGATGCCCAGGTGTGGGTTGATGATGGGGTGAAAGCCTCTGGCCTGGGAAGTGAAAGAATTCATCTGAGGCAGAACAAAGGAGGTAGACGTTTGGTGACTATACCACAAGGGTGTAGGGGAGCAGACAGTGAGGAGAGGCTGTCTGCAAGGAGGCAGTGGGGGGAGGCTGCTTTTGAGGAGGGAGGGTGAGGAGGTATGGCAATGTATGGAAGCCTCCCTTTTTGGGTAACTGTGCCTAGTAGTGAATAGCTCATTGGTCAGTAAGGGCCTATTTCAGAGCGGGTATACTGATAGGCCTGTATGTATTCAGCCAGGGGATCACTGTGGCCCTTTCTGAATTCCACTGCTCAAGCCTGTTTGCCTAAAAGCAGCCTTGACAGTAGGTGGAGTCTAATTTTATCATATTGTAACAATGCCATTTTGAGTGTTCTCAGAAGGAAAAACATGCCATTTTTTCTTGTTTTCCTTGGGGATGCAGCAAGGGGAGTTTTCTAGAACTGAATCTGCTTCTAGAAAATGTTCATTTTAAGGGTTGATGGGTATTATGAGTTTCCATTCATAAACTTTTATCCCTTATTTAGCCAAATGACTGATGATACCATGTAGAGTGAAGAGTCTCCCGAGGGGTGGGGATGAATTAAAAATTGTTAAAAAAGAGCCAACAAGACCAAAATGGATTCATGCACCTGAAACAATGCATTCTTTGCTAATACATTTTTTTCTCTCCTCCTTTTCCATCTTTAAAAACTTTTCCTATTCTATAGCTTAAACAAGATCCTTCTCATTTGCTGGATGAGACTCTGATTCAGGATTCCATGGATAATATCATTTTGATTTCTAAATTTACTCAGCTAATTTTTGTTGTTTAACAGTCTGAACTTTCTATTTAACCCTCACCAGACCTAGTGGAATGGTCTACCCACAAACAATCTGCTGAGCTAGGTTGTTAAATAAATTGGGTTCTAGTTTGGACATTTTATGTACAATGTTCCTTCTTTCCTACTCACTGCTTCGTGTATCAATTTCATTTCCCATTTATATGCCAGTCTTTTCTACTAGAAAATAAATCCTTTTTTTCCCTGAGTGTTTTACTCACTTTCATTTTCATTTTTCAGTTCCTAGCATAATTTTGAAATCCTTAACATTCATTCAGCAAATGTTTGCTGAATAAAAATTAGCTCTCAAAATTTAAATCCTAATATACATACATACACTAATATGTGTGTTTATATACATGAAGACATATAAATTGATATAAAAATTTATGGATATAGAGGTATGTACATATAATTTAAGTTTAGAATATTTCCTGAGTCACATGGCAATATCTTAAGAGGTATTGAGCTCTAAATCTCAAAAGCCTGAACAAAAATGACATTTTTGTTTTAGGGGATTCTTGTTGTATTTGCAAAGACAACCAACCTTAGATGTTTCTAGATGCAAAAGAGCCTAGTTTAGTTAGAGAGAAATGAAAAGTGTAGTGCAAACTTGTTCATGCCAAACACTCTTGTTGGTTTTTGCTTCCTTTTAATGTTTTCTGGCTCTGCGCACCTGGATAGAACCTGATAGTAACTTCCTGGCTTCATCTTCTGGGCTTGCTCAGAGTGGAGCTGTGATTTTTCTAGCATTACAGCTGATGGTTGACAGCTAATCCTAATGGAAAAGCAATGCCACCTTTGCTAATCCTAACAGAAACTAAACCACTTTCACGTTCAATCTGAACATCCAAAATCAGATGAGTTTTTTAAAACGAGATGCCACTCTAAATTCTATCCCAGTACATACAAGATTGTGTGTGTTTATCTATAAACATAAATATTCCAAGTCACTTGCAGTGTTTAAGAATGTATTTGAAGTCTCTTTTCCCCCATGTTATAAAATAGATAACCATTTTTACAACTCTATTTAAAGGTCCCACAAAATCTGTCACAAACTATTAAAAGAAATGACAACTATGTCTTTGCCATGGACTAACCACTTGATTTTTTTCCTTAAAATTTTAGATTAAATTGTGATGTTTATAATTCATAGAATCAATGTGAGTGCATATATTGTTTTCAAAATTTTGTTTCTGAAACAGGATAGTATAAGGAATCATATAGCTACTTTATATTATTCATAAAGTTATTAACAACTAAGATTTATGTACTATTTTACAAATTAGAAAATATTTTCTCACACATCTCTTAGCACCATCCACAAATGAGGAATATTTTATTTGAATATACATTTTGGCATTGCAGATGAAATCTCCTACATGTGAGCAAGTTGGACGTGTGGTGTAGATTGGTGGAGACTAATACTGAATCATTAAAGGTAATTCGTAAAGTTTCAAAACTTTTACCTCCTAGCTCGCAGGATGTAGGTAGGTAGCAAAACATGGTCCAAGACAGGAGTATTTACATCATGGAAATTGGGAAAAGTAAAACCACTGCACTGCACTGCACCCCAATCTACACCACTTTAAACATTTACCAGTACATTACTGAGCCAGACTATATTCTATGATCCTTGCAATTAACAAATTTTAAAATTGTTTTACTTCCCATTTTTTCAGGTACAAAATGGAAGGCATAATAATCTGTTAATAAAACAGTGATTATCTGAGAATAAATAGTGAAGTTAATTTTAAAGTATGATTATGTATTTAAAAATAGTCTTTTCTTCTACATTTTTATTTTTTATACTAATGGGGAATACATTTTAGAGCTACTGGATGGGAGCTATGTGTTTATAAGAAATACCTATTCCCATAGATCTTTTAGTGTGTTTTCTTATTTTTTTTCTCCTTTACATTATGCAGAAACACAATTAGAAATAATTAATGTTCAAAATAATTTCTATAAAATATCTCACTGAGAACATAAAGTCTTGGTTAAACAATGGTGCATGCTCCAGATTTGATCTTTTTGGGTTTTAGTTTCAAAACTCATTTGTATTTCAAAAATTTGAAATAAATTAGATATGAGATCTTTTTGAGGTCAAAAAGATTCTATGATTCTTTTGGTCAAATAGATATTTACTTGTACGTATTTTCAACACTCATACATTTTAGGTGCTTCATTAATGATGCTCATGTCCTCTACATTGTCATGGGAAAGATAGTGATTTAGGTGTATTATGCAAAGTGAGAAGTTTAGTAAAAACTACCTTATAATACATGCAGATACAGCCTCTTCTGCCAGAGATTTAGGGAAAATATCCTTTTAAAAAAAGGGTTTCTCATAGCCATTTTCCTAAACTTAAGCAATTAATTCATAAGATATTCACAATTAAATACAGAAACAAGAAACTTTTTACTAAATGCTAAAAACAAACTCTGATTTAATATATTTTACAATAACTAGAATCATGGCTTTCACAATGTAAAACTAGGGAACTGTATCAAACTTAGAGCTACCACAAACTTTCTACTTTAAAACTGTTTAAAGTTCACGGTTTTTACAGTAAAACTGTTCCTAAATGACAATAGCAAGAACAAAGACCCCAATACTAATAATGAAAAAGTGGAAAAACAATAATTTAATGAGTGCTTATAATATGTACAACATGTTAGCAAATACACCAATCACATTATTGATGAGGTTTCTACAGTGACAGTGTGGTTTGTGGGGTCCAGAGTCAAAGGCCAAGAAAGAATTCTTGAAGACGTCTTTGATGCAAAAAGGTGATTTTATTAAAGCACAGACACAGGAACCCTGGCCAGGCAGGACGAGCTGCCCAGGGGGCATGAGGAGAGACTGGTTATATACCGTGGGGTCGGGGGAGGTAAAGTCCAGGGGAAGTTTCCACTGAGCTTTTCATATCCTCCCAGGATAGTGGAGGCCCAGCTATTGTCAAGCTAAGGTGGTTTTTCCCTCTAGCAAAGCATTAACATTAAGACAGTAGGGAGTTCCTGGGGAGACATTTTACTCTGCCAGCCTCAAGTATTTGTCACTGGGCTGCAGGTTATAAGGAAATTTAGTTCTCTCTGCCATTTCCTTCTGCCTTTGTTCCCCACATCACTGTGGAGGGGTGATGTTGGGGCTCTAGGAAATGGAGTCTATAGGTTTCTGGAGATTAGGCTACTGATAAGCTTGCCTTTTACTTGTGATTTACTAAGATATTTATAAATACATGGAGACTCAAGTCCTGCAGGACTATGATCTCTATCAGTTTGCCCTTTGTTTTCCCTTTCCTTTGTTCTTGGGCAGCCAGGAGTGCCCAAGGAGTATGACACACATCCCACCTTGCCTATGCTCCCCTCATCAATGATCTCATTATTTATTACAACTGTTATACCCAGATCGCAGTATCCTCAACGACCAGAGACCACTGGGGAGACCGAGTCACACATGCAAAGGCAAAGGGCTTTATTACGGGCTCGAGCTCGGGCTCCCAGACCTCACCAATGCAGTGGATCCGTGCTGAGAGCCCGGAGCAAAGGCAGAGTACGGTTTTTATGGGGTTTGTGACAGGGGAGTTACAGAAGTTGTGGCAGGGGAACAGTGATCCAATCATAATTATTCAACATTATTGACAGCGGGTTTAACCATACACGTTGTCTAGAGTATTCGTTACTTTTGGCGGGATCCAATTACAACGTTTAGAGTACCTTTAAATTCAACCAATTACAGAGCGAGCCTAGGGTCTTACTCGGCGACTAACGGGTTAACTTTAACATTAGGTAACAGGGTCCTATCTATAGTTTCTGTATCCAGGCCTCTCCCTTAGTAATGTGGAGGGTGGTCGCTGGCCTTTCCTGATTGGGTGTTGCAAGGGTGGTTTCTCCTGCCTTGGGCAATGTGTAAACTGCCTGATAGTTTCAGGGAAGCTGAAACTCAGGCCTTCTAGTTTAGAGGGGAAACTTAAAGCCTGTCATGGAGTCAGTTTGGTTTAGACGTTTAGACTTATGGCCTGACACAACAATCCTACACATATGTAACAGTTATTAGTAAAATAAGAATTACTACTATTAGTATTACTAACATTCCATAAGTGAGGAAATGAAGCTTTGAAAGCTTAAGCAGCTTGTACAAGATCACACAGCTAATAAGTGGGATTTTAAAAGAATCTTCAAAACCACCTTCCATTATGCAGTGCGGTAATAAACAATAATGTAACCAAGGTGGAGCTAAATGGATACAATACTTATTGGAATCTCAGGTGCAGTATAACATGAGAAAATGTTGAAATCAATTAAGGTATATACCTGAAGAGAAAAGCTAAAATTAGGCATTTTAAGTATGTGGCACAGTTTTTTCCTACACTCAAAAATATGCAAATATTAAAGAACTAAATAAATAGAGAGTTATTCCATATCATGAATAGGAAGACTCAACATTGTCAAGATGTCAGTTTTCCTAAGATGATTTATAGATTCAATGTAAATCTCAGCAAATTATTTTGTGGACATTCACAGATTCTAACGTCTATATGGAGAGACAATATGGAGAGAGATACAGAATATCCAGCACAATATTTAAGGAGAAGAACAAAGTTATAGGTGTACCACTACCTGACTTTAAGGCTTACAATGAAGTGGGGCGCCTGGGTGGCTTAGTCGGTTAAGCGTCCGACTTTTGCTTAGGTCATGATTTCGCGGTTGGTGGGTTCGAGCCCCGCGTCAGGCTCTGTGCTGACTGCCAGCTCAGAGCCTGGAGCCTGTTTCAGTCTGTGACTCCCTCTCTCTCTGATCCTCCCCTGCTCACGCTGTCTCTCTCTCTCTCCTAGAAATAACTAAAACATTAAAAAAAAAAAAAAGACTTACAACGAAGCTACTGGACTCAAGAAAGTGTGGTATTGGCAAAAGAATTGATAAAATAAATTCGTGGCATGGATTAGAGAACCTAGATATAGACCAAGGAATAATGGTCATTGTGCCGCGGAATCTGGTCTGGATCACTGGTGGAAGAACCAAGCAGCACTCAGAGATCTTGGAAGAAAGGAGGTTTATTTTACACCTGTGGTCTCAGAGATCATTTTCCAGAGGTCTGAGCTCAGAGCATCAGCAGAGGGAGTAATTTATAGCCTGTTACTTCCGCATTCCTTATTAATGCATGCGACAAGCAGGGTGGGAAGAAAAACCCAGAAAAGGGAGCTTTTGATCAGGGACAGGTATTTCCTTATCAGTCCTGTAGGCCATCTTATAACAGATTTTTCCCTATCAATTGCATCTTTGACAAATACAATAAAAATAGTCTTTTCCACAAATGGTGCAGGAACAACTGCATGCAAGACAAAACAAAGAAAACAAAACATTAATCTAGACAGGGACCTTAACCCTTCACAAAAATTAACTCAAAATGGATCCTGGACCTATGTAAAATACAAAACTATAAAATTCTGTTTTGTGCTGGTCTCAGCCTTTCTATAGTGACCCTATCAGCTAACAATGCCTGGAGGCATTCACCTGGGTACCCACAAATATTTCCCTTTTTGGAATCAATGTTGCCACTACACCACTCCCTATTGATTCTTAGTATGATTTCAAGATCATCTCAACAATAACTACTAGGAAACCTTGAGAAAACAATAACAATAACAACAACAACAACAGAACCCAAACAAACAAAAAAGGGTTTCTTACTCACAAGCCCTGGAGGTACCTGGCATGCCTGGGACAGCACAGAGAGGTTGTGGGTGGAAAGAGAAAAAGAACTAATGTAGGCCTGGGGTTCTGCTTTTCTTGGGGTTGAGGGTGGGTTGCCTAGGGTTTTGCAGGTTTACCCTTTATTGGTGAATTTAAAACCTAAAGGCAGGAATTAAAGCCTGCAAAGGGAAAAATAAGCGGCCAGTTGTCAACTAAGTTAACCAGAAATTTCTAAAACAGAAGAAACTTCAGGGGTGGGATGGCCTGATGCTTTATCTAGTCTGTGGTTAGCAACGTGTTTATTCACGGAAATAGTCTTTAAAGTGGATGCCTGAGTAATCAAAAGCTTAACGTCAGAAACTTCCATCACAATAGAAATGAAACAAAACAAAAAACCAGGCAGACAAAAAAACCCCCAAAAAACAAGTGTCAGGATCTTATACTACAAACTCCTGGAAGATAACATAGGTGAAAACCTAGATGACCTTGGGTGTGGCAATAACATTTTAGGTCAACACCAAAAGCACAATCTATGAAAGAATTGATAAGCTGAACTTTAAAACCTCTGCTCTGTGAAAGACACTGTCAAGACAATGAGAAGACAAGCCACAAAGTGGGAGAAAATATACACAAAAGACATATCTGATAAAAGACTGTCATCCAAAATATACCAAAAAAAACTCCTAAAACTCAACGCTAAGAAAATAAGCAATCTGATCAAAGACATGGGAAAAAAGCCTTAAGAGATACCTCACCAAAGAATATATACAGATGGCAAATGACCATATTGAAAGATGTACCACATCATATCAGGGAAATGTAAATTAAAACAACAATGAAATGCCACTACAGACTTATCAGATGACCAAAATCTGGAACACAGACATCACCAAATCCTGACAACGACATGAAACTGCAACAACTTTTATTCATTGCTAGTGGAAATGTAAAATGGCACAGCCACTTTTGAAGACACTTTGAAAGACAAAACATACTCTTACTATTCAATTCATTAATCACACTCCTTAATATATACTCAAAGGAGTTGAAAACTTATTTTCATGCAGATCCCTGTGCTAGATGTTTATAGTAGCTTTTTTCATAATTGTCAAAACTTAGAAGCAATCAAGATGACTTCAAGTAGGTGAATGAGTAAATAAACTGTGGTACATCCAAGCAATAGAATATTATCCAGCACTAATAAGAAATTAGCTATCAATCCATGGAAAGACATGGAGGAAACTTAAATTAATATTAACTGAAAAAAAAGCAAATACAAAAAGGCTACATATTGTATAATTTGAACTATATGACATTTTAGAAAAATGCAGAACTATGGAGAAAGCTAAAAGATCAGTGGTTATCACGGGGGAAGGCACTTGTTGGGATGAGCACTGGGTATTATATGGAAACCAACTTGACAATAAACTATTTAAGAAAAAAAAACAGTGGTTATCAATGACTGGTGGTAGGAGGGAAAATTAGCAGAGCACAGAGAACTTTCAGGGCATTGAAAGTGTCATGTACGATACTGTAATGGTGGATAAATGTCATTATACATTTGCCAAAACCTATAGAATATACAATGCCAGAGTGAACCCTAATGCAAACTATGTGATGAGGGAGCATAAGGCAAGCTGACAGGCCACAAACACTCTCACCCCAAGCAGGGGGGTATGTGTGATATTAGGGCACTCCAGGTTGCCCAAGAACAAAGGAAAGCAGAGAAACAAATGGTTAACTAATAGAGATCATGGTCCTGCAGGACCTCAATCTCCATCATCACTGCACAGTGATGTGGGGAACAAAGGCAGAAGGAAATGGCAGAGAGAACTAAATTTCCTTATAACCTGCAGCCCAGTGACAAATACTTGAGGCTGGCAGAGTAAAATGTCTCCCCAGGAACTCCCTACTGTCTTAATGTTAATGCTTTGCTAGAGGGAAAAACCACCTTAGCTTGACAATAGCTGGGCCTCCACTATCCTGGGAGGATATGAAAAGCTCAGTGGAAACTTCCCCTGGACTTTACCTCCCCCGACCCCACGGTATATAACCAGTCTCTCCTCATGCCCCCTGGGCAGCTCGTCCTGCCTGGCCAGGGTTCCTGTGTCTGTGCTTTAATAAAATCATCTTTTTGCATCAAAGACGTCTTCAAGAATTCTTTCTTGGCTTTTGACTCTGAACCCCATGAACCCCACTGTTCCCTCCCACACCACCACCACACATACACACACACACACAAAATCCCTCCATCATATGGACTTTAGGTGATTATGATGTGTCAGTGTAGGTTTATCAGTTGGAACAGCACTACTACTTTGGTGTGGAATAGATATTGATAATGGGGGTGGCTAAGCATGTGTGGAGTCTGGGAAAACAGAAAAATCTGCTTGCTTCCTCAGTTTTGCTGTGAACCTAAAACTGCTCTAAGGAAATGAATTCTCAATTAAAAAAAAAAAGAAAGATAAAAATTGATCTAGGTTCAGTAATATCCTACAATATACAGGATCCAAGTACGTGAAGAAAAATTTTAAGTAGATTAAAAAATTCTATATTGGGGCGCCTGGGTGGCTCAGTCAGTTAAGTGTCCAACTTTGGCTTAGGTCACTATCTCATGGTTTGTGAGTTCGAGTCCTGTGTCAGGCTCTGTGCTGATAGCTCAGAGTCTGGAGCCTAATTTGGATTCTGTGTCTCCCTTTCTCTCTCTCTGCCCCTCCCCTGTTCATGCTCTGTCTCTCTCTTTCTCACTCAAAATAAATAAACATTAAATTTAAAAAAATTCCACATAGCATTTCTGTCTTAAGTCAGGGCAATAGGGTTCCCATTCTGTCCCTTCATTTTAGGGGGTCCTTGTCCTTGCTCACTCCAACTCTGAGTCAGTCTATAGGGTAAGGAATTTGAATGAAGATCAAGAGCTTGTGATCATTTGGAGTGTTCTTGCTTCTAGATATCATACTGGGTACTAAAAAACCCCAGAATTCACTGCCCTTATGTCCATGAGCCTGATTTAGATATGCACAGGTCTCAGTCCAGCACAGAGAACAATTTGCTAGGGTTCACACTCCTAAATCCTAGGATTGACCTATAGCTATCTGTAGAGGAGATAAATGAAGTTTGCACTTAAGACCTAGAGCGTCTTTCAGTGTATTATGAAAGTTTATAATTATGAAAGTTTATAAAGATAGAACATCTTTTATTTAATATTTTTTCAGCTTGATTTATAACTTTTTAACATTTAGATGCATAGTTTGTAAGACTACATTTTCATTTTTGTTGTGGGCTTCATAGATGTCCGAGATAGGCTTGCCGTGAGTATTGGTAAGGATATTTTTCCCTCTCTCCAAGTTTTCCTTAACCATAGGCCTATGGGAAGAAATGAGGCAAGTACTATTGCATTGAATCTACTTGTTCAATAAGTTGAAAAATTTGTTGCTGACTCTCTCACACAACTCTACTATGTGGAATTCATTTCCTGCGTACCTGTCTGTAGCTCTGGAATCTATTGAGTAGTGCAAATGATGGACATATAGAATGTGCATGTTTTCCACTGTCTAATAAGCTACAAGCTGGTATCACAAATGTGTTCAACTTCTGCGATCTGGAGTTATTATTTTCAATATACAAAGAGCAATTTCAAATGGAGACAGTCAATCTGTTATACATGTGCTTCAGTTTGGGATGGTGATACATTCCGAAAAATAAAAGCAACAAGTTACCTGGATAGGTGATGATCCAAATTTCTTAGAATCAAAGAATTTCACCCATTTTGTTTGTTGATGATTATATTGGTTCACCCATTTTGTATCTACTTTAAGTATTGTTTTCTTATACAGTTGCAGGGTTTGGACATAAACATATACTAACATTGCCATCCTTTACTATTGCTTTAGTTTCACAACTATGGTGTCCGCTGGGGTAAAAAAAAATGTATAGAAGTCTAATATTTTGGGAAAAGAAAATCCTCAACAAGGTGAAATGAATGTTAAAGATAAAAATTTGGGGTTGATGTTGGTCTTCTATTAGGCATATAATCTTAGAGCCACAGGTATTATGTTAAGTCATAAATATGTATTGCTATATTTAAATATTGCTTAAAGATTTTAATGCTGTATATAATATATAGAGGAATTGAAAATGAGCATGACTACATGGACTCAGATATCTTGTTGGCTTATGACAGTGTGAAATTCATGACCATACACTAAAATCATGGCTGAGTGTTAAGAATTATTGGGATCTTTTGATGCTGAACAAGTGAGACAGAATTCAGGAACCTCTGTGCAAATGTTTATAAAGAACTAGGCAATCAGTTGTTCACATGGATCTCTCTTTTCTTTGTTCTCTGCATCAAGCTTAACCGGGTCTAGTCTTCAGATCTATGAACAGGCTGAACAATCACATTGGAATAAAACATATACCCTTAGATGATCCAGGAACTAAGTCATGGAACCAATACAAAAGCTGTTTTCCCTAGTTTAGGTAAGAAATATCACTGTTGTTACTAATACCAACCAAAGGCCAAGCAAACTCCATTAATAAAAAAGCACCACTGTGAGTAAACAGAGAAATTCCTATTAAACCAAGACTGTGGAAATGAGTCAGTGAGACTAGTCATGTTTTCTGTGGGACCATCTGGCTGTCTTGAATACAATAGTGCATACATTTGAAATGCATTGACAATTTCACATGAGGTTATAAAATTTAGATGCCCAAAAAACCATATGCAGGACATTATTTGTTTTAAAAAATATATTTAGAATAACAACCTTTGAAGTCTTATGAGTAGATTCTGTTTTCAAAATGTTTAAAATAGTAAAAAAATTTTTCTAATTATTTGTATTACTTTTCCTGAAGATCTCAGAGAAATCAAATTATGTAAGGTCTTCATAAATTTGTGAATTTTTATCATGGTATAGGAACAAAAAGGTCCTTGTAAAATTGGGTAACTATTATATTGGAAACCATGAATTAAATTTAAAGTTTTATGTATTCATGTTTGATTAAACTACATGATATATTACTTTAGATGTTGAGACCCACAGAAAATTGCCTCACTGATTAAAAAGTGTGTATAGGCTCTAAAGTTAATGACACTTCAAAGTTGAAAACCTATATACTTTAAATGGTATAGGTTGTTTCTGATATATACCACTAAATTTTTAAAAATTTTACAACTATGTACAAACTTTAAAATAATCTCACATTTGGATACATAGCAAAAATTAGGAGAAGATTCTTGTTATTATAAATATGGTAGTAAAGGATACACTACTTTATTGAGGTGTATTTTTTTTCCTTGTAATCTAAAACCTGAACTTCGAGAGTGAAAAAACAAAGTTCTCAGGAACTATTTTATACTCTATCAGCTATATATGTTATTAAAAAGCATCTGAAGTCAATTTCAAGCTTTAAAAAAAATTTAATTTCCCACATTGAATAATGACCTTATTAAAAATGTAGAATTGAGACAGATTTAAATCAAAAAAGCTCTTGGATGTAAAATCAAAATTTTCCCCTTTAGGCCCTCCCACAAAGATGACTCAAAGTAGGAAGCCCACTTAATGTGGTGAGAGGCATATCCTTTGTGGCCAGTCCCCAGAACAATTGCACTAGAGAGTCTGTCACTGCTCAATTTTAGGTTCTGACCAGCCGGGCCTGATTCTTTTTCCGTTTCTTCAAAATAATTCTACATTTTTTTCCCAAATATTACATATGTATTTTTATTTACCTTTTATTTATTCATTTACTTTAATTTAGTTCCCCCTTTTCTATCTCCTCTCCCCCATCCACTTTTTTTCTTTTTGTAATTTATATAACAGTATTGTTCCTCCTGCAGTAACTTTCCAAGAAGAAAGGGAAGTCATTAACACATTGTCCTATTGTCACTTTCATAGAAACAAATATTGCCCATTGGTGATGGCTGGTCCTGTATTTGCTTATGAGTTAACTTCTTCAGGGTCCTCCTATGGTTAGCTTAGGATATATACCTCTTTTAAGAGGTGCCTTTTTGAGTACTTTGTGTGTTCATGCTTCATAATGATATGAAATAGCTCAAAAAAGCAATCAAAGGAAGTGGATACTGCCATTTTCTCAGATCAAATTTATCAGTAGAGTTGCTATGACATTATTATAAATTTGTACTTAAAATATGTGGTCATTCATATATAAATTACAGTTAATTCCTTATAATACTAAAATGTGTTAAATGCTCTATTTAATTTGGTTAAGATAGAAAATATCTTAACAGTGTAATAATTCAAAAAAACTAACTGTGGAATGATAATGGCAATTACACCAAAGCTGTGGATGCAGAACTGATCTAAGATATATGGCCATTCTCTTACTTGATCCATTAAGTATATAACTACCATATGTTATTTTACCAAGGAAATGAGTGGAATGACATTTTAACATTTAATTCTAATATGGTAGAGTCTTGTTTATAAAAAGTTATATTTCGATCTCAAGTAATATTTGATATAATAAGTGAATTAACTGTGCAGGTTAATATACATATTGCACAAGGGCATGCTAATGCAATTAAAAATTAGCTCAGGCAAAAATTATCATGAAAGATTTATAGAGTGCTAACAGCAAAGATTATTCCAGTATTTACTATGACTAACATTAGTTCTTCAAAGACATGTTTCATATCCATATTCTTCTGTAACTTAACTCTTTCTTAGTATAAAATATTATTTGAATTCAAAGATAAGTCTGCATTTTAACAAAAACGGTTCTAAGTCAACATTTACTGAGGCCATAGTGGTTAACTTTCATATCATTATTTAAAGCTTAAGAAAAAAGTTAAGGTTTTTTGAGAAACTCATTTGTAACTATGCGCTTCTCTTGCCATTAACTTGATGACTAGATTAGTTTTTTCATAAGGAAAGGCTATATAAGTTTTTCTCTCTCTCACCCCCTTTCATTCTCTCTCAGCTGGTTTTTCTCATCAAGAGTTTCTGAATTGTTCATTGTTTTGCCATAGTATATATATGTAGGCACATTTTTCTTCTGAAAGCTATAACAAGGCAGAATTGAAAGTGATTTTGTTTAGTCATCTGCTGAAAAAAATAGATGTTGTCATAGTGTTATTTAATAATCTCTAGATTAATAATCATATACCTTTGTGGATAATAGATATCTTAAAATATCTATTATATTTATTTTCCATCTTACCAAATGGAGGGAGATAACTACTTGTTATTGACACCGCTTACTGTCACATAAAGAAAAATCAGATATGTTTCTCATGTCCACTATTAACTTGTTTTTAGTAAAAGGGTAAATTTGTTTTCAAGTTTTAGGATGCATAATGATCAACTGTTTTTTGGTGGGGTCCTTTTGCATTTTGTTTTTGTTTTTGTTTGTTTGGGTTAGTAGCCCACAAACAGGAGGTCTGATTTCTTGGCTGTTGGGTAAGAACCAAGATGTGTATTTTAGCAAGCACTTCAGGTGGCTCTGATGAAGATGATTTCTAGAACATGTGACAAAATAAGATTTAAATAAGAGAACATGACTTTTAGGATCAAAGAGCAAACAAAAACCTATTTGTGTTCTCTGATATCACTCTTCAGTTATTGGATTTAATTTAAATAAATCAGGTAGGAGTTCTTCATTGTCTTTCCAGATCATCAATGCTCATAAGGTGTCTCCTTCCATCTCCCCATTTATCTGCTTCATTCTGCTTTCCCTGATAATAGATTACATTGCACAGGGCGACTATTATCAGCACCTTTAAGTTCCCCATCCCTGTCTGTCTCAATTCAGGAATAGTTGCCTAATGAAACAATGGGTTTGACTGGGAGGATGTATCCTAAATCATATTTTTGAATCTTGGCTAACTCTGACTAGGAAAGCCTCTGAGTGAAAAATCTTATCTCCTGCTGTTTAGGATATAGAAACATTGATTTTTCTATCTCCCTCAATCTCCTGATTCTCAGTAATTTCCATTACAGACCACAGGCAGATAGACCCTCACTTCCACCCTTGCTTGCAAACTGGCAGATTCTTCCCTGGGTTTATCTCTTCCTTACAGAATTTTGCTAAAAGTGGCAGGAACAGTCAGAATCCTGTGCTTTTCTATCCTCTTCCCTACAAACTACAAATCCAAGGGCATTTTTTATGACTCCCAGTTATTATAGCTAATAGTTGATGAAATGCTTTCCCTTAACAAGTGTCACAAGCATACCAGCAGATAGATAGTCTATCTTTTCTTTACCTGCTGTCCACATGCCAAGACAATGGTACATATTTTTAATTTGTATTGTTGCAAAGCCTCACTTACAGGTACAAACTTCTGTAGTATTAGGTTATACTACTGGAACAAGATATCCCATATTTGTGGCTTGAATGACAAAGGGAGTTTACTTCACACAAAAGAGTACAGAAGTGAATTTTCCAGGTCTTGAGAAACTGATCTGCTCCAAGAAGTCATTTAGGCATCCAGATTCCTTTTATCTTGCTCTGTCATCTCCAGGTATTCTGTCCTTGAGTAAATTATCATTATTAGCTGGCATCCATATCCACCTTTGAGACAGAAGCAGGTGAATAAGGAAATTCATGTTTGGTGGCTCTACATTCAAGGTGCTAATCTAAAAGTTGTTCATTTAATTTCCCTGCATATACCACTGGCCCAAAGTGAGTGTATGGATGCATCTACATTAAAAGAGGCTAAGAAATACATCTTGCTTGGTTTTTGTGATGTAACTAAAACTTGGGAGTCCTATCATTAAACCAAATAAAGGGAAAATAAATGGAAGAACACAATTAGCACTCAATGTCACAAAATGATACTTGGAAAGGATAATGAGAAAATAGAATTTAAAAAGTGCATTTGCTAGTTTTTTTTAAAATTATACTATCCATTATTGCTGGAATATTCTTTTCAGATACATTTTCATTGTGCTATATTCCTCTTGTAGAAACTATAGCTTGGCTTTCATATTTCCTATTCTATCAAATACATGGCCTTCTGAGCAGCTTTCTAGCTCTCCAATGACTGCTTCAACTACTTGTCTATCCTCATCTCTCAAGTAATTTTACTAAGCTCTTAGTAACACCCATTCATTCCTCCCTTTGTGTTTTTTTTGTTGTTGTTATTGTTAAGTGGGCTTCATGCCCAGCACAGAGCCCAACACAAGGCTTGAACTTATGACCATAAGATCAAGACCTAAGCTAAGATCAAGAGTCAGATGCTTACTTGACTGAGCCACCTAGGCACCTTGTTCCCTTTGTGTTTTTAATCATGGAATTTCCCCCCTAATATCTCCACTCATCTACCTTTACCATTTTCAAAACCCTATTTGAAATTTTCCTTCTCCATAAACTACCTTATTAACCCTGCATAATTTGCTGTTTCTTATATCATAACTTTAATTTGCACTTATGAAGATGTTACCTTTCATAATTTTGACACATTTCACACACACACACACACACACACACACACACACACACACACACACACACACATATATATATACTATCTTCTATCTAGACTATAAACTTTTCCATAACAGAGAAGTGCTTCTTATGAACACACAATAATAGTATGATATTAATGTTCTTTGCTAAAAAAGCATTCCTCTCATGAAAGAATTTTTTTTTGAAAAAAGCACAAGGTTTGAAGATGAAAATGCCCTTTCTATACCTGCCATTTAACTAGTTGTGTTATCTTGGACATGTAATATGATATTCTCTTCTCTGTCATTGTTGTTATGCTAAAAATGAAGTCAATACATCTGCCAGCCGAGTTCTTTATGACTAAGCTTGGTGACTATAGCATGTTGCTTATTCAGTTTTTGAATTAAAATACTTAATGATATCATTTCTTTGTAAAAGTTCATATATATAAAAGTTCAATATATAAAACCATTTTTTGTTTTATAACTATTTTACATGATTTTGTTATAATATCAGGCAACACTGGCATGCATATCAATGAATAGTATTATCAGTATTAACTTTTTAGGTTTATTTATTTACTTTTGAGAGAGAGAGAGAGAGAGAGAGAGAGCGAGCACGAGCGAGCACACAAACATGGGCAGGGCAGAGAGAAATGGAGAGAATGCCAATCAGGCTATGGGCTGTCAGCACAGAGCCTGACATGGGGCTCTATTGCACAAACCATGAGATCATGACCTGAGACCAAATTGAGTCAGACACCTAACTGGCTGAGCCACCCAGATTCCCTCAGTATATTAACTTCTAATGATAATGCTCAACTCCTTTCTCTATGGACCTCTAGGACCATATAAAAAAATGAAAATTCCGTATTAGGCCTATGAAAAATAAATTTACTATTTATTTTACTAAATAAAAAAATCATTTCATTAAACTAACAGATTATCCACTGTGACCTAAGGCCCCCAAATTTCTGAATTTGTAAAACCCAAAGTGAACCAATTCCATATATAGTTCATACTGAATTAGTACTTTTATTCAGAAGAATTAATGCCAAATAATATGTTAGGGTTATTTTATGTTTAATTTCCCTTTTAGCAATAACACTTCATGATTCATACTGCAAAATATTAAAGTTTCTTTATATTTCCAAATATTAGTATAACATTCACAATATCTATTTTATAGTAGATTAACTTAAACCTATCATATAAAGAACTATATGTGGATTTTTAAATTCAGTCTCTCTTATGTTAGAGATAAAGCTTCTCCCAGACATGTAAGCCATACAATTTTGGATCTTAGTAAGGCCTTCTAGAAATACTAAAAATAACTAGTCATTCTGAAAATAAGGCTGGGCACTTATATTGACTTCATATACTAGGTATTTCATTTTCTATTTTAATGCCCTGAGTGCACAATGGTTCTGTATGCACAATAACATTAGTATAATGAGATAATAACTAGATATATTAATATTTATTCCTTTCCTATTTTTTTTCATTGTCAATCAGAAACCAAATTTATATGTCTTACATACCTATTCTCAGAGGTTCTACATTCTCCCACCAAACTCCTTGTTGACTAAACCCAAATAAAAAAAAACTGGCCTTTTGTAATGTCCTAAATTTGTATCTGTACAAAATGAAACAATTAAAACATAAGAAACTGCATTTCAGGGGCGCCTGGGTGGCTTAGTCTGTTAAGCGGACGACTTTCGCTTAGGTCATGATCTCGCAGTTCGTGGGTTCGAGCCCCGCGTCGGGCTCTGTGCTGACTGCAAGCTCAGAGCCTGGAGCCTGTTTCAGCCTGTGACTCCCTCTCTCTCTGACCCTCCCCTGCTCACGCTGTCTCTCTCTCTCTCTCCTAAAAATAAATAAAACATTAAAAAAAAAATTAAAAAAAAAATAAAAAAAGAAACTGCATTTCAGTTGATTCGTCTCAAGATACTTGAATCAGATGGCTAAATAGTTGCTAATATTAATATACCAGCATTAATCTAACTCACAGAATATTGCCTATCCTTTATTGTAAGGCTGGTCCTTCATCTGTTCTTTGGTCTACAAGAAATTTTATATTTTTATTAAGGTAGTGAGAAGTGGATTTGTGACCTATAATGAAAGGACCCAAACTAGTTCAATTATTTTTGTAACTTTTAAATAGGAGGATAAAGAATACTTAGGGAAGTCCTCGAGGAAAATAGAAGGTAAAGACAGATGTTTCAAAAACTCTAAGAAGGTTTAATTTATTTTAGTCCTAGATTGAAGTAAAGAAATGAGCCCAACAGTGGGATAGGATAAAAATAACACTTTCTGGGTGGTGATAATATTGTAAGGAGACGTTACATTTTTCATTCTAATACCTGTGACCTGGACTGCATAGAGACAATATGACAATAAAAACAGACCCTAAGTTAATTTCAATTTTTTAAAAATGTTAGCAGATTATTTAAATTAACCATGATTGATATATTTAAGAAGCTAGAGAAACAAATCTAGAAAGCTTAAAACTGGAAAATATCACTAGAGGACTTGAATCTTAAAAAAAAAAAAAAAAGCCAATGGATATTCTAGATCTGAGTGATATAGTCACTAAAATTACTAAAAGCACCCTATACACAGGACAAGACTGAATTGGTACTATGAAAGATAGCAATACCTGTGCTAAATCTGAAAATCTGGGGAAAATATAAATATATTAGTTTGAATCATGTGTGAAACAGTGAAAATACATGTCATTTAATCTCATAATTAAAAGAGTCCTGAAAGAAAGGGAGAGAAAATGGAGCAGAAATAATATCTGTAGAGTTGAATGCCTGAAAATTGTTCAAAACCACTGAAAGACATAAACCTTCAGATTCAAGAAGAAACTACATAAATGTGCAGCATGAAGGAGAGAGGGAGAGAGAGAGAGAGAGAGAGAGAGAGAGAGAGAGAGAGAGAGAGAGAGAGAAAAGAAGGAAGGAAGGAAGGGAGGGAAGGAGGGAAGGAAGGTGACATAACTAGCTAGCTGAAAAAAGAAACATTATGTTCAAAGGAGGAAAAAAATAACACAGGCAGATGATTTGTCAAATTAATGATGAAAGACAGAAGACATCACATTGCTATAGAAAGAAAATACCTACTACACCTGAATTCTACATTCAGTGATAACCTACAAAAGTGAATATAAGCCTCTGTTTCTGCCTAGGATATGGAGCTGCAGGAAACCATGTATCATACTGTAACACAAAAAAGCTAGAAAGACTATACTGTCACAGTTCTCTTGAATATATCAGAAAGCTGAGGACAAGAATACATATGAACTAAGATGCAGACGGTGCAAATTCTTTTTAGAAGTAAGAAAATCATGCCTGTTTGCTTTCTTGGTGAAGCAGCATGAGAAGGAAAAGTTTACCATAAAATGGGGCATGAAAAAAAAAAAAAACAGCCAGGACTTCATCATTTATTGATGGAGTGAGGCCTCATTCATGTATTGGAATTCCAAGGACTTCTAGCCATAGAGCAAGATTACACTAATCACCATTTCTTACACTCAGGCCTTCACTGAAAGCTTGGGAATAATATGCTCAAAGTGGAGTGAAGAAGCATGGCAAGAAAACTGACAGAAAATCACTCTGAGGAATTCTGGGCAGTTACCAAATGCAAGACAGCTGGTGGCATGGTAGTCATGCTGAGATAGGAGAATCAAAGCTTTTGGCTTTCTCTGTAGAATTTTCTCTGTAAAAGATGTGGTTTCATTTTTATGTTGTTTATGAATTTATTGATAAAAATAATTATTAAAAATGATTGCCCACCACTGTCATGAACTTGAAAGCACACGGTGTCTTTCTATGAAGGCTAACACCTGGTTGGATATTCTATCTTCCACTTGAACTTGGTATGCAACCAAAATTATTCTTTTATTGTTCTGATTTTTAGGTATATTTAAATTTCATTAGATCAGATTGTTTTGTTTTGTTTTGCTTTTTTTAAACTGAGCTTTTTTTCATTTTGAAAACTGCAATAGTAATTTGTAGGGAATGTTAAGATATGGCTTTGTTTATGTTGAGGGCAAGTTAATACATCTATTTCTTTTCATTCTATTCACTTGTCAAATCTTGACTATTGAAATGTTTTTTTTAAATTGGTATGATTCTTCATAAAGACTTTCCATTTAAAGTGAGTAGTTTATAACAATCCTTAAGATCCCTTTGCAGTCTCTTATTCATCCATTCATCCATTTGAATCAACAGAGATTTGTTTGAATGTGTGCTATTGTACAAGCCTTTGTTCTAGAATGAGGACCCCTGCTGGGTACATTGCCCTCTTAGGTCTGTGGAAAAAAATAGTAAATTTTTGAAGCTACAAAAGATGGTAGAATGACGAGCTAAAACATTCCATAGAGACAATGAAAGGCTTTATACTTTTATTTGATTATTGGCTCATCATCTATTTCATCATTCCCACGGCTTTTTAAGGTGAAAGCCAACTATGAATATGCTAAAACGTATTGTTGAACATCTACGCTATGGTGTATGAATGTCATCTAATCTTCACAATATCTACCCATGAGATAGATAACATTACCTCCATTTTCTGGTTGAGTAAACGTAAGCTCATGTTAAATAACTAGCTCAATATCAAAGAGAAATCCTAGCTTCTCTGACAGCAAATCCCACAGCTTTTCTGTTACAGTGTGCACTTGCCTTTCCCACTCTAAAGTGACTAATTTCACCTGAGACTATTGGGTTTATTTTTAGTCAAATTAAGTGAGCTTGCTTACCACGCAATATGTAATGCACAGGTCACAAATCAGGAAGAATTTATAGTAAATATGGACTGTGCCTTGCCAGGCTTAGAGATGCTTACTACATGGACTTGCATTCAAACATTGCTCAAAGTGAAAATATGCCTGATTCTAACACTGGTGTATATAATAATGACAGAGCTCTGAGTGAGTTGTCAGAGGTCTCTTGGATTGGTAGGGAATTAACTCATTTTACATTCTGAAATAACGGACACTCGTTTCTCTTAATAATGACACTTGAGAATTCATTAAAGTAACAAGTCCATATTGATTGACAGTGTTGATTACTGAACACAGCTCTCTCTGTGACCCATTCATTTGTTCTTTTGCTTTGTTCTCATATCTTTGCCTCAGTGGAAGCTCGATTTCAATATGTCTGTCTTTTAAAGATGGAAATAAAAGTTTTACACCATATATTTTTTTCTCCTTCAGAAGAAAAGTTTAGGGTGGGAATACTGTTTATATTGCCAATATTTTATTTTTATTTTTATTTGTTTCTCTTGGATTATAGGTTTGGTATGTAGACCAAACCAGAGCTCAGTGAATGAAATGGCTGTAGCACAGCTGGTCCACAAATGTCAGCAGGGGTGTGTTGGGGGATACATGTTATTACCTGCATCACTGATTTAACCATGGTAACTGATATTATTTCAAGAGTTGGGGAGAAAATAGATCCACTTGGCTACAGCTCTAATAGACACAAATTCAGTTCTTTAAAAACTGGCATAAGACTCATTAATTTTAATAAAAAACCTTTTTCTTCACCTCAAGAAAGGCTTTCGGTTTCTGTCGTAACTTGAATCCAGTCAGATTTGTGATCTTAGGTTGCTTACCTCTGATAATTCATTCAAGAACATCTTTCCTACCAGTATCTTTGTTTCATCATTAATGAATAACATCAAATCCGAGACACATGCATTTACTATGTGTTGGAACATCTATTTGAAAATCTCATCTTTTAAAGCCAAAGGTGGAATATTTTTGCACATCCCAGTCCTCTGGAGGTTCTATGCCTACAGTATGCTGACTAGGTAACATCCTGCCAAGCAAACCTAATTTCCTTCCTTCCAAAGTAACTCTAAATGTTTGTACTTTTCCTTTCACCCTTTTGTATCAAGTCACACCAGAGAAAAGGAATGAGGTGTTCAGAACACTGCTCAATTTTATGCCTTATTGAAAAAATGTTTTCTTACATTTTCTATACTATTAAAATAATTGTTAATTCAACTGAATTTAGAGTAGCGTTATGGTTATAATTCACACTGCCAGGGTTCTAATCTTAATTTTGCCACTTATAGCTGTGTAAGCTTGAGCAAGTTAATAAATCCTTTTGCATCTCAGTTGCCTCATGTATAATACAGATCATAATTGTATCTATCTCTGTGGTGAGGATGAAATGTGTTAACACATATATAGCTGCATAGGACTTAGACTTTCTGGCATATATTTAGAGTTCAACAAAAGTTATCCATTTTTATAACTGTTGCTGCTGCTCTTGTCATTATTTGGGCACTTAGTATCCATGCAGAATGGGTTTATAAGAGGAATTCCCTAAAACTGTGTAAAAAAAAAAATCACTTGAGTCATCTACAAAAATACTGACTACCGCCTGTAGAGATGGAACAGATCTTTACAGCAAAGTTCCTTTTTTTCTCTACTTATGAATTTTTAAGTAATAATGTAACTCTTATCTTTCCTCTACGTTTTCCTTTGTTCCATTTAAATGTTCACAAGGAAGTACTAAAAATATGCCTGTGTGTGAGATTTTACTCTGTCCATTTCAGCAATTTCAAGTACACTCGAGAAAATTTTTAAATTTATTTTTTTGGCAAGCTCTGTTATCCTTGGCTCAATTAGGACCTGAGGATCTTGAAGAAAGAAGATTTTTATTAGTGAGCAAGACTTTATTTTCTCCTTGATAAGCTGGGCTAAAAAAATATGTGTTTGGTACTAATGTCTATAATTCTCAGCATTTTCTGGTTTCAAATTCTTATAATATTTAATCTTCCAACAAGCCTTAAGTGGAATTTAAATAGCTTCCTTAGGGGTTGGATGGGCTGTAATGCCTAAAACAGAACAAAAACAAAACAAAACAAAACAAAACAAAACAGTAATATCCCTCATTGGGAGAGATGTGGGAGCAACTGGTGGACATATTAATATTACCTATGTAGCATTAAGGTAAACTATGTGACAAAATAATCCAAATCTGAGCTTTTCAAACACTTGTTAGGGGGTTGCAGAGAAAAGAAAAGGAGTATACAGCTTCTAAATCCCCCCTCCCTTTTCTTATTCAAGCATTTCCATGCACCAAATATTTAGAAAGCTATTTAAGTATATTTATTTTTTAAAGATTTTTAAAATATTTATTTCTTTTTGAGAGACAAAGAGAGTTGGAACACAAGCAGGAAAGGGGCCTAGAGAGAGGGAGGCATAGAATCTGAAGCAGGCACTAGGCTCTGAGCTGCCAACACAGAGCCTGATGTAGGGTTCAAACTCATGAACTGCAAGATAATGACCTGAGCAGAAGTTGGAGGCTTAACTTACTGAGCCACCCAGGTGCCCCAACTATTCATATGTATTTTGTCTTCCCTCCCCCTAACTTATTTTGTGACATCCTTTGAGATAACCACACATAATCCTGGTGTTTCTTAACCATTGTTGACAACCACTGGGTGATGATGATTCAGCTAAGGAAAGAAATTAAGGTCCTTATTTCTAGAATCCTCAAGTCAAAGAAAATATTTGTTCTAGGTACAAAATTTGAGAATGGGGGCAAAATTTTAGCTAGTTTTGAAGTTATTTCTAAAAAGGACCCCAAATGACCCAGGTACACTCTTTATGTCTTGCTGTTTCCACCTCCTAAAGAGATGCTATCTCCTTGGCAAAGTATCATCTCCACTTAGTATTTAAGAAGAAATATTAAGAAACTCATGAAACAACACAAACACAGGTGGCTAATCATGTAGAAGTTTCCTTTTTTTTAAAAAAAAAAAATTCTGTATGTGCTCATTATAACAGGGATTCTTTCACTTTTGGAATGTTAGATCATAGGGTGCTCATCCCAGGAGTAGGCCCTGAAATGACTGTTTAAGGGAAAGTGGTTTATTTGAAAGGTTCTAGAAACACTGAAGGAAGGTGATAAATGAGACAAGGAAAGGAAGGTAGCAAATATAAAGGATATTATCAAGTAAGCAAACATTATGGGAGACTGGAACTTAGATCTACAGAAAACATTGGGAAATGGTATAAAACACCCATCTCAGAGTTATTCCATATGAGAGGCAAGTAGGCTCAAGTCTTTATTCCCTGACTGCTGTTAGTCACTGATGGATGGTTGCCTCTTGGGGAATGGAGGAGTGTATTGTTAATTCCCTGACATTCCTAGTCTGCCAGTCTTGCCACAATAGCTTTCTTCCCCTCATGAGAAAGCTTGTTGGCAAAGAGATTTTAGATACTGTTAGTTGCAAGTCAGAGATTTAGATACTGTTAGTTGCAAGTCAGAGATTTAGATACTGTTAGTTGCAAGCTGGACAGAAGGCTTTAAAATGATAGAAGCACAATATCAATCACATATATTAGAAATGGTCTCCTCTGTGTCTTTTAAGTAAAAGCTATTCTATTTCTAGCTGTTCTTCCCATATGCTTGCATATCACAATTTAGCTTTCATTAACTATCTCATTACATTGTAATTGGTTATTTATTTTTATTCTTCCTATTGTTCATCCATGAAGCTCCAGTGCACTGCCTTGTAGTTGCTCAGTAAATATTTTTGGAATAAATAAGAATGTTTTCAGAATCAAGAATGACATTTTATAGTCTTCCATTATTGATTTTTCCTACTTACCCCATGCTAGTCTAGACCACTTGCATACTTCTAACTTACAGGTATGATTATTCTAATATTTAAACACATTTTATATTCACCTGTATATAGAAGCACATTTCAGCCACTCTATTCTTCTACCCTATTACCATTTAATTAGAAGCTACAGCAAAGGAAATAAAATGTCATGCATATGTCTTGGAATACTCAGATTTAGAGGATAAATTCATTAAATACCAGAAGTGAGGTAGTGGAATCACACGAATAAATATGCATTTCTTGGTAAATGCACTTTGCTGGGATGCTTTGAAATTTGAAGGTTGGCAAAACAGAGAAAAGAGAAGAGGTTTCACTGAGATTTTAAATGGACAAAAAGTGTCACTGCTAATTTGAGAGCGATCTAGGAATACACTTTTAGTAGAAGTCCTGACCAGTAGAGCTGTGGATGAGTTTACATGGAGGAGTAAGAGACTCTTCCATCAGCTTTTTGCTGTCAGTACTTAACATTTTTACAAATATAATATCTTAAAATTAATTGAGGCTTGAATAATATCTCCTCAGTACTTTCACTTCTTTGGTTCTTGAACTTTGTCTTCTCTATTTCTGCAATGGCTTAGATTCTAAAACATTCAATCTCTGGTTATACCAACTGCACAGATGCAATCCAAATATGTAATGCTGAAGAACTTTTAACTTTCTTTTAAGTAAAGGCACATTCTATGGTACCCCAAAGTATTCATTTACATTTAAAGAAAATACATTTAAAACCCTAGAGAAGTTTGTGTGTGTGTGTGTGTGTGTGTGTGTGTGTGTGTATCTATCTATCTTATTTGTCTACCTGTCATCAATGAGGAAGATGAAGTATTTGAGGAGAGTTACCTTACTCCTGAGGATGAAGAGGTGATCTCTTTATTGCTTCCTCTTCTCCTGCATCCTGTTAGGGTAAGGCATGGCTCTTATAATACTGGAAATTCACCAAGCCTGCATATTGATAAGAGAGCCATGAATTCTTTGCTAAATACAAAAGGCAAAAAATTCATAGCTTTGAATAGTGGAGCTTCTAAGTTGAGGTGATATATAAAAAAGGACACTATCAGAAAATAGTGTTTAATAGTGCCTTTTAAATGATTTGCAGGTACTGGTTGCCAGTCATTTCAAACTTTAATTTAGTAAGCAAGGAAGTAGCAAACAGGGAACCATAATGGTCAATACTTGCTGTCATTACTATTTAATAGATGCTGATATAGACATTTTACATAAATTTTCTCCTTATAGCAACAACACAAGAATAGATATTATTCACATTTTAAGAAAGTGATATTTGGAAACATAAGTACCTTGCCCAAGATCACATAGCTAAGTGTCCAGCCAAGCTTCTAACTCAGGAGGACAGACTCCAAAAATCATACTCTTAATAAAATTTTGTGTATAATTTAGAGAGGCTGACAATAGAAGATATCTTAAAATAAATTATAGATATCCCAGGCTTCAAATGTCCCAAAAGTATTAAAAAGGACTCTAGTAGAACTGACTGAAGCACACACCTTAGGGACACTGAGAAATCATCACTAAGTGGTAAGGACTTACATGAAGGTTGTAAATTTGTGAGTGAAAATCTTGAGGGTTTGAGATTAAGGTGACGTTGTTTATACAATATTAGTCAGCTTGATAACTTCTTACTAATTGGTAAGATAGCAAGGAATGGAAAAGACTGGACTAGAATGTGTTCAACTTCCTAGGAAATAAGTACTATTAGCATGTATGCATAATATCCTGCTTTTTGCAGGTCAGCTCATCTGCTCACATTTTGGTCTATAATTACTGGTAAGCAAGTAAGTGATAGAGGGATGGCATAAGAGAGTGAGAGGAGACCATAAAAACAACACGGCTTGCAGAGCTCACCAAGAGTCTGTCATTAAGCAATATTGTTTGAAAGAGTGAACATTATTGGACTTCAGAAAAATACTTTCCAATGCAAGGAGTTAATTTTAGACTATCAGGAGATCCTAGATCCCTTGATATGGTGAGAGATACCTATAAAGTCATGACTGAAGATGTCAAGAGGAACTGATGATGAGTCTCAGGTATAGC
This sequence comes from Proteles cristata cristata, assembly GCA_017311185.1. Classification (NCBI taxonomy): domain Eukaryota; kingdom Metazoa; phylum Chordata; class Mammalia; order Carnivora; family Hyaenidae; genus Proteles; species Proteles cristata. Next base: position 1,760,682 of record JAESUZ010003082.1, read on the forward strand.
TCAGATATATAGCTAATCTTCAAAGTATCATGACATTGAGTTTTATTGCACATTACTCTTATTAGGCAAAACTAATTTTGGGTCTCAGACTATATAAATCAAAGGATGAACTCCATGTGCTAGAGAACGCCAAAATTCCTAGGTAAAAAATCACTAAAGCAATGATTGTCAACAAGGGATCTATTTTGCCACTGAGAGACATTTGGTGGTGTCTAGTGACATTTTTGGATGTCACAAGAAGATACTACAGGCATCTATTAGAGAGAGGCCATAGATGCTTCAAACATCCTACAAAGCACAGGACAGCCCCTGAGAATACAAAATTAGCTGGCCCAAAATGACAATAGGTCAAGGTTGATAAACACTAACCTATTAATAAAGACTTATTTGGAACAATTTCATCCATGAAGGTTTGAGGTCAAGAAGTAAAAGTCTATCGAGAAGGGATAGCAGCTATTGGGATGGTGAAGGCTTGTGCCTCTCTATTTACATGACTGTACAAAGCTAATTTTTCAGGATTGAGCAGGGAGTGTTGGATTTTTGGAAATCCTAGATAGGTAATTGAACACTGGCTTATTTATGAGAGCTTCAATACCAAAAATAATAAAAATTCTTAATCTGGTACCAATCAGTTAGGCAAATAAAAGAAACTAAATATATAGATTTATCATATAAATTATTCAAAATATACTATAAAATAAAATTTATGTATGCCTCTCAAAAAAACAGTTTCAGTTTTGGGGTACCTGAGTGCCTGAGCTCAGTGGGTTAAGTGTCTGATTTTCAATTTTGGCTCAGGTCATGATCTCATGGTTCATGAGTTCAAGCCCCACATCAGGCTCTGTGCCGACAGTCAGGATCCTGCTTGGGATTCTCTTTCTCTCTCTCTCTCTCTCTCTCTCTCTCTCTCTCTCTCTCTCTCCCTCCCTCCCTCCCTCCTTCCCTCCCCTCCACTTATGCTGTCTGTCTGTATGTCTCTCTCTCTCTCTCAAAAATAAACACATTTTATTTTATTTTTGAAGAATAGTGTTCCATTTTCAATTTTATAAAATGTTTTTATTTATTTCTGAGAGAGAGACAGCATGAGCAGGGGAGGGTCAGAGAGAGAGGGAGACACAGTATCTGAGGCAGGCTCCAGGCTCTGAGCTAGCTGTCAACACAGAGCCTTACGTGGGGCTCAAACCCACAAACTGTGAGACCACGACCTGAACTGAAGTCAGACACTTAACCGACTGAGCCACCCAGGTGCCCCGAATTAAATACATTTTAAAAAAGTATTTTCCATACTAATAATGTATTAAGTAAAAGGCAGAGAGAATGGCCTATAGAGATGTTCTTTTTAATATTATTTCTCTACATGTTTTGCAAAATAAACCCTCAAATTAAATATCCAAAATCCCAATTAATTGCATTGTTGCAAGGCATTTTTGCTTCCAGTTCACAAAACTACAGTAGGATGTAATAATCATAATTTTCCCCATAGGTCTGAAAAAAAATAACATGGTTTCTCAAAAATTAAAGAATCTTAATAAAAACAACTCTAACTTTTTTCATAAGAAAAATCATTTCACTGCTATTTGAAGAATGCACTTTACACTAGATTTTTCACCAAGTGATAATCACAGCAAAGGTTCTAATTCTGATTTATACAGTTGATTTCCTAGTCAAATGACAAATGTCTTGTTTTCCCTGAGATTTCTACCTCAAGTACACTATGAAGCATATTTTAGTAAATGTGCAACAACTAGTACTATTTGTAGCCTAATGAAGTTGAAGGTAGAAAGGCTCTAGATTAGGCATTCTGAATCTGGGGTCTGAGAATGGAATTCTCAAAAATTGAATGCAAAATTCCATGTTTGAGTGAACTTTTGGCTTACGTAGAGGTTTATTGCTTTCATGGGACTGTGACAGGGTCCATGGTCCAGTTACCTAAAACTATTACCCTGGAGGAAGGTTAGAAATGGTTTAGGTCAGTCAGAAAGTCTGGTTCTCTTTTATAGCTGGAAATATAAAATTAGAATTATCGTTTTCCCTATTAGAGCAGAAAATAAGAAAGGTGAAAATTTCTTGTCATTGTCGACTCATAAGGAATTTTCCATCTTTCAAAAACCTAGTATTTTTACAATACTCTGGATTCCTTTTTAAACCTAAATCAACAAAATACTACAGTCTTAAAACACTTCTATTTACTGCTTCCAAAGATCTGAGGATACACACACACACACACACACCGAATTTAGTGAGTTTAATTTTAAAATGAAAATGACTATAAGACAACCATTTTAGGTATAAGCTGTGGCATCTAAACACTGCAGCTGTAATCACTTACAATTAACCTATTGTAAGTCCTTGTCTCTGCAAGAAATTCATAAAAAGTTAGCAAAAATATATTGACATTGTAATTCTATTTTGATTGCTAAAGAATGTTCAATTTATTTCTTTTAAGGAATTCTTATAGCAATCAGTTTGGATTTCTATTGTGTTAAATATGTCATTCTGTATTTCATTATAATTATTTGCAAACTTGTCTTTTTTTTTTTTTCACAGGAGGTTACCTTCTTGAAGGTATGATTTCTTATTCATGTTTCTTTTTCCTTTATCAGAGTATCTTTCAAAATGAAGGTGCTTCAAAATGGTGGAATTTGCATATTCTAATAGCACTTCAGATTTGGTCAAACTAGTTCTTGAAAAAACATAAAACAGAAAGAAATCACTGCATCATGTAATAAGAAGGAACTAATCTGTTAAATGTGCAAACCTGTAATCCAGATGGAGGAATAAATCTGATTCTCCAATATTCTGAATACATATACATAGTGAGGTAGGGTTTCAAACAAAGGTTTCCTTTCACTAGGACATGAAGACACATGTGGGAAAAGGTGATATTTTGACAAGTATCTGATTGATAATCACACAAGTAGCTTTGCTAGTTAGAAAACTTTTACTTCATCTGACCCAAACTGGTTATACTTGGAAAAGTGGTAAACTCTATTTTCCATTTTCCTTTTTCCTTGTCTTCTCTCTTTTCACAGGAGAGCTATGGGCAGCAAATACAAGCATCAAAATATCCAGATATTGCAGGCTAACTCAAGGGCACACTCATTTAGCCAATTTTGCTTCCACAAGACATACTTTTTTTTTTTAATATTTTTATTTATTTCTGAGAGAGAGAGCACGCGAGAGAGACTGCGTGAGCAGGGGAGGGTCAGAGAGAGAGGGAGCCACAGACTGAAACAGGATCCAGGCTCTGAGCTGGCAGTCAGCACAGAGCCTGACGCGGGGCTCGAACCCACAAACCGCGAGATCATGACCCAAGCGAAAGTCGGACGCTTAACCAACTAAGCCACCCAGGCGCCCCACACAAGACATACTTTTAATTGTACCTCATAATATTGAAACTTTGTAATGCTAAAGCCAAATCAATGTAAGATTTCTTTCCCATGTGCAAAACTTTACTGGGGTAAAACAAAAATTCACCAATCAAAATCTCAATGTGCCAACTGTAGATTTACAGAACATCCTGAACTGGACTAAGGAGGACTAAATAAAAAAACAATTTATATAATTATTTCATAACTATTCCAGAGCCTTCCCAGGCACTGAATCTTATTAGCAGGTGCTACATTACCCCAACCAGCTGTCAATACCTGCTGTCACCACTACACATGCAAAATATCCACAGAAATACAGCAAATATATTCCCCTGATATCCTTCACCATTATGTTTTGAACTTAGATGGTGTAAACCTTATTATCTTCATTCTGATTTATTATTCTAAATGAAGATCTACATGACACACACGTTATAAAGTTGATTTTTCCAATCATTATTATTGATAAACAATGGCAAAACTCACTTTAAGATAGTTAGAAATTTGATCATTGATATGTGAGCAAAAACTGTTGATGAATTTTCTTCAAGTTAAATTATGGGGAAAATTTCCATGAAATTGCATTTATTTTCACAGTGTGATTTCCTCTTTGTAGTTAGGTTCACTCTCTACCTTTCTCTTTTAAATTCTCTATTAAAAAATATCTATGGGATAGATATACTAAGAAATAATTAAACTTAAAATTGATGAATTCTTTACTCTTCTAGCAAGATAAGGTGCAAAAAAATTTGTCAAGATCTTAAAGTTTCCAGGTTTTATTTCTTTAAAGTTAACCAACATATTGTTAAAGCTGCTTATTCTCCCCAAGCTATTTTCATCTGAGATCTCCCATGAGGGGTTTCTCTTCCAGTTTCCTTTTCAGTTGGCACATACACAGCCTTTCCAAATTCCTTACTCGACAGTTTGAGCAAACATTATGTTTATTCCTACTCAACTGATCAAATTTCCCCCAACCATATGTTTAAATTCATGTCTACCATAAGAACAGATTTGAAAGTGATATTCTTGCAAGTGGTGGCTTCATATCAAAGTCAGTTTCCTTATACAAATTCTGGATCATGGGAGTTGGCTCCTATCCAACTGGTCATACACACAGCAATGAGGTTCAACAACCGTACCTGGACAGAATGAATCTGAGGGAACGAGCTTCTTAACAAATAATTCACTCTATTTTCAAGGTCAGTTTTTGTCAGTGTCAGACCTTTTCTCTGAAGAGCTTTATTATATCAGACAGTTTCCAGAGGGAATAAAAACAGTCTTTTAAGTATTTCTAGCTCTATCTCATTCCCCCTCTATCTGATAATCAGATATTACAGATTAATGTAATAATGCATCTGGAAGAGATTGGAAATGACCGTTTCATTTTGTTGCTTTTGTCTTGATACTTAAAAAATAAGTAGACTCTCAAGTGACAATTTACTTCCTTCTAGGTGAAAAAACTAATAAATCAACAATGTATTCTGATCCTTCCCTATACATTGGGGTTTCAGGTTCTGAAAAGAATGCTTGAAATGAGAAAGTCTTAATCTTTTTTTTCCATTTTAGTCAGGTAAAAATGTCATCTTATATTAAATGATTGACTTTGTTAAATGACTGATTTGCCTTCTAGGTATAACTGCATGGATTTAGCTTTCTTTTCTTCCAACCAAGGGGCAAGAAGAGATGCTATAATCTATACATAAGCCAACTTAAATAAAATTGTTTTACCTCTATTAAACAAACACTCTTAGGTAAATATTAGCCTCATATTTCTTAATATTCAGACTAAGATATTTAAATAACCTGGCAGGATCTCAAAGGTATAATATTTATATATTTGCAATAAGGCTTTTAAACATGGGTTAATTGCGGTTGCTAATTGCAAAGCCCATAATCATGTTGATGATAAGACTCTGTGGCCTGAAGTAATATAGAGAGTACATGAATTAAACAAATAAAATTATAGTGGCACTTTCAGCCACTGGCTTGGAGAAGTTGATGGGTTGTGGTGTTCTGAGTCATGGAAAAGATGATATAATAATAATATTAAATATATTAGTTCCATTAGGAGTGTTAAATCTGAGAATCATATTAATGCTATAGAGATGTTAAATTATAACAGTATACCTGCATAAAATGTGCATATTCTGTTGAAATAATACTGCTCATGTCATGAGATAGCATCAAGTACATCATTAGCTTATTAAGAGAAAGGTACTTTTGACATCATTCAACATTAAAAAATCTTTTGTATGAAAAGCTGGGTTTATAAGTTTTTCAGCATATGTCAATTTATACAGCACTTGTATTAAGTTGATTTTTTATTTGCATTAGCAGGATGGTGACAAGTGGTTTATCTTCAATATATAATTTCCACTTTCAGCTTTGTTCTGATATGGAGGGAGATTACTACGGTCACTTGTTCTGGAGTAGGCTTTATGTTGTTTTACAACAGAAGTGTCTTTATATTGTTTTATTATACAAATAATTTTTTCCTCAATATTTTTATTGTTTTTATCATACATGTAACTTATTTTACATTTAAAATTGTTTTATCGTATATGTATTTTACCTTTATATTATTTAGTTTGCTAAAAGACTGCACATACTCACATATGCTCACAAAACCCAGATCTCTAGGTATTCAGTAATGCCTATAAATTTATTAGGTATTATTTAAATTATAAATTACTACTTTAATGCTGTGGGACCCTGTTAAGAAATAATAGCATCCATATTGTTATATTTTCTACATGATTGTATTGATTTTTATCATAATTTCCATAAAAATAAAAATCTTTTGGACGTTTGTTACTTTGTTTTCTGCAGAGATGATCCCCCTCTGCAGAAAATTAGCATAAAACTGGAAAGACTCCCCCCCCCATAATTATTTCAGAGTACTAAAGATCAACCAAACACAGACAACAAATTGAGAAACAATTATTCTTCAAAACTCCAACAGTATTAGATGAGAAAGGTGGCAAATCTGTAGCCTTCTTGGTGGGTTTCCAACCAGATTGATCACAGAAAGCTCTAGTTTTAATACAGAAGTGGAGAGCAAAACCCAGCAACTTTGAAATAAGAGATAGAAGACTCAGTTGGAGTCTAGAAAGACACTAGAGAGCAGCAACAACAGGTTTTTGTCATCGTAGTCGTTGTTTTGGGTAAAGAAAGCTGACTGAAGTGAGGTTATAGGCCAAGTGTGTGGTGGGAGGGAGAGCAGCCAGAATCTAGCAGGGAGATTCTAGAAGTGACACAGAAATAGAAATGCTGATATGAGTTCTCCAAATATTTGTGGGATAATTTCTAAACTTTGCAAGTGTGAAGAAACCTGAGAACCCTGAAAAAATAGAACCCAGTGAGATTTGGGAAGTGGCTTTGAAGGTGTTTCTCTAGTCACACATAGTTTAGTTTGCTAATGGTACAAGCATTATAATGTTGAGGTTTGTGGGCACAACATCCACTAGAATTATTGGCTGATCACTAAATTATGACAACATCGGTATAAGTCCCCTTGCCCCTCTCCAAAAAAAGAGAGAAGGGCTGAGCAGAGATAACTATACCTGCATACCATGAGCAAGTGTGGTTATATAATTATATTACTGACAAGATAATAGAACGAAGAAGCAAGAATGCTCAGAAAAATAAAACAGAATCCAGAATTCCTTTAATATATCATCTAAAACATCCAGGTTCAGGCAGAATTCCTACGTGTACTGGGAAAAAGAAAACTGTGACAGTTACTTAGGGGAAAACAACAACATAACCCTAAAACAACTCAAAATGGTCTTATCTGGTGTATGTTGGAATTCGTACTGAAGACTTCAAAGGGACTATTATAAATAAGTTCAATAATTAAAGAAAATATGTTCAAACATTTAAAGAAAAATATAGCAACAATGAGAATACAAATAGAGACCCTCAAAGAGAAATGAAAAGTATAAAAAAGACCAAGTGGAAGTTTTAGAGATAAAAGTTACAATAACTGAAACAAAAAGTTCAGTAAAAGACCTCACCTGTAGATTTGAGATGGAAGATGAAAAAAATATGAACTAAAGATAAATTAATAAAATTATCTACTCCAAAGATTAAAGAGAACAAAGACTGACAGAAAAGAAATAGTGCCTCAAAGATCTTTGGAACAATATCATGTATTTCAACATGCATGTGAGGAGTGTTTCAAAAGAAAGGAGAGAGAGAAGGGAGAAGAAAATTAAAAATGTCCAAAATTTACTTCTCATATTTAATGAGAAACTTGACCTCACAAATCCACACTCAAACATATAATACTCAAACTGCTCAAATTCAAAGACACTGAAAAAGAGTAGTAAGAAAAAAGAAGGACTCCTATCATACAAGGAAAAATGAGAACATCAGTCTCTGACTTCTCATCAGAAATAGTAGAGGCTAGTAGGCACTAGAATGAAATATTCAATGCACTGATTGTTAAGGAAGACCTAAGACTATCTTCCATCACAGAAAAAATATACAAAATAATCTTGTATGTGGAAAATCATAACGAATCAGATAAACAAGTTTAGGAAGCTTGCAGATTACAAGATCAATACTCCTAACCCAACTGCATTCCTGCATATTAGCAAAATAATACCCTTCCATTGAAGGGTACCTGGGTGTCTCAGTCAGTTAAGCATCCGACTTCAGCTCAGATCATGATCTCCTGGTACCTGGGTTCCAGCCCCCTGTTGGGCTCTGTGCTGACAGCTAGCTTAGAGCCTGGAGCCCGTTTCTGATTTTGTGTCTCCACCTCTCTTTGACCCTCCCTTGCTCATGCTATCTCTCTCTCAGAAATAAATAAAACATTAAAAAATTAAAAACAAAAAAGAGGGGCGCCTGGGTGGCTTAGTCGGTTAAGCGTCCGACTTTCGCTTGGGTCATGATCTCGCGGTTCGTGGGTTCGAGCCCCGCGTCTGGCTCTGTGCTGACTGCTGGCTCGGAGCCTGGAGCCTGTTTCAGTCTGTGACTCCCTCTCTCTCTGACCCTCCCCTGCTCACGCTGTCTCTCTCTCTCTCTCTGCTAGAAATAAATAAAACATTAAAAAAACAAAACAAACAAACAAAAAAAACAAAAAAGAAAATCCATTGAAAATAGTACTGAAATAGAAACATTTATGATAGAATTTAAACAAAACAAATAATTAGTTATACATACCATATTTATTATTTAGAAGATTCAATATGCTAAAAAGTAAATTCTTCCCAAATTGATCTCTAGATTTAACACAAACCCTAACAAGACTTCACTAGCTTTTTTTGTTGGGAGGGAGTTACAAATTTATAAGCTTAGCTTATAACTTGCAAAGAAACAAAGATTCTAAAACAACCAATTTAGAAAAAAAATCAGTTTTGGAGGACATAACTTCCTGATTTCCCAGTTTTCTATAAAAGCTAAAGGAATCAAAAAAGGTTAGTACCGGGACAAGAATAGACACATAATTCAATGGAACAGAATAAAGAGTCCAAAAATGGCCTCCATATGGGGAGTTCGTTTTGAACAAAAGTGTCATAGTAATTAAATGAGGAAAGAAAACTATTTTAAATAAACGGCATAGAAATATTTGCATATCTATTTGCAAACAAAAAATAAACATCGATCTCTCCCTCACACCATACAAATAATCAAGTTAAAATGAATTATTGATTTAAATGTAGGAACTAGAGTTATAAAACTGCTAGAAAGATCCACAGAAGACAAAACTCTGAGACCTTTCATAGTCAAAGATGTCTTAGGTATGATATAAAAACCATAAAAAAGAAAAGAAAAATGACTAAAAATTTTTATTAACTATTAAAAGACACCTCTAAGTATAAAAAGATAAGCAACAGTCTGGAAGAAAATATTTGCAAAACCTATATCTTATGTATCCAAAGTATATAAAGAAGACTTGAAACCCAAAAATAATTTAAAAATTTCCATTAAAATAAAAAAATATTTTAACTGTCAACCCAGTCCCACCTTCTAAAAGATGATTGAATGGCAAGAAACATATGAGAAAATATTCAACATAATTAATCATTAGGGCAACACAAATTACAATCATAATGAGATACTGCACCAGAATTCACTGAAAGAAAGAGAGAGAGAAAGAGAGAAGAAAGAGAGAAAGAAAGAGAGAAGAAAGAGAAAGAGAGAAAGAGAGAAAAAGAAAGAAAGAAAGAAAGAAAGAAAGAAAGAAAGAAAGAAAGAAAGAAAGAAAGAAAGAAAAAGAAAGAAAGAAAGAAAGAACGAAAGAAAGACAGACTGGCATACTAACTGCCAGTAAGAATACGAAGAAACTGGAACACTAATGATGTGCTGGTTGGAACATAAAATGCCATGGCCACTTAGAAAAGTAGTTTGCTAATATTGCAACTTTAAATTTACATTTACCATGTAATCCAACCACTCAAGTCTTCAAAGTCTATTCTAGAGAAATGAAAATATATGCCCACTCAATTCTTTTATGCAAAATTAATAGCAGCATACTCACAGTAACAAAACCTCTGGAAACCACCCAACTATCCACAAGCTGGTAAATGGATAAGCAATCTGTGATAAATTAACATCATGGAATATTATTCAGCAAAGAAAGAAGGAACTACTAATGCATGGAGTAACATAGATCAATCTGATAAATAGGCTATGTGAAAGAAGCCATATATAATTTATATGAATTTTCTGGGAAAGGCAAAATTATAGAGATGGAATCCAACACATGGTTGTCTGGGACTAGGTATGAGAATAGGGATGTCCTGCAAAGAGCTCAAGGGGATGCCTGAAGTTATAACAATATTCTAAAACTGCACGAACTATATACATCCACTGAAATCATTAAATGGTATTTATAAAATAGTTTAATTTTTTGATATATAAATTATACCTTAACCAACCTGTTAAAAATTCTCCATTAAAAAAAGAGAAAGAGAGCAAAAGAAAGAAATTAAGGTTTGGGTTCTAATTATTGCATTATACGAAAGTGACTTATGTACATACAGTTTAACATTTATTGATCACCCACTATGTCCTAGGTTCCCTAGGGAGGTTAAAAAAAGTCTCAACCTCGTCACAATAATGACCAAGATAGACAGACCTGAATAACTACACGACAAAAAGTGAGATAAGGGATTGCTATAAAAAGAAAGAATTCATTGATTTTAATTGAGCATTCCAAAGAATGTTCAGAATGAAGAGTGTGCTCGTTAGCTGTTGAAAGAAATTATAGGGTTTAAAAATGCAGAGTCGATGTGGAAAAGACATTTACTGAGGAGGAAGCAGCAGGAGTAAAGGCATGTAGGCTCTAAACATATCACATCACGTTGCCATCAAAAAATAATAGAGACGTCTTTCTAGTAAGGTAGGGGCCTGCAATTTTCCTTGAAAAACAATCATATTAGGAAATATACATTGGCAGCCTATTTTTTAGTAAAATGGTCAGGATAAAGTTACAATGTGAAAAACTGAATTACTCTCATCTTGTTTATAACTTCCCTTGTTTTTCAAAAATCTTTTTAAATATCCTGATCGTGCACCTGTAAATCATATTTTTAGGTCATCTGTAATTTTCTCTACAAACTCATAATATAGGTGACTTTTGCTATGGAAAATTATCATGTAAACAAAACTAAAGAAATATAATTAAATTATGCAAAATTATAAACAGGTATACTTTTTAGGAAATAAAGGACATAGCAATATTGTTTTGAAAAACAAACTGAAAAACATCTATTCATGTAGGAATATTATTATTTAACAGAAAGTTTACAATGGAGTTTTCCTAAACCATTACATTCAACATTAAGCTACCAATAAGCAATTAGAATGAATTTACTTAGTTTATGGAATAAAATTTATCTGTATTTACTTAAGCTCAGATAAATAAATCTAGAGTAATGGAGAATGTAGAATAAGTACTCGAAAGATTGCCTAATGGAGTTACTGCTCCAGCCAAGTCTCCACATTACTAGCGTTTTATGGTCTATTCCATCCTGCAGCTTCTGAATGTTTCACTTTGAAAGTCACTCTGAGGTTAAGTTCTGATTGCACATTTTTTAGTTGACTTGAAAATGGCAATTCAGGTCTGATATTTTGGAAGTGTTGGTGTTAAAAGATGATTTATCTTTTTATAAACATAATCACTTTGTTGATCAGAATCAACACTGTCATACAAGATGAATGGGCAAGGTATAGAAAGAAGATATATTTTAAGTCTAAGAACTAACTGCTTTGATTGTATAGGTTCATACTTTAAAAGTAAGTTTGCATATTTCCTTTATACTTGTTATATTTTTATATTTTATATATTTTATATTTACAGTCTTTTATTTTGTCTTCTGAACACAATGCAAACTTATACAGATTTCTACTAAAGACTTTGAAATGTACAGAAGTCTAAAAGAAAATTTAAGTGCTTATTTGTGTTATAGAAAATCTTTCCTGGCCCCCCCTCCCTTTACTGCTCTGAATAAGATAGCTTGGCTGAAATAAGCTGAATTAAACAGCACTGTTGGCACCTATCCAGAATTAAAGATGCAGATGAAAATGAAAAATAATTTCAAAATATTACCATAATGAAAAAATAAAAATAATAGGATAATAATTAATGTTAACTTTTGAGTCATATATAGGATTGGGTCATTTTAGCTGCACTTACTCCCAAGCTTTCATTTTTACCCATTTGCTAATAATCAACATCGATTTACACTGAATAAGCCCTATGATTTGCCTTCTACTGGCTATTTTCCTACTATCATTGTTAAATGCTTAGGAAAAATTACTGAAGTCTTAAATGGAAAAATAAAATACAGCAATAACTTTTTAAGTGAAAAGATAATAGCAAGTTTTAACATGGGCTCATCATTTCAAGTAGTTAAAGTCAGGCAAGAATTGAGACAGAGTATGTAAGCTAAAATATCTCAAAAGGATTTATATGAAATCTAAGAAAAAGAACATATATAACTAATTTATTCCAAATATGCTCTATACCTAGTAAATGGTACTGCAGAGTAGGTGTTTTTCATTATGCCATGACTTTTTTGGGTATCATTCCAGTTTAATAGTTTTCTTCTATATATATTAAATTTGGAGCATAATGATCAAGTAAAAACAATTATAGAATTCCTAATGAATAAATATTTAACATATGTGCTCATCTTTATATAATTGTGATATAAAACTTATATATACTCTGCATATAAAACCATAAGTTTTTAAGCAAAATAATGGAAAATTGAGTATTAGACTTTTATATGTGTACTTATGATATTTTCTGACATAGGCTGTCAGTGAGATGTTCAAACAAAATAAACATTTCTCTACAGATTGGAATGCAAAAAATGTACATAAACTACCTTTGCATTATGAACTCCTTTGCTATAGATAAAAATCATATTCTCAACTATAGTCCTCCAAAATTAAAATCAAACTTCACAGGTCAAAATCTGATGGAATTCTATAAACCTATGTCAGACATCAGACCTGAATCACCAGCTTAGAAGACAGAAAATTTCCAGTGTGTTGGTGAAAGCTTGCAACCTGACAAATGTATATTCATTTTTGCCCAGAAAGAACATAATGGAATGTTACTGCTTACGTTTACTTATCCAAACCAAGAGAAGGGAATAAAAGTTGGGATAATGCAAAACCATAATTAATTAAAATATATCACACTTAGATTGCAATGGGCTAGATTGCTTTTTTCCTACCTTACCTGACTAATCACAGTTTACTAAAGTGAATTCTGAAGTTTAATTGACAGTATTTTGGCACACACTTTGTGAGGTGGCTCAGAATGGCTGAGGCAATAATTTGAGAAACATTCTCAGATCAAGCTATTATTATCATCTTTAGAACAAACTATTTTACTTATATAATAATAATGGTAGGTCCAGGTTTTGTGATACCTGAAATTTACATAATTTTGGAGACTCTTTAAGTAAAAGAATGCAAATGAACAAATATAAGATTAGGTACAAAGGCAAATCTTCACTGAAAGTGGTTTTAACAGATTGTACCCAAATTTCTCATTGCTGTAAATTTTATAAAAATGTACAGACATACTTCTAGAGCCCTTGAAAGAAACCAGTGCAAAAGAGGGATCCCCGAGCTTGATCTTCATAGCTGTAGGACAGATCTTTCATGAACCTACAAGCTATTTGAAACATACTTCTAGGCCTAAAGATGCGTAGAGATGACAATCTGGATGCTATCCAGCTAGGTGTCAGAAAGGAAGTCTTGAAATTGGATGGAATGCCGGGAAGGAGAGGTTGTTCACAATTGAACAGGCCCTTCAACAGGGCACAGCAGAACTGACTTGTGGAGTTATTCAAGGAGCAGTGGAATTGAGCAGTACAGGATTATAAGTATGAGAAACATGGCAGCAAGGAGATATTTGTACTTGCTGTGATCATTTTTAACATAAATGAAAGTGTCAAGAGTTTAGAATAACTCAACCCCAAAGTTCCAAGAAAAGTGTATTCTATTTCTGGGTCTACTGGTATCTTGATGGTGGAGAGCATCAATAGCCTTAAAGGCAAGCTGGTGGCACAGAAAAGAGGAGAGGGTGGTGGGGTACATCTTTGCATCTTTAATGCATACCATCTTCAAATCCTGACAAACGTTAATATATAATGATTTGGTTGTCAGAAGTATTTTTTTTACCCTGACAGTGTTGAGGTACCTAGACCAATAGTTCTGACAATAGAGCAGTCAAAAATCGTTTAATCTCTTGTTCACAGAAGTTATTAGTCCATTGCTGAAATTTAAGAGTGGTTCTTCTTTCTCTCTCTAATACATGCCATCTTGTATATTAGAAAGTAAACATCTTGTCACTTAGGAAGAAAACTTGCTGTGATTTTATGTGGCTCAAAGAATATTCCCATGGATGTTGTTCATTTATCCAATTTTCCAATAGGTGAATTCGTCAGGATTATTCAGATAAGAGAAAAGGTTGGTGTACAGCTTGTCCCAGACATTCTTTCCTATTACTCTTATCTTTTCCTCTTTTATTCTTAGCCCTCCAAAATTCTACTTTTTGATTACTCATGCAACCTTGATTTAAAAATTATATCTCAAGATTATTTTTTAACAGCACTTATGTAAGTTATGTATAATTAAACATTCCTACTGCAGAAAACATGATAAGATTAAAAATGTAGGGGCACCTTGGTGGCTTAGTCGGTTAAGCATCTGACTTTGATTCAGGTCATGATCACACAGTTCGTGGGTTTGAGCCCCGTGTCAGGCTCTGTGCTGCCAGCTAGCTCAGAACCTGGAGCCTGCTTCAGATTCTGTATCTCCTTCTCTCTCTGACCCTCCCCTGCTCACGCTGTCTCTCTCTCTCTCTCCCAGAAATAAAACATTAAAAAAAGAATAAAAATGTAATACCAACAATAAAAGTAGATTTAACTTACTGATCACTTATGTGCTAAATGCTTAACATCCATTATTTGGTAGCTATTATTATTTACTCCCATTTTAACAGATGAAGAAACTACATATTTATGAGCTAGAATAGCTTACTCAAACTTATACAATTAAAAATATGAAATTCCTAACACTGAGGTCATGTTCAATATGTGCTATAATCTAAGTGATTTATGTATTAATATATCCAATTATTATAATACTAGAAATGCTGTTTATTTCTGTATCTTAGAGAAAGAACCTGAAGCAAAGTGAGGTTAAGTAACTTGGCCAAGATCACATAGCAACTAAATGACAGACTCAGGTGTCATACCTACCTGATTTGGCTATAGAGTCCACCCTTTTAATTACCACATTTGAAATTTGCTACTGAGCAAATAAGTTGTAACATTAATTGATCTCAAAATGTGCATAATTAGCCTTTCTAGGAGAAACAGCAAATGAAAAATGGCAAGAGTTCAGTTCTTTTCTCAACAGACAACAAACTGCAACTATGTTCTTGCAACTCACATCAAGGGTGATAAACCTAAGTCTGATTCTAGACCCAAGTCAAGGTCAAAGGAAGACCTAACTCTAAGAAATAAGATGAGAAAACATTATATTTGATTGAAGTGTCAGGTATAGCACAAACTATTTGAAAAATTTGCTTAATATTCTAAAATTCTTTAAAAATAATTCACATGTTAAACTAATAAACACAAAAAGGATAAGCATTTGAAAAATTTAACATTGATACATGATAAAGACTCTCAGCTACATAGAAATAGAAATATAAGGAATTTCCTTAAAACAATAAAGGGGATCTACAAAATATATAGCTCAAAATATATTTAATGGCAAAAGAGTGAATATATTGCCCTTAAAATTAAGTTCACTCTATGATTTTTATATATTAATATTTTATTCTGAAAATTTCCTAAAACTATTTATTGGTTTACTAATCTATTTTGTTGATTTTAAGGATTTCCTACATTGATAGTCATATTGTCATAGGGTGGATACCATACAGTTCTTTTCCTTGCCTGACTATACTCTCCAGAAAGTCTAGTAAGTTGTTGAATGGAAATGGTGAGAGTTGACAGGTTAGTTAGGGAAAGTTAACAAAATGTGCCTAAAATGTCCACCTGGCTGAAATATTAATTTATGGACAGGGCATGGTCAGTCGTGAATAGCTGGTTAAGTACTAAGGGTAATGTGGATGTGCTTTGGGTCCAGGGTAGTGCTGGAAATTGAAATAAGCTATGTGGTTTTATGCCTATCCGTATCATTATATTTCATGCCACTAAAAATCTTTTAAGTTTGTTTATTTATTGAGGGGGGGGAGAGAGAGAGAGAGAGAGAGAGAGAGAGAGAGAATTGGAAGGGGAAGGGAAGAGAGAGGAGGAGACAGAATCCCAATTAGGCTCTTTGCTGTCAGCACAGAGCTCCACACAAGGCTCAGTCTCATGAACCGTGAGATTATCAACAGCTGGACACTTAACCAGCTGAGCCACCCAAGTGACCGTAAAAATCCTTTAAATTAAAATCATATTTCTGTTATTAATATTTTGGGGGCATTTCTTTCTAGCGTTCATCCAAGTGGACTTAATACTCCTACAGATTCATTTATGGTTGCAGGGTAGCTGTAGAAGCCCCAGACCTCAAAAACCTTAACATCTTTTTCAGTAGTAAGAAGAAACAGCTCAGTTAGAAGTCTTGGGCAGTATTATCTAACTTTGGCTTTTATCTTCTTATTCTCAATCCTATGTTTATGTGCCACATAAAATTCTGTGTATATGCATTAGGAATAATAGACATACACAATACTCAATGCAAGTTGTAGTAATAAACCACTAAATAAAAAATGGTTATTAGATGCATAAGTGAGTAAAGGATATTACATATAGCTTCTTAGAGAAAGACCAAATCTTGAAGGAATAAACTCGATTTGTTAACAGGCGTTGTATAGAATCTGGGTCACTAAAGATTATTAAGTATCATCTAAGTAAAGATGTGAAGAATAGAAGTTACTTCAGGAGTCTGAGAATCCTATGAGCAAAATCATAGGAAGAGGAGAAAGATACTTAACATTTCTGTAGAGGTGCTGATAAGAAGCTGGACAAATTAAAGGGAACTCTAAGTGGGAGTAGTAGAGCATTACCTCAGAGATCTGAACAATAGAAACAAGGGGAGGTTTATTAAAGAAAGTTCAGAAAACACATGCATTACCATTTAAAAAGAGTTAGAATGGGCGTTGATGCCTAGATATTGAAGCTAGATTATACATGTCAGGTTTTGTAGTAATTGTTGTTATAACAGTGGATAATTTTGTTACCTCTCCAGGTCTCAGTTTCTTTACACTAAAATGGGACAATAGTATTGTTACAAATGTTACAATACTTCAGTTTAAGAATTAAAAGTTGTCCTTACAGGGGCACGTGGGTGGCTCCGTCGGTTAAGTGTTCTACTTTGGCTCAGGTCATGATGTCAAAGTCCCATGTGCTGATAGCTCAGAGCCTGCAGCCTGCTTTGGATTCTATCTCCCTCTCTCTCTGCCCTTTCCCCATTTACACCCTGTCTCTCTCTCCCTCAAAAATAAATATTAAAAAAAATTAAGAGAAATAAAGTTGTCCTTACATACAATGCTTATAAAGCAACGAGCAATCATTAGCATCATATAATGGCTTACATTAACAAATAGGAAATAAAATGGAGTTCTGTAATACCTGCTGAAATGATTGCACACAATGGTTGTCATTAAATTTTTTGACACATCAATACTGTATTTGATCTTTCTTTTAGTTAAGGTATTTATAGTAAATAGTGGCTTCCCTAAAATGATTTCATTTATGGGTTCCTTTTAGCTTTAAAGAGGTTTTTGGCACCTATCATTGTATGGAAGCACATATTATTGCTGCCAGACTGGTTTCAAAGCAAAATATAATTTTTCACTAAAGGCTCTATAATTTAATATTGTCTAAGATATAAAAGCTAGTTGTGCATAGCAGTGACTTTAAAGGTATTTTATAATTTAATTGGCCTTTTCTTCTTTCTTTTTGAATTCATTGCAGATTAACGTAGGCTTATGGTTTCGATGGAACAAAAGAGTTATCTTCAAAACATGTCACAAAGGCCTGGGAAGCTGGTAATAAAAAGCTGCTAATAAGGACCCACTAATAAGCAGCTCAAAGGTACCTCAAAATAACACTACCATGAGCTTCATCCCCCAATCCAAATTGCAAACATCAAAGAGAAATAATACCAAACAGAATTGCATATCGATTATTACCTGCTTTTTTGTTTTGGGTATCTTTTGTCATGCACAGTTTGAGGAGCTGAATATGTATGAAAGAAGGAATATAGCTTAAGAGTAATGAAATGTGAATCCTATTATTAAGAGAATACTTCTATCCTAGGCTGTAAGAACTGAGGTAATGCTTTTTTTTTCTTCCTTTTTTTTCTTTCTTCACACCTTCCTTCTGTCTTTCTCTCTTTCTTTCCCTCTTTTTTTTTTTCAATCAAAACCTGAACTATAAACTTTTACTAATAGAATTCATGATGTGGAAGTGCATTCCAACTAAAATCAGATCTGCAATAGGGTTGATGATAAATCTTTCTAGATGGGGCTCAAAGGTAAAACCACTAGACTGAATTGGCTAGTCAGTGGTTAACAGTTATATTGTGGCCTAGTTAATGATTTTCCTCACCATTTTCATTCAAGAAAATCACACTTGTACCCATTCTCAGTTGTGTATCTTGGATGAAGTTCTATATACCTTTTGACAAGATTGGACAAGTTTATGTGAATAATGTCTCTTAGAATCAAATCCTCATATGCTCGGGACTTACATACACTTGGGACTACAAAGATGTTCACATGGCCAATCAGAGTTAATTAAAAACAATGCCTTTTGTTTGAAATTTAGGGAAAGGATTTTTCCCTTACTACTGGAAAAGATGTTAAGGTTTTGAGGTCTGGTGCTTCTGCAGCTACCCTGCAACCATAAATGAATCTGCAGGAGTATTAAGTCAACTTGGATGAAAGCTAGAAAGAAATTTCCCTTAATTCAGTTTGCCACCTTTCACACTTCTTTTGAGATTCTGCAAGAGGGAGAATGTTGATGTCTGACAAAACACCGCATTGAAAAAATATATACCTGTCTTTATTCACTTCCTTAAAAGTAAAAGAAAAAAATTACTTATCTGCACTTTTTGGGTGCTAAATTGTAAGAAACATTTTTCTTTGTATTGAAAGGCAAATATTATAAATCTAATTATAGATATTACTGAAGTTTGACAATCATATTATGGATAGCAGAATATTTCAGGTAGGGTTTTGTTTTGTTATTATTTTATTATTATTATTAACCCATTTTCCTAAGAGCATCTCTGGATATGTTGTGAACATAAGCAGCCAATATATATATTATACGAAATATCCTTTAAGTTGAAAAATCAGCTGTCATCTTTTAAATTTCAGATCTCAAGTCACTAAATTTGAAGAGTGAACAGCATTAAAATATAAACTGGGTATTCTAAAAGGTAGGTTTTTTTAATAGGAAATTAACAGTGAATTCAGCCACATATATGTTATACAGTAATGTAATTCATTACTACTAAACTCCAAGTATTTTCCTGAAATGCAATCCTTAATGTATGTTCTTTGTAGTTTATCAGAGTCTAAATACCTGTGGTAAAAATTGAAGTTAGAAACATAGTAAATGAATAATTAAGCAATGCCTACACACCATATTTCTAAAATAAATTAGTGAATTCCACCTCCAGACATGACAAAGTAGGTCATATTGGAATAATCCGCCAAAAGATAACCATTGTAAACTCTAATGGTGGGAGGAACAATTACACAAAGGTGTTAGAAAGCTATCCAAAGCAAGAAACTAGATAACTGTAGGTTATCCAAAACTTTACAACATAAGTTAACTGGATGAGATCTAAGTACATATATCTTTCCCCTGAAGATATTCCCTAGGTTATGAATATAGAGGCTCAAAGTCAAATAGATACATTTCTATCAGTTTAAGATTTTACAAGACAGAATTTTAGGTAACTAGAGTGCTTAGAAATTAAGGAGGTATATCTCATAAAGAATGAAGTCCAGTAGGGTCTATCCTCAAATATATCCATACATTCTTTTAAAACTACGGCTTACCTCTAAGCTTAACACATATGTGGGGCATTCTGAACATCCATGTGGTATGACTAAATGCATACATACGTACATATGTCTGAAGGACTGAAAGACCAAGAGATTTCAGCTTTTGCTCAAAGGAACAGGGGTAGCATTTGGAGTTTGAGTTCTGTGAAGTTAGAGGTATTTACCAAAAGCCTTGAATTTTCCAGGGTCTGCCCTAATAGAGCATAAAACCAAGCCTCTGCAAGTTCAAGATGAATTACCAGTAACTTAATTATCTGCTTAAAGAAAAAGAAACCATCCTCAGTGAATACTAAAATCTAGGAACTCTACAAAGTGTTACTTACAATGTCTATTAGTATACAATAGAAATTTATAAAATACACTGATAAGCAACACAATATGAACAACTGTTCAGGAAAAAAAGACATAAACAAAGTAGGGGACAACCCAGATGTGGCAGTACCAGAAAATATCTTTAAAGAAAATGTTACAAATATGTTTAAGGACTTAAATGAAAATGTGGTCAAATTAACTGAATATAAATGCAGAAAATCAATAGACTAACGGAAATTATAACTTGAAAATTACAAATCTAACTTGAGAAATAAAGTTGCTGAATAGGCTTAATAGCAGAAATAAGAGGGTAGAAAATGGATTGATTTTTAAGATAGATTAATAGAAACTATATAATGTCAAGAACTAGAGAAACATGACTTATAGAAACTCAGTGACTTGTGGAGTCATAGTAAATGTTTTAAAACATGTAGAATTGAGCTCAGGGAATAGAGGAGTAGAAAAATTGGGACAGATTTTTATCAATGTGATGACAATCATCAAATAACAAATATAAACAAATGTAAAAACTCTGCAAACCCCAAGCACAGTAAAGTTTTTAAAAGAACCACACCTGTTAAATCAGCTGAAATGCAAAATTTAAAAATCCAGTCAAGTTCTCCACTTAAAACCTGCTCACTTTACATTATGTAAAATTTACTTGAAAACCATATGTGACCAATAACATGTTTTAAGATATAGATTTTTAGGGCATCTGGATGGCTCATTCGGGTAAGCGTCCAACTTCCACCCAGGTCATGATCTCACAGTTTTGAGTTCAAGCCTTGTATCAGGCTCTGTGCTGACAGCTCAGAGCCTAGAGCTTGCTTCAGATTCTGTGTCTCCTCTCTCTCTGCCCTTCCCCAACTTGTGCTTCATCTCTCAAAAATGAATAAATGATTAAAAATTTTTAAAAACGATATAGATTCTTCAGGATCATAAATTAAACAAAAAACAAGATCATACATTTAAAAAAAACAAGATACGTTCATCTTAATAAATTCACAATAAAAATTCTCAGTAAACTATGGATAGAAGGCACATTCTTCATTAAGATGAAGAGCATCTTAATGGTAAAATACTGAACATCTTTTCATTAAGTCACCCAAATAAGGAAAAGAAATCTCTCACAATTTCTCTTCAGCATTGTATTAATTGTGCTCATCAGTGCAATCAGGATTAAAAAGAAATAGTAGAAATAGATTGAAAAGGAAGAAGTAGAAGTTCTTTATTTCCAGGTGACACAATTGCTTACATACACAATTCAAAGAAATTTACACAACTATTACTAGAATAAATAAGTTTAGCAAGACCACAGCTCAATATATTACAATTATTTGTATTTTTGCATATTTATAGCAATGTGAAAAGAATTTAAAATCCATTAATAGACACATCAAACTCCATAATATACAGATAAATTTAGCAAAAGATGTGTAAAAGATCTATATGGGAAACTATAAAATATTGCCACTAGGGACCAAAGATGACCTAAATAAATGACAGATGTACGATGTTCACAAATTAAACACTTAATGTTGCTAAAATTTTAATTGATTTAAAACAATTCCACCATCTCTAACAACTGATTGCTTAATTGAAATAATTGAGATTAAAATGCATATGGATATTTAAAATATCTCGAAGAGCCAAAAATAATTTTGAGTAAAAAGAAGTTGAAAGACTCATACTGAATGATTTCAAATCTTAGTATTTCTTACTATGAAGTTACAGTGATCAAGACAATGTGTTCTTGGAATATGGACAGAAAAATTAATTGACGGAAAAAAGAAACAGTATAGGCACACATAAAAGATCAATTGCTATTTGACAAAGACACCAAGCCAATTCAATAGAGAAAGAAGAATATTTTCAAAAAGGGCCTTTATACCTGCTGGATATCCACATTGGGAAAAAAAAAAAAAACACCTACATCAAGTTTGACACAAAAAAATTTGTAAGATGAAATGTGGACAATGTACAAATAAAACAAGAAAGCTGCTAGATGAAAACATGTAATACATTTTCACAACCATGGGGGAAGATTGGATTTCTTACAGAGAATCAAAACACACTAACTATGAAAGAAAAAATATATATAATTCATCAAAATTAGAACTTCTCATCCAAATACATCTTTTTTTTAAAAAAAAAGAGAAAATATTTATAATACATGCATTTGATACAGGACTTATAACAACAATATAAAGAATTCACACAACGCAATAACAAAAAGACAATTTGATTTTAAGTATTTTGGCAGGGCGCCTGAGTGGCTCAGTCAGTTAAATGTCCAACTTTGACTCAGGTCATAATCTGACAGTTCGTGGGTTCGAGCCCCGTGTTGGGCTCTGTGCTGACAGCTAGCTCAGAGCCTGGAGCCTGTTTCAGATTCTGTATCTCCCTCTCTCTCTGACCCTCCCCTGCTCACACTGTCTCTCTCTTTCTCTCTCTCTCTCTCTCAGAAATAAATAAAAACAAAACATTTAAAAGGATTTAAAAAAATAAAAAAAAAAATAATTTGGCAAGTGATCTGAACAGACATTTGACAAGCAAAGATAAACAGATGGCTAAAAAGCACATGGAAAGATGTTCAGCATCATTAATCATCAAATTAAAACCACAATGAGATCATTTCAAATCCAGGATTAGTAAAACTTGAAAGATTGACAACACTAAATGTCAGAGAAGAAGCAGGGTTATTGGAAGTTTCATTTATTGCTGGTGGAATGTGAAATGGTATACACCCTTTGCATATCTGGTAGTTTCTTAAAAAGCTGAATATATACCTATCTATGATCCATCAGTTCTAGATATTTGCATAAGAGAATAAGAAAAGAGCATATTCATGAAAGACTGTACAAAAATGTTTGTAGCAGCTTCATTAAAAATAGCTCAAATATAAATACTCAATTACTGTTATTAAGAATCCTGGGCAAACAAATTATAGTGTATTCCTGCAATGGCACACCACTCAGCAATTAAAAGGAACAGGCTACTGATATGCAGAATACATGGAGGATAGGGGAATCTCAAAAAATATGTGTTGAACAGAAGAAGCCAGGGGCATAATAAACAGAATATTATCTCTGCTTCCATTCATTTGAAATTCAAGAATGGGCAAAATTAAGATATGTCCTCCAGGGTGGTGGATGGTTGGATAGATGAGCACTGATGTGCACGTGTATGTTTAAGAACTTCTCTGTGGGGGAAGAAAGTCAATTTTAAAAATGTGATTCCCATGTTGTAAATACTGACCTTGCCCATTTCAAGCTACTATCATGAAGTTACTGAACACAGTGTCAGGAATGTGCAGTAACACAATACAAACATGGTATTTCTAAAACACAGAAGCAATAGACAAATAATCTCAAGAGCAGAACATTAAAATGTAATAAAATAATGAAGATATGATTTTTTTAAAATTAACTATTAACTTTGTTTTCAATTTATTGAGCTGTAAGTTTATATAACTTGCATTGTAATAATGTCTGTTTAATAACTATCTCACAAAAATTCCTGAAATAGTTTCCACTTGCAAATTTTTAAATGCCAATTTCTTCATACCCTTGCCTCATTTCTGAGGTATGTTAATGGTAATGTTCCACATATTGGCAGGGATGATGGGTCATGGATGTGTATGTTTATCAAAACTCATCAGTTCTCCACTTATGACCTGTTCATTTTACATTATTCACATTTTACTTGAAAACCATATGTGACCAATAATGTGTTTTAAGATATAGATTCTTTAGGATCATAAATTCTTACTTTTTTTGAGTCTGTTGAGTGATTTCATCTCCTTATTTCTAAATCAGTTAATTTTTCTGGATTAGAGTTATAATTAAACATATTTTTATTAGGTAAAATATGTAACAAAATTTACCATTAACCAGTTTTATACATACACTTCCATTAATCATAGTCACAATGTTATACAACCACCACCATTTCCAAAATTTGTTTTATCATCCCAAACTGCTCTATTTAGCCAATAACTCCCCATTCCCTCCTTTTTTAACCCCTGATATTCCCAATATACTCTCTGTCTCTATAATTTACCTGTTGTAGATACTTCCTAAACATAATCCAAATATAAACAAGTGATTCACTTATGCAACAAATATTCTTTATACATCCCAGTATATCTCAACATTTTTAACACTCTTGTAATTACGGAAATGAGCAAAATAGTTAAATATCTTTGCTCTTATAGAGTTTACATTCTTATTATGATGGCCTCGATGATAGATATTTTCTCTCTCTCCCTCTCTCTCTCTCTCTCTCCCCCCCTCTTCCCCACTTCCAGGATTTTAGTGACCCATGGTTTCTTTCTTTTTTTTTTTTTATTTCTAGGAAAGAGAGAGAGAGAGAGTGAGCAGGGAGGGTCAGAGAGAGAGGGAGTCACAGACTGAAACAGGCTCCAGGCTCTGAGCTGGCAGTCAGCACAGAGCCCGACGCGGGGCTCGAACCCACAAACCACGAGATCATGACCTAAGTGAAAGTAGGACGCTTAACTGACTAAGCCACCCAGGCGCCCCTAGTGACCCATGGTTTCTAATGAGAACATATCAGAACTTGGAAGGATGACTAGAAATAAGCCCTTTTGTTTCATGTTCCAAATAGCAGCTATCTTGCAGGAGATGAAGATTTAAAACTGGATAGAAACATTTAGGCTAAGTCTGCGCATCATCTTGGTCATTTGTTTTTCAACTTGAGTCCCAGAAAAGACATAGATAAATTGATTCTGTGGTATTAGGTTCTTTCTCCAAGGGGTATCATATTATGATTAGTTCATTATAGAGAATAATCATACTTTTAGCTGAGTCTCTTCCCTAAAATTGTGAATTCCTAACTAAGCTAGTAAAAACATTTCAAATTTATAGTGCCTTAATCATGGATGCTCATGACAGCCTTGTGAGAGACAATAAAACAAAACTTCATGTCTTGTCACTGAGAAAACAAAGATTATGTGACTTACCCAATATCAGATGAAAGATGTGGTACTCAAATCAAGACTAATTTAAGTATTTTTATGATCTGCTCTATTTTCTTATATGTTAAACATAACTGTTCTTACTATTCTTGGCCTTAGATTTTAAGGGTATTTGGAATAATGGATTTATCAAAAACTTTTATGTAAAAAAAATCACAAATGAATTACACAGTATTTTTAACTTAAAATTTATATTATGTTTCACTTGCTTTTGATTTGTGGTTTCATTTATAAACACATTTATAAGTATTATGCATTTTAATGATAGTATTTATGCCTGAAAATGCATGGTAGGCATGGTGATTCACTGTGTCACAAGAGTTATAACACCCTGTCCAACATTCTTTGGTCTATATGCCCTGAATTGTGATGACAATGGGTTTTAATATTATCCATGTACTTCATTTAAATTAAAAGATTATATTCATGATAACAGTAAAAAGTAAATATTATTTTATGTTAGTGAACAAATTAATCCCACAAAGTTGATGCAAACATCAATATGGTAACATATATGGTGCTTCTTAGAATTTGTGTGCAGAGAAACCAGTCTTTTCAGATATGTGTGTAAAAGATCAGATGTGAACTACTTACTCAAGAAGGAAAACATAGACCTTTCGAAAGTTTACATGGCTGTTTTGCAAAAGGTCAATAAAATAAACAAATTTCTTTTTCAGAAATCTTGGTATAGGAATCACAGGCTAATTTGTCATAGATATTATGGAGGGCTTGAGATTTGATTTGTTGTTTGGCTTAAGACTTTTAGCATTTGTATATGATAGTTTAAAAGTATAATTATTATTTCAGTTAATTTTGAATACTTTTTGTATGATCCTCAATAATTTATCTGGATTCAACTTGTTATTGGAAGATCCCTTAACATAATAAATATACAGGAGATTAATTTGAAGAACTTAAAGTTAGTAAACATTTCTTCCCAATGTATACTTCTTAATTATCTACATTTTCTGTATAAATTAACTTATAATTAGCCAAATTCCAAAATTATTTTTATACACCTAAATAGTATATTTTGTAAAAGGTCACATTTCTAAGTTTTTATACTCTTCAATATTAACCCTATATGAATATTGACTACATTCTTATATTCTCACCTCTTTTTATGTTTGTTTCACCATGAAATAATTCTAAGTCTTTAATAGTAGTAATAACTGTTTTTGTTTTGTTTTTCATGTGTCAACTTGTTCCCAAGTCTGACAGCTGCTGGTCTTCTCATTTAGTAGATCTTCATATTTTTGTGCTATAAGAGCTGGCATACCATACAAGAAGCTACTTTTTCATCAGTTTCTTTGTGGGATGCTTGCCAAACTACTGTAGCCTATGCTTCTTTTTTGTGCCATTTCATGTGTTCAAATAGGCATGATGCATTCTGTTTATGCTCTCTGGTGAAGGTTACTGGAAAGAACTATGTAATCATCTTTCAGCAATACACCATTCACCATTTTGAGAGATATCTGATGTTCCCATATGCCCATAAGGCTTTTCTAGTTTCCTTTATTTTTTCAGCCAACCTAGTCATAATAAAATTAATATATTGTTAACATTGGGTCCGTGGCTATCTCCTCTGCCCTCCATCTGGACTTATATTCTATAATCGGCATGATTTTATGAATGATTTCAATCTGTTTTTCCAGACTTGCAATATTTTGGACAATAATCCCAAATTTAAGAACTTTATAAATAAACTTACAATAGGTATTTCTAAAGCATTGGTCATATTATCAAATTTGAACTTTGATATATGATAATGCTCAAAATGAGATCTCTTAAATTATAGGGACATCTTCTATGTCTGTCATTTGGTGATCCTGGGTTTTTAGGGTTTTTTTGTTGAATAGCCTACACATACTACTCTTTTTTTTTTAATGTTTTATTTATTTCTAGGAGAGAGAGAGAGAGACAGCGTGAGCAGGGGAGGGTCAGAGAGAGAGGGAGTCACAGACTCTGAAACAGGCTCCAGGCTCTGAGCTGGCAGTCAGCACAGAGCCCGACGCGGGGCTCGAACCCACGGACCGCGAGATCATGACCTAAGCGAAAGTCGGACGCTTAACCGACTATGCCACCCAGGCACCCCATTACACATACTACTCCTGTCACTGATAAAGTAGAATAGAGATGTTATATGGGCAAGTTTATTTAAGAGAGCTTTCACGAGAAGAGTGAGGGGAGAAGCCAAGCAAACATGTGGTTTTTGCTAGAGATTTGCTTTAGCAATATTCTATGGGGACATTTATAGCACTAACTGGCTCAGAGTTGTTTTTACTTTGAGCTAAGAGAGCCAGCCTTCAGTATCTTGTGTAAGAAAGTCCTTGGTTGTGGTCTTCTGAGAGAGGCTGGGCAGATAATCCTCCAGTTGAAAAGTTAAGTAAACTCCTGTTTGGCCAGAAAAATTCTCCAGAAAAATAAAGTCCAAATGTCCACCGCAGGTGAAAAATGTGCTATACACATACAATGGAATGTTATTCAACCTTAAAAACAAAGAAAATTCTAGTATATGATATGACATGGATGAATCATAAGAACATTACACTGAGAAAACCAATCACAGAAAATCAAATACTAAATTATTCTATTTATAGGAGTTACTCAGAATAGTAAAAGCCATAGAGACAGAAAGTAAAATGGTATTTGTCAGGGATTATGATAAGGAAATGAGGTGTAACAATAATGGGTGCCCATCTCTGTGCCCGCACCTCTGTGATGAGAAGCAGAAGTATGTGACCAGGACATGACTCTTTGCTATCTGGAAGATAGGATCCTTGTCACTCACCCAGGCTCTGGCAAGATGTGTGCAAAATGCTCCAGAGCACATACATAGTTCCCTTTCATGGAGCTGAGGGATAAGAGATGGGTAATTATTGAGGAGCTGAGTTGAAATTTGCCAAAATTTACCTAACTTACCCTGGAAGGTATAGGCCTTCAATAGACTCCATAGTTCCAAAATCGTTATATCAAACAGATTCTGCCAGTGTAATCACTGTCTGGGTGGGGACACAAAATTTTGGTGCTTCCTACTCTGCCATTTTCCCAGAGTCTTCTCACATATCATGGCTTTTAAGATTTAAAAGATATTTTGAGACAATATACATATACATTTGAAACAACCCAATCGTTTACAATGAAGTATAATTAAATGAAAAAAATATAAAGAACTGTTATAAATTTAAGGAGATCAGAAAGAAGCGAGTTTAGTGAGTATATGCTAATTCCAAAATTTTAATAATATGTTTTAGATTTGGCCTTGAAACAGAAGCCTTTAGTAGATGTATGAGTAGACGGAAAGATAGGTATATTCAGGTTACAATATAATGGTTTAGAGACAGTTATAGCCTTGAATAGTAAAAGATCTGTTTACAGAAACTTCATTGGCTGGAGCTGTTGGCTATCATGTTAAGGTAAAATGAAGCCAACCTGAAAAGGACTTTCATCAGTTTTATTCCAAGGACTCTGGTAAGTTCTTGAGTGACTTAGTGAGGGGAAATGTGTGTGTGTGCGAGTGTGTGTGTGTGTGTGTGTGTGTTTAAGATTGTTGAATGAATATTATAAAGGAGAAAATAAAGACTGAATCTCAGTTTGAAAACTACAGAAAGCTATTAAAAGTCATGTAAAAACAATAAAAGTGTCAAAAATAATGCTACCTAAAATAGAAGTTAAGTAGGAATTCAGATACACCACATTTATATTTTAATATTTGTAGGTACGGATATTGGTGTTTTAGACTTATGGATAATTTTACTTAAAAACTTTTAATGTATATTTTTGAGAGGGATAGAGAACATCTGCACAAGTGGAGGAGGGGCAGAGAGAGAGGGAGACAGAATTTGGAGCTGGTTTAGGACTCTGAGCTCTGAGCTGTCAGCATAGAGCTTGAGGTGGGGCTTGAACTCATGAACTGTGAGATAATGACCTGAGCCAAAGTCATTGCTTAACTGACAGAGCCACTCAGGAGCCTCTAATTTTAACTATTTTTTTAAAAATATTTTTTATTTATTTCTAGGAGAGAGAGACAGCATGAGCAGGGGAGGGTCAGAGAGAGAGGGAGACACAGACTCCGAAACAGGCTCCAGGCTCTGAGCTGGCAGTCAGCACAGAGCCCGACGCTGGGCTCAAACCCTCGAACTGCGAGATCATGAGCTAAGTGAAAGTCGGATGCTTAATCGACTTAAGCCACCCAGGCGCCCCATAATTTTAACTATTTTTAAGGCATAAATATTCTTTAAAATTTTTTTGTAGAGGTAGATGTAAGATATAATGAAGACCCAGAATTGTAATGGAAAGAAGTAAACATAAGAGCTTTTGAAAAAGAAAATACATTATATATGTTGATATATATTATATATATGAGAAAAATATAGATAACTTATTTAGCTAGTATTTTTGTCCCTCATATCAATATTATAAATTTATTTGGTATATACCTTTTAGGGGCAAGTCAAATACTTCAAGAATACATATATAGAATTAACTGAGTTTGGGTATGTTGGCTCTGCTTTCTATCTTAATGATTTGACTGATCTTATTAGTTTTATTCTCTAGTATGTTTTAAATTTCATCTATGATTTCCCTGATTACAATTGAGGAAGTTTATTTATTTATCTTTATTTAAGACAGAGAGAGAGAGAGAGAGAGAGAGTGGGGGAAAGGGGGAAAGTGAGAGAGAGAGCGAATCTTCAGCAGGCTCCATTCTCAGCACATATCCTGATGCAGGGGTTGATCCCATGACCCTGGGATTTCATAACCTGAGCTAAAGTCAAGAGTCAGATGCTAAACCATCTGAGCCACCCATGATATGTCCTGAGGAAGTCTGTTTTAGAGAACATATTGCTTTGAAAGCCAAGACGGTTTTAATTGTATGCTTCCTTTTAAAAAAAATATTTATAACTATGAATAATGCAAATATAACATATACAAATTTTAAAATATATTATTTAATTTTGAAAAGATATTTTGAATAATTCTAGAGTTTAGGGTCAACAAAAAAGGAATTTGGCCCCTTTTACCCATGATGAAATGGAAGAAGTGATCAAAATAAATAAGTTCTTGGGATGTAATCTACACTATAGTGACAATAGTTAATACCACTGAAGTATAATATTTCAAAGTTACTAAGAGAGTAGATCTTAAAAGTTTTCATCATGAGAAAAATAATGTATAACTATAATGAGAATGTTATATGAATGAGAATGTTATATGAATGAGAATGAATGTTGACTTAATATGGTGATCATTTCTCAACACATAAATACATTGAATCATTGTTATACACCTGAAACTAAAATAATGTTATATGTCAATTATATTGCAATTAAAAAAATAAATGTGGCATATCTTTGTCTACTGTTATCAGAATATTATATATGCCTCATGTACAAAAGCATTTATGACTTTTAGCCAATACCTATTAGTGTTAATTTTGTTATTTTAACACTTAAAGTCACTTCTGTAATTATGTTCCACAATATTTACTTCACTGCAAATGGAAAAAAGTTAAGATCTATTAATATTTTTAATGTATAGTTCTTTTTTTAATGTTTTTATTTATTTCTTAGAGAGAGAGAGAGAGAGAGCAGGGGAGGGTCAGGGAGAGAGGGAGACACAGAACCAGAAACAGGCTCCAGGCTCTGAGCTAGCTGTCAGCACAGAGCGCGATGCGGGGTTCGAACCCACAAACCGTGAGATCATGACCTGAGCCAAAGTCAGCCACCCAACCAAATGAGCCACCCAGTTGCCCCCATGATCTATTAATATAAGAGAAAATGATGCATGGTTTCTCTTTATTCAATGACAACTACAATGATGATAATGAAGTAGTTTCTTCAAAATGATTAAGCTGTACTTAATTTGCATGCTATTAAGGTAATAGTTGAGGATTTTCTGATATACAGTTTTGATTATCAGTTGACCCATTTTCTGGCCTCTTAGCAATTCTTATTTTTTTTCTAAAACGGTTAGAAAATAAGTCATCAGGAAGGGGGCAAGATGGCGGAGAAGTAAGGAGCTCCATACTTGCACTCGCGCCCATACATCACACAGAAAAGATCTGAAGCCATTGGAAACCTTACAAAACCTGAGAGACTGGGAGAAAAAGGACGCAGAATCCACTGAGAAAGCCTTCTAACGTGAGTGCGAACCGGGGAAGGTAAAATCGGGCCTGGATCGGAGACTCCAGGGTAGGAGGCGATCCCCCTCTACCCTCTACGGGGAGTGAGAGGGGAAAAAGAGAGAGTCCGAAACAGAAAAACCTCCGCTCGGTGCATAGAAAGACCGTACTTGCCAAATACCTGCACACCAGGTCCCATCGCGCCAACTGGTCCTGGGGGAGGCTGAGCACACAAACTGCTTCTTTGTGCCGCTTCTGGAGGTTCGATTTCAGAGCAGCGGCGCGCCTGCCGCCATTGTAGCTCCAGGGCGGCTGGGACCCCTGAAAGAGCCGCGCAGACACCGGGGGTCCGCGCTCCTGGCTGGCTGGAACTTGAGAGGGAAGGCAAAGAGCTAAAAACTGGGAAATTTGCCTGTGAGTTCGTGTTTCGGGTGACAAGCCATAGAGAGAACCGGTTTTCCTCACTCCAGCGGGCTCAGGCTACGCGGACCCGGCAGGCAAGCCCCCGCGCATGCGTGCCAGCCTGACCCAGAGAAGGAAGCAGTGATTCTGACTCCGCCTCCAGAGCTCAGCAGGGAGCCTGGAATAGCCCGAGAGGGTTGTCTGGGACGCTGTGTCTAAGGCAACTTCTGCGGGGCGCGCGGACTGGCATTTGGAGATTGGAACTGGCCTGGGTTGAAGTGTGCAACCAACTTCGGCTGCGTCCCCGGAACGGGGAGTTGACATGCCAAAAAAAAAAAAAAAAACAAAAGCGAGCTGCAGCACGGGGTTCAAGAAGGGACTGGAGCACTGTCACTCTGATCCCCACAATCGCCAAGGCAGAACCCCCGTCTGAGGTATGGGATCACGCCACGCCCATCCCTGCCTGAGAGGTGCCCTCCTCCCTTTTTCTTCTTTTTTTTTCTTTTTTTTTCTTTTCTCTCTTTCTTTTTTCCTTTTTTTGTTTTTTTTCTTTTTTCTCTTCTTTCTTTTCTTTTTCCCTTTCTTTTCTCTTTTTTTCTTCTTCTTTCTCTTTTCTCGCTTTTTCCCAAAACACTGACCTGATTAACTCTGGTCGCCAGCTTCTTAAACAATCACAACAAGTCCATTCTGTAATGTAAATTCTACACCTACCGACTTTTCAGCTATTTCTCTCAGGAGTAATTAGACTATATAGTTTCTCTGGATAATTTCAGCATCCTTCTCTCACCTATCCAGCCATATTCTACCCTTTACCTCTTTGAACAAAGCTTCTTATCCCTTCTGCCTGTTCATTCTATTTCCAAATCTGCCTCATCTCACCCTGCCTTCTCTCTTTTTCTCTATGCTCTTCAACCAGCACTGCATACACACGGCTATTTAACTGTAGCTGGGAAATCCAGGTATATGCTTTAAACCGTTCTTTGACCATCAGTTTTCTTCTTTTTTCCTTTTCTTTTCCCCTTTTTGACCCTTTTAGGTATTTTATGCTCCCTATTATTCGCCCTCCCTCCTCCGTCTTTTCTATTAACTTTTTCGTTTTCCCTCTAGCTTTGCATGTTAGTTGAATCAGCCTGTGCGTTTGTGTGCTCCTGCTCCCTGTGTGTTTGTCTGTCTGTTTTCTTTTCCAGGGCTAAATCAAGAAACAAGCTAGAGTACACAAGGTGAAGAGTCCCAAATAACACTACGAATAGGAAAATAAAATAACTAAGATCCCAACAAGAGAGACCGAGGGATACCATTCAAAAAACAATCTCTGAAAGGATAGGCCCTGGAAAGTCAAAGAGTCTTCTTGGATATAGCAGTGTTCATAGAAACAGAGAACATACAGGTCTTTAAAACCAACAAGAGCCGGAAAGCTAACTAAAATGACGAAACGAAAGAGCTCTCCTCCAAAGAAACTCCAAGAAGAAATGACAGCCAATGAACTGCTCAAAACAGATATCAGCAGCATAACTGAACAGGATTTTAGAATAATAATGGTAAAATTAATAGCAGGGCTTGAAACAAACATAGGGGACATCAAAGAAACTATGCTACAGACAGAATGGAAAATAAAAATAGGCATGAAGAATTAAAAAATGCAATAAATGAGATACATAATAAATTAGAGGCCTCCAATGCACGGATTGAAGAGTCAGAAAGGAGAATAAGTGATTTAGAAGACACCACTATAGAAAAACAAGAAGCTGACAAAAAAAGAGACAAACTGATCCAGGATCAGGAAAGAAGAATTCGAGAACTCAGCGATACGGTCAAACGCAACAATATCCGTATCATAGGAATACCAGAAGAAGAAGAGAGAGGGAAAGATGCTGAAGGAGTCCTGGAACAAATTATAGCAGAGAACTTCCCCGACCTGGGGAAGGAAGTAAATGTTGAAATACAAAAGCCTCAGAGGACTCCCCTCAGACATAACTTGAATCGATCTTCTCCACGACATATCATCGTAAACAATGGCAAAATACAAGGACAAAGAGAGAATTTGGAAAGCAGCTAGGGAGAAAAAGGTCTTAACATACAAAGGGAAACCTATCAGAGTGGTGACAGACCTATCTACTGAAACTTAGCAGGCCAGAAAGGAATGGCAGGAGATCTTCAATGTGATGAACAGAAAAGATATGCAGCCAAGAATCCTCTACCCAGCAAGCCTGTCATTCAAAATAGAAGGAGAGATAAAAACCTTTCCAAACAAACAGAAATTGAAAGAATTTGTCATCACGAAGCCAGCCCTTCAAGAAATCCTGAGGGGGATGCTCTGAAGGAAAGGTTGCAAGGAACAAAGATTCCAGAGACACCACCACAGACATGAACCCTACAAAAGATACAAAGACTCTAAACCCACATATTTCAATAATAACACTGAATGTCAATGGGCTGAATGCTCCAATCAAAAGACATAGGGTAGCAGAATGGATTAAAAAACAAAATCCATCTATATGCTGTCTACCAGAAACTCATTTTAGATGGGAAGATACCTTCAGATTAAAAGTAAGGAGATAGAGAAATACATATCATGCTACAGGAAATCAAATGAAAGGCAGAGTAGCTATACTTATATCAGACGAACTGGACTTTAAATTAAAGACAATAACAAGAGATGAAGAAGGGCACTACATAATAATTACAGGGTCCATCCATCAGGAAGAACTAACAATCATAAATGTCTACGCAACGAATATGGGAGCACCTAAATATCTAAAACAATCACAAACAGAAACAAGCTTATAGGTAAGAATGTGCTAATAGCAGGGGACTTTAATACTCCGCTTACAGCAATGGATAGGTCAACCAGACAGAAAATCACTAAAGAAATAATGGACTTGAAAGATACATTGGATCAGATGGACCTGACGGATATATTTAGAACTTTACATCCTGAGGCCAGGGAATTTACTTTCTTCTCAAGTGCGCATGGCACATTCTCCAAGATAGATCACATATTGGGACATAAAGCAGCCCTCAATAAATATAAAAGAATAGAGATCATACCATGCACACTGTCAGATCACAATGCTTGAAACTTGAAATCAATTACAGGAAGAAGTCTGGTAAAATTCCAAAAACATGGAGGTTAAAGAACACCCTTCTAAAGAATGAATGGGCCAATCAGGCAATTAGAGATGAAATTAAAAAATATACGGAAACAAATGAAAATGAAAACACAACAATTCAAAAACTATGGGATGCGGCAAAGGCAGTCCTAAGAGGAAAGTACATTGCTCTCCAGGCCTATTTCAAGAGATTAGAAAAAGCGCAAATCCAAAATCTAACAGCTCACCTAAAGGAACTAGAGGCAGAGCAAGAAGAATGCCCTATACCCAGTAGAAGAGAAATAGTAAAAATTAGAGCAGAAATAAACAACATAGAGACCAAGGAAACAATTGAACAGATCAATGAAACCAAGAGTTGGTTTTTTGAAAAAGTAAACAAAACTGACAAACCTCTAGCCAGACTTATCCAAAAGAAAAGAGAGAGCACCCAAATAGACAAAATTATGAATGAAATGGACTTATTACAACCAACCCCTCAGAAATACAAGCAATTATCAGGGAATACTATGAAAAATTATATGCCAACAAATTGGACAACTTAGAAGAAATGGACAAATTCCTAAAGACACACTCACTACCAAAATTCACACGGGAAGAAATAGAAAACCTGAACAGACCCATAACGAGTGAAGAAATTGAATCAGTGATCAAAAATCTCCCAACAAATAAGAGCCCTGGACCTGATGGCTTCCCTGGGAAATTCTACCAGACGTTTAAAACAGAATTAATCCCAATTCTTCTCAAGCTATTCCAAAAAATAGAAAGCGAAGGAAAACTCTCAGACTCATTTTATGAAGCCAGCATCACACTGATTCCCAAACCAGACAGAGATCCAGCAAAAAAAGAGAACTACAGTCCAATATCCTTGATGAATACGGATGCAAAAATTCTCAACAAGATCCTTGCAAATCGAATCCAGCAGCATATAAAAAGAATTATCCACCAAGATCAAGTGGGATTCATTCCTGGTTACAGGGCTGGTTCGATATTCACAAATCAATCAATGTGATACATCATATCAATAAAAGAAAAGATAAAAACCATATGATCCTGTCAATAGATGCAGAAAAAGCATTTGACAAAATACAGCATCCCTTCTTAATAAAGACTCTCGAGAAAGTCGGGATAGAAGGAACCTACTTAAACATCATCAAAGCTATCTATGAGAAGCCTTCAGCGAACATCATCCTCAACGGGGAAAAACTCAGAGCTTTCCCCCTGAGATCAGGAACACGACAGGCATGCCCACTTTCACCACTGCTGTTTTACATAGTGCTGGAAGTCCTAGCATCAGCCATCAGACAACAAAAGGAAATCAAAGGCATCAGAATTGGCAAAGAGGAAGTCAAACTTTCACTCTTCGCAGATGACATCATACTCTACATAGAAAACCCGACAGACTTCACCAGAGGCCTACTAGAACTGATCCAAGAATTCAGCCAAGTTGCAGGGTACAGAATTAATGTACAGAAATCGGTTGCATTTTTATACACCAAAAATGAAGCAACAGAAAGAGAAATCAAGAAACTGATCCCATTCACAATTGCACAAAAAACCATAAAATACCTCGGAATAAACCTAACCAAGGATACAAGAGATCTGTACGAGGAAAACTATAGAAAACTTATGAAGGAAATTGAAGAAGACACAAAGAAATGGAAAAACATTCCATGCTCATGGATAGGAAGAATAAATATAGTTAAGATGTTATTACTACCTAAGGCACTCTACACATTCAATGCAATTCCAATCAAAATTGCACCAGCATACTTCTCAAAACTAGAACAAACTATCCAAAAATTTGTATGGAACCACAAAAGACCCTGAATAGCCAAAGTAATCCTGAAAAATAAAACCAAACGGGAGGGATCACCATCCCAGACTTTAGCCTCTACTACAAAGCTGTCATCATCAAGACAGTATGGTATTGGCACAAAAACAGACACATAGACCAATGGAACAGAATTGAGAACTCAGAAGTGGACCCAAAAGTATGCAACCAACCAATCTTCGACAAAGCAGGAAAGAATATCCAATGGAAAAAAGACAGCCTTTTAACAGATGGTGTTGGGAGAATTGGACAGCAACATGCAGAAGAATGAAACTAGATCATTTTCTCACACCGTGCACAAAAATAAACTCAATATGGATAAAGGACCTGAACGTGAGACAGGAAACTATCAACACCCTAGAGGAAAAAGCAGGAAACAACCTCCTTGACCTCCACCGCAGCAACTTCTTACTTGACACATCCCCAAAAGCAAGGGAATCAAGAGCCAAAATAAACTGTTGGGACCTCCTCAAGATTAAAAGCTTCTGCACAGCCAAGGAAACAACCCAGAAAATTAATAGGCAACCAACGGAATGGGAAAAGATAGCTGCAAATGACATATCAGATAAAGGGTTGATATCCAGAATCTACAAGGAACTCACCAAACTACACGCCCGAAAAACAAACAACCCAGTGAAGAAATGGGGAGGAGATATGAACAGACACTTCTCCAAAGAGGACATCCAGATGGCCAACAGACACATGAAACGATGCTCAGCATCGCTCCTCATCAGGGAAATACAAATCAAAACCACACTGAGCTACCACCTCACACCAGTCAGAGTGGCTAAAATGAGCCAATCAGAGAACTCTAGATGCTGGCGAGGATGTGGAGAAACGGGCACCCTCCTACACTGTTGGTGGGAATGTAAACTGGTACAGCCCCTCTGAAAACAGTGTGGAGGTTCCTAAGGAAACTAACAATAGAACTCCCCTATGACCCAGCAATAGCACTGCTAGGAATTTACCCAAGGGATACAGAAATGCTGAGGCATAGGAGCACATGTACCCCAATGTTCATAGCAGCACTCTCCACAATAGCTAAAACATGGAAAGAGCCTAAGTGTCCATCCACAGATGAATGGATCAAGAAGATGTGGTTTATCTATACCATGGAATACTACATGGCAATGAGAAACAATGAAATCTGGCCATGTGTATCAACATGGATGGACCTTGAGGGTGTTATGCTGAGTGAAATAAGTCAGGCAGGGAAGGACAAATATCATATGTTTGCACGTATAGGAGGATTAGGAGGAACTTAACTGAAGAACAAGGGGGAGAAGAAGGGGGGAAATGGTGGGGGAAAGGGAGAGAGGCAAACCATGAGAGACTCTTGAATGCTGACAAAAACTGAGGACTGGTGGATGTGGCGGGGAGGAGGGGTGGGCATGGAGGAGGACACTTGTGGGGATGAGCACTGGGTGTTATGTGGAAACTAATTTGACAATAAACTATTCGTTAAAAAAAAAAAGAAAATAAGTCATCATAATGATATGAAAAAGAAAACCTTATCTAACTTGTCATAATCTGAGTCCCCTTTAATAATTAAAGAGGCTGGTTTAAACCTGGTGGCTCAGTTGGTAAGCAATTAACTTCAGCTTAGATCA
Source organism: Proteles cristata cristata (assembly GCA_017311185.1). NCBI lineage: Eukaryota > Metazoa > Chordata > Mammalia > Carnivora > Hyaenidae > Proteles > Proteles cristata. The sequence continues at coordinate 1,799,008 of JAESUZ010003082.1, forward strand.
TGATCTCACAGTTTGTGAGTGTGAGCCTCATTTTGGTCTCTGTGCTGACAGTTCAGAGCCTGGAGCCTGCTTTGGATTCTGTGTCTCATTCTCTCTCTGCCCCTTCCCCGCTTGTGCTCTGTCTCTCAAAAATAAATAAATGTAAATTTTTTTTAAATAATAAAACTTAAATTTATGAACTTAAAATGTCTCTTGATGGTTTGCGTGATTTCTTAAGATTGTAGACATTTTTTCTTGGAAAAATTTTAATCAGCCCACTTTTCATCCACAGTAATTTGTAATATGTCATTCTAATTAACAAGAGAGGATATACACTGTGAATTATATCTATGTTAAATAGATGTGCATGTTAAGTTGAGTGTCACACATAAAAATGAGTGATGAGCAGCTCAGTCTTCTCAGTACTGTCAGAATTACTCAGTATTTTAGCACTTTGAAAGCCTCATTTAACCACCATCTGTGCGATATGTGGTTTATACACCTTTTACTTCTTCCTGAAAAGTTTGGGATTTCTTTCTCATTACCTGTCATAACCAATCACTGACCAATGGAGTGTGATATACATTGTTTCTAGTGGAAAGATTCTCTTAAGTTAGCTCTACTTCTGACATCCATTGCCTTACTGAACACCTTATTTTACCGGCCAAGGAAAGTTAGGACCCAGAAAGGTTCAAGATGGTAAGACTAAGAGCAATGGTAAATGATGGCAAATCAGAATGAGACTAGCCTGAACTATCTTAATTTTCTCAGGTGACTTGTTTGAGAGGCCATATAACTGGCAATATCCTAGAGGTGAGGATTTTAGAAAGTCAGCATAGGAATTTTAAGTTCTGAATAGCAGAGAACATTTCCCCTTCTCTTTCTCTTCCTCATTTTATTAATATTAATTTCATCATATAAATGAAGAGTGTTTTAAAAACACTTTTTGTTTTATTCAATTCCCGGAAGATCCTTTGGATTATATAGTCCTGATACCATTACTCTGGTGGTGTATATAATAAAATCAAGGCACAGAGAGAGCATTATATATGTATGTTTTTTTCAAGATGATATAGTCTCAAAGTGAACTATACGTGTGTGTGTGATATAGGCCATCACTTTCCACTCATGTGCCCACAGTAGATGTCACTATAAGATATAATTCATTAACTACAATATCTAAGATCAAACAAAGATATATAAGTTCATGGGTCAGTCATGGGTACTTTCTCCACATTCTAGAAAAAGGTAAATCTAGCCCAGTGAACTACCATGCCAGAAATTTTCTCCTAAGGGAAGACTGAGAAGCTGATGAAAATCTTTTATTTTAATCTATTATACTCTTTCTTTCAGAATTCCAAGATACCATAACCTGGTGATTAATTATCTAGCCAATTGTCTGGTGAGAGTATTACATCTTCTCCCCTTCATCTCAACACTTACTTCTCACCCGCTCTCTCTTCTTCCCAGCCTCCAACCTTGCTTTCTTTTGCATTGTAGAGAATTCGCTAACATTGTTTTTATCTTCTAGTCTCCAAATCTTTCAAGATTGTTTTATTATAAATGGGACAACTTTAAGCAGTGAATGTTCTATGAATATTTGAGATCAAATTGAACTAATTAAAAGTGACAAATATTTCCAAACCCTTTAAAGAACCTATTATACTTTGCAAATTATAAAGCTTAGAATATGGTCCTGATTCTCCTTCACACAGTAATGCTATATGACTACACACACACACACACACACACACACACACACACACTTTACTATCATTACATTTACTTATCTAGTTAAAAGTAGGATAATATAAACATATTCCTGTCTCTAGACAGAATAATTTAATGACTCATGAGATTACATTATTTGCATTTTTAGAAGAAAGCAGTGCAATCACCAACCTGACTTAGTAGTTTCTAGTCTCCTTTAATAATTTTAATCCTTGCTGTTTATGGCATTCAAAAATAGAATTTTTTTTTTTAAAAAATTTTTTTTTAATGCTTTATTTCTAGGAGAGAAAGAGACAGCGTGAGCAAAGGAGGGTCAGAGAGAGAGGGAGTGACAGACTGAAACAGGCTCCAGGCTCTGAGCTGGCAGTCAGCACAGAGCCCGACGCGGGGCTCGAACCCACGAACCGCGAGATCATGACATAAGCGAAAGTCGGACGCTTAACTGACTAAGCCACCCAGGCGCCCCTCAAAAATAGAATTTTTATTAGATTTCTTAGTAGTAGTAACAATTCATTTGAAGTCTAGAGAGAAATAAATTATTTTAAAGTAACTATTATTTTCTTTGTTACCTATATCAGATTTTTTGATAGTCTAGCCATCAAGCAAATCTTGGATTTATTACAGATTGCTATAAGCAATTATATAGTATTTTTAAATCAATGATAATGGGGTTTTAAATTTTACTAAGCAGTTAACAGTTTGCCCCTATTATGCTCTCGCTTATCCCCATGAATTTTTGGTCTTTTAATATTAAGAGATACCACAAGGTTCTTAATTCCCTTATTTAGTTTAGGAGTAGTTCATGGTTGATTTTTCCTTTCTTATTTCATGAACTCTTATATTCTATACTAAATGGTGGGCTCATATCATACTTTAGAGCTCATTCTTCTGTATTTTTCTTACTTGTCTTAGTTTTTTTTTTTAAAGGGTGGTGTATACTCAGTCATTCTAATTCTTAATTTTATGTTAATTTCTACTATGATTGGTTTTGCCTTATTTCATTGAATGTATTTTAATTTCCAGATAGCCTCCTTATTTATCAAAGCAAACAGACTTCATTCAGTTTCAAACTTTCTTCCTATTTTTCCTATTTTAATTTTCTTTATTAAAATTCTACTCATTTTGTATCAAATATACAACTAGTAAATATCCAAACTTTCACATAAAACTCACTACTAAATGTTTCCTCCTAGATGTCCTGAGAGCTGAACTCCAATATATACCACATATTACTTTACAGTCCCCAACCAGTTTTCTTTTGATCTCGGTTTCTATTAGTGGTATAACTATCAGTTCAGTTGCTCAGATAGAGGTCTACTGTATCTTTACCCTTTTACTCATCAGCTATATCCAGTTAGTTAGTAAGTACTATAAATCCTCTAAAGAGCTCTTTTGTACTCCTTTTAATCCCTTTTATTTGTTCCTTCAATAATTATGTATTAATCATTACTATGTTCCAGCTATTTCTGTAAGACTTGTTAATATTATTGAGAAAAATAGGCAAGTCCAGACAATGATGAAAGTGGTGCTTTTTCTTTTCTGCATGATGTTTGCAGTATCAGCTTATGTAGCTCCCACAACTGGAAGGGTTTTAGATAGCTCAACTGGGTCGATTTTCTAGGGCCTCAAATCTCCACTTGGCATTTGGTAGTGCTGAAATGTCTAAAATGGCTTATTCACTGGTACCTGGGCTGGCCTGCTTTGCTGTCTCTTCACACAGATACCTTCCACTATTTCAGAGCAAAGTAGCCAAAAGGCTAGTCAGTCTTCTTCCATGATGGTAGTTTTCTAAGAGTGGCAAAATGGAAACTATTGGTCCTTTTAAATGATAGGGTCAAGATTGGAATAGCATTACTTTTGCCATATTGTATTGGTTCAAAGCAGTCACACACTTGCACAGTAGTATATGGGGACATTTCTGATTTGGGGAGACAAATGCTCCTGCCAGAAACATTCATAACTTTGTGGACTTCTGTTAAAAAAATTACCAAAGCAGGATTTATTTTTTTTTCTAATGTTTATTTATCTTTGACTGAGAGGGCACACACGCATGTGCGTGTGTGAGTCAAGGAGGGGCAGAGAGAGAGGGAGACATAGAATCTGAAGCAGGCTCCAGGCTCTGAGCTGTCAGCACAGAGCCCTACACAAGGCTCAAACTCAAGAACTACAAGATCATGATCTGAGTTGAAATCAGATGCTTAGCCAACTGAGCCACCCAGGTGCCCATGTTTTGGTAATCATGAAGCTGAGTGAAGTGGGCTGACTAGGAACACAATTTTTGTCTGAACTGGCTTTCTCTTCTTTCTCCTTCTTTCTTTTTTTCATTAGCTCAATGGGCTCATAAGGAATCTCCTTGTCTCTAGCAATATTTTCTTTCCCTCTATACTACTCATTTTAGAGAAGTCATTCAAATTAAAAATACCATCTCATCAGTCTTTGTGTAAAACTACTCATGCTTCTCCAAAACTTTTTTGATAATCGTTGATTTTCTGAGCTCTGATTTCCACATGAAGTATTCTATATTCTTGATCTCTAGTTACATACAGCCTATGTTTTCATCACAGTTTTCTGGATGTGTCGTGTATGACTTCAGTACCTTTTAATTCTTTTTTCCTGACTGTAATTTCTAAATAGTCTCTCTATGCTTGTAGTGCCATTATATATCATAAAGCATTTTTTCTTGAAAATTATAAATGGTATCTCTTCCTCTTTGGTGAATAATCCCAGCACGAGGACATAAAACATGTGCCAATTTCAACCATATGGTAATATGTCACCATATCCAGGTACCTTTTTGTGGTGATTAACACTTATCAATGTACAAGGAGGAACAGCTCTGGTCTCCTGATGCTGACTTTGAGTTCATACTCACTCTTCATTACCTGTATGAGTTATCCACTGTGGAAAATACCCCCTGACACATCTTGGGAAGAAATTATATATCACTTTTTGTAGCTACCATTGTACCTGCACATACCTACTCTTACTCAAATGCTTAGTCACACTGTGTTGTTACTTGTTTGCATGTCACCTATTTTAGGAAGGCATTTTTTTTAAAAATAAATTTTTTACATGTTTGTATTTCATTTTGAGAGATAGAGAGACAGAGATCAAGTGGAGGACGGGCAGAGAGAGAGGGAGACACAGAATGAGAAGCGGGCTCCAGGCTCCAGAGCCTAGCATTGGGGGCTCAAAATTCATGAACTGCGAGATCATGACCTGGGCCGAAGTTGGACACTCCATTGACTGAGCCACTCAGGTGCCTCATAGGAAGGCAAATTTCCCCTTTTTACTTTTTTTAAATTTTTAATTTAAATTTTAATTTAATTTAAATTTTTAAATGTTTTATTTTTTTTTTAAAGACAGACTCCTTTTTCAGACCTGTAGTCCTAAAGCCTGGGGATACTTTTGGAATCTAGGTTATCATTGTAATAGCAAACATTAATATCACTTACAATGTGCTAAGTACCCTACTAATGTTGTGCATATTTTATCTCATTTAACACACAAAATGTTATGGGGATTATGATAAACTCATTTTATAGATAAAAAACAAAGTTAGGTAACTTGCTTAGATTATCATTGTAAGTATTTTAAAAGCCGGCTCTTAAACATCAGTGTTTGCAAACATAAGCACACTTATGTGTATGTATATATAATATACATAAATATATGTGTGCTTACATATACAAATATGCATACATATTTATATATTAACTTTTTAAGTATTATAAAATATAAACACATGGATATGTATATTTGTTATATACTTGTATTTATATACATACACAAAGTGTATATTTACATATTATATGTAATTAAATAGAATTTATATATATGTGTGTATGTGCAAAGCTGAATAATTATAATGTTGATTTAAAAATAATTTTTAATGTTTATTTATTTTTGAGAGAGAGACAGAGAGACAGAGCATGAGCAGGAGAAGGACAGAGAAAAGGAGATACAGAACCTGAAGCAGGTTCCAGGCTCCAAGCTGTCAGCACAGATCCAGATGTGGGGCTCAAACTTACAAACCATGAGATCATGACCTGAACTGAAGCTGGACGCTTAACCGAGTAAGCCACCCAGGCCCCCCTGAAATGATTGTTTAAAACATGAAAAGGGGATTTTTAGGGAACAGTATTTTCCCAATGCTAATGTTTACAATTGCTAGTACATGATGATGAAAGGGAGACCAAATCTGTTAGTTTTAGAATTGCTGCCTTTGACTTCTCTAAGGACAATGAGCTCCACCTACTTCATGTGTCTAAAGCAATCACTCCCACTGTAGTATACCTGGGATGCCATGGCATCTGGTACCCAAAGTTAGAGATTACCTTTTCTGAATTCTCAAATCATTGTTAGGCCAAGTCCTGTTTCCAAAGGGCTACATCAATGTAGAGGTGCCACAGCCTTTATTTTTTTCTTAATTGCACAGTTATCTTACGAATTAGAGGTAACTCAGAATTCTAGGCAGGAAGAATAGAAGTGAAAAGGTACTTTTGCATAAAAGACGTTGACGCATTCAGAGAATGGATATTAGAGCTAAGTGATGAGTTAGGGAGAGAGTGAACAGAGAGAAGAAGGTCATGTCAGAATATCAAAAGCTTAGAGTACTAATCAATGCAAATGTAAGGAACTGGAAATTAATTCTTTTTTCTTTGGGTGGATAACTGAAAGTCATTAATTGAAATTTTCAATATGGAAATATCTTCTGGTCACAGTGTGGAAGATAGAAGGGCAGAGAGTAAAAGTGGAGGCAGGGATCATTAGGAACCTTTTGAAATCTTAAAGAAAAAATAATGGCTCTGAACTATAGCAGCATTACTGGTAAGTGTACACCTCTCATGGCTGCAAAAACCAATGCAGCAGCAGCTGAGAAGTGACAGAACTCAGAATATTTCTGGTGAGAACACTGAGCCCCCAGATTCTCCAGCAACTGTCTCACGTAGGGACTTCTGTTCCTCTGATACCTCATATGAAACTGAACCATGAGATAAAGTATGTTATGTGAATTCATTGCCATTTTCAGGCTAGGTGAAAGAAAAAACTTCAAACATTAAAAACAAATTTAAAATTAAACGGAACAGCCCAAGTCTTCAAAGTACATGTGATCAGATTACGTTGTATATAAGCCCTCAGTGTTGCAATTATTTATCACCCTAGAAGTTACTGTCTCTCATTTATATCACCCTCTCTAAGCCACTCCTTTTGACACCATCCTTAATGATTCCTTGCATTATAGATGTTGCAAAACATCATGTTGACTTGCTTGCTCCAAATAACTTTGCCTTTCAGTCCATTTCCTTGGCTACTACATCCATGCTATCAAGTCTGCCGTCAGCAATATTTTACACCTTCTAGAAGTCTCACTTTCAAGTATTCCCCTCTCCAGGCCCTGATCCTTATAATTCCAGCTTAATATTTCTTAAACCTGTAATCCAATAGTTCCTTAACCCTAATAGTGTCTCTTATCCACTGATATCCCACATTTTCACATTGATTAGCCCTTTCATGTTCTCATTTGCCTTTTTAGCCAATTGATTTGTTTGCTTCATTAAAATTACTCCATTGCATGTACCTCAATTCTCTTGTTTTTCTCTTTTTTAAAATCATTCTTTCCAAGAATAGCCTCAGAGATTGTAAAATATAGGATTTGCATCTACCATGTCTTTTCCCAAATAGATAAAAATGGCTGGAGATTTTTAAAAAGATATATACACCAGCCTCACTTTAAGTGTGTCACCACAAACCTCAGGTGAATCCTCCTAAATTAGTCCTGACAATAGTTCAGCATTTCCCAAGGGAATTCACTCTTTTACTCTCGGAGATGACTATTTCACACCACATCTTCACTGTATTTTTATTTTACCTGCTTTTAATTTCCTTGAGAAATGTAAGTGATCTGAAAGAAACTTATCCTCAACAACCAGAGCTATTATCCTAATATTTCTGTATCCATATATTCTCCCCTTCATCTTATGGTAATGGATGAATGGACTTTACTCATATCTAAGCCTAAAATCACCAAATGTGTACCAGAACCTGTGGCCTGCTAAATATGAGCAAGAAATAAACTTCAAATTTGTTAGCTCTTCAAATTGAGGGTTGTTTTTATAACAAAACCTGAGCTATTCAGGTTAACTCATGAATATGAAAACATCATTATATTATTTTTCTATTGCTGCATAACAAATTACTCCAACTTAGCAGCATAAATCAGCACATATGTGCTATCTCACCGTTTCTGTGGCTCAGGAGTTCAGGCACAGCTTAGCTGAGTCCCCTGCTTGGTGTGCCCCAAAGACTGTAGATGAGGTTTCTTTCAGGTTAAATCTTCATCTGGAGACTCGACTGGGAAATAATACACTGGCAAGCTTCTTAGAGTTGTTGGTAGAATTTGTTTCCTTACAGGGGCATCACTGAGGACCCCGACTTAGTGCTGGCTAAGAGAGGCCTGAAGGCTGCACACAGTCACCTGAAGATAGACTTCCCCAACACAATCCCTTCCTTTATCAATACCACAGGGAGTCACTGGCTTCTTTTAAGAGCTTTCACCTGATTAAATCCTTTGAAGGGCTTCCACCTAATCAAGTCCTTTCTTTAAGGGTTTCCACCTGATTGACTAAGGCCATGCAGAACTCTCCATCTCTTCATTAGCTCACAGTAAATCTGGACCTTACGTATGTACACAGAATCCCTTTATGTTTGCCATATTCTATTGACTAGTAATAAGTCTCCCGCACTCAATACCACCCGGTTTTGAAGTCCAAAATCCAAAATTGTCCATGACACCTATTAATACTATGCCATACTTATTTTTTTCTACTGAGTTCACTAACATAAACTGTTTAACTTTGTCACTTTTTCTCTATGCTAAACTCCCATCACTGTAATCTGATCCCAGTTACCAAAATATGCAAATTATATTCTGAAAAGCTCTAACAGCATTGTATATCTCTACCTAATTATATTTTTGCTTATGTATTTTTTATTTACATGTGTTTAAGTGATTATATTAAGCAGAATTCCAAGATGGTCTTTGGTCTTTACTATTCCTGTAACCTTGTGTTACAAGGCTGGCTATGCCACTAAACTAAACAGAGTGGCTTGATATTCAATCTTTAATCTTTCTTTCTTTCTTTCTTTCTTTCTTTCTTTCTTTCTTTCTTTCTTTCTTTCTCTCTCTCTCTCTCTCTCTCTCTCTTTTTCTCCCTCCCTCCCTCCCTCCTCCCCCCTCTCTCTCTTTTCTTTCTTTGAGAGCCACACTGGCCAATCTTATGTGGACAAGAATAATGGCTGTCAAGGTAAGGTAAATACACCAGCAACTGCAGCATGAAGGATGCCTCTATGTAACCTGCTGTTACAAAGTCTATCTGTTCAGGCTTTCATTAATAACTTCAGAGTATTTTCTAGTGCTTCAGTCCTTATAAGGAGATGTCTTTTCGAGAATATATAACATGTAACTTAATCAAATGTTCACTATATGCCAGACAGTACACACAAAGGACCTTTACTTATTATAACTTTTTATTTTCTTTAACTGGACTGACCACAAATGCACTGAAGTTGATTAATTATTAGCTAATGGCAAACTACAAACATGGCCCATTTATGCCCTCTTTTATTTGGACTTATTTTGTAGCCTTATGATTCTCTAGTTTTTCTACACTACTTCAGACATGTGTGTACCTTTAATTCTGAGGTGATGGGTTAGCCAGCCAAGGGTTGCCAAATTCATAAACTGCATTTTCTAAAATAGCATTTGCCAATGACAAACCTGATACGTTAATTTCATCTGTCTTCTTTCTGTGTCCATCTCTTAATTAGTTCTTAACTCATAAAGAAAAGAGGAGTTTTTACAGGTATCTCTCAACCTTCATGTATAACAAATTGGTTTTGACTGTACCTTGCGATATTGGTGCTTATTTTTAAATTAGGGTGGCCATGTAATTTAGCAACCAAACATGGATGTTTGAGAATGAAAGGGGGCATTATCAATAATTAGCCATCCTCTTTAGTTACTATGGAATACTGCATCGATTAGTTTAGCTGCATAAATACTACTCCAAGATGGAGTGACTTGAAAGAGCTATAGTGCATTAGCTCATTTTCTGTGGTTTTGCTGTGTAGTTCTTCTAGTTTCAGCAATTTTTCTAGTCTAGGAAAACTAGGATCGGTGATGTAAGGTGGGCACACTTACATCTAGCAGATGTGAGTAGGCCTCCTGTGGGTTGGCGTGCCTCTGCTTAAAGTGGTCTCATATTTGCCAGCAGGCTCAGCCCAGGTTTCACATGGCAGCCCCAGGTTTCAGTTGACGAACACTGGAGGACAAATCCCTAAGTATAAGCAATTTTCAAGTCTGTTTTTCCAGGTCTCATTGGCCAAAACTAGTCATAGAACCAAACACAGAGTTCAAATGCAAAGGAACTATTCAAGGAAATGGATAGGGGGAGATGTAAACAAATCAAGGCTCCTACATAAACAACTTAGTACCACCATCCTTAATTGCTATTCTGGAAGTGTATCTGACATATTAAAAGACACAGCTCCATACTAAATATTAGCTTATTCAATTGAATAGAAGCACAAATCATTTCCTTTGATTAGAAATAAAACTAAAAGTTTTAGGTTTGTGGTAGTTTCATAGTCATTTAAGAAATGTCATATTTTTGTTTTTAATTAGTCAGATGAAATTTGTTTCCAATCCTACATCTTAAGACAGAAATGTGAAAACTCATGATACTTGAATTTTCTCCTTCTGTAACAATGGGCCAAATTATTGAGATTTTACCAAATGCAAATATAACTGGGATGTCCTCTCCTGGCTCAGTGTGGTTACCACGAAGAGAGACAAATGATGTCCCCTGTCATGGTGCCCTCCACTTATTCTGCTGTTTTAATTCAAGCTTGGGGTAGAGAAATATAACTTTGGCAACCTTGGCTTATCAACCTGCTCTTCTCTCTTAGAATAATGTTGCAATGGTCATAGAAATGCTAATATCTCTTTAGAATCCTGATTTCAATTCCTTTGTAAAATTGCCTGGAAGTGGAAAGTGGGGATTATTGGATGGTATTGTAGTTTTATTTTTAATTATTAAGATTTTTAGAAACTTCCATACTGTTATCCATAGTATCTGTGGAATGAAGTCTTGAAGACTGTTTTTTTTTTAATGTTTATTTTTGAAAGAGAGAGTGAGAGAGCAGAGCAGGGATATATATATATATATATATATCGAGAGAGAGAGACACACACACACACAAAACCTGAAGCAGGCTCCAGGCTCTGAGCTGTCAGCCCAGAGCCTGAAGTGGAGTTCGAATTAACGAACCACAGGGTCATGACCTGAACCAAAGTCTAATGTTTAATTGACTCAGCCACAGAAGCGCCCCTTGAAGACTACTTCAAATTCGATTCTGCTATATATAAAAAAAAAAGTTTCCTAATTGCTTGAGAAGAGATAGGTAGGGGGAAGGAGGAAAACACAAATGTGTAACTTGAAAAATTATCCAGTTTCATGCTCATATCAAAATAGCCTTTTTATTTTTTAATACTGATTTTTTAAAGTTCATTTATTTATTGAGAGAGAGAGAGAGAGGGAGAGAGAGAAAGAGAGAAAAATCCCCAGCATAATCAATGCTGTCAGCGCAGAGCCTGATGTGGGACTTGATTCCAGGAACCATGAGATCATTACCCAAGCTGAAATAAAGTTCAACTGACTCAGCCACCCAAGTGGCTTTTTAGAATTTGTAAGATAAACTTTTCAACAATATTTTGAGTAAAAGCAGCATAATTGAAAAACATGACTTCTTCTATGCTTTAAATTTGAATGGTGAAATATGTGAATGTTTAAACTCTTGAACATTTGTTTTCCTCTCAAGCTCTCATTAATTGGCACAGTATTTACTGTTTTAGTGGGAAATAATGCATTGATGGATACATAAAGTTAGGAGAGCCAAGTAAAGAGCAAAGTACTGCAAATATTTTTTGGCATGTTCTTAGAGTTTTATGTTTCTAAGTATCATGCTAGGGGTACAAAATAATGCTTTTTATTTCTCAGTTGAACTGCTAAGAGAAAATACTATGGATGGATGAGAAGTAAATAAGCAAAGATAAGGGAAAAATGTATGCTTTTAAGTGTTTAACAGAGAAGTAAGTTTTCAAAAAATTAATAGAAAACTCAAAAGTAAGAGTTCAGTATAATAAAAAATGATTGTAAAATAGAAAAAGGAGATTGATTGGTGCCAGTTTACCAGCAGTAAGCCTGGGGGAAACAGACTACTTCTCTAGGCACCAACAAATCCAGCAACCTGTCAAGTACTCACTCAACATGGCATCTACTTCCCAGTTAACAGAGAATAAGGGCAAAATCACCGTTACTTTTGGTAGTTATGCCTTTCAGGACAATAGTAGCTCTGGGCAGTTAAGTTAAATTATAGACATACCTTTTTGATCTGCAGATTTGTTTCTATTTTAACCTGCATAGAGTGAACCCTGGGTTGCAAAATCATTGGTTTTTTTTTTTTTCAGTTTGATTCTTACAACTTAATTCTACATTTCTAATTGCTCTTCTAGTTTAAGCAAATGTGCATACTGAATAGCATTTGTACACATAAAATTTTGTTAAAAGGGAATTCTATTTAATTCTTTTCCCTGAATTTGAATTAATATATTTTTATTACTCAGGAAATATTAATTTACTCCCTAAATATGACTATATGGGTACTTGAGTTAACTGCTAAATTAGTATATGGGGAGATTTCATATCAAGGACAATTTTGCAAACGGTCTTATCTTGTTCTCCTAAGAATTTGCCTGGGCTCGTCGAAATTTACTAGGACCTCATATTTTCTTTGATAAGTAAATATTCTATGTTCTTTGTTTCTCACCCTTTTTTAAACCTTATTTAGGATAATTCACATAGCACAGCAATACAAGTATGGTACTTTTGATTAAATTGTAGTAGTCAGAGAAACGTTCATCATTTAATTATGTATTCAATATGAATTACAGTCTTCTTTCTAGAAGTTAGCACAATTTAAATCCATTTACCATGTTCCAACATAGTACAGCTATTATTGCTGTGAAATTTAATTCTTTATATATATATTTTATAACTATTTAAAGAAAACTTTACCATATATTGCTATACTTTAAATATATTCTTTCATATATTGTTTATTGTTCCTTCTTAAATCCAAAATCTCAGGATCATTCTTCTGATTTAAAAATACCCTCAGTTCAAAAATTTGATTTGGTGAATACTCAAAAATTTTAGCCATAAATATGTTTATGTCACCTTCATTTTTGAAAACTATTTTACTGGGCATATAATTTTAAGATGGCCATTCTTTGTTCTTCTCATTCAACAGTTTGAGAATATCAGCCTAATGTCTTTGAGCTTATATTGCTTTTGATAAGAAGTTAGTTCTGAACCAAATGATCATTCCTTTGAAAGTACTCATTGATTTGGTGGTAAATAATGCACCATATGCTATTAAGATTTTCCTTTTGTAATTTGTTTTAAGAGTAGTCTGTTAAACTACTATATATGTAGTATATATATAGTATATGTGTCTATGTATGGTTTTGTTTTTCATTCTTTCTTTTTTGCATATCTGATTTGTTTTTTTTAGAACTTAGATCCGTTAGTTTTAAAAGCTTTCTGTTCAGAAACTCCTGCACCATTCATTTGCTCCTTTTCCTATGGGTACCTATCATATATATTAGACATTCTCACTATATAAATATGTATATATACACATACACAATGTACTTAGCCATATTGAGGGCCTATAAGTGGGAATGTGATATCTTAGTATGACGGAGATGGGGAAAGCTGCCATGTGATCAGAAACATTAAAAGTTGGAAAAACAAGTCACTAAAACTATTTTCTTAGTCTTGTTGGATAATGGTCATCATGAAATCTCCAATAGGGATAAACTGTAAGTGGGTATCAGAATTTTGATGAATAATTCTCTTAAAATGTTTTTATTTCAGATTTGGTAAATACTTTTGTCATTTTCACTAAATCTGGGATTAATTTTAATGTCTCAATAGGATGAATTTTTGCCACTTATAATTATTTATGTTACTCAAAATTATAATATTCTCATGGGCAAGAATAGGCAAACTTCCTCACAATATGCTGTCTTTATAGGGTAATTTTACCTAAGATATATAATGCATCATTTTCTTGAACACAACTATGTGATGGTTAATAACAAAGCATTTCATTTAATTTAGTAAAAGCTTATTGGAAATATTATCATATTGTGCATTGTCAGAGATTAATACAGATTATTTAAATATTTAATATATGTATATATACATTGCATGTTAATTTTAAAATATGTAAATTACAAGGTATGCCTTTTATGAAGTATAATTTATTTGATGGGTAATAATGCTATGGAGGTGAGAAAACTTATTACAGATGTGTGAATCTCAGCAGGGAGTAGGGTCTGGTGTCACTAAAAAGCAGGAGATTTATCTAGAGAGGCAGATTCTCAGTCATCAGGTTTGAATAACTGGTTTGCAACAATAAATATTTGAGAATTTGAAATCCTATTTTTATATTAATTTACTAGATAAAAAAATACCTCTCAAATCACCTTGGCCATGCGCCATATTCATATTCACTGGGATTTTTATTATCATAAGAAATGAATCACACTCATAAAATACCATTATATCATTATAGGTGGATTGATTGTGTTTTGTATGTCTTGAGAATTTAATTGAGTTTGTTGATTTATTTCCAACACTACACTCCGAATCTTTTTTCTACACTTTTCTTTCCTTTTTTTCCCCTGTAAGCAATGACAATGGGCATCTCAATGATTTAACTTACCCTAAACTTGAGCAGATTAGATATGCCTTAAATATATGGTGAGAGTTTAAAAGCCTGATTATATAAATTATACAAAAATTAGTAGGTTTAAGATCACATTGGGGACAATAGACTTTGCTCTTTCCTACTGACAATTAATGTATCTATTATCTTAGGTTGCATAGTAGTAATGTTCTATTTTCAGCAATTCCCAAACCACCAATGTATTTGATGTATACATCCCTTAGCTCTGAGGATCTTCTCCGTAAACACCTCCCAAAACAACCACCATTTTTCTCTCTACTCTTCAAATAGCTCTCTCCCCATTTGATAAATCTCCAAAGTTCTGCAAATAACATCATTCCCTTTCACTTTTCAAAACTTCAATAAATTCCTCCTTGTCATTTTAAAAAAGATGGTGACAAAAAAAAACCCAGGAAAAAATTGTAGCCACATTTTCCCTTTCTTCCTCTTTACAAAACTGTCAGCCTAGGTATTATTTAATTTTTTTATACTGCTAATAGGTAGATGGAAGTTAGAAAATAAAAGAATGTAGGGGCCAGTATATAATTTTTTCAATATATAATTATCATTTCATAGAAATGATAATTGCATTTCTAATTGCTATTGTACAGAATCATGTTTATTGAAGGGATTAGAAAGATTAGAAAGGTCTCTGAACAGGGTGCAATTTGAGATCATCTCATTAATCTAATTAACAGGCAAAGAGAAAAAGAGGCTCTGACAAAGGAAAGATTTTGGAGTTAATTTAATTTTTAGTTCTCCATTTCTGACAGTCACTTCACTTGTGAGATAGGAAACATGGTATGGTTTATGTTAAGCTGTTTAATATGTATATCCACTGGCTTCTCAGTGCCCTTTTCATAGGAGAAAACTCCTGCATTAGACACACAAAGACTTGAATGGTTTAGCCTCAACTCAGTTCTCTAGCTTCTGATCCCTACCCTCCTCTGCTCTTTCTTCTCCAGTCATAATGATGTTTCCCTAGTTCTTATATTCTCTATGTTTCTTACCTCAAGAATAAAATTTCCAGATGCTTTTTTTTCTACTCCAGATTCTCATTTCTTATGGCCTTAACTTCAACTCAGCTCATTGTTACTATCTCAGGGATGCCTTGAATAATGAGCAAGAACAAGTTAAACCCCTATATTACGGGCAAGATATAACAAAATCATAGTTATACTTTTATATGTCATATGTGCCTGCTTCATTCATATATGTTTCTCTCATTATTATTATATTCCCAGGGCCAAACATACTACCTGATAATAGCAGGGAGTTATTTAGTATTTTGAATGAATGGTTAGCATGTATGATATTTGTCTATAAATCAAGACTGATGAAGATACTACATTATCCATGGATATAATGCTGGGATGGTTCAAGAGGGATTGCAGTTTACAACAAAACAACTTTATTCTTTCTTGCTCATACTGTTTATCCAAATCCAGACTGTGAGGCTAGTTCACTCTCATTATTTGGATGAATTGTTGAGCAGAACTTCTGACTTTTCTGGACCCACAGATAATAAAATTTTCTCTAGTCACCTCAAACAACAAAAATAGTCTCATTTGAGAAATTCAAATGTCTAGTATAATATTAATCAAAGCCCAAACTTCAATTAAAACATCTGTTCTCCTTTAAAAATATGGTGTGAGGAGATCCTGAGATGGAAAAGAGGTGTGTGATTAGCTTCTTCTCTTTGTTCTTGACTTGTTTTCTGTCTTCTTTTGTTGCTAACCATTCTTTCTGGCCCTTTGGGGTGGAAAAAGGAAAGTATGAAGGATAGTGTTCATGAAGATAAACCCCTGAGAACCAGGTACTGAAGGATGAGATACAAAAAAATACAGCCAGAAAAATCATCACCTATATTACAGAACTGAAGATGACACCCTCCATCTATAGAGAATCCTTAGCCTTCAAAATCTTACATGTAGACATTAATCTGCTTTAAAATAGCTTCCAAGCTCAGAGAAGAGTCCTTGTTCTAAGAAATGCCAGTCTGGTTAGTTATTACTAGTTCTTTATCCCTTATCCCTCTCTTTTGTTGATTTAAGGTGAGTAGTTAGGTCAAAACTGAGGACCTTACTTTTAACAATGGATGCTTGCTCACTGTCCACTTCTGTCTTTGGACAGAACTGAATCAGAATTACCCAGAAGTACTAATTTTGTGAAAAGCAGGATATATAATCATTAGTCCATTTCTTAAGTTCTCCGAGTTTCAAATGTCTCATATGTAAAGTAGAGATAATCACAGAAGTTCTTCATATGGATGTCTGGTTTTGGTTTGTTTGTAGGTGAGTTTAATTTATAGAAATTAAGAGATTAATACAGTGCCTGTGTTTCTATGAACAGTAAATAAACGGTACTACCATTATTATCTTTAAGACAATGTCTTTTTCCCCAGTAGTATTTCTGAAAATAGAAGAGTTAAATTCCTATACCTTTACTATTTCTTTTGGTGCAACATGTTTAAAACATTGACTCCATACTCTGTATTTCACCTTCTCATCATAAATTCTATGCAATGGAGCAGAACTCATATAATTAAAAAAATAATAATGTTTTTATTTATTTGTGAGAAACAGAGAGCATAAGCAGGGGAGGATTCAGAGAGAGGGAGATACAGAATCTGAAGCAGGGTCCAGGCTCTGAGCTAGCCGTCAGCACAGAGCCTGAGGGGAGGCTTGAGCCCAGGAACTGTGAGGTCATGACCTGAGCCAAAGTCGGACGCTTAATCGACTGAGCCACCCAGGTGCCCCTATAATATTTTTTAAAACAAAAACATGCAAATTATTTTGGCCGGTCCAAATAAATCTATAGTTAAATGGTTAAGTTTTAAAAGGAAATGAAGAAAGGTTTAATTGATATTACCCCAGGAGACTAATCCATATTACTGAATATGATAAACTACAATTTGCTAAATCATTTAAAGGTTACTTGTCCTATATAATTTGGTAGATAAATACCTGTCTAAAGAAGTTTAGATGACTGATTTAATCCCCATGTATTTATTGATCGATAGCAATATGAAAGACTCAACTAGACCTAGTAGAACTAAGTACTTTCACCAAGGAATCAATGCAGAAAAATACCTGAAACCTTCATTCACTTAAAAAAATAAGATAATCAATTTTAATAAAAAAGGATAAATGCACTAGCTACTGAAACAAAACTTTTTCATTATAGGTGTGAAATTTCTCTCTTGGACACAATCTGTTTGAGATTTATTTTGCAATTTTTTTTTTAACGGAGGCTGCCTTGAGACTTCCCAAAATGATTAACTCTGCTTCCAATTTCCCCCTGACAGGCACAGACCTGCTCTTGATCCTCCCTGGAATTGTCCCTTTTACAGACCAGAGGCAAAAATCCCTGTCTTTCTGAGTACAGTTTTTCAAAGATAAGTCAATCTGCAGTAGTGATTTCTTCCCTCTTCCCTAATCTATAGTTTGCCATCAAAACACCCATGATATAACAAATCAGGTATTTACATACACTTAATAGGCATAGATACATATGAGAACAAACATGATTTAACAAATTAAACATATATATTATATATAGTATGTCATCCTTTGAATTAGAAGTCCAAAATTTGGAATATAAAATTTGAATTTAGAAAACTAACTCTATGAAATTAGTTACTTTATGTCTTCTCCAGAATTATTTTTGTTCCCCTAATTGGTTGTACATCTTTTATCCTGGTTAAATATGTGCTATGTACTTTTTTGAAATGAAATCAGCCAGGAGCCTTCAAGGTAATTTCTTCCAACTTCTAAAAATATTTCTTGTGAATATGGTAGGGGTCATTATGCATGATAATGCTGCTTTAATCATGATGTCTAAAATTTAAAAACAACATTCCATACCCCTTTCTTCCTCTTTGATTATCTTTCTAACTCCATGTAGAGATAGCCACTTCTGGAAAACAATAGAGCATGAAACAATAGATGCTTTGAAATGTTATTGTATTTTGTGATTAAAGTTTTGAAAAGTGCCAATCCATTTGGAAGGAGGGAACAGAAGATAGGCAAAACTTGTCAGGAGTGCATACTGGAATCATAGCTTTGACCTTGTGCCTAAAATATTTTAAAATCCCAACAGCAATTCATTCAAACTATATATACTTTCTCATCAGGAAGAATTTGCTTGGGATCTCATGGCACACGAGTCTTTGGGAAAAAATCTAGAAATGTTCAGAATGGTGGGAAAAAAAGCATGCAGGGTTTATATATTTATTGCTATATTCCAAAATGTATGAGTGTTAGACTTCTCTAGCTTGGGGGAAAAAAAATTAAGAGAACAGAAATGTTTCAACCAGTGTCTTGTGTTTTTGTTTTTATTTTTGTTTTTAACTATCCTTAAATCCAGCCATAGATAAACTTGCAGCTCATTCACTTTTGTTCTTATCCTTGAGGGACTGGTTTCAAAATATATACTTTCAAATAGATTTTCAAGTTATCAGGGATAACATGGAAAGTTCAGACAAAATTCAGAAAGAGCAGACAAACAACCTTTATCTGAACGCTACTTTCTGATTGACCCTGAAAAATAGGTTGTATTGTAATTCATTCAAAAGATTTTCTTGCCCGGCGTCAGGCTCTGTGCTGACTGCCAGCTCAGAGCCTGGAGCCTGTTTCAGTCTGTGACTCCCTCTCTCTCTGACCCACCCCTGCTCACGCTGTCTCTCTCTCTCTCCTAGAAATTAAAAAAAACATTAAAAAAGGGGGCACCTGGGTGGCTTAGTCGGTTAAGCGTCCGACTTTCGCTTAGGTCATGATCTCGCGGTTCGTGGGTTCGAGCCCCGCGTCGGGCTCTGTGCTGACTGCCAGCTCAGAGCCTGGAGCCTGTTTCAGTCTGTGACTCCCTCTCTCTCTGACCCTCCCCTGCTCACGCTGTCTCTCTCTCTCTCCTAGAAATAAATAAAACATTAAAAAAAAAAAGATTTTCTTATAAGTTCTTTTCCCATTACTGCAAACAAACAGGGGTGCCTGGGTGGCTCAGTTGGTTAACACTTAACTCTTGATTGAACTCAGGTCATAATCTCATGGTTCCAGAGTTTGAAATCCTGAGTTGGGCTATGAGCCCTTTGGCTCTGCCATAGCAGCTCAGAGCCTGCTTGAGATCCCCTCTCTCCCTTTCTCTCTACCCCTCCCCTGATTGCTCACTCTGTCTCTCTCTCAAAATAAATAAACAACAACAACAACAAAAACAAACAAATAAAGCTGTGATATCCAAAGTCCAAGCCTAAGTAAGGCTATTTGTTCTAGGAGCATAATGCAGGATCAGCCCTTGTAAATCCCATCTATTATTTTTCCATGGTAGTGTACCAAAGAGCCTAGTTATAAGATAATATTTTATAAGATGGTTTTATAGAATCCTAAAAGACTTGTGTAATAATATATATCTCTAAAATGTTATCAGGTGTATAAATTTCCCATAGAAAAACTAACTCACTCTGTGAATCTCAAATATATATATTTTTTAACTAGATTCATTTCTTCTCTACTTTTAGGGACCAAGAATGTAATATTATCAGTGTAATAAAACTTTTTCATCTACATATTTATATGAAAACATAAATCCCAGCTTTTATGCAATTTATTTTATTGTATAAATATTATTTCTAACATAAAGAAATCATTACAAACTCTCACTTTTTCACAACTTATTAGATGATCATAAAAAATTAAATTATGGTAGGACCTTTGACTTAGCATATTAAATACCAATTACTTGAAATCCAATAATTTCAGCTTTTTGTTTTGTTTGTAATTAATGTTAAACTCTCTGGTTCTCAAAGGTAAGTTCTGGTCAACAAGAAACTTCACAGCTCCTACAGTCAGAAATTGACTATCTTGAGTCAAGAAATACCAACAATCTCCAACACTTTGTGTTTTTTTGTTTCTTTTTGTTTGTTTTGTTTTGTTTTTGTTTTTGTTTTGAGAGAGAGAGAGAGTGTGCAAGTAGGGGAGGGGCATAGAGAAAGGGAGAGAGAATCTTAAGGAGGCTCCATGACTAGTGTGGAGCCCAAGGCAGGGCTCCGTCTCACCGCTGTGAGATTATGACCTTGACTTGAGCCGAAATCAAGAGTCTAATGATTAAATGACTGAGCCACCGAGTCATCCCATTGTAGATTCTTTAAATTGACAGAGAGTAGAATTATTTTGTCTTCAATCCAATTAATTAATCTTCACATAGTATATTACCCAGTTATTGACTGTTTTAGGAAGAAAATAATTAAAAATCTTTATGTTGATTTCAAGTTCATCAGATAAAAGTGCCTTCAAAGGACTTCTGCAATGTTTAATTTTTTTTTTATTTTAACCTTCAATGAAACAGGAAAATCTTTGTTACTCTAAAATTCAGCCTACAGGTATAATTCATATAATTTTGAAAATTTTGCAGAGTTTTCTACCTATCATCTTATCTTTCAAAGTGAGAGCTCAGCAAAAATAGGTCCTATTTTCAGGACCATACATAATGATTATAACAAGACTTTGATTGAATGATATATTTAAAACCCAGGCAAGTTTGGTCCTGAATGAACTTCTTTTAGTCTATTCTTTCTAAGAGTAAAGTTTCCTTTTTCTGTCAAAAAAAAAAAAAAAAGCAAGTGTTCTCAAACCTCCAACTTATGGTTCCAGTCTTAAATTCTGATATGTTAATAAACTTTGCTGGAGAAAATGTCATAGCTTACTCCTATTTCATTATAAAGTATGTGAAAGAATTCTCATTTAATACGGTTTCTCTTTTTCTCAAAGAGTTTACAACTGTCATGCTAGGAAAGGAGACCATTACTAAGCATTGCTGGAAGAGTTTTTGGCAAGAATGATGACTTTGAAGTGGAAATAAATGAGTCCTGAGGATGAGAGTCTCCTTTTTTTTATAAAGTATCAGATGTGTAGCCAGGCATCACACGTGTTCCACCTGTGTGGAACTTTTCCCCTCACATTATGCATTTGCTAAGTAAAGAATATTTTCTCCACTTTAAAGATACTATTGGCCCCTTTTTTTCTCAAGTGAACACACAAGCTAATTTATTCATGCCATCACTGTACACATAAACAAATACCAGGAGCTGCCAGTACGTACTTTAAGGAGCCATTACTTTAAAGTATATGAGGTAATATCAGAAGGCATTAGGAAAATATAGTTGTCAAGAAATAAAAGGAATACTTAAACACTATTACAAATCATTAAAGGACAATCCAATAGAAAGAAATGTTGAAAACTGAATAGAAACCTCAGGTAAAATGATACCCAAATAACCCATAATCATGAAAAAGTGTTTCAATCTACAAGTCACTGGAGACACCACTACACACCAACCCAAAATAGCTTAAATTAAGGAGATTGCCACTTGTAAGTTATGATTAAAATGCAGATCAACTAGAACTGTTAACACATATTAATAAAGGGAGTTCAAAATTATTTGGAACACCTGTTATTATCTATCGGTTGTGAACATATGCATACCCTCTGATATATACACCACAGAAATGTACACACACATGCTCCAAAGCACAAGAAGTGTTAAGAATGTCTATGACACCATTAGTTTAACTAGTTCCTAATCAAAAACAACCTATAAGTCTATTTCAGTTTGCTCAAACTACCATAACAAAATAACATAAACTGGGCAGCTTAAACAACAGAAATTTATTTTCTCAGAGTTCTGGAGTGTGGACTTTTCAAGTCGATGTTTGGATAAGCTTTGGTTTCTGGAGATAAGAGTTCTCCTGCAGATAATTATCTTTTTGTATTCTTATTTAACAGAGAGAGAGAGAGACAGATATCTTCCTTTTCTTTTTATTTAATTTTTTAGAAGTAATCTCCATACCCAACATGGGGTTCAAACTCACAACCCATATTTGTATATGTAGAGTCTTTCAAGGAAAAGTTTCTTTAATTTTTTAAAAGTCTTTTAATGGCCTCTTCATACAGCTTTACTTTTCACCTACTCTAAGACACAAAACAGTTTATGCACTATTATCTATAACTTGAAAATTACCAACTTCCCTTCAATAATGTGTAATTCTTGGGTCCATTTATTTTGCAATTCAATAAAAAGTTCTGTGTTTTTCAATGTAAAGTATGTCTATTTCTGAATAATCCATATTTCTCAAACTTAGCTTTTGATGATAGAAGGCATACTTATAATTGGATAAATTGAAGATTATTTCTTCCCTTTATTATTCATTACTCCATGGGAAAGAATCATAAGCATTCGGGCATTCATGTTAATTTTTTTCTGATAAGGAAAGCTTCAGTGTATGTAGCTATTGACATATATCTTTGATATACTGTCCATATTAATATAATCATGAGGTAAATATATAGATTGTAGACTATACCTGTCTATAGTAGGTAACTAAAGACAGCTAGCTACTATAATAGCTATAGATTACTTTAAAGTATTCTGACTAAACACACATATTAACTTAGATCCCATTAGGTATGGTACTGATGATTTTATATTACCTGCCTTTTAATGATGACATTTCAGATTACCTCAAATATGGGGTGGAGAGGTTGAAATGATACTTTAATAGTCTGATTTAGCAAAGTACTACATATTTTCTCAACACAGACAGTTTTTTCTCTCTTTTTCTTTAAAGTTTATTTCTTTATGTTGAGAGAGACAGAGAGAGCATGAGTGGGAAAGGGGCTGAGAGAGAAGGAGAGAAAGAGTTCCTCCTTTCAGCAAGGAGCCTGATGTGGGCTCAATTTCACAAACTGCAAGACCATAATTGAGTTAAAACAAAAAGTTGGATACTTAATTGACTGAGCTATCCACGCACCCCAACACAGTTTTCAACATTACAGGGAGGAAACTGAAGAAGTAAAATAAAACATTTTCCCCAAATCACATATTCTTTAAAGCCCAAATTGGTTCCATATTTGAAGCTGATTCTTTCTTTTCTGGTCCTGTAAACTTTCTTTTGCTATAAAACATACTATTTCCATGATGCCTTCTACCCATAGTAGTTTTCACATGTTTGATTGAACATTGAGCTTTATCTTCCCTTTTATAATGACTTGATTTATCTCTAACAATCTCTGTGCTAAAAAAATCTTTCTGGACATCTGTAATATTTGTGTTGTTGTTGAATTCTGCATTAGTGAAGGCACAGTGCAGACAATTCCATAAGCACTTTTTAAGGTGAAGCTCTTTAAAGTCATGAATTGATAGAGAGACAGAGATCGAAAAAGAAAAATAGAATCATTCAAAGATTAGGTTCCATATCTAGTCTCTTAATTTAATAATACCTGTGCTCTGAAATGAAAATTCCTTGTTATGTATAGGATGGATACGTGACTTGTGCCTGCTTGGTTATATTTGTAAAGGAAGACCTTGTGATTTTTGTCCATGACATTCTTCTACCTTGAAATATCTTACAGCTGTCACCAAATATGTCTAGACATAATATAAAACCAAAGAAGACAGTTGGAAAAAAGAGATGAACATGTAGGAAGCCCAAGATGGTGACACAGGAAGATCCTCCATAGGAAGAACCTCTTCTCACAAATATGCCAAATCTATAGCTACATACGTACCATTTCCTTTTGGGGGAGTTGGGGAACCAACTAACAAACAATCAAAAACCCCTGAAACTAGATGAACTGCTCTCTACAATGAAGGAAAAAAGGATGACATTAACGTTGAGATGTGTCTTGGCATTCCCTCAGGAATGGGAGCATTTCAAGAATAAGTCAGGTGTTGTAGACAAAGATTCAATGGACAACAAAGAGCCAGGGCAAGTATATACAATGGAGGAAAGAACAGTCTCTTCAATAACTGGTTCTGGGAAAACTGGACAGCTACATGCAAAAGAATAAAAGTTGACCACTATCTTATACAAAATCAATTCAAAATGGTCTAGTGATTTAAATGTAAGACATGGACCCTAAAAAGTCCTAGATAAAAACCACAGGCAGTTAGCTCCTTGACATCATTTTTAGCAGTATTTTTTTTTTTTTTTGGATCTGACTCTAAAGGCAAGGGAAACAAAAGCGAAAATAAACAAATAGGTCTACATAAAACCAAAATTCTTCTGTGTGATGAAGGAAACTATCAACAAAATAAAAATGCAACCTTCTGAGTAAGAGAAGATACTAGCAAATCATATTTAAGGGGTTAATATTAAAAATATATGCAGAATGCATACGACTCAACAACAACAACAACAAAGAATATGATTTAAAAAATGGACAGATGATGTAAGTAGACTTTTTTCCAAAGAAGACACACAGGCACATGAAAAGATACTCAATATCACAAATCATCAGGAAAATACAAATCAAAAGCACTGTAAGATATCACCTCACACTTGTCAGAATGGATATTATAAAAAGGACAAGAAAACAAGTGTTGGCAAGGATGCGGAGAAAAAGGAACCTTTGTGCACTGTTGGTGGGAATGTAAATCACTGCAGATACTATGTAAAAACAGTATGGAGGTTCCTCAAAAAATTAAAGGTAGAACTACCATATGATCCAGCAATTCCACTACTGGATACTTATCTTATAAATATAAAAATGCTAAATTGAAAAAAAATGTATGCACCCTTATGTTTATTGCAACATTATTTAAAATGGCCATGATATGGAAACAACCTGTATCTATTGATGAGTGAATGAAAAAAGTAGATGTGGTGTATATATACAATAGAATATGACTCAGCTGTAAAAGGGAATGAAATCTTGCCATTTGCAACAACATGGATAGACTTTCGGAATATCATGCTGAGTGAAATAAGTCAGATGAAGAAAGACAAATACCAAATGATTTCCTTATATGTGAAATCTAAAAAACAAAATAAGCAAACAAACAAAAAACCCAGATTCATGGATACAGGGAAAAGATTGGTGGCTGCCAGAAGGGAGGAGGGTAGTGGTCAAAATGGGTGAAAGAGATAAAGAAGTATAAACTTGCAGATATAAAATAAATGTCACAGGGATATAATGTACAGCACTGGAAATATAGTCAATACTACTGTATTAAATTTATAAGATAAGATATGGCAACTAGACTTGTATTGGTGACCATTTTGCAAAGTATGCAGCAAACGTCAAACCACTGTGGTATATACCTGAAACCAATATAGTATTGTCTGCCAACTATACCTTGATAAATAAAAAAGAGAGATGAATGTGCTATCTCAAAAGCAGTATTAAATATATCCTTAAAATTATTTCATCAGCATCTGTCACTTACTGTTTTATATAGTTCTCTGTAAGTACTAGAATATCTTAATACAGGTGTAGAATTTGACTTTTTTTTTTTTTGGACCATTGAACACTGCATTTTTACAGCAAGTTGACATCAAATTCTTTAACTCAGGTCTGTGTTTTGTAATGTGATAAATGGGGAACATTTACTGTTCACTAGCTCTCAAAACTTTCACTTCCATTTGGATGGTAAGCCATAATGTAAAATATCTTTAAGGCCTGACATCAGCTCCAGAGTCCCCTGTGAAAATAGGATTTTCAACTTTATTGCAGAGATAGGGAACAGCATATTCCATGCAGGTAAGCAGGTGAAACATGGTTAGGAAAGTGACTCTTTACCTGAATCTCTAAAATAGAGACATTAAAGTCCATGTTGTGAATTTGGGAGTTTTTAGAATAGTCAAAAAAGAGATGAGTTATGGA
This sequence comes from Proteles cristata cristata, assembly GCA_017311185.1. Lineage (NCBI taxonomy): Eukaryota > Metazoa > Chordata > Mammalia > Carnivora > Hyaenidae > Proteles > Proteles cristata. The sequence goes on from JAESUZ010003082.1 coordinate 1,825,231, forward strand.
TAAAAAAGAAAGCATGAATAAATGCTGAATCATTATTAAACCTGAACTCAGTATTATCTTCTCCATTTGCACATTCATGACCCACAACTTCCTGTGTCCTTCCTGGAAAATCACCATTGCCTTCTTCCACCCTAGACAATGTGCACACTTCTCTTTGACCCAGGCCAGAAAGGAAAAACAAAGTGTTCCTTAGAGACACACTTCTCTCTCATCACTCATATTCACTATGTCTCATCTACAATGTAATCACAAGTGCCATCATTCATACCCTCCTCATCTCTTTTTAGGATATAAGTGTGTGTGTGTGTGTGTGTGTGTGTGTGTGTGTGTGTGTGTGTGATCATACCAAATTTCTAGGTTTAACTTTCTTCAGAAAATTCACAGGTCCACTTCCAAAGTCTTATTTCTTAAATGCATCTTTGTGTATGGTATTGAATTGTTTAGCATGTGCCATTGACATTCTGTCATCTGATACAAATTCTAAGCTTCCATTCATAGTGTACATATTATTTTATGACTTTATATAATAGCCAAAGACCTACTTCTGCTTCTGCATACCTGCATGTTATTCTCTGATTTTCCCATATCTTTAAATCTATGGATAACCTGCTCTAGGTCTGGAATCTTAAATTGCGTTTTAGTTTTAAGAAACAGAAACTAGTCTAGCTGTCTTCAAAAGCCATAGTACAGGGAAACAAGCATTCACACAGTCTTTGGGAGTGCAGAAAAGAGGGCTTTAGGCCATGCCTTCATCAGTGTCCATCGCTCTCTCTGGAATGCATGGCTCTATCCACTTGAGACACTCATATGTTATCATTTAGGAGTCATCTCAAGCATCAGTCACTCTCTGAAGCTTTCTTTGAGTTCCATAGGTCCACACAGACTCATGTTCTCAGTTCCTATTGTACTTTGTATATATATTTATTATAATTTTCATATCAAATTATTGCAATTCCCTTATATTTGTTTCTGTGTTTGAAACATAGCCCCCTTAAATTTGAGACTTTATGAAATCACATACCATTTTTTCCAACCATATACATAAATGTCTATGACCTGGATGAATGTCTGAGAGAGAGAGAGAGAGAACACGAGATGAGGAGAGGGGAAAGACAGAGAGACAGAGGAAGAGAATCTTAAGCAGGCTCCATTTAGTGTGGAGCTTAATGCAGGGCTCAATCCCACAATCCTGGAATCATGACCTGAACAGAAATCAAGAATTGGACCCTCAACCAACTGAGCCACTCAGGCACTCCCCTCCCATAGTATATTTTAAAACAACCAATCAAATTATATAATCAATAAAATTGTAGGTTAATTTTAAAAGGAAAACAAATGAATTGTTGGTATCTAAAATAGTTTTGATCTCTTTTTGTTCTTATCCTGGAAGTGATATTGAGAATACATATAAGTTAATATATATTTATGTAGTGTTTGTGATAAGTTGCATTGGGTCATTGAAGAGGAAGTTGGGAATACAAAATTAAGGTAAGTATTTTATGTTTACTCTTTAGGTTTAAATACTAGTGATTTTGTTTGGTTCTTACTATGGGACATATATTCAAATATAATAAACACTAGGAAATATGTCCATTCTTAAAGACTGGCTCAAGAGGGGATAATTTCCTAAGAGGCTTAGACAAAGAGAGTTTTCAAACATAAACTGTCATCAATTTTGAGTTTCATTTTAGAGACCCAATTTGTTTCTAAGGGAAGTAAAATTATCTTTTCTATGAACAATTTTATCGACTTTACCTTCATAACTTAGGAGACTTATTTTGGGGGAAAGAAGAAAAGAAAGAGCTGGCTCACACATTTTTCTCTCTAAGATCTAACAGCTCTAATTAGGATAATAATCTCTCTTTATGGGAATTGCAAAGAAAATGGGGACAATGCAACTCCAAAGAAGTATTATTAAAATGTCAGCCTCAAAAAAGCCACATATTTTAAAGCATTCAGTTTCCTTGTCTCAGCATTACTTCTTCCTATCCATCTTAGTAATAACAGTGTCTTTTTGCTACTTATTTATGTCTTTATTATAGAAGAAATATACATATTTGATGTGTTCTTTTGTAGACTTACTATTTTAAGTTTATTAAAAATGGATGACAGATGGCTGACTTGCCAAAACTAATGACTATGTTACTTTGGCAAAATATCTTGAAATTGTAAATAATTTTTTTCAAACTAAGAGTTTACAATAGAGAACTAAAAAGAATGTGACCAAAAAAATGTGCTCTTGTAAAGCCTAATATAGTCGTGAGTCATAAATGTAAAAGTCAGACCATTATAACAAAATATTACAGAGGAAGTTATTATAGTTGTCATGTATATGTACTATAGCTATTATAGAATCAGGTTTGGGGAAAATTTGATGTGGTTGGGACAAGTATATTGGGAGAAAGAGCTCTCTTTCAGAATGGGCAATAGAAACACAACATCTTCTAAACATTCACATTTTAAAAAAGGATAAAAAGATGTAGATATCCACATTTGATATATGAGTGACAGTACTACATTTCATAAATTAGATTGGTTTGGATTAATCAGGTAAAGGTAAGCTGCTTGTTCAGATGAGACTGTCAATATATATTGTCTAGGAATTGGCTTCATATAACCATGAACACATCTTCTCTTATATCAGTATATATTTATCTTATTAGTATAATGGTAAAATGTTAGAAATAATACTTAACAAAGAAAATATAGGGGCTCCTGGGTGGCTTAGTCGGTTAAGCGTCCGGCTTTCGCTTAGGTCATGATCTCGCGGTTCGTGGGTTCGAGCCCCGCGTTGGGCTCTGTGCTGACTGCCAGCTCAGAGCCTGGAGCCTGTTTCAGAGTCTGTGACTCCCTCTCTCTCTGACCCTCCCCTGCTCATGCTGTCTCTCTCTCTGTCTCCTAGAAATAAATAAAAAATATTTAAAAAAAAAACAAAGAAAATATATATTATGAAAAAATATCTTGAAAAAAAGGAAATATTTTCAAGGGTTTTATATTTTTAGAAGAAACATTTTGTCTTAATGAAGAAATATATTATCTTCTAACAACTCATAAAAATATCTACTAGTTATTTGGTTATAGCTAAATATGATAATAAATGAAGAAAGAGAATCCAGTTAAGAAAATAGTCAACTTGAGCTTTATTAAATCCCAAAGTAAATATAAAGTTAGTATCTATTTGTCCCTTTTAGATGTCTTTAGATATTTTTTGATCTGCCATTCAAAAACTACAATGAAGTGTCTGAAACTAATGCCTTACCTGGTATCTTATTATTGACGTTTTAAAAATGTTTTTCTATCCCAGTGAGTTGAAGAGCAAGCTATCTAAATTATCTTTTGCATCATAAATCTGCAGTGATTAGTGTTTACAGGCAGAAAGGATTATAGATTATATACAATGTTATATGACCATGAAAAATGTCTCAGAGCTACTGCATTTAAAAGAAAGTTACTATTCTAGATTCTCAAGAAATCTTAGATTATGTACATTAGCAAAATGAATCCATGATTTATATTGTTATGTGCTATTATGCTATAATTGCTTGCATTCATAAATATATTAAAATGTGTTTTGACAAATTATTTAAGAATTATATTACAAGATTTTCTTTTTTAAAGTTTTTTAAATTAATTTGGAGGCAGAGCAGAGAGAGAGGGAGAGAATCTCAAGCTGGCTTTCCGCTGAGCCCAACATGGGGCTCAATCTCACAAACCATGAGATCATGAACTAAGCTGAATAGAAGAGTTAGACTTAACCAACTGAGCTACCCAAGTGCCCCTATATCAAGACTTTCTGAATGATACAAGAAAAATTACAGTTTTAGTTATTTAAGAAATATCCCCTTTACTAGTGCATAGTCCTAGTATATATATGATTCTGTGATACTTCTATCCACAGAACATTCATTCATAAAACTATTTATCTGAAAGATGAATGTTTCTTGAAGGGTTATGGTATTAAAAAAAATTTTTTTTTGATGTTTATTTATTTTTGAGACAGAGAGCATGAGCTAGGGAGGGGCAGAGAGAGAGGGAGACACAGAATCTGAAACAGGCTCCAGGCTCTGAGCTGTCAGCACAGAGCCCGATGGGGGGCTGGAACCCACAGACCATGAGATCATGACCTGAGCTGAAGTCAGATGCTTAACTGACTAAGCCACCCAGGCACCCCATAAAGGGTTAAGGTATTTTCAACTTCAGTTGCCAAAGAATTTAATGGAGCTAATTCAGAGGTAACTGTGTAAAAATTTTAAGTTCATCCTTTGAGACAGCAACCAGTGAAAGTCTTCCAATGGGAGTAAATTTAAATAAGTACATATTGGAAGAGATTAAACAGTCCAACCAAACAGAATGGATTACATATTAAATTTCTCTTCCAATAAATAATTCACTCACTGTTGGCTAAATAGGTAGCTTTCTTTCATTGTTTCATTAATTTCCTTTTATAGAACTTATTAAATAACCTCAAGTTAAGTCTGAGTTAACTATTTTTAAATAGCTAATTTTTTAAAAATCTGAACAAGAAGCAAATGAACATAACAACTCAAGAGGTACAAAAGAACATATATTAAAAAGGAAATCTTTTTCATCTATTTTACTCTTTTTATCCAATTTCCCCCATTGGAGGAAATCAGTGCTATCATTTATGTATAATTTTAAAGATATATACTTTGCTTATAAACCTATTTTGAAGTTTTTTGTTGTTGTCTTATTTTGTTTTAAAATAATAGTAGACTACAAATGCCATTATTCTGCACTTTAAATGATTTTTGGAAATCATTTATAACAATTCATATAGAAAGGCTTTATTTTTAAAAATTGAATATTGCATATTTGACTATCATATCATTGTACAGATGTAATACCTGATCTAATAGGTGTATTCAGCCCATTGACTAGTACGTTTTTAATTCTGTCATCTTTTTTTAGTTATTGTTTTATTTTTTATGAATATATAATTAAGTATAGCAAAAACTCTCCATGAACTTTGACAGGTATATATTATTATTTATATTTCTAAATATATTCTACTGAATATATTCTATATTTTCTGTGTGTGTGTGCACGCGCATTCACGCACATGCACACTCCTGTGTGTGCTATCTTAAATGACTAGGGATGTTAGATTCTGAGTATAATGGTTGATGCTCTTCCAGTTACTTGCTTCATGGTGAATGACTATAATCTTAGTGGCATAAAACAACATTTTTATCATCCTCACAGATTCTGTGGGTCAGGACTTTTGATAGGACAGGGCAGGAATGGCATCTTTTTGCATATAATGTCCCACCTGGAAACACTCTATGGCGGGACTGATTTGCCAACTGGGGCTGGAAGCATCTTGTCATATCTACTCACATCTGGTGGTTGAAGTTGGCTGTTTGCCGAGACGCCACCCAGAGCTGTGGACCAGTTTACAGAGGTCTCTCTGTATGGCCTACATCCTCCATAGCAAGGGGCTGTGTTTCACCCACATTTTCCTTAGACTTAGTTAAACAATTAAAATTCTAATTCATTGTTTAGCATTTTAGTTAGCCCTTTAGGAGTTTTCTCAAGAAGCACTCAGCTGAGTTTCTGGTCACACTGGTCTCTCAATTCTACTTCCAAACCAAATGTTAGCTGGGAATGCACAATTCTCTTATAGTGTTCTTTGACCTTGAGTCCTTGCTAATTAATGTCTGGCTGTTGTAAGTACTGGATGTTTCTGTGGGGAAGTCAGAGACCAGGCTTATAGCTAAGACCTTTGTTTATTTTTTTAAAATTTTTAACGTTTATTTATTTTTGAGAGACAGAGAAACAGAGTGTGAGCAGAGGAGGGGCAGAGAGAGAGGGAAACACAGGATCCGATGCAGGCTCCAGGCTCTGAGCTGTCAGCACAGAGCTGGAAGTGGGGCTCGAACTCATAAACTGTGAGATCATGACCCGAGCCTAAATAGGCCGCTTAACTGACTGAGCCATCCAGGTGCCCCAAGAACTTTGTTTAAATACCTGCGGGATTCATTCTTCATGCCTTTTTTTTCTTTTATGAGTTTTAATAATTCTGTGTATACTTTCCCCCTAAAATACGGTTTCCCATTTCAAACTATAGATTATAGGATTTATTCGTTCCTAGAAAGATTTTTCAAATTGTATTTTATTCCTTTAGGTTGGTTTTCTATTTTACAAAAACAAAAGATATGCATATTTTGGATGCTTTATCAGTTTCTGTATCTATTGATTTTTTTCTTAGCCTTCTTTGATTTCCATTTTATTTTATTGACTTCCCTTAATCTTGATCTCAGTGTCTCTTATTACTTCTTAGCAATGTCCATCTTTGTTATACAGTTACCAGTGTGGACTTCATTTTTTTAAAAAATATTTTTATTTATTTCTAAGAGAGAGAGAGAGAGAGCGTGAGCAGGGGAGGGTCAGAGAGAGAGGGAGTCACAGACTGAAACAGGCTCCAGGTTCTGAGCCGGCAGTCAGCACAGAGCCCGACGCGGGGCTCGAACCCACGAACCGCGAGATCATGACCTAAGTTAAAGTCGGACGCTTTACCCACTAAGCCACCCAGGCACCCCCTTCATTTCTAAATTAATTTATTTTTCTTTCCATTTTTTAAAAGTCTATTTATTTTGAGAGAGAGAGACAGACAGAGAGAACACACACAAGCAAGGGAGGGGCAGAGAAAGAGAGAGGTAGAGAGAGCATCCTAAGCAGGCTCAGAAATGTCAGGACTGAACCTGAGCTGGACTCAGTCTCTCTGTGAGACCATGACTTGAGCCAAAATAAAGAGTCAGTCACTTAATCAACTGAGCCATCCGGGTGTCCTCAGTTTATTTTTCAATTGTACTAGATTTTAGTTTCCTTCTACCATCTTGCTTTACAGTCCCCTAATTCTTGAATTTCTGCTTTAAGGAGGTGCCTTTTTTACCTTGATTTCTGTGTAAAAGCTTATTTATTTCCCATGATACTGTTTTTTTTTTTTTCCTGAGGGCTTTCCTGATCAGCCAGTCTTTCCTTTCTTCTCATTTTATTTTACCTGGAATTATCTTTTTATTGACTCTGCACTGTTTCTTTTTAATTATTATTATTTTTTTGAACATGGTGATTGCTACCGGGAGCAGCTGTTTAAGGGAGGTTCCTGTTGGGGTAAGCCTTGGCCAATTTCCATACTTTAGGAACTTTCTTTCTTATGACATAAAACTTCATGGGTGCTTGCTTGCTTGATTGATTGATTTTTTAAGTCATTGCTTTTTCTCATCTAATAGATTTCTAAAGACAAAGAACTCCTTAACAAGAAACATTTTCTTCATTCTGTATCATCAAAAGATTGTTTCCTGGAAATATGGAATGTATCTGTGATTGTCTATGCCATTGAGTCTCTCCTGCTGTCCTTGACAAATTAGATCCAACAATTTCCCAACACAAGTCTACACACATTGTTTTTGTTTTTTTCTAAAAAGATGGACCCTTTGCTTGGAAAACTATGTGTAGCTTCCTTGCCTGAGATCAGGAAAGGAATACTCTCTTAGTTCTTGCCGGTCTCTCTAATTACAATAGTCTTTCCTTGTGTATTGTCATTCAGGTATACAGATATCTTTCAGCATTGTATGTGATAAAGTTTGTCCTTTAATTTCATGTTCTTATTTTTTGATTACTTATAAGAAAGAGGGCAGCATCATTTTGTCATCTTTTTACAATTTTTTTGGTTATAAGCCTTGTCATTTTATGCCTCTACCTCTTACCATTTTTTTTCTGCATCCATAGCCAAATGATTGTGATTTTTGTTACAAACCTAGTTTTTTTTATGACTCCACCTCTTAACATCACTTCCAAAGACAAGTCTTTCCTGACTTTTTCTTGAACTTTTCACCACTGACAGAATTAATCACCACATCTTCAAACACCTTGTAAGTCCTTAAATTTTATGACTATCACAGTATGTATACATAATTTTACATGGCTATCTTCCTTGTAAATTCCCTGAAAATGAAGACGATGACTCATCATTTCATCCTCTGATTAAAGAATTGAGCCTAAAATATAACATATAGCTAATAAATATTTCTTGAACTGTTGATATATGATGTCTAATTGCCTAGTTTATACATGAAAACACTAATTATATTTGTTCTCCTTTAGAAATGTCCTATGTTTAATTATATTAAATTGATGATGATTTTTTGGTTAATGGTTTTCATTTTTATCTCTATTTTCAGTGAGGAATCATTACAGATTATTCAGTTATAAAAAATGGCCAGGTCTCTAACTGCATAGCCATCAGCTATTTTTGTTTGGTTCATTGTACAGTTAGTTGATCCAGTCTTGTCATGAAGGTTTCTTATCAATATGGTGTTATTCAATAAATATCAAATGTTTAATAGGAATTTAGTGTTATTTTTATTTCCTTCTGAGGAATACAAAAGATACTTTCAATACTTTGTTAAGCCTTCTTATATAAGGGCATTAATTTCATTCATGAGAGCTCTGGCCTTATGATCTAATCACCACCAAAAGACCCTACCTACTAATACCATCAGTTTGGGCATTAAGATTTCAATATATGGATTTGAGATATGACATAAACATTCATACTTTAGCATCATATCTGTACACCAATTCCAATCCCATATTCAGAGATAACTGTGCTATTATATCTATATTCACTGGATGTTTTCCTATTTTTCCAGTCTCCATAGTTTTTGTTTGTTTGTTTTTTGGACTCATTACATTTTCTGTAAGTCAAAACTAAGTAAATAATCATTTTATTCATTCTCTCAAGATCGTACTCAAGCTTTCAAACTTTCATAAATGTTCTCATATTGTTTGTACTAATTCTTCATCTCTAAATCAATCTAGTCATTTATTTTCTTCTACTCTTACAAGAACTTTCCAACCAGTGAAGCAAATATGTACCTTTTCATTGTCTATATTAGAAATGTTATGATATTTAGTTTATTTTTGTGTTTAGTTTGCCATAAATATTTTATTCATTTCCAGGGGGTTCCATTCCTCACATTTTTTGGTTAAAATTTTACTTTAAAAGAACCTCTAATTGAGGCAAGATGGCGGAGAAGTAAGGAGCTCCGTACTTGCACTCGCGCCCATACATCACACAGAAAAGATCTGAAGCCATTGGAAACCATACAAAACCTGAGAGACTGGGAGAAAAAAGGACGCAGAATCCAATGAGAAAGCCTTCTAACGTGAGTGCGAACCAGGGAAGGTAAAATTGGGCCGGGATCGGAGCCTCCAGGGTGGGAGGCGATCCCCCTCTACCCTCTACGGGGAGTGAGAGGGGAAAAGGAGAGAGTCCGAGACAGAAAAACCTCCGCTCGGTGCATAGAAAGACCGTACTTGCCAAATACCTGCACACCAGGTCCCCTCGCGCCAACTGGTCCTGGGGGAGGCTGAGCACACAAACTGCTTCTTTGTGCCGCTCCTGGAGGTTGGATTTCAGAGCGGCGCGGGCGCGCCTGCCGCCATTGTAGCTCCAGGGCAGCTGGGACCCCTGAAAGAGACGCGCAGACACCGGGCATCCGCGCTCCTGGCTGGCTGGAACTCGAGAGGGAAGGCAAAGAGCTAAAAACTGGAAAATTTGCCTGTGAGTTCGTGTTTCGGGTGACGAGCCATAGAGAGACCCGGTTTTCCTCACTCCAGCGGGCTCAGGCTACGCGGACCCGGCAGGCAAGCCCCCGCACATGCGCACCAGCCTGACCCAGAGAAGGAAGCAGCGATCCTGACTCCGCCCCCAGAGCTCAGCAGGGAGCCTGGAATAGCCCGAGGGGGTTGTCTGGGAAGCTGTGATTAAGGCAACTTCAGCGGGGCACGGACTGGGATTTGGAGATTGGAACTGGCCTGGGTTGAAGAGTGCAACCAACTTCGGCTGCATCCCCGGAACGGGGGTTTGACACGCCAAAAAAAAAAAAAGCGAGCTGCAGCGCTGGGTTCAAGAAGGGACTGGAGCACCGTCACTCTCCTCCCCACAATCGCCAAGGCAGAACCCCCGCCTGAGGCATCGGATCACGCCACGCCCATCCCTGCCTGAGAGGTGCCCTCCTCCTTTTTTTTTCCCCTTTTTTTGTTTTTTTTCCTTTTTTTTCTTCTTTCTTTTTTTCCCCTTTCTTTTCTCTTTTTTTCTTCTTCTTTCTCTTTTCTCGCTTTTTTCCCCAAAACACTGACCTGATTAACTCTGGTCGCCACCTTGCTTAAACAATCACAAGTCCATTCTGTAAATGTAAATTCTACACCTACCGACTTTTTCAGCTATTTCTCTCAGGAGTAATTAGACTATATAGTTTCTCTGGATAATTCCAGCATCCTTCTCTCACCTATCCAACCATATTCTACCCTTTACCTCTTTGAAAAAGCTTCTTATCCCTTCTGCCTGTTCATTCTATTTCCAAATCTGCCTCGTCTCACCCTGCCTTCTCTCTTTTTCTCTATGCTCTTCAACCAGCACTGCATACACACGGCTATTTAACTGTAGCTGGGAAATCCAGGTATATGCTTTAAACCGTTCTTTGTCCATCGGTTTTCTTCTTTTTTCCTTTTCTTTCCCCCTTTTTGACCCTTTTATGTATTTTATGCTCCCTATTATTCGCCCTCCCTCCTCCGTCTTTTCTCTTAACTTTTTCGTTTTCCCTCTCACTTTGCATGTTAGTTGAATCAGCCTGTGCGTTTGTGTGCTCCTGCTCCCTGTGTGTTTGTCTGTCTGTTTTCTTTTCCAGGGCTACCTCAAGAAACAAGCTAGAGTACACAAGGTGAAGAGTCCCAAATATCACTACGAATAGGAAAATAAAATAACTAAGGTCCCAACAAGAGAGACCGAGGGATACCATTCAAAAAACAATCTCTGAAAGGATAGGCCCTGGAAAGTCAGAGTTTCTTGGATATAGCAGTGCTCATAGAAACAGAGAGCATAACAGGTCTTTAAAACCAACAAGAGCCGGAAAGCTAACTAAAATGACGAAACGAAAGAGCTCTCCTCCAAAGAAACTCCAAGAAGAAATGACAGCTAATGAACTGCTCAAAACAGATATCAGCAGCATAAGTGAACAAGATTTTAGAATAATAATGGTGAAATTAATAGCAGGGCTTGAAAAAAACATAGGGGACATAAAAGAAACTATGGCTACAGACAGAATGGAAAATAAAAATAGGCATGAAGAATTAAAAAATGCGATAAATGAGATACATAATAAATTAGAGGCCTCCAATGCACGGATTGAAGAGTCAGAAAGGAGAATAAGTGATTTAGAAGACACCACTATAGAAAAACAAGAAGCTGACAAAAAAAGAGACAAACTGATCCAGGAACAGGAAAGAAGAATTCGAGAGCTCAGCGACACAGTCAAACGCAACAATATCCGTATCATAATAATCCCAAAAGAGGAAGAGAGAGGGAAAGGTGCTGAAGGAGTCCTGGAACAAATTATAGCAGAGAACTTCCCCGACCTGGGGAAGGAAGTCAATGTGGAAATACAAGAGGCTCAGAGGACTCCTCTCAGACGTAACTTGAATCGATCTTCTGTACGACATATCATCGTAAAAATGGCAAAACACAAGGACAAAGAGAGAATTTTGAAAGCAGCTAGGGAGAAAAGGGCCCTCACATACAAAGGGAAACCCATCAGAGTGGTGACAGACCTATCTACTGAAACGTGGCAGGCCAGAAAGGAATGGCAAGAGATCTTCAATGTGATGAACAGTAAAAATATGCAGCCAAGAATCCTCTACCCAGCAAGCCTGTCATTCAAAATAGAAGGAGAGATAAAAACCTTTCCAAACAAACAGAAATTGAAAGAATTTGTCACCACGAAGCCAGCCCTACAAGAAATCCTGAGGGGGATGCTCTGAAGGAAAGGTTGCAAGGAACAAAGATTCCAGAGACACCACCACAAACATGAACCCTACAAGATACAAAGACTCTAAACCCACATATTTCAATAATAACACTGAATGTCAATGGGCTGAATGCTCCAATCAAAAGACATAGGGTAGCAGAATGGATTAAAAAACAAAATCCATCTATATGCTGTCTACAAGAAACTCATTTTAGACAGGAAGATACCTTCAGATTAAAAGTAAGGGGATGGAGAAATATATATCATGCTACAGGAAATCAAAAGAAAGCCGGAGTAGCGATACTTATATCAGACAAACTGGACTTTAAATTAAAGACAATCACAAGAGATGAAGAAGGGCACTATATAATAATTACAGGGTCCATCCATCAGGAAGAACTAACAATCATAAATGTCTACGCACCGAATATGGGAGCACTTAAATATCTAAAACAATTAATCACAAACAGAAACCAGCTTATAGGTAAGAATGTGCTAATAGCAGGGTACTTTAATACTCCGCTTACAGCAATGGATAGGTCAACCAGACAGAAAATCACTAAAGAAATAATGGACTTGAAAGATACATTGGATCAGATGGACCTGACGGATATATTTAGAACTTTACATCCTGAGGCCAGGGAATTTACTTTCTTCTCAAGTGCGCATGGCACATTCTCCAAGATAGATCGCATACTGGGACATAAAGCAGCCCTCAATAAATATAAAAGAATAGAGATCATACCATGCACACTGTCAGATCACAATGCTTTGAAACTTGAAATCAATTACAGGAAGAAGTCTGGAAAACGTCCAAAAAAATGGAGGTTAAAGAACACCCTTCTAAAGAATGAATGGGCCAATCAGGCACTTAGAGATGAAATTAAAAATATATATGGAAACAAATGAAAATGAAAACACAACAATTCAAAATCTATGGGATGCAGCAAAGGCAGTCCTAAGAGGAAAGTACATTGCTCTCCAGGCCTATTTCAAGAGATTAGAAAAAGCGCAAGTCCAAAATCTAACAGCTCACCTAAAGGAACTAGAGGCAGAGCAACAAGAACGCCCTAAACCCAGTAGAAGAAGAGAAATAGTAAAAATTAGAGCAGAAATAAACAACATAGAGACCAAAGAAACAATTGAACAGATCAATGAAACCAAGAGTTGGTTTTTTGAAAAGGTAAACAAAATTGACAAACCTCTAGCCAGACTTATCCAAAAGAAAAGAGAGAGCACCCAAATAGACAAAATTATGAATGAAATGGACTTATTACAACCAACCCCTCAGAAATACAAGCAATTATCAGGGAATACTATGAAAAATTATACGCCAACAAATTGGACACCTTAGAAGAAATGGACAAATTCCTAAACACACACTCACTACCAAAATTCACACGGGAAGAAATAGAAAACCTGAACAGACCCATAACGAGTGAAGAAATTGAATCAGTGATCAAAATCTCCCAACAAATAAGAGCCCTGGACCTGATGGCTTCCCTGGGGAATTCTACCAGACATTTAAAACAGAATTAATCCCAATTCTTCTCAAGTTATTCCAAAAAATAGAAAGCGAAGGAAAACTCCTGGACTCATTTTATGAAACCAGCATCACACTGATTCCCAAGCCAGACAGAGATCCAGCAAAAAAAGAGAACTACAGTCCAATATCCTTGATGAATACGGATGCAAAAATTCTCAACGAGATCCTTGCAAATCGAATCCAGCAGCATATCAAAAGAATCATCCACCAAGATCAAGTGGGATTCATTCCTGGGTTACAGGGCTGGTTCAACATTCACAAATCAATCAATGTGATACATCATATCAATAAAAGAAAAGATAAAACCATATGATCCTGTCAATAGATGCAGAAAAAGCATTTGACAAAATACAGCATCCGTTCTTAATAAAGACTCTCGAGAAAGTTGGGATAGAAGGAACCTACTTAAACATCATCAAAGCCATCTATGAGAAGCCTTCAGCTAACATCATCCTCAACGGGGAAAAACTCAGAGCTTTCCCCCTGAGATCAGGAACACGATAGGGATGCCCAATCTCACCACTGCTTTTTAACATAGTGCTGGAAGTCCTAGCATCAGCCATCAGACACCAAAAGGAAATCAAAGGCATCAGAATTGGCAAAGAGGAAGTCAAACTTTCACTCTTCGCAGATGACATGATACTCTACATAGAAAACCCGACAGACTCCACAAGAAGCCTACTAGAACTGATCCAAGAATTCAGTCAAGTTGCAGGGTACAAAATCAACGTACAGAAATCGGTTGCATTTTTATACACCAACAATGAAGTAACAGAAAGAGAAATCAAGAAACTGATCCCATTCACAATTGCACAAAAAACCATAAAATACCTCGGAATAAACCTAACCAAGGATACAAGAGATCTGTATGATGGAAACTATAGAAAACTTATGAAGGAAATTGAAGAAGACACAAAGAAATGGAAAACATTCCATGCTCATGGATAGGAAGAATAAATATAGTTAAGATGTCATTACTACCTAAAGCACTCTACACATTCAATGCAATTCCAATCAAAATTGCACCAGCATCCTTCTCAAAACTAGAACAAACTATCCAAAAATTTGTATGGAACCACAAAAGACCCCGAATAGCCAAAGTAATCCTGAAAAATAAAACCAAAACGGGAGGGATCACCATCCCAGACTTTAGCCTCTACTACAAAGCTGTCATCATCAAGACAGTATGGTATTGGCACAAAAACAGACACATAGACCAATGGAACAGAATTGAGAACTCAGAAGTGGACCCAAAAGTATACAGCCAACTATCTTTGACAAAGCAGGAAAGAATATCCAATGGAAAAAGACAGCCTTTTTAACAGATGGTGTTGGGAGAACTGGACAGCAACATGCAGAAGAATGAAACTAGATCATTTTCTCACACCATGCACAAAAATAAACTCAAAATGGATAAAGGACCTGAACGTGAGACAGGAAACTATCAACACCCTAGAGGAGAAAGCAGGAAACAACCTCCTTGACCTCCACCGCAGCAACTGCTTACTTGACACATCCCCAAAAGCAAGGAAATTAAGAGCAAAAATAAACTGTTGGGACCTCCTCAAGATTAAAAGCTTCTGCACAGCCAAGGAAACAACCCAGAAAATTAATAGGCAACCAACGGAATGGGAAAAGATACTTGCAAATGACATATCAGATAAAGGGTTGATATCCAGAATCTACAAGGAACTCACCAAACTACACGCCCGAAAAAGAAACAACCCAGTGAAGAAATGGGCAGAAGATATGAACAGATACTTCTCCAAAGAGGACATCCAGATGGCCAACAGACACATGAAACGATGCTCAGCATCGCTCCTCATCAGGGAAATACAAATCAAAACCACACTGAGATACCACCTCATGCCAGTCAGAGTGGCTAAAATGAACCAATCAGAGAACTCTAGATGCTGGCGAGGATGTGGAGAAAAGGGCACCCTCCTACACTGTTGGTGGGAATGTAAACTGGTACAGCCCCTCTGGAAAACAGTGTGGAGGTTCCTAAGGAAACTAACAATAGAACTCCCCTATGACCCAGCAATAGCACTGCTAGGAATTGACCCAAAGGATACAGAAATGTTGATGCATAGGAGCACATGTACCCCAATGTTCATAGCAGCACTCTCCACAATAGCTAAAACCTGGAAAGAGCCTAAGTGTCCATCAACAGATGAATGGATCAAGAAGATGTGGTTTATCTGTACCATGGAATACTACATGGCAATGAGAAACAATGAAATCTGGCCATGTGTAGCAACATGGATGGACCTTGAGGGTGTTATGCTGAGCGAAATAAGTCAGGCAGAGAAAGACAAATATCATATGTGTGCACGTATAGGAGGATTAGGAGGAGCTTAACAGAGGACCAAGGGGGAGAAGAAGGGCGGAAATGGTGGGGGAAAGGGGAGAGGCAAACCATGAGAGACTCTTGAATGCTGACAAAAACTGAGGACTGGTGGATGTGGGGGGGAGGAGGGGTGGGCATGGAGGAGGGCACTTGTGGGGATGAGCACTGGGTGTTATGTGGAAACTAATTTGACATTAAACTATTTGTAAAAAAAAAAAAAAAAGAACCTCTAGTTCTTCTACCCTTAGCTTTCTAAACAAATGACTAATTACACTATATCAATTTTTAAATGAACATACAAAGATGAATTATGTTAACTATTCTTTCCTTCCAAATTCATTTTTGTTTTTGTTATGTTAAACTTTTCTTCCTGTTTAGAGCATAACATTAACCAAGGTAATTTTCTCTACCACATAGATTGGAAGTTTGATATACTTCTGAACAATATTAAATATTAAAAATAATATTAAATATTTTAATATTAAATATTAAAAATACAAAAATGAGTAAGACAAGGTGACCAAAATTCCTGAGAGAGTCATGTAAATTAAACACAGACATTTATGAGACTATGATAGTAGTACAAAATGAAACAAAAAAGTACTACAAAACATAAGAAGCACCAAATTACGTACAGAGTGGGAAGAATAGTTTCACACTCAAGATGAATTTTGAAAGGAGTCTTAAAGGATCTGTATGGCTTCACTAGGGAGAAAGGAATCTAAAAAGATATTCTAAAAATAGAAAAATATGCAAAATCACTATCATCTGAGAAATAATGGCATGCTATTATTTGAGATAAACTGAGATAAACACAGTTATGTATAATTAGCAAATAAACTATATGGGGAAGTAGGAGTGAGAAAGAAACTTATCTCACTTTACTTTATAAGCATATGGTTTTTAAACATGTTGATCTTCCTATTAAAGCATGAGTTTCTCAAGTCATGGTATCTCTCCATTATTTTGTGGTTATTTATTCTAGTGCTTGACTAATTGTAAGTGTTCAATAAATGCTTTCTTGATGAAAAAGAACTATGATATGACTTAGATCTAAAGGACCTCACATAAAAGAGCAGAACTAAATTTTGAGATTAATATTTTGTCTCTCACCATTAAAATATATCTTTGTTTTTAAAGGCAGAGATTGTATTTTTATAGTAACTCCATCATTTATCACATCAAAAGGCGTAAGGTAAAGTACATCCTGGAAGGTTATACAAGAACAGACTAATAAATCTTGGTGAAATTATTGAGAAAGAAAACCCAGTTTCCAAGGGGTATATATTTGTGTGTATGTGAAACACCGTAGACAAGAAAATAGATACAAAGAGTACAGTAGATAAGAAAGATAAGAAAGTAGATAAGAGTAGATAAGAAAGAATTTCCAGGACATCTGAGATAGCAAAGGAATAGAACAGAGTAGAGAAGGAATGGAAGTTGTGAAGACTGTCAGTGAGATCTGGTGACTGAAAGAGGAGGCAGCACATTGGCCTGACAATATATAAACAATGTCAAATGTCCTGCAAAAAAGCTTTTTCTAAGTGAAATTAAAAAAAAAATAAAAACATGTTTCAGAAAGGTGACAAAGGGAATGACATCTCGTAAGATTAAATGTTGAGAGTGGTGAAAAAGTAGACTGTCAGTGACAGCAAAAAGTGACAAAACATTAAATATGTTGTGGGGAAATGAATTTTCCCAAATGTAAGCTATTTCTAAGTATTTCAATCCTCTCAGTGTTTTGAACTATGGTTAAAGTCATGTTCAACTTGGGTTCTAAATGGCAATTATTCCAAGTTCTTCTGTGAGAGACTCCAAGACCTAATTCATGGAGGGGAGGAGATTTATTAAGTATTCAGTGAGTATTATTGCCCCAACTATATCTCACATACAGACAAGTCTATATTGCTTATTTTATCCAAGAAGAAATTTAATTTTAGCTATGAAATGAAGGGTTGAAGTCACAGAGAATTCATATTATTTTTCAAGAAGAGTTCATTTTATTTCTCAAACCATCAATAAAATCAGGATTAGACTTTGTGCCCTGCTTCTCTCAAATGTATGGTGACTGTTGACTTTTGCTATAGTAAAAACATTTTCTTTGATAGTGCAATAAAATTAGATGTACTCAAAGAGTTGAGCAAACAATGAATGTCTTAAGTAGAAAAAATACAATTTTTAAAACACTCGCATTAAGATTAGAAAAGAGTTCTGCTCCAAAAAAGGAATATCTGTCAGCAAATCTATTTAAATAACACAATATTAGTAGCATCTGAACAGAAATATGTGTCACATCTGAGCTGTAATATAACCTGTGTAGGTGAAGAGTTTAAATGTGGGATTTTTAAATACATTTCCTTTTAGAAAAAAGAAATAAAAGAAACCTGATATGCTTTCTTAAAATTAGAGCCATGTGGGTAGTCTAACATCTCCCTCCTGCTGCTGCTGTCTATAGTTGTTAAAACTATCCTAATCAATCTGGCATTAATCTTACACTTAATTATAGGGTGATTAATACTATGTGTGTGTGTGTGTGTGTGTGTGTGTGTGTGTGTGTGTGTATGTGTGTGTGTGTGTGTGTATAAAATCACTTGTTAAGTGATACTAAGTCCTGTCCTGTTTTATGTCCTCACCTCTGAAGAGATACTTGTATAGAACAAAACCCAATCTCCACTCAGGTTCATCCTGATAACGTTTATGTAAGGCATTATTGGGGGATCATAGTAGAGATCGCTATCTCAAGACCCACCCTGAGTAATGGATAAAATAATAAAACCCTGTATCTACCTGTCACCTTTTTATTCACTTTATGTCTAATTCAAATGTTTATTAGTATATTCAATCTAAAAGTCAAGATGGACGATAGTTTGTCTAAAATGCTTATAAACCTGAATACTTCTCATTTGTGCAATTACTAGTTATCATTTGACATTTCTGTTCTTCCTGGTGTGTAAGCATGGGGCTTACATGTACCTATGCTGGAGTCTCAGAAACTTGATACATGAGCAGTTTTATACACCTGGGTCTATCAGTTAAGATGGCCTCATAGAACAGTGGAACCTGGATCTTGACTTTCTCTTTCACGTCTATGCCATAAGGACAAATTAATTTGGCTACTTCACGTTAAAATATAAGATTTTATTTACTTGCCTTCACCATGAAAATGTGTCTGCCTTTGGAAATAGATGAATAACAAACTGTGCAGTTTTCAACATGGGTGTTAAAAAGAAAACAACTCGTGTTCTCTCTGCCTGCTGAAAGAGGACCAAGATTTTAGGAAAGCCCAGCTATATATTTCCTCAATTAAAAGAAAAAATTGAGAGTATACCTGCTGGAGCAACAGTTTTACACATATCTCTCAGTCTGTTTGATCACTGCTGTTTTTCTGAATACTTCCCCTTTTCTTAAAACAAAGTTTGAAATGAGAATGCAGTGATGATTAAACGGAGATAATACCATCTTATTTAACTGCTGGCTAAAGAGCTAGTTTAATCAAAATTATTGGACATTTAACAGCAATCTGAATATTGGTAACTTAGCAAATATAAGCAGAAATTTCATGTTATTTTCTGAAGGAATTTTTATATATAAGAGATGTTATACAAGGGAAAATATATGTTAGAGCTACTAGATTAATCTCCAAACATATAAATAAAAACTAACTAGCCACTTAACTGCTACTGTTCTTTTCTTTTGGCACAATTTAGCAATTACTGAATTCAGCCTCTGCTTCTTTCTTTAAAGAGCATGTCTATAAAATTAATGAACCTTCTACTCCCTGTTGAATATACAGATTTCACGAAGCAGGGAAAATAATCATCATTCCAATGAACACAGGCATTTGTATATCTATATCTTTATTTATATCTAGCTCTATATTCATTTTAAATTTGCTCATTTTTGAAAATATAGTCATTTTTTAAAGTATATAAATAGCTTTGGTGAAAAAAGTCCCTAACTTTCTGCCTTCTAATCACTTAATACGACTGTGAATATGGACAAGACACACCTACATATACACAGGCCTGTATGTGCTTTTCATTCCTACAATGGAAATAGTAATTATGTGCTTAACTTCTAACATCATCCCTTGTTTGGAATCCATGGGTTTTTTTGTTGTTGTTAATTACAGAAGCACCCTGCTTTCAGTTGGGGAACTCTTCTTCTCCTATTGACTCAAGTCTTGATGAGGCTTCAAATCAAAGATTCTATGTTCTTCATGCTCAAAGTGTAGATAATGTCCCCATAGGCCAATGAGAGGATATAACTCTAGATTTTGAATCTTGACTGATTGCCTTGGACTTTGAGCACTTTCTCACTTTATCCAGTGTACCTTGCAAATATTTTCTGTTTAAACCTGTTGTGAGAAGGCTTAGAAACAGTGATTATAATGTCTTTACTTCTTTTGTACAGTACTTCTTAATTTGTTTGTTTATTTATTTATTTATTATCTATCTCTCAAGTAAGATCTGGATATTATGTTCCTAATTATATGGCTATAAAGCTGGAATCTTGATGGATTTCCAAGGATGTGAGAAAAAAGGAAGAAGAGATTTTCACTTTGCTTTGACATTTAAAATTTAATGGCTTTGACTTAAATTATTCTATAAAGATTAAGAGGGAAATTCTTTATTTCATGAGACAAAACTTCTTCCTTGCCAATTCCTGGCAAATGGGATTAAAAAAAGGGTCATTTAAAAACCGTCAGTCTTTTGGTTCTAATGGTTCTTATTAAGAGACGTGAACAAAAAATAATTAACATTTCCACAGTTGAATCATCAAAGGGAAGAGCAAGTCTTAGATCTGATAATTTGCTTCCTATTTTTTATGAGAGACACAATGATGTGATGTTTACATTCTTCCTCAATCCAAATGGATATTTAAATACTTTTTTTGTTTATCCAATTTTTTTTATAGAGAGGGAGAAAAAGAGCATGAACAGGAGAGAGGGAGAGAGAAAGAGAGAGAGAGTCTCAAGCAGTACCCATGCTCCCCCCAGAGCCTGACTTGGGGCTCTATTTCATGACCTTGGGATCATGACCTGAGCCAAAAATCAAGAGATGGAAGCTCAATATACTAAGCCACTGAAGAGCCCCTGTTATCCAAAATTTTTAAAAGCATGTAATATGGAGACTGGGACAGCAATTCATCTTACTCTTAGTCCAATATCACTATATGGTAGTAATAAATAATTTCATCTTTAATTAATATTGTTCAGTTATTGTAGACTAGGCATTCGATCGGTATTTATCTTCTGGTCCAGTTTCAGTCCTTAGCAACTTGAATTTTCAAGATATCCATTTTATGCCCTATTCGTCATGTAAAGCAAGGTAAAGTTTTGATGTAAGATTGTTGGTAAAATGACTGGTGTTCCAGGAGAGAACTGCAAATAGTATAAAGCTTTGTACCATTGAACATAGTTGAGAAAACGTACACTTTTCAATGTATCATATGTGACAAATAATGATGTAATTTAGAGAGCAAAAGAACTATAAGACATTGCCCAATGATACTGTATAGGTAAAGTGGAAAGACCTCTACAAAAATTCAAATCATACTTTGGTATCTAATTAATGAGGCCCATCTAACATATAAAACCCACACTTGCTGATGCTAGAGTTTTTTATAAAATTACTTATAAATAACATGATAGCATTTGGTCCATATTAGGTTTGTTGTCATATGTCATATAAACAGTTGTGCAAATCTTTGAACCATAACTAGTTCTCTACAGAACTTGATGTACCAACAAATCAGGGCAGTTTTTTTTTTCAATGTGACAACAAGTTCTGAGAAAGCAATTTGGGCAAATAAAATCTCTGGACAAATCCTCCAAAGCATTTCCAATTACTTGGTGTGTCATTGATGGATTTTTATTTTGCTCTTGAAACTAGCAACATACACAATTTGAACCAACAAGTATCCCACTCCTTACTCTGAATGTGTCAGCCATTAAACTGAAGCATATTTATTTCACTACTTGATGAATTGAAGAATAAACAATTAATCACAGATATTCCTTTCCTTCTAACCTTTGATGAATGCTCCTGTATACATGATGTCATTGATGAATATTCATTCCACTTCTGTAAATAGTGATGCATAAAAGTTTAACTGCAGATACATGCCTCTTCCACTCTTAGTGCATAAAAATGTAATTGCCACACATTGCTGAGAGATAATGGACTGCATCACTTAGGACCTAAGTTACTCTGTGTTAGTTTCTTTTTTAGGAAGATTCATTAGCCCAACTAACTATTGTTTTTGCCTAGGGAACTGCAATAGAGAGACACTGAAGAGCCTTTTACTCATCATACCATTAAAGCTCTTTTGGGCCTTAGGGCTGTGGCTTTGGTTGCTCTTATTGTATTCTCTATGTCTAAATCTCCTAACATGGATATGCACTAAACTGGTAAGTTAATAATTCATAGAAATAAAGATCATTAGAATGAATCATTCACTCATTCACTCATTCACTGTTTAAAGAGCAGTCTATATACTGCTATTTAAACCTCTTTCCATTTAGATTTCAAAACTCCTCCAGTCTGGCTTCTCGTCTTACTCTTTTGGGATTATTATTCTATTTTCAATGTCATATTTTCAATCCTTATTTTATCTGTCTTTTCTGTCCTTTCTGTGATGTTTGATCATGCTGATCACTCTATTTTTGAAATTATTGTCATTTCTTTTATTAAAAATATCCTTTTTTCCTTGAGCTTTGTTTTTAGCTATCTTCTCAACCATAAGTGCATCTACAACATTTATGTAGATTACTCTTTTTCCAATTTTAAGCTACCTAATTCATTCTCCAAATTCCATAAAATCACTCTTCTAAAATGCAAATCTCTATATGTCACATTCTTGCTTAAAGTATTTTAATATTTTTATTACCTATGTAGTCAAATTTCAGTGTAGTGCTCAAAGGTTTTTATACTTTGACCTCCATCATTATCCCCGATGATAATCTCTTTACTGTCTCATATTTAAATTCTACATGTCAGACGAAATTTACAGTACACACTGTGGTTCCCCAAGTAAATCATGATTTCTCATGTTTTTTGACATATTCGTTCGCTTGGTTGGACAGCTATTTCTTCCTTCTTTTCATCATTTCAATGTTTATCCACCAAAGATGGCTCATCTCAAATCTTACCTCCTAATCTTCTCTGGCAGAATAGTCACTACTTTATATTGCTTCTCTTAAAAAATTTTGCATAACACAATGTTGTACTTCCTTTCTATAAGAAGGAAATGCTTCCAAATATCATGAAAACTGTAGTTAAACCAGAGAATGAAGAATATTTAGTAAACCTCTCAGTAATTTCAGTTTCTGTATAGATATTTCCTTCATCAAATTATTTCAAATTTATAAGTACATTCTATTTCTATATCCACAAAAGCTCTATCAGTACCTGCCATGTAATTGTTACTTAAAAACAAACAAACAAAAAAACCCAAAAAACATTTATTGATAGATTGAAGTAAAAAATAAAGCCAATAGATTTAAGGATTTAGAGGTTTGGTTAATGTATTAATTTCTTCTTCAACTTTAAGATTTTAATAATGATGGAGAAAAGAAGATGTGTATTGAGAACAGATATACATGCAGTATCTAGAAACAGAAATAGGCTTTTAAAAATTGTGATGTATGAAAGCAACATGAGTTCTGTGAAGAAGAGTAAGTATATTTTACAAAATCATAGAAGTCTGGGTATATTAAGAAATTTATTGGGTGCCTAGGTGGCTCAGTCAATTAAGCTTCTGACTTTGGGTCAGGTCAGAATCTCAGAGTTCATGAGTTCGAGTCCCACGTTGGGCTCTCTGCTGACAGCTCAGAGCCTGGAGTCTGCTTAAGAGTCTGTCTCCCCCTCTCTCTCTGCTCCTCCCCTGATTGTGCTCTCTCTCTCTCTTTCTCTCTCAGAACCGATAAACATTTTAAATAATTAATTAAAAAGAAATTTATTAATAAAATGGGTTTCATTTGAAATATGATGGAGAAAAAATATAAGAAGGATTTAATATTTCTTTTTTTTTAATGTTTTTTTTTTTTTTTTTTTTCCTAAGAGAGAGAGAGAGAGAGCGTGAGCAGGGGAGGGTCAGAGAGAGAGAGGGAGTCACAGACTGAAACAGGCTCCAGGCTCTGAGCTGACAGCCAGCTCAGAGCCAGATGCGGGGCCCGAACCCACGAACCGCGAGATCATGACCTAAGCGAAAGTCGGATGCTTAACCGACTAAGCCACCCAGGCGCCCCGGATTTAATATTTCTATGAAGAAGATATTTTCATATATCATGAAAAAGTTAGGCATAGCAGAGAATGAAGAATATTTAGTAAATCAGTAATTTTCAGTAAAATCTAAAACATAGGATGGTGAAGTGTATAACAATCTTGTTACAATATATCTGTCTACTGGTACTCAACATGTAAGCGATTTATAAACAAAGTGAATATATGCACACATGTATTTGTAAATACCTGGATACATCTAGAACATTCATTTTTTTCTAAAATTAGCAAATTTGATAAAGCATTGACTTAATGGCCTAAGAAATTTCTTCTCTCTAAAGAATCAACAAAAGTAGAAATAACAATTGGTACTTTGAAAATATTACTGCAAACAAAGAAAAATTGGTCACTGACACTGAAGAACCAAGAGATATTGACCAACTTTTGTACTAGTTATCAAATTAAATTCTTCGCATCAGATAGTCTAAGAAAGTGATGATGATAACAACTTACAACAAAACATCTTGAGAGGAAAGATCCCACCAATGTCAATATAATATTCAAGGTGATTCAAAGTTGTAAGAAATCAAAACACAATATATTATATTCTATCATAAAAAAGGGAATAAAAATAATTTTCTAAAAGAAAGAAAGAAAATAACTGGTATCTAATCTCTAAACATTCATTATATATTCTAGATAGATAGATAGATAGATATAGATATAATATAGATATAAAATAGCTATAATATAATATAGCTATATATATATTATAATATAGCTATAATATATCTATATCTATCTATCTAGAATATATAATATATCTATATCTATCTAGAATATATAATATATCTATATCTATCTATCTATCTATCTAACCAATCTTCTGTTTAAGATCATGAAAGCGTGAGATCATATGGCACATCGAGTAAAGGGCCAATGTGGGATGGCTAAAGAATATAGTGAGAAGAGGATGGGTACTGCAGGAAACTAAGAAAACAGGGAGATTCTAGAACCTGTAAGAGGATTATGTATCTTGCAGAGGAGTGTGGGTATTATTCTGCGTTGATAGAAGCTTATCAAATGGGTTTAAGGAGATGAATGGTATGGGTAAATTTGTCACTTAGAAGACTCTAGCAGATGATTAATTGGCAGTGGATGGTATTAGGGATGGGGATCTACTTAAAATCTGTTCCTATAGCCCCAGTTAGAGGTGATAATACTCATGTTTAGAGCACTGTAATGAAGAAACGTAAAGAGATCCAATACATTGAAGAAGTATTGATAGGATTTACAGTCTTTTGGAACTTGTGGCTGGAATGAGGTTTAAAAATTATCTCAGGTAGTTCCAAATATTTTTGATGGTAATATTAAACAAGATGGGAAATATTAGAGGTGCAGCTGGTTTTGGAAGATGAAGGGCATACTGCAGATAATGTAGACTGACCATTTCTTAAGTAACATTTAGGTATGCTAATGTTACATAATAATCACTAATATTTTTTCTTCTCAAGACTCTACTATTAGGTCAAATTTAGAATATATTCAATTATTTGATATCTGAAACTAAATTAGCCTTCTTTAATGATTTTTAAAAATGTGCATATTCTACATTAATATTTCTCTGCTGTGTATTTAGCAATTACTTAAGAGTTTAAAATAGTGGATCAAAATCCCAAGTGAATAACAGGATAAACACAAATACAGAAATGTTTGTAGTTACTGAATGGAACTCACAAATGTTAGATTTGTGAAGATGTCACCATACTCCTCCTGAATTTTCCCTTCATATTCATTTCTTTCACAGTCATTCCATTTTCCAATATCATCAAATGTCTTTGTTTCAAAAGTTCAGACATGCTTCACATTTGACTTTAGCTATATTAATTACATAACTTTAGGAATGTTTAGTCTTTTTTTTTTAATGCTTTATTTATTTCTGAATGAGAGAGAGACAGCATGAGCAGGGGAGGATCAGAGAAAGAGGGAGACAAAGAATCTGAAGCAGGCTCCAGGCTCTGAACTAGCTGTCAGCACAGAGCCCGATGCGGGGCTTGAACCCACAAACCGTGAGATCATGACCTGAGCTGAAATTGGACCCTCAACCAACTGAGCCACCCAGGCGCCCCGTGGAATGTTTAGTCTTTAAATAATATTTATGTGCTGTTTGATGTTTCCTTCATTTGCATGTAACAATCCATCTCTTTCACATGGAAATTAGTATTTATAACTAGATAAGTTAATAAAACTTATAAGACAGAATACTTGTTGGCTTTGGTTGTTTCAGAATCAACTTTACTGCTTAAAATACATATTCATTGACCCCCTTTCCCAAAACTCAATATTCCTTTGTCCTCTTTTTTTGTTTTGTTTGTTTGTTTGTTTGTTTTTACTAATCTTCCCTTCACATATTCCTTTCCAGTCACATTGACCTCTTTGCTGTTCTTCATAACTGCCAGGCAAGACCTTAATTGAGTAATTTTGCATTCTTCCCTAAGATATTTTACAAGGCTTTCTTCAGATGTCATCTCTGTGAAGCATACCTGGTAACTGTTTAAATTAAAAATATCTCCTGAACTTGTTGTCTTGATCACTGGGTGTTATATGTAAGTGATATGAATCAATAAATTCTACTCCTGAAGCCAATATTATATGTTAACTAACTAGAATTTAAATGAAAATTTGAAACAACAACAATAAAAAACACCGCCCATTCCCTTTGATACAATTTGTTCACAGTAGTTTTTTAACTTACATCATCTTGTAAAATTATCTATTTATTATTCCTCTATAATATTCTATAGTCTACTAACTTTTATTTTTCCTCTTTGTTCTCTCATATCTCTCAAGTGCATGTAATAGTGCCTGGCTATTAGTAACAGTAATTGCTTCATAAGTAAATGAATTTATTCAGTAAATATCTCTGGTGTTGGAAGCCAAGAAACTTTATAAACTCCATATGCAGTTATGTTGCTTTTTTCAGGAATGCCAACCCTGACCCAGAGAGGAGCATAATATGAATGTAAACAATAATACCTTTTTAACAGACAACAAAAAAATAGTTCTAGCCAGAAGACTTGTTGATCTTTCTTATTATATTAAACTATCTCTTTGGTCTTGAGGTAAGAAGGATTCATCCTTCAATAAACACAAAGCTGTTTGATCTGATGCTATTTTACAGATAGAATAGATTACAGTTGATCTTTTCCATAAAATTAGTAAAGCTTGTTTATGTTTGTATCTTTAGAAGAGGTGATTCAATGCAATGAAAAAGAGATAGGATGACTTACTTGCTATTTGTATAGTTATTTCTTGCTATTTATACAGTTATTTCTCTGCCCTTATCACTACCTAAAACGTGATTGCAAACTATAAATGGAGCTTTATCTTGTCCACAGTATTGTAACTCTTGGGTCATCAGCGCAACTTGTAAAGACAGTTTCTTTCTATATATTTGCTTCACATGGTACTGTTTGTGGGCTAATAAGAATAGTAAGAGTTGCCCAGATGGGTCACTAAGCAAGCAAGTGTAATGAACACAACAATGAATACTTAGCCTTTGTGATGGTAAAATGACCAGAGTATGTTTACAAATAAGATTAGATATTGTGGATTTACTAAATCTCATAGAGATTGTTGTGGAACATGTAGATAAACTTGACAGTAGATATAAATCAATTGATCAATTAATTGTTAGATACTTTTGAAAAGAACCAGTGTTTTATATATTCATCTTAGGTGTAAATGTAGTCACTGCTAGACCCTGAGCCTTACTTCAGTTTTTATTTTGTTACTTTGCTCATATTGCCTTACTGGGCACAATATTACAACTCATCTAGGGAAAAAATGGAAACATTTGTCTGTTTTAATAAGTGGAATAGATATTTACTTAAATAATTATATTTAATTTTGCCTAAGGATTGGGAGAGGAAGATGTTCTTTATGGTATTTTCAAAATAATATTTGCAAATAGAAAAGTATTAGGCAATGTGTAGTATATGTCAATATTCATAGCTCAAACACTACAGCCTAACCCTCTTAGCTAGATATGCATATCCTTCAATATTAAGAGATTATGGAGAATGTACTTGAGAAAGGTAGTGATCAGATGTTCTCTTGACATAATTAGACATCATGATATTGCTAGAAAGAGAAATAAGGGGTATTATATATGAGATACATCAATTCAGCATGCTATTTCCTAATTGTAGTTTTTTAAAACTTACTTGACTCTAAGGCACTTTGAGAACAGCAGCTGATTTATTCTGTATTTCTTTAAAACCTACACCTCTAATCTTCCAACCTGGCACACATAGCGAAGGGAAGCAGCAGCTAAAAAAGTGATAAGGGGATAGTACTGTGTGCATTTCAGAATAGAATAAGGGCAGGATAGAATGCATAAATCCTCAACTCTTATGGATTTGTAAGAGCAATGTGCAGCTCAAGAAAATTGTAGAATGCCACATTTTCTGTGTTCTTCATAATTTTTAGCCACATATACTTCTGGCACCCATTTTGTTTTCTTTAAATTAAACCTTCAAGGGATGGAAAGGTAAAGCCACCACCCAAATAAAGGATTGTAAATTGAATAAAGATAAAGCTTTGTATGTCCTTTTAAGCTTTATTTATAGTGAGAATTGAATTTGCAAATTTAGATGTTTTGAAGAATGTATGTCTATAAATGAAACTGATTCTAAATCATGAATCTCTCTCTATATACTGATAGGCAGAATAATGGCCTCTCAAAGATATCCACACTCTAACTCCAGAACATAAAAATATGCTTTTTTACATGAGAAAAGAGAAATCTGGGTTGGAGATGGAATTAAGTTTACTATGCGTACTACTAGGCTGACCATAAAATAGGAGGATTATCTTGGATTATCTGCAGTGGGCCCGATATAATCACAAGCATTCCTAAGGTGGAAGAAAATGGATCAGAGTGATGCTGTGAGAAGTTGACTTGCCATTATTATATTTGGAGATGGAAGGAAGGGTATGCAAGAGGTTTCTAGAAGCTGGAAAATTCAGGCAAAGAGATTCTCTCTTTGAGCTTCCAGAAGCAATGCAGTCCTACTGTCACCATGGTCTTAGCTTGGTAAAATTTCTGACTTATAGGACTATATGAATAAATCTGTATTGTGTTAAGCCACTAAGTTTGTGGTGATCTGTTACAGCAGTGATAGAAAACTAGCATCATGTCTTCAGTGAGTGTATCACCACTATCTTCATGGGTTAAAACTACTTAATATTTTTTTGATCTTCTAAAATTTAATTTTGTTTTTCTATTCTATAAGGAGAGACAGGTTTTAGGTACATATATTTTAGGTGATAGCTTTACATATAACACATGTAAAATAAAGTACCAAACAAATTCTTAAGTTTACATTATATTCCATTCAAGAAGCATTGACCAGTCACAGTGGTTTTGAACATTATCATCATTAAAATAATATTTTGAGAAAGTTTTGATAACCTCCATCTCCAGGCAAAAAAATAATCAAAATAAAAACAAAAGTTAAAAAATTCATTATGTTGGAATTTTACCTTACAAAATGCAAGCCCTTTTTATGAGTCCTTTGGTAATGATCTACTTCCTACTTTGTAAAAGTTTCTCTCAGAAGTTGATATGTGTGTAGGGAAATATACATTTCACATAAGTGGACAAAATTTCTCTTACTTTATTTAGACTGTTGTAAAAAGTTTTTGAAAATTTTTATTTTCACAATGAATCCTGGAGCCTATAGTTCCACAGGCTTGATTCCATATTTCTCCCTGTTCAGTGACAAATTTATAACTTGCATTCAACAGTAAATTTTGCAGCATGCTGCAATGGGCTATATGGTACTTCTTACTACATCTATTAACTTCCAAGAGTATTTTTCTTTAGCTATAATTTATACAAACCTCTGTATTATTTATCACCAACTCCCTATCAATCATCTAGTTTAAAAATGTTTATTACTAGGTTTACTTGAATGAAGGAACAGAAAGGCAGTAAGGCCTTTGGATATTAATGTTAGGCTTGTGGGAAGATGCATTATCCTTCTCAAAGCAAGCTGACATTTGGTGGTTGACTTGCATAAATTGCTGGCAACTGCAGTGGGATACTGTGTTTCAAATGGTTGGTAAATAAATAAACTTGTTAATAAAATTAACCTACCAGGATCAAAGTAACATGTTCTTAAGGTACAACCTTCCCACTCCTTTTTCAAATTTAGCTGAAGGGATCCTCCAAAGGACTCACAAGAATTCATTTACTCCACAGAATGCACATTTCCTTTAAATAGACATTAATAAATGCTGGTAAGAATCAGTCACATTTGGATGAAATATTAATCTGGAAATGATCCACAACTGCAAACTAGAAACTAATCTTTAGTTATATAAATGGAGACTTTTAAAAACGAAAAGAAAAATAAAATGATTCAATAGCAAGGAAGTGTGAGAAGGAAACCACATCCAGTCAAGATGGTGTTGAACTATAAATTTAAGCCCTCCCCCATTATCTTACCTTAATGTAAATTTAGACTATTAGTTTAGAATACAGACTTGAACTGGTTGTAATGTTAGGGCTTTTTTCTTCACCGAGTTAGGCATTATGAGAAAGATCAGATAATCTAGTGCTTTGGGTCTGTAAACCAGAAATTAATCCAATGTGAAGCAACAGCCCCCAAAGGCAAGGTTCTTCTTTTCTATACTTTTAATTAATTAGATAATTATGAGGCTTATCACCAACATTCCAAAACTAGTGATATTAAGGACCAAATATAAGTTAAACTGTATTTAAATTTGTATTTATATATTTCATTTACATAACCTCTTTATTTGTCAAGTCTTTCACTTAACATTGGAGAGACATGTTCCCATCAACTCATTCATAGAAAAGAATTCACAAGCAGTAGACATAACACACCCATTAGCCTTTATAATTAGGAAGAAGAAATAGTTGGTAGTTTGCTAATTGTTATCTGTTCCTGAACCAATCCCTCTCAGTTTGGAACCTTGTCCATTTGACTTACAAATCATCAACCTCAATCCCATTAATTGAGATATTCTGAAATACACAACACTATTTATAGGTACCCAGCAAATTATTTTTAAATATATCAATGCATTTTCCCAGGTCTTTGAAAGAAAAATCTCCTACACTTTTGCCAAAATCACCTTCTGTTCAAGAATTTTTAGAAATAAAATTCTTTTGTCCTGTGTAGAAATAGTTGAGATTAGTTGGTTTTCACTCCTCCTTCCACCATTCTTTAAACAAGTGATGTAAGGGATTCTTGTTACAGTCATGATTAAGAATCAAAATTTAAATACAGTTTAAATATAGCACACATAAAATCAAGTTGGCAGAGGATTTTGAGGGATATCTACTTAAAACCTAGACTATTCTATTTACAGAACTTATAGCAAGATTTTATTAAAAGACCATACCTAGTGACTCCCCTAATATGTTGCCTATGAGTTTTGTTAATAAAGAATAATAACAGAATTCTTTTAGATGACACAGAACTCATATTTATCTTAGTAAATTTCAGGATATATATTCGTCTGATTTTGAACTTTAAAGATCATTTTTTGATTAACAGATTCATTTCATGTTAACGGTACATTACTTTTATAAAAGTTAGAGCTAACACCTATCTTTTCAGCACTGAGCTACAAAATAGAAAGATGTTTAAAATGCATCCTTCTATTTTTATCAGTGTATATTGCATTACTCCCAGGAGCTTAAGGCACACTTTTCAAACTGGCTGTCAAATACGAATCCTGACAATATCCTTGTAATTTATTATGTTGCTTAATTAAAATGACAATTAAGACTTATCCATTGCTCATAACACTAGGGATAAAAAAAAGACAAAACACCTCTTACTTCTCAAATGAATGTGCACTCTTATGTTGGCTATGTCTTTTAACCCAGTGTATTCCTTTGAAAGCAATCTGCTCTTAACTTCCTCTCAGAGTGTCATAGATAAGATAATACTGCTTTATATTTATATAGCACATTCTGATTTTCATATCACTTTTAAACACATTTTATTATAGCCTCCTAATAATCATTCAAAATGCACTTACTAGTAATTTCTGAGTTTCATCCAATAAACATATGAAGAGATTGAATAGTCAATGAGAGTATATGATATTCTCCAGGTAAGGAGACTTTTAGGCAAGTGACAAAATCAGAGCTATAACCAAGTTTTCTTGCTTCAACTTCTTCCAGTTTGTTCTACTAAACTCTCCTTACTTAGGAGAGAGAGGAAAAAAATCCCTTTCAGTCAAACCATCTGAAAGAGGATGATGTTGGAAAACAATTGCAGTCATTAGTCATGGTAAAATCAAGGGATAACTACACAAGGCTGCATAGGAAATAAATGGCTTAAGAGTCACCAATTATTAACTAGTTATCTGGCATTCAGCAGGTGCTCAAACATAATATCTCTAATTCTCATACGTCTAAAATTGAGGCCATTTGCTTCAACAATACCTATCTGAAATGAAATTCTATGGATCAGAAGCAGAAACTAATTGAGTTTCAGATATTGCTTTCATTTGGGAAATAATATGTTTTGTCAATAATATTAGTAATATTTATAATGACTTATCACTGAAAACTTAGTACCTGGCAGGTAACATCTTAAGGCTTCAGATGCATAGATGAGGTCATGTTATGATCTCTACTTTATATGTGAGGGGGAAAAAAACTTCAAGTTTAGGTAACTGATCCCCAAATCATTCAGCTAGTAGGTCATATGAGCTGGAATTTGAAACCAGGTTTTTCTTACTTTAGATCTTCCTCTTAAATTACATATCTGTTGTTTTGTTGACATTGTTGTTCCTATTTTACTGAGTGCAGCCATAAAATTCTAGTCCAATGCTACTTAACTTTTAAATAAAAATTAACTATCAATTCATCTAGCAGGCAGATTTATTTTAATCAGTTTTATCCATTTAAAATACAAAAATCAAATAATTTTCTGTTACTTATCTATGGCATCACTGTTGGCTATAAATTAATTTCTGTCAGGACAGATTTTTAAATAGTAGAATGTTTACTATTTACATTTGCATTGGGAATTTGACCTAGTTCACACAGAATTCATTTATAAATGGACCTCACAAAGAGTATATATAGCTTGCAATGAAAATTGTGAGAATATAGTTAAAACGTTGTTACTAATGAGTGTGTCATGTTTATCTATTGCTTATCACTTTCTTTTAAACTAAAAGGCCTGATTTTTTGGGACAGTTTTAGATTTCCAGAATAACTGAGAAAATAGTACAAAGAGTTCCCATGTAGGTCCTTAAACAGTTTCCTCTATTACTAGCATCTTGCATTAATGTGGCACATTTGTTACGATAAATGAACCAATATCCATACATTATTATTTACTAAATCCACAGTTTACATTAAGGCTCAGTGTTTGTGTTGAACTGTTCTATTGGTTTTGACATATAGATAATATCATGTATTTGCCATTACAGTACCATACTGCATAGTTTTACCCTAAAAATTCCCTCTGCTTCACTGTTTATTCCTACCCCTTTTACTCTGAACCCCTAATAGCCATTAATCATTTTACTGACTCCACAGTTTTGCTTTTTTCCAGAGTGTCATATGATTAGAATTATGCCTTATATGACCTTTCAGGCTTGCTTCCTTCACTTAGCAATATGCATGTCAGTTTCCTCCATGCTCTTTTGAGACTTGATAGCCAATTTCTTTTTATTGAGGAATAGTATTTCACTGTATGAATGTACCACAGTTTGTTTATCCATTAACCTATGAGAACATCTTGGTTGCATTCATGGTTTTTTTGTGCCTTTTTTTTTAAGATTGCTGTAAACATTTATATGTAGGTTTTTGTGTACACTTGAGTTTTTAACTCAACTGTGTAAGTAACTAGGAGTATGACTGGTGGATCATATGGTAAGATTATGGTTGGTTTTGTAAGAAACTGCTAGTCTTTACAAAGTGGGAATACCGTTTGAAATTCACATCGGCAATGAGTGTCCCTGTTGCTCTATATCCACTCTAGCAGTTGGCATTGTTAGGTTTTTGTTTGTTTTTATTTTTCATTTTTTAATGACTTTTTTTTTTTTTTTTTTTTTTTGAGAGAGAGACAGAGAGTGAGCGGGGGAGGGTCAGAGACAGAGGGAGACACAGAATCCGAAGCAGGCTCCAGGTTCTGAGCTGTCAGCACAGAGCCTGATACAGGGCTTGCACCCACAAACTGCAAGATAATGACCTGAGTTGAAATCCGCCGCTTAGCTGACTGAGTCACCCAGGGGCCCCCTGTTTTGGTTTTGCCTTTAATTTTAGCCATTCGATAGGTGTGTAAAGGTGTCTTGTTTTAATTTGCAGTTCACTGATGACATGATTTTAAGCATCTTTTCATGTTTATTTGCCATCTGGGGATCTTCATTGGTGTGGTATCTGTTCAGATCTTTTGCCTTAAAAAAAAAAATTGGTTTTTCTCCTTGTTGGTTTTGAAGAGTTCTTTGTATATTTTGTATACAAATCCTATCTCAGATATGTTTTATTTAAATATTTTCTTCCAATCTGTGGCTTTTTATTCTCTTAAGATAATATCATTTCTAATAAAAGTATTACTAGATATTTCACATATTTCAATAAAAATGGCATCACTATCATCTTTTAGATGTCATTTAAGTATCATATTCACTGATGCAAATAATATAAAAAAAGGCTCCAAATCAGTTTTTGTAAAATTACTGCCATGTTGTAAGTTTTTATCCCAAAGTTTTATGATAAAAGGTTTATGATCTCAGTTAGAAGAATATATATCTGCTTTGGAATACATATGTATAAAAGCATTAGACATTATTATAACATATACTATTATATATATTATAATATACATATATATATGAAGAGAGAGGTTAGAAATTTTGCTATATGTTACATATTGATATTATATTAAATGTATATTTTACAGTGTTTGCTCATCAGTTGTTCGAGAACCAAGAACAGCATACAAAGCTCTACTATAAATTATTGTCTTTCAAGTTAGTCCTCTACCATTTGTTTAAATGAAGGTATGCAGAGGTTTGTCTAGCTGCAATTCCTATGTTTCCTATTTTTCAAATAATTTCAAAGCAATGGGAAATAATTGCACACAGTCATTGCTCCTCACAAATATTTGATAGGTAAGTTCTCAGGCTACAGAAGTAAATTCTTGGATTTCCTCACTTATCAGCTGAATGGCCTTAAATAGTTAATTAACCTCTCTGTGAGACAAGTTCCTTCATGGGTAGAATGATGATATAAATATTACCTGGCTTATAGATTATTATAAGGGTTACAGTAAAGTGTTTAGAAAGCATTCATATCACACACTCAGTGCTAGTAATCTTCTTTATATAGTTGTCAAAAGTTATATGTAATGTAATATAAAATACAAGAATATACTGAATACCAGAGAAAATGCTTGCTAACTCAAAAATATCATATATGTTTAGAAGTAAAGGAATTTTAAAATCTTATTTTATTTAAGTGGTATATTTTCCACTTGTAAATTTATTTCTTTGACATACATTGAGATGAATATATCAACAAGAATTTATAGACATATATATATAGACAGGTAAGCTTGTGTGCATATAAAGCAAATAATTTTATTATAGTGGCTATGATGATTCATAAAATAAACAAGAGATGATACCACAACTACGTGTGGGTAGGAATTTGCAATATGCAGTCTCGGACATCTCTGAGGCATACATAAATTGACACTTAGATTGTGTTTGTCATTTGAAGAGGAAGGAAAATGGTGTTTGAATCAGTAACTGGGTAGAAGAGTTTCCAGGTAGCTCTCCTCTACAAGACCAAATCGACAAGTTTTGAGCCCATGGAACAGGGGATTCAGAAAATGATGCTCCAAAGCTATTTTCAGGGATATATATATTTTTTAAGACCTGTAAAATGATAGTGTTAGAGAAAGGGACATAAAGCATGGCTCAAGTATGGGAGAATCTTGAGATTTTTCAGTTTGAAGCAATAGAAGCATCTTTGGCAGGCAAGGTTGCATATATTTGTGTGTGTGTGTGTATGTTTAGTACATCTGTGTTTGCTAATTGTCAATTCGAGTTAGGTTCTTAAGTTCCTATAGAGACTGGGAGAGTGTGGTAACTATCTCCTTCTGTTTTGCACTTCTAAGAGATGAATGATCCTCAGGTCCTTGAGAAAGACATTTCCTGGGTTGTAAAACTGGCAAGAGTCTGGGAGAAGATTTACATACATATCAAAAGGGCAGAGAAAGAATTTACAGTTACAAGTTTTCTAAGGTGAATGCTCTTTAAAAAAGAGAGATCAGGCGCCCAGAGAGGAAGAAACTTGTCTAAAATTTAGTCAAGCTCAAGGGAACTTTAGGGCATCTTGGTCAGATCTGAGATATTGGTCTTGCACAAATATAAATATGTCAGACAGTCTGGTCATCAGCTGAATGGTGAGGTACAATATATCAACTCTCTTCTATGCTCATCAAAACTTCTCTGTAACTTCTCAGGCCTTTGTGTAAACTCCCACTTCAATAGCTGAAACTTGGATGGTTGGCTAACAGCCTCAGCATCATCTGGAAACTTGTAAAAAGTACAGAATCTCTGACTCCTCATCTGGTTCATGAATCTGCACTTTAACAGGATGCCCAAGTAGTCTTTATGGTCCCTAAGGTTAGAGAAGCATGGCCACACATTGTTTGTCTCTCTCCCACTCATCCCCATCAGATTTTTTCCTATTAGCTCCAGTTCCACAGGCACTTGGCCTTAGATTTGTAAGGTTACAACTAGATAATCTAATAAATGACAATATTATATATCAATTGGGAATAATGTATTCATGAGAGAAGAGCAACTGACTTCTTTACTTGCAATCAATGTGATGTTTTTTATTCCTCATTGGGTTAAACAATGACAAGAGGTACTCTATTTCTTGTCATTGTTTAACTCAATTGAAAAAAACTAACTTCAAGTTAGTTAACAGTTGAAAACATATTTTGTATAGCTGTTTAACCTTTGCCAAACAGCTGTGTACTCTATCTATTGGCAGAGGAGTCCTACATTCATACATATTGATAAGAATGGATAAAACAGTGCCTTCTACCATGGCAACAAAAATGTTAAGATATTTTTTCCTGCTTTAGTAAAGTATCTTTCTTTTTTTCCTTTCCTTGTTTCCTTCCTTCCTCCTCCCCTTCTTCTTCTCCTTCCTCGTCTTCCTCTTCTTCTGCTTCTCCTCCTCCTCCTCCTCCTTTTCTTTCCCCTTCCCCTTTTCCTTCTCCCTCTTCTTCTCTTTTTTTCCCTTATGTTCTCTGTAGCTGTTAGATGAAGATTTCTGGTGAATTTTCTTGCATTCATTTTTATTTATTTTTTCTTTCTTAAGCCAATGTAATATTTAACCTACCTTCATAAACAATCAAATTTATTTCTTTATGTGCTAGGCCATTTTAGAAATTGAGAAACTGACTAATGAAGTGTGAGTCTTCTCCCAACAAGTGTTGAAGGGAGGATTGTATTTGGAACCAATCCTGGCTTCTAGCCCCTGTGCTGCCTCTGATTGGGTGCACAACTTATTTGAACCACTTATCAGTGGTGGGATTCAGTCTTCTCATTCATCAAGTCAGAAGCTCTAGAAGGAAGTGCTCTCCATGTGGCTTCTAGATCAACAGTCCTATTTTTTCATGACTATGAATCTCCTCTTAAGTGAAAATATCATCCTTTATATGCCCAGTCATTTCTTTGTACTTTCCACATTTTTTTACCAGTAACTTTTTTTCAACTTGTATAGACTGGTAATCATTTTTGTTGATATTCCTGATAATATAGCATGTGATGTTTTGTTCAGTACTTTAAACAGTTCCTTGGATGCTCAGATATTAAAGGCTTAGATCAGGTGTGCAGAAAGTGAAAGAAGTTTCTACAAAACAATCTCACTTTTACAACATCTACTCCCAAAAGTATGTGTATTTCAGATAATCATACAATCTAAAACAAGTGAAGAAACAAAATACATGAGTCGCACTAAATGCAGTATGAGGATGAGGTATCTAAGCTTGAAGGAGAAATGTCTGTACGGCAGGTATATCAGTTAAACAGTTCATAGTAGATTGAATAAAAGTCACCCAAAAATGTCAAGTTCTAATATCTGGAGCTTGTAAATGTTACATTATTTGGAAAAAGAAACTTTGTAGATATAATCAAATTGTGGATTCTGAGATGAGGAGATTGCCTTAGATTACCTGGGTGAGCTCCAGTGTCATCACATGTCATCACATGTCATCACATGTAAGAGAGAGGCAAAGAGAAATAAGAGAAGAGAAAGGAATGTGAGCATGTAGGCAAAGGCAGGCTTGATGTGGCCACAAGCCCAAGAATGTCAGAAGCTAAAAGAGGAAATTAATGGATTCTCTGTAGAATGACCAAAGGGAACACAGCCCTGCTGAATTTTAGACTTGTAGCTTCCAGAACTGTGAGAGAACAAATTTCTGTTGTTGTATGCCACCAATTTGTGAAGATTTAGTATCGTAGTCTCAGGAAATTAATACTTGGTTCATTGTTAGAAAGAAATATTTTATCAAAGAAAATCTGCCCCCTCTAAAAGAAAAAAAAGTAAGTGGAAAATAATTCAAGTCAAAAAACAGGATAGTAATCACTGAATCTGAAGCATACTAGTTAAAATAGTAATTTCAACTCTCCAATATCATCTGCTACCTCAGATTTTCATGGAGTAGAGGACATGAGGACAGTTTGAAATTGCATACATCTTGGACTCGTTCCCAAATCAGAGTAGAAATAGATATGGACAAGTTCTGGTAAAAGGACTCTCCCATAAAGGTAATATGTTCTTCTAATTAACAGCAATGAGAATGTGGAAATTCTCCATTCCAGATTCTGTTACCGGCAGAATTCTCATTCTTTCCTACAGTACTACACAGAACCCCACAAACTCTTTATAGAATAATAGCATTTTAAGCATGTATTCATTGCTTATAACACAGCTAGCATATGGTTAATCTATCCTCTCATTAAATCTTCTCAACAACTTTGTGAAGGAAGTTTGTTTTATAAAATTTGTTTAGAAAATGAAAACAATTGATCTAAAGCTTTTAAAATAACTTGTCTCAAATCACACAACAGCTAAGGAGTGAAACCATATTTCAAATCTAGTAGTTAATATTCCATAATACACTTTCTTAACCACTGTGTTGCACAGAAAATACCTGACAGTAGAAGGTTTACAATATCCTTTTGTTATTGGCCAAGACTAATATGGCCTTCAAAACTCTGGAGGGGCACCTGGGTGGCTCAGTGGGTTAAGTGTCCTACTTTGGCTCAAGTCATGATATCTGGGTTCTTGGGTTTGAGCCCCACATTGGGCTCTGTGGTGGCTCCTCAGAGCCTGAAGCCTGTTTGGGATTCTGTGTTTCCCTCTCTCTCTACTCTTCCTCTACTCTTCCTTCTTCTCTCAAAAAATAAACATTAGAAAAATTTAAAATTCAAAACTCTGGAAAAATGCTTCAAAATACTCCACAGGCACTTCTGAACTGATATTGCCCATTGATATATGTAGGACTAAAGAATATTAAACAGATTCTCCCCATTTGAATTTTAACTGGAGACTTGTAGTATCTTTTCCTCTACATCTCTGTGGAGAATTATTGCATCACCCACTTAACAAAGAGTAAGCATTTTTGGTTACAGTATGAAGAATCTTACTAGTGTAACAAGAATTTTTAGATATGAATGTGATAGTATAGATACAGAGTTCAGTATATTGACCTTGACACATTCTTTTGGCTTATTTTAAACTCTTTGACATCTGTACCCAGTTGTTTTCTTACATGGTTTCTGACTTCTGGAAATTGAGAAAAATAATGAACATTTTTCTAGCTGAGACCCAGATATAACCCAGAGGTTGAGTAACAAAACTTATTTACTGGATACATCTAAGATGTTGGTTAATGACTAGATCTTTCATGAATTTCATAGCCTGAATTTTCTTTAGGTTACCATTTTTTAAAGGAACCAGTTTAAAGCCTACAACAAAATCATTCTTCAAGCTTTGCCTTGAATTGATTTTGTTTACTCTGAGATTCATTTTCTTTTAGATGTCTTAGTCTAATCCTTCTTTTGCCTCTTCCCTAAGCCTATTTATCCTGGGTTTACTATATAATATAATATAATATAATATAATATAATATAATATAATTAATAATATAATATAATAAATATATGATATATAGTAATATATCAATAAATGAATATATTCAAATTTTAATATAAATATTAAAATAAAATAGCATATTTTATATACTATTGTGTCTACTCATTACTTATTACCAAGAAAACCATTTAGAAACATGACTATGTTTACATATAAATATCATTTACCTATATTTATAAATGCTATTACAATTATAATACACATATCTAAAATGACTCTTTGACTCTGTTTTGTTATGGAACCTAGCATGCCACTATAAAAGTTTAACTGGGCAAGACCAATGGCTTATTAGCTCCCATCTGTCAAATAGACATTTTCCTTTAATGTCTTTCTGCAATCCTTCTAAGGGCAACATTGCTTCACACATTATGTACATCAATCCTAACCTTTCCCAGACTTGTGTTCCAGCTCCTACTCTTGCTCTCCCTCTTAGCCTTTGTCTTCCCTTTTTCTGTCTGCCCACATTGATGTCACCTACACCAGTCTGCTCCCATCAACCTTTTTCTTGAGCTGTCTACAAAACAACACTGTGAATCTCTGAAATATCCTGGCTGAGAAGACCTGCTGAAATTATACATAAGTCTCCGAAATACCTTTGCTGAGAAGACTCTGATACTCATCTTTTTTTTGGGGGGAGGGGGAGCGGATTATTAGTACACTACACAAGAAGAAATCAAAATCACCAAGTTTCTTTTTCTATTGAAGATATCTTATAAAAACATAATACATCTAGTTTCTAATCCTGGATCTGCTGCTTACTATAGATATCTCTTTGAATAAGTTACTTAATCTCTCTAAGCCTTAGTTTTTGATTCCACAAAATGAAGATATTATTTCACATGGTTGTTGTGAGGATAAAATGGGAAAAAAAATATTTATGAGAGGAATTTGCAAACTGTGAAAAAACACATTTGAAGATTTATTATAGAATCAAAATTTGCCTCTTATAATTCTACAATGGTTTCTTTTTATCTCCTTATTAAATTTCAATTTAAATGCTACACTTTATAGTATGTTAAGCCAATTAGCATGTCAGTAACATATATTTTATGTTCTTAATAATTATTCATTCCTTTAATAAACATTAGCATGTACTACATACTAGGTATAGTAAGATAAATGGGTTTACACTCTTTAAGCATGTTAAGTTCCAATGGAGTATAAAATTGGAAAAAACAGATAACAGCAATGCAAGTTGAGACTTTTCAATGACAGACCTAAATGTAGGATACTTTTAAAATACAAAGATTTCAGAGGCATTTTGACATTTTGAAGAAAGTTATACAGATCTCCAAGTGAAGAAAGAGATCTGTTAGTTATATTCTGGTCCAGGTAACCTGAATGTAAATATATCTAGCTAAAAAAATGATCAACAACCACAACAACAAAAACAGTAGGAAATTTCATTGTGTTACATAATTGGATGTTCCAGTGATAAACTTGTTTCAGTTATGACTGGGATTAGAAACTGAAAAAATACTATCAAGACTATCTAGGGGCGCCTGGGTGGCTTAGTTGGTTAAGTGTCTGACTTTCACTTAGGTCATGATCTCGCGGTTCGTGGGTTCGAGCCTCGCGTCGGGCTCTGTGCTGACTGCCAGCTCAGAATCTGGAGCCTATTTCAGAATCTGTATCTCCCTCTCTCTCTGACCCTCCCCTGCTCACGCTGTCTCTCTCGCTCTCCTAGAAATAAATAAAAATATTAAAAAAAAAAAGAAGACTATCTCCACTGCTTTCTTTTGCATTGATTTTATTCTTTGTTAAGATTTCCCTCTGTGGTATATAAAGAAGCTACCAGTGGTTATAGGTCTATATCCTCATTATAGCTGAAGGTACTAAAAAAAGGAACACTTTCTCATGACAACCTCCAGCAAAGATTTGGAGAGGACCTGCTGCTATTGCTTTAGTTTGGATCAAATGTCCAACCAGGAATGATTATTATAGACATAGGCATGGGTTCTCTACCAGCCTGAGTATTTGCCCATTGTAAGGTTGCTGAACCAGAGTTAGGTTAAGGAGAGCTTTTTCAAGTAAAAAAAGGATTAATAAAAATAAGGAATTTTATGTGTGTGTTTATGCATGTAAGTATGTAATTGTTTACTTAATGTCTCACCCCTCTAGGCCATAAACAACTCTAGCCAGGGGTTTTGTTCATTTTGTTTACCTCTCCTGACCCAAGTGTGTCACAATGCCTGATACACAGGAAAGGGTTACTAAACATTTGGTTAATGAATGAAATAGAGGCAAAGAACCACATAATATGAAGGAAGGAATTGAAGTTTATATCAAGAATTAAAAAATCATTGTACATTTATTTACCCATAATTTTCTTTATATTCTCTATCCAAACTCAGAAGTTCTTTGGAAATATTTCATTAAAAATTCCACTGGTGTCAACATACCCCTTGATAATTAATATTTTTCACTTTAATTTATAATTATATTAATGTTTTAGCAGCAGTTAGTTTAACAAGTTAAAAATTTTCAAAGACACGGAACTTCATGTATCCATGTCTTCAGCTAAGGCAGTTTAACTAGCTTATAATAGAAGTTCTGGATTAAGCAATCCATTAGGTTGATCATCAAGAACTTGTCCTTTGTCATGATTAAAAATGGTCAATTATTAGTAATTTTGTATATTTCATAATTCTGCTTTCATAAGTTTGGTTTCACCTTAAGGGAAGCTCCCCATATTGTACTAAGATGAATGCCAGCATTGCTTAGAACTTACCTTTCCTCATTCTTCTGTTAGAAAGAAATGACTGGCTGTATTAGTTCTCTGGGACTACCATAACAAACTACCACAGACTGGGTCACTCAGGCAACCAAAATGTATTCTCTCACGTTTCTGCAGCCTAGAAGTCTGAGGTCAAGATGTCAACGAGGTTGGTTTCTTCTTTAGTTTCTTTCCTTGGCTTATAGGAGGGCCATTTCTCTGTGTCTTCACATGTTTGTTCATTTGTTTGTTTTTCCTCTGCAAGTCTGTGTCCAATATCTCCTTATGCAGACAAGAATCATATTGGATTAGGGCCCATCCACATGAACTATTTTAACTTAATTACCCCATTAAACACTCTGTCTCCAAATATAGTCACATTCTAAGGTAGTAGGAGTTAAGACTTTCACATATACCTTTGAGGGGAGGAACAGTAAAATTCAGCTCATAACATTGGCTTAGCTGAAGTCACATTTGCTGCCACTGAAGTCAGAAGAGGAGTCAGTCTCCATAAAATCATGTAGGTCCCCAAACTGAAGTCAGGATTATCATCAGGATTTGATAATATTTGATAATCCTCTCATTCTTAATGGACATTTTTTTTGCTTGGCCATTAGTATACAGGATTTCTGCTTCTCTTCTCACCTCATTGACCACTCCATCTCATCTCTCTTGCTGGATTTTTTTTTTTTTTTTACTCTTCTCCCTGGATCTCATAATAGGGGAACTATACATTGTATGTCAATTCACAGAAAGAAAACCCTTGACTGAGTTGGCATCACAGTAGTAAGTATTCAGACAAAAAAAATCTCTAGAAGATATTCTAGGCTGTCATGATCCTTCACATCCACCATGACAACAGATTAACACACTTTTTGTTGTTTTCATACAGGTATCTAACCTAATTTTCTTTTTCAGTTATTTTCCAGGGTTGACCTCTTCCCACTTTTTTTCAAAATCTAATATTAAAAATGAGAACAGCCTAGCATAGCTCCATGTGGTTTAATGTGAGTGCAACTTGAAATTGTTTTGGTGCTTCATGCACTGGATATGGTATATACATCAGTGGCAAATAGAATCATTTGTTTATAAATCAATGCTAATGTACAACTTTAATATCTATCCCTGACTGTGTTGCCATTAATTTTGAAAGGCTAGACTCAGGTTTTTGACACCTACTTCAGTTTCCAGCTTGTTCTAGAATTGAGCTGCAAACTTCAGCTTGGAGAGCTGTGTAATCCTTACACAAATAATTGATTTCTACCACCAGTTTCTTTTACTGTAGGAAGACTTAATTTGTGACACTCACTACATTAAGCATAATGAATCACCAAGAAATAACTGCAGTGTTCTCAACTCTAAGCCTTCAGAATATAACATAGACACTGATTATAAGGAGAATTACTGAATTTTGTATGCTTCCTTGAATGCAGGCTTTTGGACAACTATTCCAGTGAGCCCACACTTCCCCTTTCGTTTTTTTTTTTTTTTTTCTAGGAGAGAGAGAGAGAGAGACAGCGTGAGCAGGGAGGGTCAGAGAGAGAGGGAGTCACAGACTGAAACAGGCTCCAGGCTCTGAGCTGGCAGTCAGCACAGAGCCCGACGCGGGGCTCGAACCCATGAACTGCGAGATCATGACCCAAGCGAAAGTCGGATGCTTAACCGACTACGCCACCCAGGCGCCCCAGCCACACTTCCCCTTTCTATTTGATTTACTTTGTCCCATATGACTGGAAATAATTTTTTCCTGCCCATCTGGAATCCACTCATGATGAAGGCCAAGTGGAATTTTTCTTTGTTTTCCACTTAATATCTAATAAATACATAATGAGTAAATATTCAGTCACTCTTGCCTATAAAATCCTGAAGCAAAAATATAGGATTTTTTAAAAATTTTAAATATTTATTTATTTTTAAGAGAGA
Source organism: Proteles cristata cristata (assembly GCA_017311185.1). NCBI lineage: Eukaryota > Metazoa > Chordata > Mammalia > Carnivora > Hyaenidae > Proteles > Proteles cristata. The sequence continues at coordinate 1,870,065 of JAESUZ010003082.1, forward strand.
GGGAGAGAGTAGGAGAGGGGCAACGAGAGAGGGGGGCAGGGGATCTGTGCTGACAGCAGTGAGTCAATATGGGGCTCGAACTCACGAATCACAAGATCATGACCTGAGCTGAAGTCAGACGCTCAACTGAGTGAGCCACCCTGGCACTCCCAAGATATATGCTTTGTAAAGAAGCATAAAACAGGCAAAAAAACATAAAACAGGCAAAAATTATAAACATCAGTCATTCAGAAATCCCCCAGATTATGTCAAAACTTATTTTTCCTACTCTAGCTAAATTCATGATTAGTACATTAAAATTTTTGGAGAAGGAAGAGTAAATAATTTCCATTGCTTCCACAGCATCCTTCTCCCATCCCATCAATAAAGAACCAGCAATTGTTCACTGGACTTAGAAACCCAGAAATCATTAGATCTATTATTGATAAGTGCACTTATGTTGAAGTTAAAACATGAACACTTGGTGAAAGAGAGTTAAAGGAAAATAGGAAAATATAATTAGTAGTAGTGAGGATAAACAAATCAAGATACAAAGAAATTGGGTAGTGCCTAGCAGGAAACTGGATTCAAGAAAAGTTGTTTGTTTGTTTGCTTGCTTATTTTTATGGAAGAATAAAACAATATTTTCATGCTGTTAGAAACAATCCAGGAGAAAGTATATGGCCAGAAAGAAGAATTGCTAAAGCCAAATGGTTGAAAAGTAAGAGGAGATGGGATTTAGTGAAAAGGTGGAGAGATTTGCTAAAGATGAACATAAATAATTCATCAAGGTATAGGCCAAGCAAAAAGAGAATGTGGGGGCAAATGTTACTGAGCAGGTATACAAGAAAATCCACTTGGTTCCTTCTAGTCTAAAGCAAGAACAAGAGTTTTCACTTTGTCTTTGGTCTCAGAATTATTCAAATGACTTCCATTCTCAAGTTGTAGAGATTTGTTTATTCTCTTAGCTTTCTTAGGATAAATCCCTCTTCTGGGTCCTGGAAATGTGTTTGTGGCAGATATTGCTAGTTGATTACATAATACATATTTTCCATTTTGCCTTACCAAGAAAACTTCAAATGTATTTGGGAGAACTATACCAGCCAAGATCCCAAGAGCTACTATTATGGCCAATGGGAAAGAGGCTGAGGTATTTGAGAAAATTGTGTATCTTCTGATATATGCTTCCAACTATTTTTTCTCCTTTTATAATAAAAGATGCGCTAAGTGTCATTGCAACAAGAATCTTGAAGCCATGAGGTGGTAAGCATGAGTATGAAGACATATATATAAGAAAAGTAGAGGAGAAAGATAGAAAGAGCCTAGATCCCTAATAATATTATTGAACTAAGATACCATCTGTGGTATATATAACTTCATACCTTTATTTGCATGATATTAAATAATTTTTTTTGCCACTACAGGGAAGTTTTGGTTTTGGTTTTGGTTTTGGGTTTGTTTGTTTTTTGTTTTGTTTTGTTTTTGTTTCTGTTTTTTTGTTTTTTTGTTTTTTTGCAGTCAGTTTCTTCAAAAATCTCCTAAGCAGCTTAGGGCATTCTTCAGAGTTGCTAATTCTGTGTGTGATTTGTATATATTTTTCCTAAGGCCTTCTCTTTGATTTCTTGAATAGATCCTGAGAATAGATGCAGAAAGGCAAGACTTGTATTGAAAACAACGAGAACAATGCTGAGCATCAAAGATATTTCATAGCTTTCTTCTCAGAATGGAAGGCTGCCTATAGGAAGTCATGTTTCATTTTCTATAAAGAAAGGGGAGTGTATTCTGATTATCCTAGAGTCAAATCTCCTTTCATCATTGTCCTTTCTTCTTTCAAAGTGTGCGTGCACACACACACACACACACACACACACACTTATGCATACCCACAGATCTACAGACACTATATCACACTTGCTTTTTATTGAATTTGACTGACAAAATCTAATCTTTACATATCAGTGGACCAAGTACAGTAAGGGAAAGACTGGATGTATAAGGAATGAAATAAAAAATTTTTTGGCATTAAATAAAAAGGAGGTATTATGCAGAATGATCATCAAATTCAAGCTCACTACCTTTTGGCTAAAAATAGGTCTCAAACAGAAAATGGGAGAGTAAGCAATGTCTGGAAATATTCTTCTCTCTTTGAGTTTATTGTTTATATTATAAGTATTGTGTGTGTTGTTGTTGCATGATCATTCTCTACTTGCCCCTCATATTTTTGCACATCTTGTGACAGTTTTTGCCATTTGTTGTAGTCTATATTTTCAAGGGTGTTTGTATAGCAAACAGCCTAGGATGATAGAGACAGGTCTCCCTCTGGAGCAAAGACAGATTAGTTTATTACCCAGGATAATAAAAGTAATGTCTCCTCTGGGACACAGTTTGGATAGTTTCCTAGCAGCCCCCTTATAAGGTGGGAGTTTTCCCTAAGCTCAGAGTTTCTCGGTAAGGATGCAAATCCTCCAAAAGTACAGCACCCACCTAGACTACTCTGCATGTCTCCCATGACACTTCAGGAGTAAAAGGAACCAATGAAAACATAAAGCACATTCAGCCTGTTTTGCCATGAATAAAATATTCTGTGTCTGAGCCAGGAGTCTTGTGCTAGCATCCTTGAAACTGTAGGAAGCTAACCTGTTGGTTTACAAGTGATATAAAATCTAAATTCTTCACAGTTCTTGGTACATTGATAGGATTATTCAACATCTCCACCTCAGGAGCCAAATGTTGCCTAAAAAATACTTCCCACATTTGCCTCTTAAAACTTTTGACATTGTAATGAAATCTGTAATACCACACCTTGTAAATTACCTTTCTTGTGAAACCTTCACTGGTGCTATGTTCTGAATTAATGACTGCTATTCTTTCTCTCTTTAGAACTTGGCAATTAACATGTCATGTAATTAATACTATTCTTAAATATTAACTTTGTATATGATGTCTTTCCATCTGATTGTGAATACTTGTGGGGAAGAATGGTATTTTGTTCATCTTGGACCTTGTCAAGTATTTTGCCTAAATATAGTATAACACATGCTTTAGAATTGTCAAAGAGAATCGCATTATTAAAAGAAATTCCTTAATTTCATTTGAAAAATTAAACAATACATTTATGTAACACGTTAGAGCTTTCAAAGGGCTCTCATACATTATCTAATGTAATTAATTTTATTCTAACTTTACTGTACAATAGGAATACTATATCTAAGGAGAAATAGACTGTGAGGACCCAAATCTTCTGATTTCTAGCTTCATATATTTCCTTTGCTATTGCCATTACTGTGAAAACTACTTAGTTGTTTGTTTTATCTTGAATTTTGTATTTCTCACAAATAGTAAATAAAGTTGGCATTTTTTTCTTTCCCTTTTTTCCCTCTCATATTGCCTGAAGGCTTTCTTCCAGAAAAGTTCAAAGCCGTTATTCAATTTAAGAAATGTTACAAGAAGAAAGATACTAAAAAGGTCTAGATCTGTATGTTAGGAGCCTTCTAGGAAGAAAAAGGCAGTTATTTTTGTATGCAAAGGTGAAGGAAAATGTCACAATTGTGTTAATAAAGAGTAATATTAACACAACATTAGAGTAGATTAAAAGTCAGAAAGGAGAATTTTATGTGAAAACTCGTCATGTTGTAAATCATGTAAATTTTCTACTGTAATTATTATTATTCTTTTAATCCCCACTTGATAATGCTCTTCATAATCACTACAACATTCCTAAAGGAAAATAGAAATGAGTACAATTATCAAGAAATAATAGGGTTTAGAACATATTATGCTGGCTCTTGCTCTTTTAACTATTACAGTAGACATGATGAATTAACATATTTCACTGAGATATCCTAGCAGGCATTATATTATTTGACTGAAAATGAATCCCTCCTCTGTTTATTGATTGTATATGCATGTATATGTGTGAATGTGGTATGTGCATTTGTGGAGGGAGGGAGGGTAGTAGGAGAAAATTTGTGTATGCAGCAGTATTTACCAACACAGCTGATTACTCTGAATCCCAATCAGAAAATAAAAACAAAGATACAATATTGCATAGGGTACTTTGCTCGGTAAAACCAAATTAAGCATCAAATAAAAACTTATCAAAACAATTGTCTATGCATTACCTCTAGATTAGAAAGTATCCAGAGTAATTCACAAAATAAATTTCATTTTACGATAGATATAATAAAAGAACCGAGAGTGTTAAGTGCCTTGTTATCATTGAAAACTGAACAAAAGGCTAGACTAATACTCTACGACCTATAAATTCTTCATATTTTTCATTAAAAATCTACCTAAATATGTTTACACATATTATAGAGATATTGTAGAATATGAGGGTGCAGTTTCAGGAAAGATAATTTTCGAAAATATAGGCAGGGTATACTTAATATTACCAAACCATTAAGAAAAATCATGCCTATAGTGATTATTTTTTTACTATGCATTTGTTTTCATAGTGACATTTTTATTGAAATACAAAGATAAGTACAATAGCAATATGATGCTATTTTTGTAATTAATATGCTAGAAGTAAAATTTTGATAATATATCCCCTAGGAGGAAAAAGAGTGCTTAAACAATCCCTTATATGTATATATACTTTTAGGACAAGACATTGTTATATATTTGTATTGTTGAGTTTCAATCATGTAGAAATAAGACAGCTTTATTTTATGAGACTTAATCAGAAAATTGGCACTCAAGTGACAGTGTAGCCCAGGCTGGTGATACACGTGACCTGAAGTCACCTTCCAGGCCCTTTCAAAAGATGAAGCTCCCACTAGGCTCCAAGTGGGCTTTAATTTAGAAAGCACAGACAGGTTCTTAACACTTAACTCCACTTTTCCTTAAACTCTATATTCAATCCATCCGAAATCCTTTTTCCCCTCTCTGCCTCTAAAATATATCTGTAATCTTATCTATTGATGACAGTAGTTAAATTTTGGCCAAGTTACTGTTATCCCTTGTCTTATTGTAATAGACAGATGCCAACAGATATTGCTGTGTCTGCCTTTCCATCTATCAAAAATAAACAAATGCAGTAATGCTTTTATTTTTTTAAGTCAAATTTTTATCCTTCTCTAGTTAAGACTCTGGTATCTCTCAAAGTACAAGAAAATATTCTTACAATGGCCTACAAGGTCCCCTTGTGTTCTGATTTGCTCCTACTTCTCTGATTTCATGTAGTACTCATCTTGTCTCTTCAACTCTCTTGAGCCACAGCGATGTACTTCCTATTATTGGAACACACCACTCACACTCCTACCTTAAGGTCTTTGACTTTCTTGTTTCCCTTGTTTGGGAACCTCTTCTCCTTCCTCCTGTACCAGACTGTCCCTTTGTAATCTGGCAAAAATCCAGCTTTTGTAACAGCAACTGGGTATATTGCAACACAATTTGATGCTCAGAACCCAGTTTTAGTATCAGAACCTGCAAGTTAAGGACTCAGTGCTCCATAAAACCACCCATGCTTGAGATGCATGCTTACTTCAGAGGTCCCCAGGACACCCATATTTCTGATCAACTCACTAAAATTCGGGACTTTATCCACCCCCTAAGGTTTAATCATAAATTAGAATGACTCACAGAACTCAGGAAAACACTATGCATTGGGAGAGGCCTGGGAGGGTCCCAAATACAGAGCTTTCATGACCTCTCCCCATGGATTCGGATGCTATGTCACCTTCTCAGCATACAAATATGTCCACCAACTAGGAAGATCTACTGAACTTTAGCACCCAGAGCTTTGGGGGGGGGGGAGGCATCTTTATTGTATGGCCATGATTAATAAAATCATCAGCCATGTGACTAAACTCAACCCTCTGTGGAGGGGTAGGCTCAAAGTCCCAACTCTCTAATCATATAGTTGGTCTTTCTGGAAGACACGCTGAAACTCTCCAGTGGCCCAGCATAAGTCACTCCATTGGCATAACAGAGATGCTCCTATCACTCGGGAAATTCCAGGGATTTTAGAAGCTCTGTGCCAGAAATCTGAGACAAAGACCAAAAACTCATTATTGTATTACACCTCACATCCTTAAGTCATTTGTCAAAGGTCAAATGTTCAGTAAAGCCTCTCTGATCAACAGTAATAAAGAGTGTGACTCAATTTTTTGTGTTTGAGCACTGATTTCTTTTAAAACTTCCACTCTTCTTTGGCCCCGTATCAGGACAGGCTGACAAGAAAGCCCAGGTATGCTTCTTCTCAAACCTTGCAAATTTCTAGCTTGCAGATAGGAACTTGTTCCTCCCCACCTTGAAAGGCCTATTCTATATTCTCTGTATTGAGCCAGCACAAGCCTTCTGCCAACTCTTTTCTTCCCTAGGAGTACCTTGTATGGATGATAAGATTTCTCTAAAATTCTCTTGGTGTATGAAGGGTCAACACTCTCAACATTTGAACTACATTTTGGATGGGGATCCATCTTACCTCTGTGTGTGTGTGTGTGTTGTGTTGTGTGTGTGTGTGTGTATTCATGAAATTACTGAACCTTAAAACACTATCTTACCTAAAACCACCTCTCCTCTCATCTTCCCACAGTAATTCCTATTACCTTTCCTAGTTTTGTCATAGCATTTATCAACATCTGCCATTATAAATATTACTATCATTGTTTACTGTGCACCATTCCTTCTAGAATATAAGGTACACAAGGGCAGGACTTTTACTTGTTTTATTACTGTGATTCCACTGTCTAAAACAGCTATATAATAAAATATTTGTTCAAATAAAGCACTTAAACTTTTATATTTACATTTGTCAAATGTAAATCATTTGGCAGCATCATTTTATATTGAATTAAATTCTCAGCTGATTTAGAGACTCAAAGCAATACTATTTACTTAACCCACTCTTCTGTGGGTCAGCAGTTTGTCTAGATTCAGGTGTCCAGTATATCTAGTCCCAGTAGGCTCACTCATGAGTCTGTTCAGCTGCCAGTTAGTTGCCACTAACTTCTTCCTATATTTCCTGAATATTAATATTCACTCTTCCATGTATGAATTTCCATGATTATACCTCTCTTCTTTGTCTACTTATCTGACACACGTCTCTTTTTCCTTCCACTAAATCATTATCAAAGTAGAGTTGATGCAGCCTTGTTCTATTATCTTCACTTAGGAATGATCACTATGCTTTCTTTTTTTTAATTCCCTCAGTCATCTCTGTTTACTCCATTACAACAGCTAAGTATCTTCTTAAGGTTCCTTTTTTTGTTGCTCTTCCCTTACTGCTTAGGTTCTCTGTGATGGTGATAGAGATTACTCCTTTATTATTTATTTATTTATTTATTTATTTTATTTTATTTTATTTGCAAATCCTCACAGCTTCTAGGTTACTGCCTCACAGACAATGATGTGAATGATGTTAATAATGGCTGAAGACCAAAAGTTTAAGTTTAACAATCTGTTCCTCACCCCAGGAAAGCACTAATTTCAACTCACCTTGGTGTCTGATGTCATTGAAAAAGGAGAAAAAGAAGATTCCAAATAGAAGGTGAGATATTTAGGAAGGAAGATCTGAAGAATAAGTGAATATATACAATTAGAGGTGGTAAGGCACCATTTGCAGTGGTGGTGGGACTGTTTGGTAACTGAGACCATTACTTTTTGCTTTACTAAAAACTAAAAGTCTTTACTAAAAGTAAAAAGTCTTACTAATATGTAAGAAAACAGAAAGAAATGCAAAATTTGTACCATGATACAAAAATGACATAACTTTTCTTTCAGAGTTTTGAGTCAAAGAAAATAAAACATGAAGACAAAAGGATATAATTATGTTGAAAGATATTCCCAGAATAACCAATATTATAAAACAAATTTTAAAAAGAACACTATTAGCTAAACAATATGTTAAATGTCAGTAAATTACAATCAAAGTCAATTTGAAATAAAAGAGTAGGAAATTGGTAAAATGACAGATAACGAATGATTCAATTATATTTTGGTTATGGCTGTTGTCCCCTAGAAATGAAAAGGATAGGTAAGAATAAATAGGTAGACATTTGTTAACGTAAAGTTGTCACTATTATATTTTACATTCCCCCTTCTCAAATCCTCTCTGTCTCTTTTGTGATAGTTTACTCAACTCGAAAACTATCTTTTAGATTTCTCATTGAGATTTTTTGTTGAATTTTGTTTGACTTGATCACAAAAGATAGTAGTAAACAGAAAGAAATATGAAGTTATGACAGAAATACAAGAGAGTCTCTTGATCTATATTTTCTTAAATATTCTATTCTCTCTATTAAGTTGCCAGGCAGTCTCAAAAATCTTTTGTATACCTAAGAAAAACAATCTCCTCTGCATGCTTTCAATGTATGAAGCCAACATAAATGGAAGAAAAGTGTGATTCCTAGAGATTCCCAAGTGATTACATCTCTAGATGTTTTGGCTGTAACCAATTCTGATACATGAGTGCCCAGCTATCCTTTTAAGAGAAATAGCAAACATATCAGTCTTTCTTGTGCTCCTGAAACTCCACTCTCCTTTGGCCTCCAGAACACTCATTTTCAAATACACAAATTACGTATCTAAGACACTTACCACCTATGTAAAATAAATGCTTGATTCTTTCATTCATTTCCCCCTTAGGAACAAACAGAAATGATGGAATGAGACATGGAGTGGGGCTTATTTCTAGGAAATAAACTGGTGGGAGCTTATACCATAAATATATGAGCTTAAAAAATGAAATGTAAGTTTATTTTGCAATCACAGGCAAGTGAAAGATTAGAGTTATATAAGTTCCATATTCATAGTGCTGTAAGTTTGAAGAACAGCACATGTATTGAATGTATACTAATAGGCAGGTATAGTGGCTTTGATATATGTATCCATTTACTGTTCCTATATTATAAGAACTGATTTTTTAGAATTTCATATAGAAGTTAAGATATTTTCAGGTCAGAAAGCTAATACATGATGGGGCCAGTATTTGAACCATAAGTTACCTAACCCCAAAGACAATGATCATTCCTGTTTGCTTTGTGCTTCATTAAAAATATGCATTAGATCCATCAGAGAGATAATAAAACATATACTATGAGTGCAGACAAATAGAAATTAATAATTCAGTTTGAAATTAGTGAAGATGTGTTGGGGGTGGGTTGTTAATATTTAATCTAGTTCTTAAACCAACTGGCCTGAGAAGGACATTCCAGGCAGAATAGAGCATACTCAAAGGCAGAAAACTGCTTTGTTCGTGCAATCAGGAGATATTCTACACAGCTGGTGGGCAGAGTGTGTCAGAAAGGAAAGATGAACACAAGACTGGGGCTATAAAATAAAGGCTAGGACTTTAAAGTTTATACTACAGGTAACTGGGAACCAACAGGTATTTCTTAAAAGAGTGAGATTATCATATGAATTGAATGACTAAATAAATAAACATGTATGTCAAAGGTCAAGCAGTTTAATTTTGAGGTTTTTCCATTAAATGCCTTATACATTATTCTAGAGTTCTTCATGATGTTAATTATAAACAAAAAACACTTCCTTTAAAATGGTTCATTAACATGACAAATATAGTGGCTTATTTCTATTACAGACTGGTACTTCTATAACAATCTTCCTGAAAGTTTTATTGAAATGGTGAAGTTTTCTATGACAGAGAGGTGTTTGAGGCAACAGCTGTTTAATTGACAATTTTTGAATTCAATCTTCATCTCTTTACTCATTAGTTATTCATTTAAACTTAAAAAGTTAAAACCCATCTGTATTCTCTCTCTCCCCTACCCAATACCAATTTTATATTTCCTGACGTGCCCAGTTTTGTATTTGCAGAGGCATGTGCCTGTTATCTGATGAATATGTCATCTTGTTCACAGAACAGGTGACGGAGACTTTCCACTTTGCGTAGTGGTTCTCACCTAAATTACTCTTGAGAAAACACTCTTCAAAGGCACAACCAGATGGTTTCCCTTACATACTTGAGGAGCATATTGGCAGTTTTAGCTTTATTTCAACACTTGTTGAGTGGCTATTTCCTATCTTACTCATGGTTTAGGGTGCCTGTAGATTTATGTCCAAAAACATACATGAAAAAATAAATTCTCACTAAATTTTTCCTTAGCAAGTCATAGAGCAGTCTGGCAGACTGAGTTCATGTACTGAGCAACTCCTCAGTGCTGCAGAATGTTTCATCTCACTGGGGTTATTTGCTTCAATTGAAATGAGGTCAGGAAGTCCCTTGAATTTATCATGCCACACCAATTACTCTGATTTCTCTTCTAATGCTGGGCAAGATGATGTAATTAGCATTGCCAGAAAAGGCATCATTCGAGGGGTCATTTTTATAGGCTTGTAGCTGGAGTAATTACTACTATCTGAGCTAGAAATGAAACTCCTTCTACTGACCTTTAACACTCAAGTCATAACACTTCCTTTTCATTTTATGCTTTCCTGTCCCACCCCCATTCCATAACCCATAGGTATCAGTGCTTCACAGGACAGTACTACTACTTGCATTGTCCAATATAAAGCCATTCTCCTGGCCTCATATTTTAAACTTTCATCTGTCATTGACTAGAAGAGTAGCTAATGCTGATCATTTTGTTCCCCAGAATTGTCAATGCTTAAGCAATTTCTTGATAACAGTGATTGATTATGAAATTACTTCCTTTATTCCACTGGATTTCTGAGTCATGAGGATAAAAATAAAGCTCTTATAATCCAATTTAGTTTTTATTCTTCTGAATATTTTAGAGATTAATTTTGGTTTAACTCTAATTTGTCAATATGAATCAAGAATATTATTTGAATTCTTCCAAGTGTTTGAAATTTTACACTAGAGTTTTACTTATTGCTGAATCTGAGCAGAAAGAACCCATCTAGCTTTTTATCAGGATGTAAAGGAAGGTCTATGTGGTAGACATTCTTATGTGGTAGACATTCTGCTCACCACCACCATCCCACTCCAATGATGTCATCATGCTTATTTGGTGGAGCCTATAAATATGCTACACTACATAGAAAAGGTGACTGCAGATGTAACCCAGATATAATTAAGATAGTGAGACCAACCTGAATTATGTAGATGGACCACATCTATACAAATGAGCCCTTATATCTCTCAGTGGAGATAGAAATATGTGGCAGAAGGAGAAGAGGAGTGCTTTGAAGTGTCAGAAGGACTTGACCAGCTACTGTGGTTTAAATATGAAAGAGGCAAAATGACAAGGGCAGGTGGCCTTGAAGAGATGAAAAAGGCTTCTGGCTGACAGCAGGAAAACAGAGACTTTAATCCTATGACTGTCTAGGAATGAATTCTGAAAAAAATGAGCCTGGAAGTGAATTACTCTCGTGGTCTTTAGAAATAAACAAAACCCTTCAGACACCTTGGTTAGACCTTGTGAGATTCTAGTAGAGGAATCAGCTGCGTTATGCTATATTTGGACTTCTGATCTACGAAACTGTGAAATAAAAATGAGTGTTGTTTTAAATTGTAAAATTTTTGACACTTGTTATAGCAGCGGTAGAAAATAAATACAGATTTTGGTACCTGAAATAGAAATATGCTATAACAAATACCTAAAATGTGAAAGTTGCTTTGGAGTTCACCAGTAGGCAAATTTGAAAGAATTTTGAAGAATGTAACAGAAAAGCCTAGTTTGCCTTGAAAAGACTGTCGCTAGAAGAACAATGGACAATAAAGGTTTTATCAATGAGGATTCAGAAGAAGTAATGAGAATTATGAGAAATTGCAAATCAACTTACAGAAAGCCTTTTTGTTAAATAGACTGTCAATGGAAATCTAGACAAGGATACTTCTGGCAAGCAGTCAGAAAGAATTGAGGTGCATGTTATATAGGACTTGAAAAAGGAGGACTTTTGTTATTTAATTCCAGAAAGCTTACTGTAATGGTGTCCTGAGAACAGGCAGACATCAGAACCCGTAAATAATAAACTTAGATGTTCAGCTGAGGAGATTCCCAAGCAGTGTTCAAGCTGAGTCCTAGTTTCTTCTTGCTGTTTATCATAAAATGTAAAAGGAATGATATGAATTGAGGGAAGAACTGTTCAGCTAAAAGACATTGGAACATGAAGATTTGGAAAACTCTCAGCCTATCCAGAGGACAATAGGTCCAAATGTTCAGTCATACAAAGGCTCTTTGAAGAGATCAAAGGTTTGACTTACAGATTCCCTCAATCAAACCAGGAACCCATGAGAAGTTTAAGATCTTTTTTCTTCAGTCATCTCAACAGAAACTAAAAACAGTTATAGGACTGTCTCCAAAAGATTTGTGGACATAGCTTCTATTGGAATAAATCCTTCTGTAGCTTCCAAAGTTCTATCAGCAGGAAACAGGCTGATAAAATTAGATGCATGCCACCTTTCATGAAAAAGAAATAATGACTCCCAGGATAGGGCTGGGAGCCAAGAATTTTAGAAGGATTATTCCTAACCCTTGATATCTAATATAATTTCCTTGCCTTCATTTTGAAACTGCTTGGATGCTGAATCTGTTTTCTTCTCCACTTTCCCACTTTTTCAGTGAGAGGATCTATAACTGCTATCTACATATGTCCTACTACTTTATGTTCCAGCAGAAAACTCATGTCTTTAGTTTCATAGGTTCAAAGACCGAGGAGGAATTGTGCCTCAGCAGTTGTGTTTGATAGATTATATCAAGAACTTCATCCTCATGATTGAGATGATTCACTTTCATCACATAATTTAGATGATAATTTCTTTGCTGATGAGATTTAGATGTAAATTTGAGATTTAAGCTGATGCTGTAATGGGAGGAGACCTTTTGGGAATTTAGAATGGGATGAATGTATTTTGCATTTGGGAACCAGCAGGTAGAAAATGATCGGCAGAATGACCTACTAAAGATATTCACACCGTAATCCCCAGAGTCTGTGAATATGTTACCTTATAGGAAAAATGGGATTTTGTAGATGTAATTAAATCTATGGACCTTAAAATACAGAGATTATCCAGATTACCGTTGTGGCCCCAATCTAGTCACACAGCCTTTAAAAGCAGAGAACTTTCTCTATTTTCAGTAAGAAAGACATGGCAGAACTAAGTCAGAGAAGGATTAAATCTGCCATTGCTCTCTTTGAAGATGAAGGGATAAAAACGACGAGAGATGCAGGAGGCATTACAGATCTGCGAGAAGCTCCAGACTGACAGTCTATAAAGAAACAAGGATCTCAATCTTAGTGCTGCATGTAACTAAGTTCTACCAAAAATCTGGATGAATCTGGAAACAAAACTCCCTGCCAGAGCCTCCAGATAAGATCTAAGAGCAGGCAAAATCTGGACTATATTTCTGACCTATAGAACTTTGAGATAATATAATCATGTTGTTTTCAGTTGCTAAATTTGTGGTAATTGAGCATAGCAGCAATGAAACATTAATACAGTCTGTAATTCAAATGCAATGATCAAGATGCCAAAGCCTCTCTCAATCTGGGTCAGTATCCATTGTTATAATGTTATCTGTTTCCACTGGAGCAAATTTGTGATCATGCATACACAAGTGTGTATATGGGAAACTGATGACAGTAATGACCCTAATTCTTTACCCTTTTCTCTATTCAAGCACTTTGCCATGTGAATATGAATTTCCTGTCACTAAACAGATAGAGTCAATTTCTCTACCCATCGATTCTGGGATCAGCTGTGTGATTTATTTGTCTCTTGCAATGAGGCAGAAATGATGATGAGGTGAGTCAATTTTGAGTCTAAGCCCTAAAAGGATGCTTAGTTTTCCTTTGCTCTCTCTTGTATCTCTGACATCACCAAAAGAATATGCCCAAGCCTTATTGCTCTGGGTTGGGAGACATGTGGTCAGCCTCATGTTGCCACAGTTGTCCCAAACAAGATCATCCTAGATCATCTTACAGCTTATCACCCCCATAGTATTTGAGTGAGTCCAACCAAGCCCAGTAAAGCCACCTCGCTGCCCACCTGGATGATTAATAATCACTTATTTTTGTGTGCCACTGTGGTTTTGTGGTTATCTATGTAGGAGGGCTGACAACACTGACTCTGTCTTTGGCCTTCCATCTTATTCTTGCAATGCCCTCCCTTGGGGCTATGTGTTTCAGGCCCCATGGAGGTCAATGTATGCCCTGAACAGAATGCCTGAGAAAGCTTGCTCTGATCTTCCTTAAAAAGGCACACAGAAGGCTTCACTTTAGGTAACTATTAGAGAATAACTGATGCACAGAAGCTGCCACTTTGGATGACTACACTTTGACCTCACCACAATGTCCCTCACTCTATAAACGCTATGGGCTAAGGAAGGTCTGGACTTGGTAGAGAATAGGAGCAGAGAATAGCTGCATACCACATAAATTATCCCCCCCCCCAACCATCAGTAAGTTACCTAAATAAAACTCTGTGTAAATGTTATAGAGTGGCTTACACCTTTTTTTAGTCTCAAAGTGCCTTCTCAGTTTGGAGGATACATTATGTCCTCCACCTTCTAACATCTGTAATGTGGCATTATCAGCCAACAGATAACTGATAACAGTATAGATTATTTATATCAATTTATCTTTGCCATTAGACTGTAAGCTCCATGAAGGGAGGGACAGCAGGTCTATTCACTCTTTTATTCTCAGAGTCTTAACACTAATTATAACATTCTTCATTTTTAATATTTTTGTTCAATTTAATTAAATCTCTTTTGATCCTTACAATTTAGTGAAGTAGTCAGAGTTAAGTTAGCAATTGCTATTATCTTCAAGATTACAGAGTTTAACTGAATCACAAGAAGATTATTTGATGTTCCCAACATAACTCTGCCTGAAAAGAATTCAAAGATGACTCTCCATTGATTTCCAAGAGGGAAAATATTTTTGCTGCCACTAGTTTTTATTTATTTTTCAAGCATCATATCTCAATGCTTTCTTTAGAGGGTAGATTAGAAAAAGGCCTTCTTAAAGCTAAGATAATTTGTCTTAGCAAAAGTTTCTGTATATTGTATATCCCACCTGCTTTTTGGTTACTAAGAATCACCCAACTCTTTGATATATACCTCTGGCTTAAGAATATGAGTCAGTAATCTTTAGGTGGCTAAAGAGAATTTAAGAAGCAAAAAGTCAAACTTTCCTATATTTACTTACTTCTGTGTAAATGATATTTATAAACATTCTTAGCATATTAAAAACTAGAGAGACCTCAAAGCTTTCTTCTTCTCCAACTATCATTTCATATCTCATCTCATGCTCAAGAAGGGGTAGTTTCAGTGTTAAAAAGGACAAAATAAAATCTAAATTCATAATCAGACAACAGTGCTATAGTATGGTTCTACTTATCTCTCTTGGTTTTTCCTTGGAACTGATAAAGTACAGCAGTTAAGACAAATGTTTTCCTGCTTAAGAAGATATCCCCTTCTCATCCTCTAGCTTTAAAAGGCAGGTTGGGAATTAGCACAAAACCTAGAGGAAAGAAGGTAAGAGAGGGAACATTTAGGGCAGGAACATTCTCAGGCATAGAGACAGGCTCTTCTGCTTACGTTAAGCTTTAGAGGCCATCTTTCCATTAAAGTGTTAACACACGTAGGGCTTGAAGTTGCCCTTCTAAGTTGTCAGGCTTCAGGCTAAAAGTGAAAGAGCATAATTAATACTTAATATTAACAGTCTAACCCAAATCCTCTAAAGTGGAATATCAGGTACAAATCTGAGTTCAGTGTCTCCTCTGAGTATGGGTAATGACCATGACTGGCATCTGTACTTAACTATCAGAGGATTGTCTTTTTCCTAATAAAAATTCAGATGCTTTGATTTTGCAAATTTCTTCATAAATTATGAAGAACCTTCACATTTGATACAATAACTTATTGAGCATATATTGTTGTCACTTTATGTTTTGAAGACTCTGACCTAGAAGGATGAGTTGACTTTCCCCAAAGGACACATCTTGGGATAATCTAGTTTCTACTTATTTAAATGGAAAGTCTAATATTCCTTTTTGCTTAATGCAACTATTTTCCTAGTATTCCATTCAATCTTTGCTTATATCAGCAGAGTAAATTCTTAGCCAGGCAATCAGAGTTAGATTTAGTTCTTTCCTTTGGGTGACCTTAGTTCTTTCAGTCATAACACGAGTATTTGCTTTTAGCTTTAAACACTATGATGTTCTGCTTCTTCACATGTGCATTATTGAATTGGATCATTTAGTTCATTTGCTCAGGTATTCTTTGAGTGACCAAGTGAAACACTAAAAATTACTTTTTAATTTTCATCTTGTATCTGGTTTAATTTATATTTCTTGGCTTCATTATTATTATTTTTAGCTTTTTTTTTACCTACATAGAGCAAAATACAATGATCTCTTTATTACTTTCCATGAAAATGATCCTTATTCACATTTTCCTTATAAATATGAATATGTTATGCTAGAAACTAGTCAATTACCCATTGTTTTCCTCATATGTCTTTTTAATCTCTACTTTATCTTTCTCTACCTCTCTCTCTAGATATCATGTCTCATTTAATCTAACAATATCGTCCCTTTATATAAATTATATATAATTTTATCTTAATACTATTCCAGAGATGAAATATGTTCACTAATGAAAGGTGAGAGACAACCTGAGAAAATATATCCTGCCATGTTTTTGGACTAGTTAGTATAGAAAAATATTGCATGGTAGTTTGGCATCTTGTCCCTTTGAATTCTTTTGAAATTCAGCTGTCTCAGCAGAGTGCAGTTCAATACTATTTCACAAAATCCCAGTATGTTTTATCTAAGACATGCTTTGTAAGAAGACACAGTAAAGTCTTTATTGAATTTTGTACTGGCTGAAGAGATACCTGGGAAGTCTATGGCTTGTTTTCCTTCTCTCCAATTCTTATAAATGAGTTGAAGCCATGTGTAAATTCAAATAAATAAATGTGTTAATAAAAGGCATTATAAGAAATTAGTTTGTTTTACACTAAATAAGGAAGATCAGGTTGCTGATCAAAAATAAAATTAAAAAAGCCATACTTGATACAATCACAAGGCAGACATCAAAAGGTATAACAAGAAGGCTAGTAAAAATAAGGTTTATTATAAACTGGGTTAGAAGATAGGGTAGAATAAAGAAGTAAAGCCCAAACTCCATCGCAGGAACATACAGAGAATTTTATTCTGATTTAGCAGTCCCTGAAACGCTGTCTTGCAAGTATTATGTTGTACATGAAACTACTCACTTTTATCTTTAAACACCTATTTTTCTGCATATACCAAATCTAGTTCCCTTGGTAGTTCTCATCCATAAAATAATCAGTTCTGATACCTGCACCATAACTTAAAGAAATTTCCAGAGAAGTAGCAGTTAAGTCATTATCGTAAGATATGATTTTAAAGGATGAAAGGAGAATAAAGAAAAACACATGATTACTTTGGAAATGGAGAGAAAGAAGGATTAGGAATGGGGAGACCACAAAGTCTAATCTATAACTGTAACTTCTGATAAAGCTTTGGGACAATTTTTTTTATCTCTCCAGTATCAAAGTTAGTTATTTTTAAAAATGAGTACTAAGCTTTCTGCTCTACTTATTAACTGGGTTTTTGTGGATTGCTTTCAAAGAAAATACATTAAAAAGCTTTACATTTCTAAACAATTTCTCTTTTTTTGTGTGTGCATATAACAGCAAGTATAGATTACTTGGGAAAGATAAGATGATGGTTACTTGGGAATTCAGTGAGATATGGTAGAGAATGATTTCATAAGTAAGCTAAATAGTGTTATATAAACAATCATAGTAGAAACAATGAAATATCAGCTCTTTTTGGACACTTTAATAATGAGTTTATTTTAAATGGTTTTAGACCAATAGAAATAAAAGAAATAAGGGAAACAAGTAAGTACATAGGATTAAATATATAAAATAGCTTCACTTAGGTGAAGAGCAGGATATGTGATCTGAATTGATGAAAAGGAGGGTTTTTAGGATGCCAAAGTTAATAGGCGGTAAAAAGGGGGCAAAAATATAGACTTTTGAAGGCTATGATTAAATGTTTGTAACTGTCCAGTACTCATTATTTTTAAAATGTTGTAGCTTGTGATCTAAAGGTTCAGAAACACAAAGTTATAATGACTAACACACTTTGTGCTATCAATTTTCTCTTTTCTTAAACAAGAAAAGGTGACCTATGGGGGCACCTGAGTGACTCAGTTGGTTAAGCATCCGACTTCAGCTCAGCTTCATGATGTCACGGTTCATGAATTCAAGCCCCACATCAGGCTCTGTGATGATAGTTTGGAGCCTGGAGTCTGCTTCCAGTTCTGTGTCTCTCCCTTTCTCTCTGCTCCTCCCCTGCTTGCATTCTGTCTCTCTCAAAAATAAATAAAAAATTAAAAAAAGAATAGGTGACCTATGATATTTTTCTCTATGCCTTCCCTGTATGAATTGTAGCAGATAATCTGTACAGAAGTAAGGCCACTACTCATCACTAAATGCTAATGAGGCAAATATTTGAGAGCTAGGAATGGCCCCAATTTTGCAGCATGACTACAAAAGGAATTGCCAGTTCAGTTATTGACATCTTTGTCTACTGCTATGGGACTTTAAAGGATCTCATGTGTCAGGATAATCTTAAGGAAGGCTTTTGGTAACAGATGGATTATTGACTTGAAAGCAATAAAATTCCAATGAAAAAACGGTTTTCTATCACTGGAGGTTTAGAGAGATATGGCTTCCCTGTTGCCTGTTTTAGCATGCTCTAAATTTAAATGTTTATATTTTAATTATATCCATTTATGAAAAATGTAGAATATATTGGATGACCTAGGTGTAGTGTAGACTGTAAAATTATCTATAATGTTATAAAAACTGTATAATGTTCTATGTAGATATTTACTCTTATAATTAGGTTATAGCTATTGACTACCCATATTAATAGAAAATGTGTGCATTTAATATTTATTATAGCTATTTTATCCTGTTAGCTTCTAATTTTTATTAATCTAATGATGTATTTAAGGCACGACACCAATCCATTTTCTGAGATTCAAGTGCAACGTTTAAGTGTAATCTTTAATGTATTGATACATTCACTTCAACACAAAATTAGGAAATCTGAACTTTCAGTTAAGTATTAAACATTTTTTTTAGCTTCCTGGTAGACTTTTGGATGGTTGATTGATATCCTCCATTAAAGTTAATAATTTGCTTATTCTAAATATATATATTAGTGACCCTTAAACCAGATACCTTTAGTTATTATACTACTACCTTTCAAATGTCTCTTTAAGCCATTTGCTTATTTGCATAACTTCGGATACTGTTATGACTCAAGAGAGCCAGAGTTCATATTATTTATTAAAATAGTAAATTAAAAACCTGCACACAAACAGAAGTTTTCTTCTCCTACAATCACTGTCAGTAATCCTATCCTATAAATCAAATTCTCTCAATAGCCACCAGATCCTACCCAGAATAGTTTGTTATAATCTGTGCTTTCCAAAGTAGAATGTAGAAAACTTAGAGAGGTGTCATTATTGAATCATGGTGATAATGAAAATCTTACAGAGCAAGTTTTACACTGTGAAAAAGTTAAAGTAAGAAAGGCTGTGGATAATTTTATTAGGCCTCATCTTCGCAAGGTATATGATCACTAGTTTTGACTATATTTACAATATTTTATAATTGCAAAAACATTCTAGGACAAACTATATCACTACTGCATGAATAAATAGAAGACAGTGACTCTAAACTAAAAACGGTAATTTTAAGGAAAAAATGATCATTTAAAAAATGTTTGCAAGTTGTGGGGGAATATTTATGTTTTCAGAGGAATCAAGAATAGTATGTTTCTGTTTAGAGAAACGGTTGACACTTTTAAGATAAAAAATTTGAAGGACCCTTCTACTTTCTAATTGGAATCCCAACAGAGAACAGCATCCTTAGCTGTTAATTTGATAAGTGTTAATGGAGCCAGTAAATAGAATGATCTAACAGTATCCTGTTTAGTATATAAAAATGGTAGTGATAATCTCTTGTTAATAATTTGGTATTTTTTACAGTGTATTGATGCATAAATTGATGACCTTAATAGTCAATAGCAAAAATCAAATCAGGGCTATAAACAGGATAACCTTCAGAGTTTATTATATAAGGCAAGATTTTTAGTGTTTTACATTTGTAGAATATCTAAGTTTCTACTTATTGAATATATTTTGAAAGGGTTTTAGTATACACAAGGTATATGGAAATTTAAAATATCAATGTATAATTCTTATCTTCAAGGTGCTTATTACACAGGCTGGGAGAAACGACAACAAAAATGTTAATGATAATGCAAAAAATAATAAAGCAATCATATCTTTTTAATATGACAAAAAATTAGATGAGAAAAGTCTACATATATAAGATTAATCGCTAAGTGAGCTGTGCAGATACTATTTGGTAGGGCAGTTCAGAGAGTTATATAAAATAATTTCAAGCAAAAACTGTAAGGTAAGGTCACAACCAAGTATAATTTGACTTAAGTAGAATTTAACCTCAATGGAAGCACTGGTGAAACAATGTAGATAAATGTATGGAGTTGGGACTGAGCAATGACAGCTGTCAGGATTTTGAGCCCATTTGACTAGTAAACATATGTACAAGTAGAAGACAGGGCATAAAAAATAATTTGAACCATGATAGGTTTAAATTCTGGCTCCACAGACTGAGCTTTGTTCTCTATATTCATATTCCATGGAGAGCATGGATTCTTAAAAGATACATGTGAGACTACCAATAGAAAAGAGAAATTA
This sequence comes from Proteles cristata cristata, assembly GCA_017311185.1. Lineage (NCBI taxonomy): Eukaryota > Metazoa > Chordata > Mammalia > Carnivora > Hyaenidae > Proteles > Proteles cristata. Next base: position 1,890,755 of record JAESUZ010003082.1, read on the forward strand.
GATGGCAGTGGGACTGACACACCATCTCCCTTGCTTCAACACATTTTGTACCATCTCAATAAGTTTTATGTAACAATTTGAAAGCTAAGGAAAACACAAAAATAATTTAAAAATCAATTATGTAGATAACAGAAAGTCAGGGACATTTTAAAAGGATGGATGTGTTACAAGAAATTTTGGGATGTACTTGGCAAAAAAAACCCACTCAAAATAGCTCAATAACAAATTTATTTATTAATATGATCAAGAGGGATAGGGATGGAGTTAGCTCAGGTAGTCTACTGGAATCTCATATGCAGATGATCTGGCTGCTATGAATCCTAAAGACTGAATCTTACTGAGTTTGCTTTTGACACTGCTGGACCAGTCCTATAGCTAGAAGATGGAGTGCTCAACTGAGACTTTGGCATCTAGGACTGCAATGAGGGGGCTGATGCATCATAATTCTCATCCCAGTTAGGACAACACAGAAAGGAGTTCATTATATGAAGAGGTTCAAAGCAAATGAATGTATCCAATACAGAGTAAAATTTATATGCGTATGCATGTGTATATATAATATAAATATATTATCACATTAAACAACCATATGATCCCAGGTGTGATTTTCTGAAGGTGATGCCTGGGGACAAGTGGACACAGGTTATTACAGCAGCTCAGGAAAGAGTATAGACCTGAAGCAGTTGTAACAGGCTTTGGCACAGAAAGACATGTGTGCCATAAGAAAAATAAGCATATTCTTTCCTGTTTTATCCACTTGTATCATGTAATGCATCCACCTCAACAATCTGAAAAATACCTCTTAGATTTTCTCTTAAGAGATTAAGATAGTCTATAGAGATTATCTTCTGATTTTCAGGACCCATTTATTCATTTGCGTTGAATGTGCAAACATTTCAACCAATTTTATTATCAGAATTTGTCTTTCTCTTTCATTTTTTTGCTATTTTCTTTTTCTTTTCTTTCGTTCTTCTCCTTTTTTTAATAAATGGAAAGCATGCATGTGTTTGTGGGCATGAGCAGGGCAGGGGCAAAGGGAGAGAGAGAAAAACTTAAGCAGTCTCAACAGTTGGAGCCCATAGGGGGCTCTATCCCATGATGGTGAGATTATGACCTGAGCTGAAATCAAGAGACAGATATTCAACCTACTGAGTCACCCAGACACTCTTGTTATCCATTACTAATTTGCTGTTTACCTCAAATCTTCCATTGTGGATCAATTCACATCCTTCAGTTCTTTTTTCTCTATCTCTCCCAAAGTACTACTTCCTAAAGATGCCTTCCTTGGTTGCACAATCTAAAATCTCACTATTCCTGGGGCTCCTGGGTGACTCAGTCGGTTGAGTACTGACTTCAGCTCAGGTCATGATCTTGTGACTCACTGAGTTCAAGCCCTGTGTTGGGTTCTGTGCTGACAGGTAGAGCCTAGATAGAGCCTGTTTTGGATTTTGTGTCTCCCTCTCTCTCTCTCTGCCTCTTCCCCACTTGTGCTCTCTCTCTCTCTCTTTCTCTCTCTCTCTCTCAAAACTAAGTAAATAAACTAGAAAATTTTTTAAAATTTAAAAATAAAATCTCACTATTCCTAATACTTCCTAACTCTCTTCCCTAATCTGTTTTTTGTTAGCACTAATTGCTATCTAACATAGTGCACAGCATTTTATATATAAATGTGAAATATATATATATTTCTAAGGTATATAATGCATTTCATATAAAAGTGAATATATATGATCTAAATATGATATATAAATATATGTTCTTAGGAATATAACATATTCCTAAGGTATATAATGTATACCTAAGGTATACATTTCCCTCTGGAATGTAAACTGAATGAGGGAAGAATTTTTAAATTCTGTTCACTATTATATTCTCAGTACTTAGAACATTCATCGTCACATAGTAGGCATTCAAAAACTATTTGATAAATAAATAACCTATAACTGATTATTTGATTTTACAGCATCTTTTGAAATTTCCATTGTTTTCATTTGAAAATAATTAATTTAATTAATTCTATACACTAAATTCTATACACTTTAAAACCTGTTGGATATACAGAAATAAACACACACACACACACACACACACACACAAAACTATGGTCCTTACAGTTTAACTATGGTCATGAATCTTACAGCTTATTGAGAATGCAGGCATTAAGTAAATTTTCAAACAAATATGTGACTGTAAAATATTATATGTTCTAGGAAAAAATACATAGGCTTTAATTAAAGAGAAAGGAAGGTTTCTGTAAGAAACTGACTTTTTAGTTAGGGCATAAAAGAAAGCTAAGAGTTAAGCAAGCAATGGAAGCAGGCAACGCCAGTTGTAAACTGAAGAATTAGTCTCAAGCAGGAAGAACTTTAGCCTATGGAGGAACTGAAAGTAAATATACCTAGAGCTTGCAGTGAGGGAAGGACTAGAGAATGATGAATTATGCTCGGAAATTGTTAAAGATACCAATACTCAAGTACAGTTGTCAGTGATTGTCAACCATAACAAACTCAATATTTCCTTTCCTTAACAGATGATTTGTAATGTCCTTTTATTTTCTTGAAGATTAATTCAATCATTATATAACCTACCTATCCTCATAATTTTTAAAATTAATTCAATATATCAGTAAAACATGTTTAAAATGTTTAAAAAACATTTTTCAGTGTTTATTTATTAGAGAGAGAGAGAGAGAGAGAGAGAATGAGCAGGGGAGGGTCAGAAAGAGAGGGAGACACAGAATCCGAGCAGGCTCCAGGCTCTGAGCTGTCAGCACAGAGCATGACACTGGGCTCGAACACACGAGCAGCAAAAACATGACCTGAGCTGAAGTTGGACGCTTAACCAACTGAGCCACCAAGGTGCCCCTCTATATCAGTAATATTCTTATTGAATTATAAAATTTAAAAAAAGGAGAGTAACACATAATAATATATATTTAAGTTTTGTATACATTTATAATCTGTGTAAGCTGAAGCCTAACCCTCTAGAAGGCATATTGAAATAATTAGTAGCTGGTATCTGTGTGTAGAGTAGCCACAAACTGTCAAATTTACAAGTCAGACAAACCCAGGTTATTTTTGTCATGGCTCAGGTATCACATGATGTTATTTCAGGGACAATGGAAAACAACATTTGGTAAATTTCCATACAAAGTAAAGTATACTTTTCCACAAATTGCACTGCAATTTCACTCCCAGAATTTTACTATAAATTACACCATGCAAAAATAATTTGTGTTTATTTATATTGTGCAGTTTAGAGTCCAGACTCAAATAGATATAGATATACTTTTCCACAAACATGAGTCTTCTTTGATTCATTCATAAGTCACACAGAAACAGGAGAAATTCTTAAATGTGGGGGACTGTCCCACAAATAACAAGTGGTCTGGGATCTATGCCTCATGCACAAAGTACTAACGGTGCAGAGTCCAATCATTTTCAGTATCAGTAAAACTCTTGAAATAATTTCCAAAATACCTTTAATGAAGTAGAGCTAGCTGGGAATAGAGGTACTGATTTATGGATTAATTTTATTTTAGGTAGAAATACTTAAATTCCAACTCATCATGAAATTGAACAATTCAAATGTGCATTCTGAAAACCTAATAGGATTGAGATAGTAGGAAAGTATGCTAGAAGGATAATCTTCAAAGACACTGACAGCTCTAATATTGCTAGAAAAAATGCCATAATGCTCTGCTTCTGAACACCACACTATTTATATCTCTAGCATATGTTCAGGATGCCTTTTAATTTCTATTCTTTGTTTCATTAGTTATAAAATATAGGAACACAACATTTGGAGCCAGATTTGTATCTTTGGAGTCTTAAATTATTAGAAAATCTCATAATTCAACACGGGATTAAAGCAAATAGCTTGGTTGGCTAAAATGCTCTGAGAACCACAAGTGAGACATTTCTGTCCTCTTCCCTTCCATTCACTGCACTCCTTATCTTTACTAAGTTAGAGACAAAGATTAAATAATGACCTCAGTGTGGACAGTGTTGGCGGGAAGTCTTTAAGGACTGATTCCAAAAGAACTCCTATCTCCTGGTTCTCTGATTATTACTTCAAATTGGTGAATGAGCTTTGTGATCTGCCTTCTACCTCTAAGAGCCAACCAAATAAAGCATAAGAACAAGAAAATAGCTTATATACTAAGTGAGTTCATTTATTTCTTGTCATAGGCATAAAGTTCTAAAGAAGTACTCGGTGTCTCTCTAATTTAGTAGGGGTACGATGTTTTGCATTAGAGAGGGTTTTTGTTTGTTTGTTTGTTTTTGTATTGGTGACAAATTCCAGGTAATTTTTACCCACCAGCTCACTACTCCATGTAAAATAAACATTGAGTGAGAAGTGACAGGATATAATAGTTACAAATATTAACTATATAAATATATAACAAGATAAAATGTCTTTTTTATTGAGAAGAAATTCACAATACAATTAACCATTTTGAAGTATATAATTCAGTGGCATTTAGTCCATTCACAATGTTGTGCAACCACCACCTATCTCTAATTTCAAAATTTTTCATAGCCCCATACTACTCTGTACACCTTAATTACTCACCATTTCCTTTTTCTTCCATTCGCAGGCAACCAATAATCTTTTTATCTCTATAGCCTTACTTATTCAGGATATATTTCATATAAAAGGAATCATGTAATCTTTTATGTCTGACTTCACTTAGCACAATGTGTTCAAAGTCATAGAAGTTTTATGGCATATATTATTTCTTATATATGTATATAAGAAATATATATATATATATATATATAAGAAATATATATATATGTCTGACTTCACTTAGCACAATGTGTTCAAAGTCATAGAAGTTTTGTGGCATATATTATTTCTTATATATGTATATAAGAAATATATATATATATATATATAGAAGTATATATATATATATATATATATATATATACATACATATGTACATCTTTCAATGAACATTTGTGTGTTTCCACCTTCTGGCTGTTATGAATAATACAACTCTTGTCCAAGTTTGTGTGGACATATGTTTTCATTTATCTAGTTGCAGAATGGCTGGGTCTCATGGTAGTTCCATGTTTAACTTTTTGAGAAACTGCTCAACTGTTTTCCACAGTGGCTATATCAGTTAACATTCTTACTAGTAATGTAGGAGAATTCCTTTTTCTCTATATCATCGTTAACACTTGTTACTTTCTGGCTTTTTTTATTATAGCCACTCTAAAGAGGATGCAGTTGTATCTTATATGGTTTTGATTTGCATTTCCTTAATGTTCAATAAAGTTGAATATCTTTTAATATGCTTATTAGCCATTTATAGATCATCTTTGGAGATATATCTATTCAACTCTATTACCCATTTTTTAATAAGGTTGTTTATTTTTGTTGTTGTAAGAGTTCCTTATATACTCTAGGTATTAAAATTATCATATATTATTTGCAAAGACTTTTTCCATTTGTAAGTTGAATATTCATTCAACTTGATAATGTCTTTAGATGCAGTAAAGATTTAAATATTTGTGAAATCCAGTTTATCTGTTTTTATTTTGGGGTTTGTACTTCTGGTGTCAAATATAAGAATCCATTGCAAGTCTGAGGTTATAAAGATTTACCCTTATGTTTCCTTCTAATAGTATAGTTTTAGCTCTTCTACTTAAGTTGTTGATTCATATCCAGTTATTTTTATTATGGAGTGAGGTACAGATCCAAACTCATTTCTCCAGAATATGGTTTTCCAGTTGTCCCAGCAACACTACTTGAAGAGACTATTCTTTTCCATTCAGTGGTCTTGACATCCTTGGTGAAAATCAATTAGCGATAGGTGTTTTAATTAATTCTATACTTTCAAATCTATTCCATTGGCTTATATATCACACTGTTTGGATACTACAGACTTATAGTAAGTTTTAAAATTTAATATGAGTCCTCCAATTCCCTTCTTCATTTGCCATATTGTTTTAGCTACTAAGGGCCTCTTGCAATTCCGATATGAATTTGAGGATTGTTTTTTCTGTATCTGGGGGAAAAAAAAGGACATTGAAATTTTGATAGAAATTACATTGAACCTGTAGAATGGTTTGGGATTTTTGTCATCTTAAAATTAGGCCTTCCAATCCATGAACATGGGGTATATTTCCATTTAACTACATCTTCTTTAATTTCATCCAGCAATATTTTAGTTTTCTGATATTTGATTAATTTATTTATAGATATTTTATCCTTTCTAATGCTATTATAAATGAAACTAGCATAACTCTTAATTTACTTTAATTCTTCATTGCTGTGGTGTAGGAAGACAACTAATTTTTGCATGTTCTTATACTCTATAACTTTGCTGAATTTGTTTATTAGTGCTAGTATTTTGTGATTTTCTCTGGAATTTCCTTACATAAAACCTTTTTAGCTGAAAATAGACATAGTAGTCTTTCTTCCCTTACAAATTGAATGCCTTTTATTTCTTTTTATTGTCTAATTGTTCTGGACAGAACTTCCAGTATAGCATTGAATATCAGTGATAAAAGTGGAAATCCTTTTCTTGTTCTTGATCTCAGAGTAAAACCTTTTAATCTTTCAACAAGTATAATGTTGGCTGTAGATTTTTCAGAATGCCCTTTACCATGTTAAAGCAGTTCTCTTCCATTCCTAGTTTGCTGAATGTTTTAATCATAAAGACTGTTAAATTTTGTCAGCTGCTTATCTGCATCTATTAAGATGATTATGTTCTTTTCCCTTTTGTATTAATGTGTATTACATTGATTGCTTTTCTTATGTTGAACCATCCTTGCATTCCTGGGATAAAAACCACTTGGTCATGAGAGTGTGGAGTCGCATACAGTTTGCAAATATTTTCTTGAGGATTTTTATGTCTATATTGTTAAGAGGTATTGGTCTGTAGTTTCCTTGTGGTATCTTTTTCTGGCTTTGCTTTCTGGTGGCCTCCTAAAAGAGGTATTATTTTTTCTCTTCTATTCTTTGGGAGGAGTTTGAATACAAATGATGCTAATTTTTCTTTAAAGGTTGTAAAATTCACCAGTGAAGACATCCAGTCCAGGGCTTTTCTTTGCTGAAAGGTTTTTGATTACCAATTTAGTCTCTTGTTACAGATCTCTGACATTCACTTTCAAACTATTTGGGGTTTGGGCTGTAATGTGAATCCCTTGGAAGAAGCCTAGAGTTGGGTTACTTTTTTTAAAATCCATTTTGTCAATCTTTCTTTAATTGGAGAGTTAATTCATTTACATTTAAATTGTTAACTGATAATGTGAAATTACTTCTGACATTTTGCTCTTTGTTTTCTTTATGTCTTATATTTTTTACATTTCTGAATTCCTCCAATCCTTTCTTCTTTTGTGTTTTATTCTTTCTAGTATAATATTTTGATTTTCTTCTCTGTAGGCAGTTTTTAGTTATATTTTTAGTGGTTACCATGAAGATTAAGTTAATATGCCAAATTTATTCTATTCTAATTTGAATCAATTTTAACTTAGCTTCAATAGACTGCATTAACTCCATTCCTACCCCGATTCTTTTATGTTCATTATTAGAAATTGTATCTTTATGTATTATGTCTTAGTCTTTTAAGGAAACATAAAAAATATCATATTATTAACAGAATATTATTATGTTTCTTGAATTTGGAAGTTCCAAATTAGGATGACAAAATGGTTGGAGTCTGGTAAAGGCCCTTCTGACTCAGACTGCTGAATTCTTACTGTATCTTCACATGGAGGAAGAAACTAGGGAGCTCTGTGGTATCTCTTTTATAAGAACACTAATCCCAATCCTAAGGCCTCTACCCTCAGTATTTAAGCACCTTCTAAGAGCCCAACTTTTTAATGTACCTGTATGGTTACCTTTACTAGAGATCTTTATTTTTTTGGATACCTTTAAGTTACCATCTAGTGTCTTGAAGGACTTTATCACTTATTGTAGGGCTGATTACTATAGATGAATCCCCTTAGCTTTTCTTCATCTGGTGATGCTTTAACTTCTTCATTTCTAAAGGACAGTTTGTCCAGATAGACAATTCATCTTGGTTGACAGGTGTTTGTTTCAGCATTTTAAATATATTATCCTGCTGCCTTCTAGTCAACCTGGTTTCCAATGAGAAATCAACTGTGATTTTATTGAGCATTTCTTATTCATTATAATTTGCTTTTCTTTTAGGATTTTCAAGATTTTCTCTTTGTCTATTGCTTTCTACATTTTGATTATAAGGCATCTCAGTTTGGATCTCTTTGAGTTTAACTTGCTTTAATTTGTTGAATTTCTTAAATGTGTATGTTTATTTATTTCATTAAATTTGGAAAGTTTCTGGCCATTATTTCTTCAAGTAATATTTCTGGTTGTTTCTCATTCTATTTTCCTTCAGGATATCCAGTAATGCACATGTTGGCATACATGATGGTGTACTATAGGTTCTTAGAATTTGTTCATATGTTAAAAGTTATTTTTTTTTCCTGCTCCCTAGAATGGGTAATATCAATTGCCTTATCTTCAATTAAACTGATTCTTCTGTTTGTTCACATCTACTGCTGACCCGTTCTAGTAAATTTTCTATTAGGTTATTTTACTTTTCAATTCCAGAATTTCTATCACATTTTTTTCTAAATTCTATGTATTGATATTCATTACTTGTATATGCATCATTCTCCTGATTGCCTTTAGTTCTTTGTACTTATTTACCTTCAAACCTTTTAAAATGTTTAAGATAGTCAATTAAAATTTTTTTCTAGTGGGGTGCTTGGGTGGCTCAGTGGGTTAAGTGTCTGACACTTGATTTTGGCTCAGGTCATGATCTCACTGTTTTGTGAGTTCGAGCCCTGCATTAGGCTCTCTTCCCTTCCCCTGCCCACACTCTGTCTCTCTCAAAATAAATAAATTTTTTAAAAAATTCTTAAAAAATATTTTCTAGTAAAATCCAAAATTTACTTTTTTTGCCCCCCAAGAATGGCTTCTATTTCCTCCTTTTGGTCCTTTTCTTTCTTTTTTCTTGTCTTTCTTTTTTTCATGAATGAGTTATATTGTCCTGTTCATATGCAAGTTTTACAGATTTTGTTGTTGTTGATAACTGGATATTTTGATATTGCTATGTGATAACTCTATAAAGCAAATTTCTCCACACCAATGGATTTTTGTTTCTTGTTGAGAGTTGTAGTCATCCATTTGTTTAGCAACTTTTCCAAACTATGTTTACAAAGACTATATCCTTGTCACTTGTGGTTACTGAAATCTCTGCTTCATTCATTACCTTTAGAGTCAGCTAGTGATAGCTTGAATACAACAAGAAAATGGGGGAAAAATTCTGTTTCTTTAAAGTCCCTTCACAGATGTCCCTCAGGAAATCACTTTTGTCTATTGGTATTGAAACAGTGGCCAGCATTTGTGCTGGTCTCTGTGACCTGCCAGGGAAACCAAAACATATAAACTTGAATTTTGCAGGATAAGATCTTTATTTTTCATTTTGGTACCAGTATGCTATACCAGGAATACAGGCTTCCTACTCTACAGCTGCCTGCTACAAGGACAGGTCATGGCGGATGGTAGCTGCTACATGAAATATCAAAAACTATTGAGCCTCTTCCTCAAGCACTCCCCTGGAAGCTATCAGTATTTGACTAGACTCCAAGAGTTATGAAATAGTTGATTCTAATAGTTCTTTTTAATTCAACTTAGTTTTGGCAGAGGAACCAATGTTTTGAACTTCCTACTCTGCAATCTTCCTTGACAACACTGAACACTCCTTTGAATCCATGATTAAGTTTTTTTTCTTGAACCAAAGTTGGCTTTCAAAAACTCTTGCTTAACTTAAACGTATACATTCTTTTCTCTACCATAAGAATCTATAGTGCTGAGAATTAAGTGGTAATATCCAATCTAAAGTCACTCTATCATTATAGATAGAAATATCCACATTTGTAATTATGTGCATGTTTAAGTTAATTCTAAGTATACATGCTTTCACAGCCAGATTGGATCTTCTCTCAGTCACTTCTCTACTCAATGTTATTTCTTTGGAGTAAAAGATAATTCTACCACATAACTACACTACACATTGGTAAAACAAAAGCAAAGTATTTCCATGAGTTTCTTTTATTTTAGTAGGATAACTCTTGTCGACATTCTGCATTTAAAACATCCTTACATAGGGGATAAAACCATGGGGGATAAAACACTAAGAAGCCATCCTAACTACTATATGAAGGATTTAAGTTCAAGAGGAAGATTGGTTCCTTGATAGAAAGAGTTATGAAATATGAGATAACATTTTATGATGGCTTAATTGATCGTCTCTGGAGAAAGGTCATGATTAAATAACTTTGGAATCCACACATAGAATTTATAAAAATGTTTTTTTTTATGAGAATTCTTCTAGTTTTAAAACTCTAATACATATGCAATCAGTTTTAGAAATCTAAGCTCTGTGGATTACTTTTCCAGAGACCAGATGCAAAAGGCATCTGTGCCCAGCTGTTCTATGAGACATGACTGCTTGTAAGGTGAACCAAAATCCATAAATGAAAATAGGGATATTCTGAAAGTAAATACTTAATGGTAGAAAACCATCAAGATTTTGCTTATGTTCCTAAGATAAGTTTTATCTTTCATGTAAAAAAATTTGCACATATTAAAAGAAAAAAAGAACACAAGAGAAAATGTTGGTAAATTTGCTCCTCCAATTTTATATCTAAAACACACATCAAGATAAAGAAATTAGTTACAATTTAGGTAAAAACAAGTCTTGAGTCACCTGAAACCTAGGATACTAGACACATTTTGTTGTTACCCAGTCTTTAAAAATTTATTTTCTTTAAAAAAATTCTTTTACTGTTTACTTATTTTAAGAGAGGGCGAGAGAGAGAGAGAGAGAGAGAAGGAGAGAGACAGAACATAAATGGGGAGGGACAGAAGGGAGGGAGTCACAGAATCTGAAGCAAGCTGCAGGCTCTGAGCTGTCAGCAAAGAGCCTGATGCAAGGCTTGAAACCACAAACTGCAAGATCAGGACCTGAGCCAAAGCTGGAAACTTAAACAAATGAGGCATCCCCAAAATTTTATTTTCTAATTGGAGTAAAATCAATATTTTTTTGTTTTGGAAAATGCAAATATTATCTGAAAATGGTAAATAACACTATAATTCAATCATCTGATCATAATTTATGCTTAGGTGTTTGTTTTCCTGGCCCTATTTTCTTCCAAAATTAAAATCATACCAATAATAGTATTTTATATCCTTTTTAAAGCCATACTTAGCATTCTTCTTTGTATGTAAATGTGTGTATGAATATACTTAAATTTAACAATTGTTATCTAATTGCTTGCCATCATATGAAGATATTATAATTTACTTAACTATTTCCCAATTTTAGATATACCAGGATTACTTTTGAGAATTGAAATTAAACTGTCAAAGAAAATGGATATATATTTTTGTTAAGTAAATAGGAGTATATTCCTAATTTTATTTAATTATTTTTGTTTTTATTTAATTTCTAGTTAACATATAGTGTAATATTAGTTTCAGGTGTACATATATTCCTCATTTTAAGTAACTAATCAGGTACAAGTGTGTTTTCAAAAGTTTTTTCAGCATACATTAAGGGGTTTGTGAGTTTTTTTAAAATACATAAATTATTGTTCAGATGCATATATTAATACATCCCATAATAAACTTTATGATCACTTTTAATTTTATCATTTTATTCTGTATCTTTGTATTCTATTTCAGTTCTTTATGCTTATGTTTATAAGTATTCTTTCTTGTGGTCAATTTTTATAAGGTTTTAGATAAAGAGCAGCCATTTGGGTTAAATAAAATTACATCTCTTTTCCAAATTTGTATGTGTTTTAATATTTTATATAACATTGATTTTACTTGTGACCATTTTTAAATAAATTAGTCACCAGTTCTCTTAGTCTAAGATTTATCTTTTTGAAGGTAGAGGTAAAGGCAAGATTTAAAAACCTTTTATATATTTGTCTATTTGTTTATACATGGAAGTGTATTTTTATCTCTCTTATGGTTATTTCCATCTGTTAATTTTCTAAAAGTATTTTTGTTTTCACAAGATTTTTGCTGTTATTTTGTAGATATATTTATGGTTAAAATTATATTACACTAAAGTGATTTCCTTTGTTATATACATCGTTTGAATTCTACCAATTTATTAGATATGAACAGTATTGTTATATTATTTTGTAAAATTTTAAATTAATCAGTCTTTGTACTTGCTTTTATTTTAACCTTTTTATTTAATTATATCTCACATGTGTCTCTTGTAATACAACTGATGTTTAATTTTAAAAGTTATATATGAACATTTGTTTCTTTTCTTTTTTTTTTTTTTTTACAAATAGTTTATTGTCAAATTAGTTTCCACATAACACCCAGTGCTCATCCCCACAAGTGCCCTCCTCCATGCCCACCCCTCCTCCCCCCCACATCTACCAGTCCTCAGTTTTTGTCAGCATTCAAGAGTCTCTCATGGTTTGCCTCTCTCCCTTTCCCCACCATTTCCGCCCTTCTTCTCCCCCTTGGTCCTCTGTTAAGTTCCTCCTAGTCCTCCTATACGTGCACACATATGATATTTGTCCTTCTCTGCCTGACTTATTTCGCTCAGCATAACACCCTCAAGGTCCATCCATGTTGCTACACATGGCCAGATTTCATTGTTTCTCATTGCCATGTAGTATTCCATGGTATAGATAAACCACATCTTCTTGATCCATTCATCTGTTGATGGACACTTAGGCTCTTTCCATGTTTTAGCTATTGTGGAGAGTGCTGCTATGAACATTGGGGTACATGTGCTCCTATGCATCAGCATTTCTGTATCCCTTGGGTAAATTCCTAGCAGTGCTATTGCTGGGTCATAGGGGAGTTCTATTGTTAGTTTCCTGAGGAACCTCCACACTGTTTTCCAGAGGGGCTGTACCAGTTTACATTCCCACCAACAGTGTAGGAGGGTGCCCGTTTCTCCACATCCTCGCCAGCATCTAGAGTTCTCTGATTGGCTCATTTTAGCCACTCTGACTGGCGTGAGGTGGTATCTCAGTGTGATTTGTATTTCCCTGATGAGGAGGGATGCTGAGCATCGTTTCATGTGTCTGTTGGCCATCTGGATGTCCTCTTTGGAGAAGTGTCTGTTCATATCTTCTGCCCATTTCTTCACTGGGTTGTTTGTTTTTCAGGCGTGTAGTTTGGTGAGTTCCTTGTAGATTCTGGATATCAACCCTTTATCTGATATGTCATTTGCAACTATCTTTTCCCATTCGGTTGGTTGCCTATTAATTTTCTGGGTTGTTTCCTTGGCTGTGCAGAAGCTTTTAATCTTGATGAGGTCCCAACAGTTTATTTTTGCTCTTGATTTCCTTGCTTTTGGGGATGTGTCAAGTAAGAAGTTGCTGCGGTGGAGGTCAAGGAGGTTGTTTCCTGCTTTCTCCTCTAGGGTGTTGATAGTTTCCTGTCTCACGTTCAGGTCCTTTATCCATTTTGAGTTTATTTTTGGGCAGAACATTTGTTTCTTAAAGAAAAATTCAGTGGATATGTATTATCAAAATCTATCAGGGAGAAGAACTTCTGAAATGGTGGAATAATAATGTCCCAAAATATGTTCCCTTATAAAAACGAAAAAAGAACACTGGGAAAAATGTCTATCATAACTTTTTCCCAATGCTAAAAATTAATCAAAGACTTGCAAAAAAATTAAGGGATATTTATTCAAGAATAACATCTGTTTCTCTGTAATAATAAGCTTTTTACATTGTAACCTACCCTATTCTTATCACTTGGAAATCATGGAACTATAAAAGATAGTATTCTAATAGACTCTGGAGGTCACAGAATGGGTTTGAAGCTCCACAGATTTCTCATCCCCAGAGAATTGTCACAATTTAACCTCCCTGGAATTTCTCTGGAAAATCCCCATTCACAGGGCAAGTTATCAATTGCCCTCACTCAGAGATTACACAGTGAAAAACAAAATTCTAACCCAGATGTTTGTTAAATTAATCAGCAACAACTGTATAAAACAGCAGTTGACTGTGACAGTAATACCAGTTGGGGCAAATAAGAATCTGGTAAAAAACCTAAAAAATAAAATCCTGAAATAAGATTTCATTATGGTAGGGGAGGTTAGGATGTCTCTAGCATATATCTAGGATCTATCAGTTTACCTACAAGTTCAGAGTTGCCAAGGAAACACATAAGAAGGTATTCCTTTCTAATTTCCAGCTGTCTTGAGGATCCACAAAAGTGTGAAATGAAAATTTGTAAATAGAGTTGTAAACTAACTGTCAGAGCTTTGAATGCATGCTCCAACAGACATATAGAGCTCCTAAAATGAGGATAGAAGACTTACTGGATTAAGGAATTTTAGAAATATGGACCCACCCTTTAGCTGATATGTAACTATGCATAAATAACTATGCACAGAATTCAGTGGCTGCTATTGGCAAAGGATACAGACCTTACAGAATTAAGTTAGTTAGTGAGTTATTTGATAAACAGACAAACAAATAGCAGCCACAACAAGAAGAAACAAAAAACAACAAGAAAAATTTCTGGGTAATAGGGAAGGAATCTTATTTTCCAGAGTTGGCACATTATATTATTAAGAGGGTACAGTTTTCAACAACAACAAAGTGTAAGTCACAGAAAGAATCAGGAAACTATAAACACACACAGTATATGCATATGCCCGAAAAAAAGCAGCCTATGAAAGCAGTCCCTGAGCAACCAAAGATTTTGTACTTACTACCCAAATATCAATATTTAAATATGGTATTTTGATGTTTTCAAATAATTAAAGGAAACCATGTATAAAGAATTCAAGGTAAGTATTAGAATGATGCTTCATCAAATTCAAAATAAAAGCAATAAAGAAGTAGAACATATTAAAAGAAAAAAAGAGAACCAAATAGAAATTTTGCAGCTAAAATTTATGATAAATGAAATGGAAAATTCACTAGAATTTCTCAACAGTAGAATTGAGCAGGTAGAAGAAAGAATCTATGAAACTGAAGGTATATTAATTAAGATTTTTCAGTCTGATGGTTAAGAAGAATCCAATAGGAGGAATGCAAAGATTGAACAGAGCCTCAGAGACCTGTGGAATACCATTCAGCATATCAATGCATTTATAACAGGAGTGCCGTAACTAGAAGAAATAGAGGCAGATATAACTGAACAATGTAGAGAAACTTCCTCAAATGGATTAAAAACATTAACTTACATATCCAGGAAGGTCAATAAATTCTAAGTAGAATAAATTCAGGGACCACACCTAGAGAGGCAAGTTTCTTACAATGACATGACAGTAGGCTCAAAAAAGATGGAGTTGCTACTGGTAACAGTGGATTCAGCTATTGGTGCTAGCAGACAGTCAGGGAGAGTGAGGAGGATGCAATAGGAAGCAATATCTGAATATTATGGCAACTAATAATAGATGGTCATCCAAGGAAGAAACTGAATGATTTAACATGAAGTAAGGAATATATCTTCACAATTGCTTAGATCCAAGAAGATGGAGAAACATGCAATATTCAGAAATCTATGAGACAGGCAGGTGACATGGTAAGTGAATTCTCTTAATAGGAAGGGCCCTACCTATTAGTTCTATGGGATGTAGGATATCTTTAGGTAAGTATGTACGGAGGAGGAATAAAGAGGACAATACAGGGGGACTGGATCTCCACTTGATCTTAGCCAAAAGGCAGAGAAGTGATGAGGGGGATTGGATCTCAAGAAAAAGGGAACATTTAGAGTATAATCCCTGAAATAACCAAATTTGAAAAGCAAGCAAAAAGAATAATGATACTATGCTAAGACTCCAAATAAAAATTTTAAAATTGTAATCTTTGGCCCTGATAGCAAAGACAAGGTCTTAAATATTCAGTGGGTGTGAGTCTGTTTGTCAGGGTCAAGTGTTCTCAAATTGGGAATCTGGAGTCTGGAATCCAAGAAATGAGACATGGAAAAAGAAGGAATGAAGCTGTATCACCATACAGAAGGAAAAAAAAACCCTCAAAATGAATTAAAGACCTAAAGATGAGTCCTGAAACCATAAAAATCCTTGAAGAAAACACAGGCAATAATCTTACCTCCACTGTTGCAACATTCACCTAGATCTGTCTCCTGAGGAAGGGGAAACAAAAGCAAAAATAAACTATTAGGACTACATCAAAATAAAAAGTTTCTACACAGTGAAGGAAACAATCAACAAAGTTAAAAGGCAACCTACAGAATGGGAAATATATATTTGCAAATGACAAATCTGATAGTGATTAGCATCTAAAATATATAAAAATCTAGTACAACTCTACCCAAAAAACAAATAGTCCATTTTACAAATGGATAGAAGATATAAAGAGACATTTCTTCAAAGAAGACATCCAGATGGCCAACAGATACATAAAAAGATGTTTAATATCACTGATCATCAGGGAAATGCAAATCAAAACTAAATTGAAATACCACCTCACACAGGTCAGAATGTCTAAAATGAAAACCACACGAAACAAAAGGTGATCACAGAAATGTGGAGAAAAAGAAACCCTCTTGCACTATTGGTGGGAATGGATATTGGTGCACCCGTTGTAGAAAACAGTATGGAAGTTCTTCAAAAAGTTAAAAATAAAATGACCCTATGATCCAGGAGTTGCACTATTGGGTATTTACCAAAAAGTTACACAAACACTAATTCAAAGGGATAGATGCACTCATATGTTTACTGCGGCATTATTTATAATAGCCGAACTTTGGAAGCAGACCAAGTGTCAACTGATAGATGAATGGGTAAAGATGATGTGATATACATGTAATGGAATATTATTCAGCCATAAAAGAAATGAAATCTTGCCATTTGCAATAACATGGATGGAGCCAGAAAGCATAATGTTAATTAAAATAAGTCACTTAGAGAAAGATAAATACCATATAATCTCATTCATATGTGAAATTTAAGAAACAAAACAAACAAGCAAAGGACAAGAGAGAGAGAGAGAGAAGGAGGGAGAGAGAGAGAAATCAGAAAGAGACTTACTATAGAGAACAAACTGATGGTTACAGGAGGGGAGGTAGGTGGAAAGGTGGGGGAAATAGGGGATGGGGATTAAAGAGTACACTTATTATGATGAAACAAAAAATAAAATGATAAAAAAAAACTAAAGAATTCTCTTTCTTGGTTCATTTAATTTGTCAATATTTATTATTTATTATTCATATCTTATTTTCTGGCAAATTTGAAAAAAGGAAAAAGTAGAGTGAAGGCTAATTAACTCTAATCCTGATAACTGAGAATTTGGAAAAAAATATATAATTTTTTTCTGGTAAAAATCTTAAGTAGAGTTAAACTAAGTAGTATCTAAATAAAAATATCTAAATCTAATCAAATCTTTTGGGGGTTGATTAAGTCATTTAGAAAAGTCGTTTTCTGGCATTCAGTTTTCCTATCTGTGAAAGGAGGAACCTGGACCAGCTTTAATAATTTTCAACTTGAGAGGTGTGTTCGAGAGGAGCATCTGGACATAAGGAGGTCATATTTTTGTTTTGTTGTTTGTTGTAGTTTTCTTTATGACTTGTGAGATATTTTTGGCATTTAATAAGAACAGCAGGACTGCTAAACATTTGTTATGTTAAAGGTGGCTCTGCCCAACAAATAATTTCATATTTTCTGTTGATTACTTTGGCTTTATAATGACTTAGTTTCCTAGCCCATAAAAAAAGGAATATAATAATGACCTAACAAAATGCCAAGAACTCTGTATTTAAAAACATTGAACTGAGTGTCCTTGAAGTCCTTTTCAATTTCATTGTTCATGGATCTGTGAATACAATACTTTATAGTTATTTAATCTTTAAAACAATAGTTGTTCCAGTTTTAATCCATATTCCCAATACCCTCTGTTCAGTAAAGCTTATATCAGAGTAAATTATCTATGATTTAGAGTTTTTCTGTATCTTTTCCAATGTTTTGCAATCAGTTGACTGATATTTAAGAAATTTTTGAGTTACTAAATGAAAACTGACTAATGATTTAATTTTTAGGATATATTTCTCCTAGAATGAAATTTAAACTTCATTTAAAATGTACTTCATTTAAAAAATTCAGACTTTCCCTCAATTCTATGACTTTTTTCAAAATTAGTTATATTATAGTGTTTTGTAAAAACTTTGTTAGCTTAAATTTGCCTTTGATTTTGCTAGTTTGCTATTTTTTCTTTTCATGTTTGTCATTTCTGAGATCAATAAAAATAGTACTTTAAAATATCAAGCTTTGTGTTAGTAAACACTAAATTTAAAGCTGGAAGTGATTTAGGGCTTGAATATATATCTCAGTAGCTTATAATTTCATCAAAAAATCCCTAGAGCTAAAATTTTATTCTTTTCTTCTCAGCCTAAAGGTGAATATTTTGAAAGTTTGGCTAAAATCAATTTAGAAGGTTTTTTTTTTTTCTTGTACTTTCATGAGAATGGAAAAAAAAGTTAATTTTCTCACTCTGACAAAAATCCCTCTAGCATCTGTTTGCACTCACATTACTCAAGAGAAGTTAGTTATAAACCTAGAACTTGATAGGACTGAAGCTCTTAGTGTGGAAGAAAAAAAATCAAAACAAATTGTAAAAATTTTTCAAGTTTTTTGGAAGTTATAATGTTTTATACTTATAAATTTGTGAAATATATTATAGATTTTTGTTCAATTTCTCTAGTGAATAGTGCTGCAGATTAGTGGACTGAATATGGAATTAAAGTTAGAAATTCTCAAATCTAATTTTGATCTCTGCTGTCAACTTCTTTTCGCTTTACTTTCTCCATCTCTATTACTTAAAAAAGGGGGAGAAAATAATAGTTAGTTTGGTACCCTGCACTGTTGTGATAAAATGCGAGTAGCTATTTTTTTTTAAATGTTTTATTTATTTCTAGGAGAGAGAGAGACAGCGTGAGCAGGGGAGGGTCAGAGAGAGAGGGAGATACAGACTCTGAAACAGGCTCCAGGCTCTGAGCTGGCAGTCAGCACAGAGCCCGACGCAGGGCTCGAACCCACGAACCACGAGATCATGACCTAAGCGAAAGTCGGACGCTTAACCGACTAAGCCACCCAGGCGCCCCAGCGAGTAGCTATTTTATCAATGATTTTCTGAGGAGTTATGAGCTTTACTGAGTCTCAATTAGAAGTTATATTTAAAACACATTAAGATAATCAACTAGAATCCATAGAAGGGGATTACTTTCAATTCAGATACCATTTACATGCAGTCTGCATGGTCTCCTGGGAATAAAACTTTCACTCTATTATTTCATAAAATTGATTACAGTGCTTTCTTTCTTTAAAAAATTTTTAGTGTTTATTTAATTTTGAGAGAGAGAGACAGAGAGGAAGTAAGGGAGGGGTAGGGAGAGAGGAAGACACAGATTCCAAAGCAGTCTCTGAACTGTTCTGAACTGTCAGCACAGAGCCTGATGCAAAGCTCGAACCCATAAGCTGGGGGATCATGACCTGAGCCAAGGTTGGCTGCTTAACCAACTAGGCCATGCAGGCATCCCAATTACAGTGTTTTCTGAGTCTGATCTAAATCAAATCTTCTTTGACATAATTTACTATTACTAGTAAGGACCAATATAGGGAAGGATTTTTGGCACTGACATTTTAAATCTTTCCTTGGTAGCAAAAACCAAAGTCAAAGCCCTTTCAATAATTCCTACCTAGTGATCTAATGCTAAAATTTAGACTTCTGAGTTTTCAAGTTTACTGTTAGTATATTTAATTTAGTAACTATAGTATCATAAACATAGAGTTGTAAATAAATTTTTCTCCACCATCTCATTTATGAAGTAGAATTATTTTAATTTGATAAACTTGAGAGTAGTTCTTCTGTTTTGGCTCCCAATACACATTAAGGTTTTAGATCAAATGAGAACACATTGACATCAGTGACATACCATCTCTACTCCTTCTGCGATAACAGCAAAATTCACCACATTGAGTTCTTAATATAGCCGCCTGAATTGCATCTAATCTACTTTGAACGCTATTCTCACTGACCCATATGTTTGGCAACCAAAACCAATTACAAGCCTTATTAAAGCTTGATACAATAGAAATGTTATTTTACTGGCACCTTATTTTGTGCCCATGCTACTTTAGATTTACATTTGTTCACTATGGGCCATATGATGCCCTATCATGGGGAAAAATGAAACCGAAAATCCAGTGAAATCTACTCGAGAAAAACAAGAGTGCAATTTGCCACACAGCATGCCCTCCGATCTGCACAAACAAGAACTTGTCATAACCATCTGTAGCTCTGTTTATACGAAGATACACACAGGCCAAAAACCAGAGGAAGTCTGTCTGCATTAATAAATGTGTGGAAAAGAGCTTGCAAGAAATACATCTTTAACAGATACAGGCAAGTCTGCTTTCAAGTGCAAGGGACCTTGGAATCAACAAAAGTTCACCGTCAGCCCAAGTTTGTTTGCAATTTTTATTTTTCAGGTATATGCCATGATATCAAATGTACTGGTAGCAGTAGAAGTAATTAAAATGATACATATTATTGGCATATACATCCAATTCTGATTATTTAGTTTGTTGGTGATTTAATAATGATAATATGTTAATGATAGCACAGCTTGAAATATACTGTGTGAAATAGGGTTGCTTCCCATACTCTATCATTATAATTCTCAAAACTATACATGTTATAGTAATTTCCCCATTTTACACAAGGAGGGACTAAGGTGCTTACCCAAGGTCACAATGTTGGCACACAGAGACAGAATTGTTGTTAGATTATAGGCAAACAAATATATCATATGTCCCTAAAGTCTGGCAATGAATTATAAGAGAATGAGGACTCCAGGTTAGGGAACTGTTAAAGGGGTAACTGCATACTGTTACTCAGATATTTATGGAGCAACAGGTAGTGGACATTTGTAGCTAACACAATGTTGATTATGCTAGGGGCATAACATGTGTCTCTTCATAGAAAATAATCTTAAGACATAGATGCCAAATGTAGTCCTGTTTGTACTGAATCACAAAGTTCATTGATATTTTACTTAATTTTAAAATGATTAAGATTCAAGATCTCCATCATGACCTGTAAGAACATAAATGATATATATGTATTCTCTTCCACATTGTCTACTCTTTCTACCCTTTGCTCACTCCTTCATGATCACATTATCTAGATCTATTCCTATCTTAGGCTGTTTGGAATGCTGTCACCACATTTTCATGGGTCTTTCAACTCCTTCCAGACTTTGCTCACTTTTCTCTGTGAGATTTTTCTCTGGTCATTGAATCTAAGTATGTAGTTTTCCTCCTTGTTACGTATTTCCATGGTTTATTTTACTTGTTAGCATTCATCCCGATCTAACAAAATGTATACTTACTTGTATATTCACTTTTTATTATCTGTATCTCTCACTAGAATGTAATCTCCATGAGGGTACTGAATTCTGTTTATGGTACTATTTCAGAAAGTTCCTGAGAAATGGATGCTCAATAAATTCTTGAATGAATGAGGAGAATGGATGAATGAATAAGTGCTGCTTTTAATCTCTCATTGTAATTATCTAGGATTCATTCATTCTATAAAATTATTTCTCAGTTTCTCCCTTATCCTAGCTATATTCAGTCTTTCTATATCATATTCTAAAGATGCCATATCCTAAAATGACCTCCCTCTGAAACTTGAAGCCCCAACATTTAGCACAACAAATGTTATCAAAAAATGATCAGGGCCCATTCCAAAGTACATTCCTTTTTGGTCAGTTTCTTTTTAACTTTTCTATGAACAAATTCCACATTTAGTCATTTTGGTAAAGCCACCAAAGCATACATGTTTCTTGTTAATATATAGAATTGCACTTTGATCAATTCATCACATAATTCACACGCTCTACAAATTTCTATATTTTTAAGCTTGTATTTGAGCATTTCCTATAAGTACTGGCTTTATTTCAAAGATTGGCTAAAATGGCGCAGGGGTATAGCTCAGTGGCAGAGCATTTGACTGCAAAGATTGGCTAAAAATCCTATACAGTTTGGTATAACTTTACAATAGCAAAACATAATCCATAAAAAATACTTTCTTAGTGTCTTTCTTTTGTGCATTTCAATCTTGGCTATTATAGATACTCAATGTTTATCTTAAGTGTTGCAAATGTTCGTGCTTGTAATAGGGATTTCTTTCAGTACTTTCATCAAAATTAAATCCACAGCTCTTTTATTACAAACAACATAATAGAGAGCAGGACATTTCGTTCATGCTTGATTAGTTAACAAATGCAGAGAAACCTCCCATGATACCCTCCTCCTACAACCCTGTTCAGCAATTTCCTTCTTTCTGTTTATATGAAAATGTTCTAAAAATAGCTCATGGAGAAGTTGAATTTTTATTAATTTCATAGAAAAAATGATTTATCTTACTACTGCTGGCTTAAATATAATAATGCATGAATTAGCAAATTCTCAGATTTTAAGAATGCCAAAATGGCTCCTAAAAGTGGAAAAGACATTTTAAAAAGGTTTGGCTGGCTGGCTCAGTTGGTTGAGTGACTGGTTGAGCATCCAACTTCAGTTCAGGTCATGGACTCAGGGCTTGTGAGTTTAAGCCCCAACCCACATCAGAATGTGTGCTGACAGCACAACGCCAGGAACCTGCTTTGGATTCTGTATCTCCCTCTTTTTCTGTCTCTCCTCTGCTCATGCTCTGTCCCTTTCTCTCTAAAATAAATAAGCATTACAAAAATTTATAAGTGAAAAAAAAAACACAACTCATATCAAGGATGATAGTCATTATAGACTCTTTTGGGACACCTGGCTGGCTCACTAGGTATAGCATCTGACTCCTGATATTGGGGTCATGAATTTGAGCCCCACATTTACTTAAAAATTATTAAAGACATAAAGAACTATTTAAAAGTTTTTGATATGGCTGGTTGGAAGAATATCAGATTTCTTTTGTTTTAGACCTCATCCCCTCTTTCCAAGTTGGAAACGCTCTAACAATAAATTAGTTAAAATGATCTTTTAAAAAGCAACTACAGACTAATAGCATTAATTAATGTTAGCTATGTAAACTGTTCATGATTTTCCTTAACCCTTAGCTTAAGGCACTAAAATCACAAATGGTTCTATATTGGGAGTTATTTGTCATGATCTGTACTACTTTCCTCGGACGTAGATCATTCTAATAATAACTTTTCTTCTGGAACTCTTTAGAAAGGCTTCCTTATGGATCCCCTCTTCCAGTATAGCTGCATCCATTTTTCTTTTCTTTTTTTTTCTTTTAAGTTTTCTTTTAATTACTAAAGTTAATTTACTTATTTTGAGAGACAGAGAGAGCAGGAGAGAGAGAAAATCCCAAGCAGGCTCTGCATTGTCACCACACAGCCTGTCATGGGGCTTGAATTCACAAACCATGAAATCATGACCTGACCCAAAATCAAGTGTTGGACACTTAACCAAAGGAGTCACCCAAGTATCCCTGAACCCATTTTTCTTATCCACTATTCTCACACACTCCAAAAAAGCTACAAATCGGCTTCTATTAATTTGATCACAGTTAGTTTTGTAGCCCTTAGGGCAGAAAAATTCACAATATCAGATGATTTTAGGATAAAGCAGACCTTGGTTTGAATGTCAGTTCTGTTAAATTGTATTGAGCAAATAATGTAATTCAAAGCTCTGATTTTCTCATCACTAAATGTTTGGAATAAGCAATAAATGAAGATAGTATATAATCATGTGGCATGTAGGAAGTAGTTAATAAAGGCTATCACATTACTTATTAAGCTATAAATTAGTTATGACCTTATTTACAAGTTTATACTCATTATCACTTTTGTAATGGTTAAGGTACAGATGATCATAAAATATTACTTATCAAAGAGTAGAACTATTACCTTTATAATTGAATATTGATGTTGTCTGAAGATAATATTCATTGCCATTAATGCTATGATTGGAGTAACCTCCAAACTAGTATGTATGTCTGAAGTCAGTTTGCCTCAGAAACAGACTCAGAGAGTGACATTTGTGTGCAGTTCAATTACTGGGGAGTTGTCTCTGGAACAGTACCTGTGATGGTGTGAGGGAAGCTATACTGGTAGAGGGAAAAGGGAAACTGTTATACTTTTGTAAGACAGTATCTATAGAAGCCTTGGCTGATCCTGTGAGGGACCCTGGAGCAGGGATGGGTCTTCAGAGCTGTTCTCTCTCAGTCAAGACAAGGGGGGAAGACTTTTATACCTCAATATAGATTCTCAGGGAGGGGGCATAGTCCTGGGTGAGACAGTTCCCTTTTGGACAAGCTAATTCCTAAAGAGGGACTCAGCTGTGGGCTGTCAGTAGCCAATATGCCTGGTAACTAGAAGGGTGAGTGTCGGAGGCCACGCCGGCTCCGACAGGTCCAGGGGTCCCTGAAGGATGAACAGTGTCAGCGAAAGAGAATGAGAGAGCCCCGAGATCCTTTCTGATCACCAGGCAGGCATCTCCGTCCTGTCAGTTTTGGTGTCTTTATTTATAGGTCAAATGTTAACATGGCATCAAGAAATGGAATTTTTACAACAGATAGCTCTTTGTGATAAGGTGTTTTTGGAAAATGTACAGAAACAGGTTTTACAGAAGTCTTCTTGCAGAACTGCTCCAATTATAGTGAGGTTGAGTAACTAAGAAAATAACAAGGTGTTCACATTTTAATAACACTGAGATTAAGTCATAGGTTTGTAGATACTCTTATCCATCTTCATCACAGCTGTCAGGGTAAGGGAAGGTGTTTGTAGAAAGTAGGCCTTAGAAGGGGCTGCTATACACCATCAGTTAGCAAAGGTGTATGTACTAACTTATCTTCTGCCCTTATCTGTTCCTTTTCTCTAAGTTAGACTCTTTGTCTCCGGGCAAGACTTGATTTTCCAGTTATATGCTTTATGGCACCAGAGAGCCAACCATACCTTAGAGTTTAGCTTATTTCCCATACATAGAATAGCCTCTTTGAGTGCATTTACCTTTGTGTCTACTTTTATGATTTCTTGAATAGCTAGGGCATGAGAGACATTTTTGGTTAGTTGATTTACATGTTGAGCTGTATGAACATCCTGGACTAATGCAACGGTGGAAACAGAATTGTACATGTAAAGGTCAATCTTTTATGACTAGGGGTCATTAGCCTGTTCATAGCTCAAGGGAAAGTATGGAGGGAAACAGGACCTGCTGGAGACACGATGTCTGTTCCCATAATCAAAAGAAGAAGTTCCCACAATAAGTTCCTTCACAAGGTGCAATCATCATACCAGGGCCAGAATAAGGGGACAAGTCACTCCTGATATCGATCAACAAGGTACCCTAGGGGTCAGTGCTCAGGCAGAAATAATTGAGTGGGGGTGGCTATCGGTCATCATCTGATTGGCAAGAGACCGTGCAAACTTGCTTTAACCTCACCAGGAGTTTTCTCGACTAGTGGGCTCAGAATGGCTCCCAACAGGTGAGTGCCTGGATTCTAAATGGGGGTTCTGGGTATTGTCCTAGAACATCCACTGCCAAGTTTATACATTTCATATATATATATATGTACGCACACACACACACACACACACACACACACACATATATATATACATATATATATAGTTGATACATTTCACATATACATGTATGCATATATATATACATATATATGTATATATATAGTAAACATTTTATTGGACCAAGTAAGAATGCTAAAGAACACACGCATGCTCACTCAATCATTATGTACTGTTTAGCTATTTTTCAAAATGATTTTATTTCTTTAAAGTAATCTCTATACCCAACATGGGGCTGGAACTCACAACCTTGAGGTCAAGAGTTGCATGCTCTACCAACTGAGCCAGCCAGGTCCCCTCTGTTTAGCATTTTAACATAAAAGTATGTAGACAACAATCAAGAAGAAAACATGCTTTTAAATTGAAAATTTACTATAAGTATATGTGTATAGATGATATAGATGTATCATATTTATCTATCATCTATTAACTATCTATCTCTCTCCTATCTATCATTCTTTCATTTTCCCTCAGACTTGTAATTGCGGAAAAAAACCCCATAATTTCAACATTAGTTTCCTTCCAATACTCCATAGTCAAGAGTAGGATAGTTTTCTCAAAAAGTCTCACTCTTGTCCTATGGCAATGATCAGATCTGGTTTCAACAAAGACAAAGAGCCTATACATATGGGTTTTGAAAAGAAATCTTAATAATTTCAGTTCATCCACATGAGGAAACTTTACAAAAAAATAGTACCTTGTTATTATACCAACAATTTTATGACATTTGCATTTTATATATAATAGTAAAGATCATTTACTTATTTACTTAAGTTCTTAATTTTTTCACTTGAAGGCATTTATGAATATTGATATTTTCCCATGAAATTAATATTTATATCTTTCATATCAACATTCTTGAATCTTTATCTATGACATTTAAAAAAACAAGTAAATGGATGAATTTCAGAATCCTGTTGTTGTTTGTAGGTCCATATTTATAGAATCAAAGGGGTCATTGCTTATCTTGTCCTGCACATTGCTGAGCTAATGTAAGTATGCATTTCCTTTGAAGTCAGTGGAGTCTCAGTTCTTAGATATTCTTTTTTATGGCACAGAGCGAAATAAGAAATTTACTATCAAGAATTTCTTTGTAGAATATCTTCTTAAGTCATATTTTCATAGTTTTTTTTTTAACCAGTAATTGATTTTGCCTAGCTAGGAAAGATGTAATCTAAGTATAAACAAATAAAGTCTTTCCATTTTATTAGAGAGAATTAGCATCCTATTTTTGATATGTGAAGAACCAGTCTACTTTCATCTCAGTCCGAAGTAGGTCTGGATTATTCCAGGCAATTTTCTCGGTCTTTTGTGTTATGCTATTAGTTTAAACAATAACTTGTAGTGCAAATATTGTTATTCACTTTACAAATACAAAAACAAAAAAAAAATTTGAGGATCTTGAGAAGTTGAGTTTCCTGTTTTAAGTCAATAGTTAGGCCAAACTATCTTAAGCAAATCTGACTTTGTCTGGGGTCTAAGAGTCATGTCTTCCCTTAACCAAATGTGATTATAGGATAGCAATGGGATAAAAAGGTGCAAATTGAGAAATGCATATTTATGAATTAATTTACTGGATATCCCTTTGTTCTTGATTCTTTCTTTTAATTTTTAATGTTTTTTAAAATTTATTTCTGAGAGAGAGAGCATGAACAGGAGAGGGTCAGAGAGACAGGGAGATACAGAATATGAAACAGGCTCCAGGCTCTGAGCTAGCTGTCAGAACAGAGCCTGACACGGGGCTCAAACCCACAAACTGTGAGATCATGACCTGAGCCGAAGTCAGATGCTTAACCGAATGAGCCACCCAGGTGCCCCCATTTGTTATTGATCTTGAGTGTTCTAGACTCCTAGAGTGTAAACCTGAGGAAAAAGAAAGTACTTATTCTTTCCAGAAACCAAGTAGAAGTTGTAATACTTCTTACATTTACTTTTACCTATTTCCATACATATAAATGAATACATACACACATACACACACACACAAACACACTCCACACACAATAAATGTATGACATATAGGGAGTCTGTTTGAAGGAGGCATATTTTATATTTTAAGATATAAATATATTTAACTATATTTAAAATATAAGAATAAGGCATAAGTATATCTTAATGAATACAAATACAGTAAATTTTTGGATTGTGAGTAACTAGTTTCTGCAAGACAAGCAAACATTTCTAATAAATTTTAACTTGATAAACAAGCAGTAGGAGTAGTACTTGCAATATGAGTAGTATGTGACACCAAATGTCACATGATCATAACTGAGCCAATGATTCTTCTCTCTCTCTTTCTCTCACTGCAGAGGAGGAGGATAAAAAGATAGACAAATCCCTCACTTCAAATAAAATTAGGAAGATGTGAAAAATGTGGGAAACAGTGCTAAATTTTGTAGAAAAGCACCATCCAAATAAGACTGGGGCAATGCAAGCAATGAATCTATTTAACAACAATGTAATGACACATTTCTGTGAAATTCTCAAAAGGAGGCAAAAGCAAGTGTCTTTGGATAGGTTTTTTGTTAAAGCTGCATGAAAAGAAAAAGATTCCATTGAGCCAATAGATAGCAGTGATTCTATTAGTGATAGTGAAAGTCATCCTACATAATAACCTTCCCCTCGCTTGTCCCCTTCACACCAGCCACGAAGGTTTTCAAAGGAAAGTGCAGGTTAATTTGCCTATTTGTTGTAGAATGAATCATCTAAGTTTCCATTATTTCTTATGGGGAAATTCACTTTGATATAAAAGTGCTTTGGATTACAAACATGTCTCCAGAAAGAATTATGCTCAAAAGCCAAGGTATCACATTTGGATTTTTAAAATTCTTGTTATTCTAATTATGATTTGTGTGAACTGGACAAATTGTCTAATCTTTTTAAATCTCAATTTTAGATCTTTGAAATGAAGATAATCATGATAGGATTACTGTAAGAAATATAAATAATATTTCTTAACCATCTTTTGTTTACTAATCAATAAATTCTAGCCATTGGTAATATTATATATTGAAGTATTTATAATTTGAAGAAATTTAAATAGACTTATTTCACCATGTCTCAATCTAGTTAGTAAAACTAAAATTCATTATAAAAAGTAAGTGATAAAAGTTTTGTAAAAAAGCACAATTCTCTCATTTGCACATGTTTTAATATAGAAATATAATCATTTCTACAGTTTTAATGAAGTTACGTATTTTGGAAACAAATTTGATGAACTATTTTTTCCAATTGCCAAATCACATTTATAAAATTGCAGAAAGTCTCTCAACTTGATTAGAGAAACACCAGAGAACTAACTAAATATAACATTAGATTCATCACATTAGTACATTGTAGGCTGCATGTAAATTAAAAACAAAATTCAACTTGCCATTCTGAAAAAAGTTCCTCCAAAAATCGTCAATAGAAGGCATATATTCCCTATATATTAATAGAATATTGCATATACTTATTTTTAGAGAAAATATTTTTTTCTAAAACCTAACAAAACACTAAATTATCAAAATTCACATAGAGACATTGGTAACAGTGTTATTCAGATATTAAATAGGAAACTTTGTGATAAATTCAATTCTGTTTTCAATTGATTTTTCTCTTTGCTTTCATACTTAATTCTCAACAATAGTCACAGAGTAGATGTTATGTTCTCAGAACCATGAAAACTATAAACAAATAGAGTAATAGAGTCGGGAAATAAAACATGCTATGATAACATCAGAATAATTCCTAAAGCCTAAGAATAATACCTGAAACTTGTATGGGATTAAACAGTTGAACTCAGTGTTAAAGTATAGAAATTTTGAAACAGACACAAATTGAAAGCAGAAAGAGAAGCAAACACAAAGACAGCATGGCAGGAAATATATGGCATATTTATGGAATGTCTACAATTTGTAATTGTTAGATAAGATGTAGAAATATATTTGTCATGAGCCAAATCCCCATGTTTCAGGCATCCTCACTAACATAGGCTTCTTCTAAGAACCCAGGAGATAACACACAGAATGTGTCATATATATATATTTTTTTAATGACAAAATTGATATATTTTGGATATAACCAGTTTGGACCACTGTCCCTCTCTATTCTAACTTCTCTGTGATACTTTCCCTCATGTCATGTTGCACTGAAGGGGCAACTGCTATTTCTTTATTTGATTAATGGAATCTGGAGTGAGTATACACTGCTTGACTTTGGACATATTTATGCATTTTGAACCACTTGTACATATTGCTAAGTTACTGCCAGTCATCTTGGTGTAGGAATGGTTTTCAAGGGCCCTTGCTGTTCAACACATAACCTCACCTTGAATTATAACATGAAGATATAACATTAGTTTATTTCATAGATTTTGTGATGCTTCTCTTATTTGTAATAATTTTTTTAAAGTTTTAATATTCTCTGTGCCTAACATATGCATTCCAAGTAAACATGCACCTTCATACCTACTTGGAATCTTATTTTTCTCAAAAAAAAAAACCTCCCTACTCACAACCCCTCAATTGTTTAAATCTCACTCACCATGAAATGTATCTACTGAGAGGATCATATGGTTCTTATCCTTTCTTTTACTAATGTAGTGTATCATACTGATTGATTAGAGAATATGAACTACACTTGCAGCCCAAGAATAAATCCCACTTAATCATGGTGAATGATTCTTTTAATGTATTGTTGGAGTTGATCTGCAAGTATTTTGAGAATTTTTGCTTCCATGTTTATCAGGAATATTGGCCTGCAGTTCTCTCTTTTAGTAGGATCTTTATTTTTGGAATCAGGGTAGTGCTGACCTCGTAGAAGGAGTATGGAAGCTTTCCTCTCATTTCTATTCTTTTGGAACAGTTTGAGAAGAATAGGTATTAACTCTTCTTTCATTGTTTGGTAGAACTCTCCTGTGAAGCCATCTGGAACTAGACTTTTGTTTGCTAGGAGATTTTTTTATTACTGATTTAATTTCTTTGCTGGTTATTGGTCTGTTCAAGTTTTCTATTTCTTTCTGTTTCAGTTTTAATAGTTTATATGTTTCTAGGAATCTGGAAGAATTTCTTCCAGATTGCCTAATTTGTTGGCATGTATTTTCATAATACTGTATTAGGATTGTTTGTATCTATGTGGTGTTGGTTGTTATTTCTCCTCATTTGTGATTTTATTTATTTGGGTACTTTCACTTTTCTTTTTGATAAGTTTGGCTAGCAGGTTATCAATTATATTAATTTTTTCAAAGAACCGGCTCCTGATTTCATTGATCTGTTCTCCTGTTAGTTTTTAGTTTCTACACTATTTATTTATGCTCTAATCTTTATTATTTCCTTTCTTCTGCTGGCTTTAGCCTTCATTTGTCATTTTTTTCTAACTCCTTAGGTATAAGGTTAAGTTGTGTATTTCTTGCTTCTACATGTACACCTGTATTGCTATATACTTCCCTCTTCTGACCACTTTTGCTGCAGCTCAAAGATTTTGGCTGCCATGTTTTCATTTGTTTCAATGTATTTTTAAATTTATTCTTTAATTTCCTGGCTGACACATTCATTCTTTAGTAGGGAGCTCTTTAACCTCCATGTTTTTGTGGTCTGTCCAAATTTTTTCTTGTGGTTGGCCTCAAGTTTTATAGTGTTGTGGTCAGAACTCTGTGGTCGGGGTATGATGTGAATCATTTTGTACTTGTTGAGGCCTGATTTGTGACCTAGTATGTGATCTATTCTGGAGAATGTCCCATGTGCACTTGAAAAGAGTGTATATACTGCTGCTTTAGGATGAAATGTTCTGAATGTATCTGCTAAGTCCATTTGTTCCAGTGTGCCATTCAAAGACTTTTTTTTTTTTTTTTTTTTTTTTTGGTGATTTTTCTGCTTACATGGTCTATTGATGTAAGTATGATATTAAAGTCTCCTACAATTTTTGTATTATTATCAATGAGTTCTTTTATGTTTGTTTTTAATTGTTTTTGTATATTTGAGTTCTTCCAAGTTAGGGGAATAAATATTTACAATTGTTAGTTCTTCTTGTTGGATAGTTTCCTTTATTATGATACAGCTCCCTTCTTCACATCTTGTTACAGTCTTTGGCTTAAAGTCTGGTTTGTCTGAGGTAAATATTGCTACTCTGGCTTTCTTTCAACATCCATTTGAATGACAGATGTTTCTCCATCCCCTCACCTTCAATCTGCAAGTGTCTTAAGGTCAAAATCAGTTTCTTGTAGGCAGCATATAGATGGGTCTTATTTTTTGTTTTTGTTTTTTTTAATCCATCTGGTACCCTATATCTTTTGATTGGAGCATTTGGTTCATTTACATTCAGAGTGATTATTGATAGATATGTATTTATGCTATTTTATTACTACTTTTGTCATTGTTTCTGGAGATTTTTTGTTTTCTAGTCTTTGTCACTTTTGGTCTCTCCTTCCCACTCGGAGTCCTCTTTAATATTTCTTGCAGGGCTGGTTTAGTGACCATGAACTCCTTTACTTTTTGTTTGTCTGGGAAATCTCTCTCTTTCTATTCTGAATGATAGCTTTGTTCAATAATAGAGTATTCTTGGCTGCAGACTTTCTCCATTCAGCATATTGAATATATCATGCCTCTGCCTTCAGGCTTGCCAAGTTTCTGTGAAGAGCTCTGGAGCTAACTTTATGGGTCTTCCCTTATAAGTTAGGGACTTTTTTTTTTTTGCCTTGCTGCTTTTAGGATTTTTTTATCACTACATTTTCCAATTAGCTACAATACATCATGGGGTTGGTCAACTTTTGTTGATTTTGATGGGAGTTCTTTGTGCTTCCTGGATTTAGGTGTCTGTTTCCTTCACCAGGTTAGGGAAGTTTTCAGGTTTTATTTCCTCAAATAAACCTTCTTCCCCCTTTTCTCTCTCTTCTGGGATTCCTTTGATACAAACGTTATTGCCTTTTATGAAGCCACTGAATTCCCTAAGTCTACTCTTATGATTCATCATCATTCTTTCTATCTTTTGTTCAATTTTATTATTTTCCATAATTCTATTTTCTATATCACTTATTCATTCCTCTGTTTCTTCCATCCTTGTGATCATTACCTCCAGTCAGTTTCAAATCTCAGTTATTGCATTTTTCACTTTTGCCTGATAGTTCTGTAACTCTTTTATCTCTGCAGTAAGGGTCTCCCTGATGACTTCCATGATTTTCTCAAGGCCAATGACTATCCTTATGACTGTTGTTTTAAATTCTCCATCAGTCAGATTACTTGTATCTGCTTCAATTAGATTTCTGGCTGTGATCTTTTCTTTTTCTTTCTTGTAGGATGGATTCCTCCATATAGGCATTTTGTCTAGGTCTCTATCTTCTTCTCTGTATTACAAATGCCTGTTAAATTTCCTGCTCTTGGCTGTAATGACTTTATAAAGAAAAGGTCATATATGTCCAGGGCCTGGAGCTTCAGGGAGTGTCTCTGTTATGTGCTGTAGGCACTCTGCTGCTGTGCTTTGGCTGTTCTATCCCTCAGGCCAGTTGTTGGCAGAGTTTCTCTTTGACTGCAGTGGGGTGTGTTTGGACCTTGGCCACAGTGTGTGAGTTTTAACTATGTGTGTTCTTGTCTGCTTCTTAAATGAGACCTGATGCTACTTCCACTAGAACTGAAGTCTTGCAGAGCTGTATGGTTGGTAGACATGGTGTGTGCAGGGGTTTGTGTTAGTTTTCTGGGGGAAGGGGCCCACTGAGCTGGTCCATAGGCACATTTGCCCAAGAAAAGCAATACCAGCAGAGCAAAGGGAGGCAGGACTTTGTGTAAGCAGGTTAGGCAGCCAGTGATGGTACAGTGCTTTTTACTGAAGATGGTTTATGCTGAAGGGGTTGGGGGTGGGGGGGAATGGCACCAGCCAGATTCTTTGTCTCTGGAGATCAGAGTCCGTGCTTGCTGCTCTCAGGGAAGCACTCCCAGAA
The DNA here is from genome assembly GCA_017311185.1 of Proteles cristata cristata. Taxonomy (NCBI): domain Eukaryota; kingdom Metazoa; phylum Chordata; class Mammalia; order Carnivora; family Hyaenidae; genus Proteles; species Proteles cristata. The sequence continues at coordinate 1,924,257 of JAESUZ010003082.1, forward strand.
GAGCAAATAATTTCTCCTTGGGCATACAAGGCATTTTTAAAAAAATATTTATTTATTTTTGAGACAGAGAAAGACAGGGTGTGAGCAGGGGAGGGACAGATAGAGAAGGAGACACAGAATCTGAAATAGGCTCTAGGCTCTATGCTTGATGAGGGGCTCAAACCCATGAACCATTAGATCATATCCCAAGCTGATGTTGGATGCTTAACCAACTGAGCCACCCAGGCACCCCTATCCCAGACATTTTTCAAACTGCTATTTTTATGCTGTTTGTCTCCAGGTTACTTGCCTGCCTGGAACAGTGCATGCACTTTGGACTATATCCCAGCCAGGCCTGCTGACTTTTAAAGCTCCAAACTTTAGGGACCTCATGTGGAGGGGTTGCCTGTGCTGGTCTTCTGGGGGTGGGTCTCACCACTCTGGGATGGATGTAAGTTGACTGAGAAAGGCAGTCATGACAGGATGCAGGGGCATGAGATTTGGACCAAAGCAGGCTAATCAGCCAGTAACTGGGTTAGCTGCCCTCATCAGGTGTCTCTGCTCTTATGCTGAGGGGAGGGGTAGTGAAAGACACCTCTCACAGATGCAAGAAAAGTCAGGTCTCTCCTCATGCACCTTGGGCAATCTTTAGATCATGCTGTCTGCTTGGGGTTGCTTTCTGGCTTTCTCAACAGGTGTACAGCAGTGCCCTCAGGTCTCTATCCCAGTCAAACTTACAAACTTTTAAAGCTCCAGTCTTAGAGCCTGATTGGTTGCAAAGTCTCATGAAAATCACCCTTCCCCTTTTTCCCCACCAGTGGCTTTGGGGAACCGTTCTCATTGTGTGCATTCCTGTGTGTTCCATTCTCTTACCTTTCTCCATGACCAGGACTCCCTCCCCACTACAGCATCTGTGATTTGTTACTCCCCCAAACCATATCTCTGCACTTCCTACCTTCCTCATTGTGGCCTCTTCTCTCCCTCTAGTTGTGCAGTTTGTTCTGTCAGTCCTCATGTTGACTTCTTGGATACTTAGAATGACATGATAGTTATCTAGCTTTGTTCAAGAGACCAGACAAATCTAGGGTCTTCTTACTATGCCACCATCTTAGCTCCTCAGGCATCACAAAATGTATATTTTGTCCTAACCATTAGTTTCACAAATGACAAGACATGAAGAAATATGGGAATGAGGTTAGAAAGATGGGCAGAAAATACCTTTTAAAAGATTGTGTGCCACTGAACCATGTTTGAATGGCTAATAGGCCAAATTCTGTCCTCTGCTTGTTATTGTACTATACAGAACACAAGCTGAGAACCATATTTACAGACAAACAATTATAATCAACTTGATATTGGGGAACACTAATTTTTAGCTCCTATTTATACTTCCTTCAAATCCATTCCCTTATAAAAAGATGCCTATTATAATTATTATTTTTAAATATCACCTATAAGAAATTACAGAACCTTTTTTCTCTCTTGTTATATAATTACCTAAAAATATCATTATTTTGCCTTTTGACTTGTAAAACATAAAAGAATATTTACTATCTAGCTCTTTACAGAAAAAATGTTCTTATTTTTGCTATAAGCAATGGTGTGTCATTGGAGTTCTTTTTAATCCAGAGGATGGTGTTACTAGTTCTGAATTTAGCAAGGACTTAGATGAAAAAAATTGCAGAGGTGAGAGAGACAGAAAGAGAGAGAGACACAGGGACACAGACAGAGACATAGAGAGAGGAAATTTAAATACAGAGGCTTTAGTGGAAAATTTCCTGGCACATAGTAAGATGCTAAGTAAACAGTATCCCCCTATAGGTCAGATAGAATAAAAGTTTTAGGTGACATACATATACAAAATACTGAATAATTCATTATCCAAACTATTTAATAAAAAAGATTTAAATCCTATCTAAAATATTTCCTTTTACTAAATTACTGGGCACGTCACGTATTTTAGATGCTTGACCTTTGACCAAGCGACCTCTTGAAAAGTTTGGATGAAGGCAATTTCCAACACACTTTTTGTGTAATTTTTAATCCAGCATCTTACGGCAAGAATCGTCAGGTCTGAATAAGTAGTTTCTCTCAACCAAGGCAGGAGAGTAAAGATAGTTGAAGATGAATGAGCCAGACTTATAAGCCAAAACACAGAAAATTTACATAAAGTTGATCTTGACTTGGTGCTAGTAGCAAGTGGAATACCCAACTCTGAAAACATTTCTCTTACCTCTTTAGTTAAACAGCATACTAATGGGTTTGCAGAGAGGGACTTGAGGGTGCTGCCTTTTTTTCTATTCTTAACCTATGTGACACCTTAAATTTCACCCAGCTATATATCTCCTATTGTCCTTATTTATTCGATGCATTAATTGACTGTCAATTCCACATCAGACATTTTCTCCAGCTCTGAAAACCCTCTTTTGGTTCTTATGCTCCACAAAGATAAATGGGAGAGTTATATATCTAACATGCAAATAACCCAGGGATCAGTGCAATGTAATTATGTGGATAAGCACAGACATGAGAGCACATAAGACAACTATTTGCCTGAATCATGGGTGAAAGGGGAAGGCTTTCCAGAGTGTGTGAATTCTAGCTGAGTCCAGAAGAGCAAGTTGGTGTTATTCAGATGAAGTCAGAGGACATTCTAGGCTAGAGACAATATGTTGTACAGTGAACTAGAGCTCATTATAGTTTGTATAGGTGATGATTGTAAAGGTGATGGGATATAATAAAGGTGAGAATGGATAGGTGTTCAGGAAGAGTAGGACACTTCTGCAAAAGGAAAAAAATATATATTAATAGGCTGAGAACGGTTATAACTTAAGCAAAGAGTAAGATAGTTTATATTCTACTTTCCCTGTTTTCTGATATTTTTCCTCGATATGAAAAAAAATGCTGAAAGTTTGCCAAAAAGGTATGTATGTATTTATACATTGTGACAAATACATGTTTTATTCTAAAAACTATTATGTATTTCATGAGTAAAAGAGGTGCATGCTATCATTTTTAAACAAAAATACATGCATTTTCTCATTTAAAAGCAATATCAGACTGAACCTCTTGTTAAGAAGGGAGTATATGGTTCAGTGTTTGAAGCATCATTAATACCTCCAAACCCTTTCAGTTTCTTTTTTTTTTTTAACTGGGAGTCAGTAATTTAGTAGATACATAAAGTACATGTATAACAAATAAGCTTAGAATAAATGCCTTAAATGATGTTGATCATATGCAAGGTAATAACCTCAACTATCCAATCTGTTATTTAATAAACAGATCCTGGGTTTTATTATCATTTGGTAGTATCTCTCATGAATTTTTAAATTTTACTATATAGTTTACATAATTTTAAATAACTGGGGTGTGTGTGTGTGTGTGTGTGTGTGTGTGTGTGTGTGTGTGTGTGTGATTTCTCTGTTTAAAAAATAAGGAAGCATTTCAGTGTGGCATCTCAAGATACTAGTTTCAAAGGGATGTTCTGTTTAATATAACTGACATGTACCTTCAAACACAAGAGCATTCTGTAAGTACAACTACTATTGCTTTTACTTTCTTTTTGGCAAATTACTTTTGCTATTTTGCTTCATCCTTTCTTGAATGTGGATTCCTGCCTTGTTCTGAATACTTCTCTCAGACTCAACACCTGATGAAGTTCAAACTAATAGCAAACTTCACTCTTCTTCTCAACTATTATTTTCATTTGTTCCTCTAAGTAAATGTTTTCTCAAATCCTGAAAATCAGCCCAAACTGGGCCTGACCTGGTAAACCCACTTCCATGAGAACTTACTCCAAATGCACCACTTTTTCAGAGTTCCTGCTGAATTTGTCCTAATGTTAAAGAAATAGGGATGATTTTGCATTTTGAAAGTATTCATAAATACATGCTGTAATGAAAATGTCATATATCATTGATCATTTTCTTTATATTGGTGACTAATTACTTTGCTACTATGTGGACTTGGCCTAACTGGACTGCCAGTGAGTGTCTGGTGATCAGTATGACCTGAAATGTCATCCTTTTTTGGAAATGCTCAGGGAAATTGGAGTTTTCTTCCTTTATTCCTGGCTAAAATATAATATAAGCTGAGCAGAGTATGTTTATTGATAGGGAAAACTTTCCAACGTTTAATCATCAGCACAGAATTTTGTGCCTTGTTTCTAGGTATTTGTCAGCTGCAGAAGACAGACATAAAACAAATAATTCAAATAAAATGTGACAAATTTCATAATAATAGATGGTAGATATGCTAAATTAAAGGTAGGGAATGGAATGTCTCCCTGAACTGGGGCTGCAGTGAAATTGGGATGGTCTTTAAAGATGGAAAACTTTCATCAAATAAGTAATTTGGGAAGAAACATTTTAGGCTTGTGGAATATGTAGTGTTGTGACACAGAAGGGTGCAAATTTGGAAACAGCTAGTTGGTGTACTTAAATATAGAGATGGTGTGAGGATTGGACATTGGAAAGCAGTGAAGAAAAGGGCTGGGAAGCTATTTAAATTATAAAGAGTCTGAAATCCATACTAAGGATTATCTTTTTTTTTTTTTCCTGAATGTGATGACAAGCCATTGAAAATATTAAAACAGAGGAGTTGCATAGAGGTATGTATGTTTGACAAAGGTTACTCTGGTGACAATATGGGGAGTATATATCAGAGAAAGAAAAAATTACAGTTAGAGAGATCAGTTCTGAGTTTATTTTTTGTAGTCCATGTTGATCCAGTGTAAGCTGTAAGGCAGTGACAATGGAAAAAGAGATACTCAGTGTCCCAACTGATCTTCTATTCTTAAATTGTTTTTTTTTTAAACTCAAACTAGATACTATATTAATCTTTTCTAAGCAGGAATTGAATTTTGTCATAGCCATGTGTAACAGCATTCAATGATGTTCAATTACTTATCAAGTTAAATCTTTGCCTTCACAGCAAAACTTATATCTTATCTTTTGTTTTTGATTTTTTGTTTCTTCTATAATCAGAAGTCTAGTCAAACCTGAACTCTTTCTGTACCTTAAAAATATGTTCACATAAACTTCAGCAAATTAATTGGCTTCATTTGTCTCATGTTTACAGACAAAATAATAGATCTACCTGTATAACTGTTAGGAATATTAGATAATAGAATTCTGGTTTTGAATGGATTAAATAAATTTATATTATTATTCCTATTCCATATGTCTACTACTTTACTCATGGTCTGTTTTGTATGTAAAACTCTATTTACCCATCTCTCCTTGTTAAAATTTGATCTTTCTTTTAAGACCAGGATCAATCCTTAGCTGTACCTTCTCCCTAAGCTCCCAATAAAACTGCTGCTTTGTGTTACACTTGTTCCTGAATTTCTCAATACATTCTGTTTTGTATTTAATTATGGGTTTTTTTTGTCCTCATCCATTGGCAGTTTTTCTTCAAAGAGGAAGTCATGTTTTGCTCATAATGGAAGGTAGCATGTTGTGTAGGTCATAAATATACTCAGTCAATTTTAAAGAATATGTGAGAGATTAGAATGCCATTCAACTACATCATGAGGATGTTAATCTAATAGGATACAAAAGAGGCTGTTTATGAGATATTGAAGTGGGCACTGCCAAAACCTAAATGGTTTCATTCCATTTTCCAGGTGATTGCAGCAGGACTAATAAATGATCATTTTGAACTAAGTCGAGTTTCTTACATACTTGACTGTGTACAACTTGGAATGTTAGGGATGGGTAGAAAGTCTACTTATTATTAATTTTGAGTGAATTTATTTTCTGGCAAATTGTGCATGAGAACCCATTTTTTCTTCCTTGAAAAACAGCACACTGCCTTGTTGAAGAAGGACTATGAAACCTTTGTCTAAGGTTTCTAGACTACTTTAGTCTAGGACTAAGGTTGGTGGAGTGAGGTTGTATAACCACAACACCCACACAATAGAAAATAAAAATAAATAAAAATTGGGATATGGTATGGCTGATAGTGAAAACATTCAGTGTATACAGGGATAGTAATAGCTAGAAATTTAGAAGTCAGAGGAGTGAATCATGAGTTATGTCAGTTGACTCATTATATCAGTTATACCTACTTTTTCTGGAGAAGTAGGAAGAATGGCTGAGGCAAGCCATTTTAAGGGTAAAAATTAAAGGTACTGATTACTCCAATACCGTACTGGGGAAAGGAATCTCTTTGAAGTAGAATGTGTGTAGTTCTCTATCAGTTTCCTAGAGCTGTTGTAACAAAGTAAAACTAATTGGGAAGTTTAAAATAACAGAAATTTATTATCTCACAGTTCCAGAGGCCAGAGGTTCAATATCAAGGTGTTGGCAGAGGTATCTTCCCTCCAAAACCAATATGGAAGGGTCTTTCCTTGCTTTCTCCAGCTTCTGGTTGCCCCAGGTGTTCTTTGGCTTGTAGATGTATTTCTCCAATTTCTGCCTCCATATTTATATGGCATTCTCACAGTGTGTCTGTCTTCACAGCATATTCCCTCTTTATATACCAGTCACATTGGGTTAAAAGCTTACCCTACTCCAGTATGATCTCATCTTAGATACTTACATCTGCAATGTCACTATTTTCATAAAAGGTCATATCCTGAGGTTTTAGGGCTTAAAACATCATAACATTTGGAGATCATGATTCAAGCCATAACAGAGTCCACTCACATGATTCAATCCACAAAGCTGCACTTGCTTTTTTATTAAATATTTTGACTTCTTTGCTCAGATGTTATTCCTTAAAAATTCTAGAGGAGTCTTTCTCCATTCAAGACTCATAATGGAAGCCGACAGGTAATACTTCATCTAGGTTTATTTTGGGGAAAGTGAAACCCTCTGTTCCATGTGGAGATTGATCTGTCTAATAGCCTAATGGTTTTCTTTCTTCAGAAATCTGAACTCCCATAGGAGATAAAAGAATAGGAAGCTTTTTTTTTTTTTTTAAGACTAGGTGCCAGAAATGGGCAAATTAATATAATGTATTACCATTTTAACAGCATTTCAAACTGCTAAAAGTCCAGACTGTCATCTATGACATTTAAATTAGTACATATGAATCCGAAACCATAATCTTTGGCTAATAAGTTTGGCAAGGGAAACTTCCAACTTTTTAAAGCTTACCTTAAAACAACTGTATCATAATAAATTTGCTAAGTGAATTACTGATTGCTAAACTTTGCTTAGGAATTAAGGATTTGTTTTCAAAATGTGAGAAGAGATGAATATTATACTTAAATTATGTTTAATAACACCTTTATTTTGTGAGAATACTTTCCTGTCTAATCAATACCATTTCATGACTTTCATATTTATAGATACATTCTAGAAGATTGAAGTGAAGCTAGTGGAGAGGTAATGATTATGATCACTTGGACCATGACTTAAAGTGTAAATACTGGACTTTTTAATCTTAATAAATAATTAAAGATGTATCCACTTCAGCCATTGTTTATGATATTTTGTTTTGACATGGCCACTGACACACTCTATTTTACACTTTGCTAGCTACACTGCCTTCATCTGAATCTATCAAGTTCTCCTTCAGAAAACTCTAACATGAAAAGAAGCTACTGAGTTTGTAGAAACGTAACATAGAGTGTGACAGAGATGAACAAGAAGGAGGATACTGTTGTGAAATAATGTTGAATCATGTTTTTAAGGAAATGACATCATTACAAAATGATATTATAAATAATTTAATTTTGATTTATTAAGTGTTTAAGAAAAACATATTCGTATTAAAGTATAGTGTACTCTCCATTTATTGTTCTTCTTGTCTCCCCAGTATATAAAAGTTAGTTGATACATGGTAGACACCCCCCCCATTAAAAGCTTTTTTAATTAAATTGAATGCCAATCAAAAAGTCTATTTTAAATATGACAATGACTAGAAATCTAGAAATTTGGGAACTTTTTTCCAAGATTATTAAATAAGACTAGTTTCTGAAGTTACACTAACTGCTTGCTCTCATAAAAATATTGCATTATATGAAGAAGAGATTATAATAAGGTAAAAGAGTGAAAAATTTCTGCCTATTACTGAATAAATTAATCAGATTTTATTCGTCCCCTTAGAACACTTTTTGGTAATGATTAGCATCTGATGGATAAGAAGTACAAATTCATAAGACATTTTATCAAAATGTATAATGTAAAGAAGTTTCTAGAAGCCCTAGTGGGAAATCAATAAGGTGTTGGTATACCGAATTTCATTTAGAGTAAAACATTAAACTATGGTTATTGAGAATAAATAAATATTTTTTAAAAAGAGGTTGAAACATTACAAAATAATTTTAGTATTTTGTTCTCTCTCTCTGCTCCTCCCCCACTCACATTCTATCTCTCTCTGTCTCTCTCAAAAATAAATAACCATTAAGTTCTTTATAAATAAGCCTTGAATTCTTTCCATTACACTAAAATTCCATGCACTCCTAATCTAAATATTTTATAATATATGTTTAGTATAATATCAGAAAAACAATTTTTTTCAAAAAATAAAAGCAGCAAAATAAAATAAAAGATTATATTCAACGAATAATAGCATACTTTACAGGTGGCTTCCTCACATAGCAAAGTTGCAGGATACAAGGTTACTAACCACAATGGGAAAATAAGCTGAATATTCATCAAATAAGGAATGAAAAAGCAAAGTATATTGTATCCAGAAAATGGAATGCAATCCATCATTTAAAAAAAATGAGCTAGTGATATATTAAACAATAGGGATGAATCTCAAAATAACTATGCTGAATGAAATCATTCAGACAAAAAGAGTATATATAGTATAGCTTGTTATGTATGTATTTCTAGAAAACGCAAACCAATATACAGTGACAAGAAGCAGTTTGGTGGTTGCCTTGGAATGAGTGGCATGTGGAGGAGCACGAGGGAGGAATGAACAAACTTTTTGGTCTGATAGATTTGTTCTCTAACTTGACTGTAGTGACAGTTTACTGGATGCGTACAAATGCCAAACTTACAGTTTCTTACATGTTACTTGCCACTTATGTGCCACTTCCACCACAGGAAATATATTTTTTAAAAAGAGGTTGAAACATTACAAAATATTTTTAGTTCTTAGGGAAAACAAAAAAGTGAAAGTCAATGAATTTGTTTCTGTTCTAATGGAGGAGACAGAAGTACAAACAGGTGAATTACGGGCAGGTAGAAAAGTGCTATGGGAGCAGTGTGAACAACACTGTGTGGGTCTCAAAGGCGGGGGTCGGGGGGGCGAGTGCCACTGCCTAGGAAAGTTAAAGAGGAACTACTTACTCAGTTAGGAATTCGTTAGTATTTTGGTTTTGCTTGATTACATACCACTGAAATCCTAAAAACGACCATTGAAGAAGGACAGAAACAAAAGCCTTGCAATGTATTGAATTCGTTTCCAAAAGGCAATGGTTCTTGGTGGGGTTCGTCCTGCCCTTAGGAGTTTTTTGAATATAGTGAAACCAAGGGGGTGACTAGCAAAGCCCTATTGACATACAGTATGTAGGACTAGAGTTGCTGGATGTCCTCCAGTAGTAAGACACTAAAAACGAACAAACAAAGCTAACAACAACAAATACTAAAGAGTCTTTTGTCCTTCTTCTTTCCTTCCTTCCTTCCTTCCTTCCTTCCTTCCTTCCTTCCTTCCCTCCTTTCCTTCCTTCCCTCCTTCCTTCCTTCCTTCCTTCCCTCCTTTCCTTCCTTCCCTCCTTCCTTCCTTCCTTCCTTCCTTCCTTCCTTCCTTCCTTCCTTCCCTTCCCTCCTTTCCTTTCTTCCCTCCTTTCCTTCCTTCCTTCCTTCCCTCCTTTCCTTCCTTCCTTCCTTCCTTCCCTCCTTTCCTTCCTTCCCTCCTTTCCTTCCTTCCCTCCTTTCCTTCCTTCCTTTTCCTTCCTTCCTTCCTTCCTTCCTTCCTTCCTTCCTTCCGTTCCTTCCTTCCTTCCTTCCGTTCCTTCCCTCCTTTCCTTCCTTCCTTCCTTCCTTCCTTCCTTCCTTCCTTCCTTCCGTTCCTTCCTTCCCTCCTTTCCTTCCTTCCTTCCTTCCTTCTGTTCCTTCCTTCCCTTCCCTCCTTCCTTCCTTCCCTCCTTCCTTCCTTCCTTCCTTCCTTCCCTCCTTTCCTTCCTCCTTTCCTTCCTTCCTTCCCTCCTTTCCTTCCTTCCTTCCTTTCCTCCTTTCCTTCCTTCCTTCCTTCCTTCCTTCCTTCCTTCCTTCCTTCCGTTCCTTCCTTCCTTCCCTCCTTTCCTTCCTTCCTTCCTTCCTTCCGTTCCTTCCTTCCTTCCCTCCTTCCCTCCTTCCTTCCTTCCTTCCTTCCTTCCTTCCTTCCTTCTTCCTTCCTTCCTTCCTTCTTTTCCTCCCTTCCTTCCCTCCTTTCTTCTTTCTTTCTTTCAACTCTCTCTTCTATCTATCTATCTATCTATCTATCTATCTATCTATCTATCATCTATTATGTGACCATAGACAAAATGCTTTAATTCCCTGTCTTCTAGATTTCTAATTTATAAGCTTATCCCACTTTATAGCATTGCCTTGAATATTAAACAAGATCATATGTAAAGAGTTCAGTAAAATGCCAGACACATTGTTCACTGAATTTTAGTTATTATCTATCATGCAAAATGAGGTTTACTGAAGGGAAAAAATATAAAAGGTAAAATGATGTGCCTCCTCAACATGTAACCACCTCTGGCTTGTTACAACTTTGAAAAAAAAAATCATTTCTGTTTATTTTGTTTTGTTTTCTAAACACATCTGAGGGGAAATAACATAAGATTAGGTAAGAGAACAAACAAGAATGTTATTTCACAAATGGGAATGAATTAAGGCTTTTCTACTTTAATAGTCATAAAAAATGAATTTTTGCCATTTGCAATAACATGGATGGAGCTAGAGAGTACTATGCTAAGCAAAGTTAGTCAGTCAAAGAAAGACAAATACCATATGATTTCACTCATGTGTAGAATTTAAGAAACAAAACAAATGGGCAAAGGAGGAAAAAAAAGAGATAGAAGCAAACCAAGACTCTTAACTATACTATACAGAACAAACAGATGATTACCAGAGGGGAGGCAGATTGGGGGATGGGAACAACAGGTGATGGCGATTAAAGAGAGCACTTGTGAAGAGCACTGGGTGTCCTATGGAAGTGCTGAATCACTATATTGTACACCTGAAAGTAATATTACACTGTATTAACTCACAGGAATTTAAATAAAAACTTAAATCCTCTTTTTACTCGTATCTATTAGAACATGGAGAAAATGGTTTGCTAAATATCTTATGCTAACATCTGCATTAATGATTAAGGCAAGAGGGGGTTATCATTTATCTATAACATTATAAAGTTACAAATGAGATAATTTATATTTGGCAAAATATATTTTATACTAGTTTTCATAGTATAGAATAACAAGAAGTTTTTTGTTAACTTTGAAATATTTCTTTATATGAAGAAAGCTACATATAATATAAAATGAATGATTCAAATCTAGTGATAGTATTGAAAAAGAATTAATCCATAAGACAAAGAGCACCTATGGAGAATTGTGAGCCTTTGATATCATTAATGTAGACTTAGAAGGCAAAATCATAAATTCAGTTTTGTTCTATGTTGTTAGATTAGTCTGTCTGCCAGTTGAAACCCAATAAAATTCTAAATATAATGTCTATGGGCCTAGATTTTCTAGGAGTCTTTAGTGTTTAAAGACGGTAATTCTGCTGTTGAAATAGTGCATATCACCATATGGCTCAGGCAATTCTATTAATTAATATCTATGGCATGCCATGGGGTTTGTGCCTGCTAGGCAGTATATGAATTCAAGTTATTATGTTTATTTCAAAATGGCTAAAGGACACTACAGAATAAAGGATTGTGTGTACTTTGAAAATAGAGTAAAAGGCTTGGTAGAGTGCAGAAATACTTCAAAGAAGAGACTTTTAACTCTAGGGTAAAAGAGACTCATCTGTGTGATGCAGGAAAGGGTATGGAAAATAAGCATTCTTTAGTTCTGAATTTTTCGTTTATCTAATAGGGCGAAATGCATTAGTTGATGACCTTTCCTTCAATCAGTTTATGTTTACAAACACAAAGCTTATCGGCCAAAATAATTAAATCAATCAATCAATCAATCATATCTTTTCTAGAAAAAGACCAATTTATTTCAAGTTAATTTTTGAAACAAATTTGGCTGCAACATAGTAACAGGTATGCTCTCTTTAAATTGTATTAAAGAGACACAGCTGTGCATCATCATGGCTTAGGCATTTAACCAAATGCTAGAAGAATACTTGTTCAAACTGAATATAGATTTCAATTACTAAAGAATTGTAAGTTCATGTTATTTGACCACAAATTATATATACAGACTATATCACAACATATGGAGAACAATGATGCCAGTCCATCTGTAATAAACTACATGTAAGTTAGCTTTTCATCTAGCTATAAATTAAATTAAATTTTATGTTTATGTTAAAATTGTATCTTTGATTAAAAAGGGAAGTAAAAGAAGGAAATGAAAGACTAAGAAATATGGGAATAAAATATTGATGATTCTAGCATTTAGAATACACTTATTTAAAGGTTCATTAAAATATACTTCTTATATATGAAAAATCCCATAAGAATTAAAAAAAATTACTGATGGGCTCAAGTAAATGGGTATTATAATTGAAAAAGCCTTTAGGGGCACCTGGGACTCTCTGTCAGTTAAGCTTCCAACTTTTGATTTCCACCCAGGTCATAATCTCATGAATTCTAAGATAGAGCCCCATCTCGGGCTCTGTGCTGATAGCATGGAGCCTGCTTGGGATGCTCTCTCTCTCTCTCTCTCTCTCTCTCTCTCTCTCTTTCTCTCTCCTCCCCTCCCCATTCGTGCATGTGCATGCTCTCTCTCTCAAAATAAATAAATAAACATTAAAAAAAGAAAAAGCTTTTAAATGTAAAGGAGTTTACAATTACATTATCATACACTCCACTAGACTTCATAAAATACCATGACTTTTTTCCATAATATACTGTAATGTCTTTGCCTCCCATACTTTAGGTAACTACTGTGGTCTAATTAAATATTTTCTGCTTTAATTAATGTGTCTGTTTTCACATTATGCTTCTAAAGAATAAACAACAAGCTATTAATTCTTGATACACTATACAGGAAAATTTAAAGTATTGTCATCCTTTATTGTCAAATTACACTTTCTAAGTTGTCTTATGCACTTAATAGGTGATAGTTTTTCCCTGAGTATATGTTGTATCAATATAAACTATTAGAGTCACCAAAAGAGAAAAAAAATGGCAGTGAGAAAAACTGTGGCAGAATATAGATGGGAAAGAGAAACAGAGAGAGAGGAAAATGGATACATATATACATCCATACATACATAGATACTATCACAAAACACTTCAGTGAAGTTTACAATGATCTTTGGGTATTACTAAATTCTGCCTAATATGAGTATTGTAAGAATTTAAATAATTTAGGGGCACCTGGGTGGCTCAGTTGGTTACATGTCTGACTTTGGCTCAGGCCATAATCTCGTGGTTTATGGGTCAAGCCCTGCCTTGGGCTCTCTGCTATCAGCATGGAGCCCACTTCAGATCCTCTGTCCTCTTCACTCTGTGCCTCTCCATTTGCACACATGCTCTCTCTTTCTCAAAATTAAACATTTTTAAAAGCAGAATTTAGATAATTTATTTTCATATCCTAACTCCAAATTTGCTATTTGATTTTTTGTTATTTCCAGAATATTAGATCATGGTTTATAAAGTATATCTGTAAGTCACCATGGCATATTTTGAAAAAGGAAAAAATGAAGAAGCTTTGAGATAGTTATAAATATTCATTTTGTATACTTAATTTCAAAATGTGATGAAGTATACTTATAAAACATCTCTTAAAAAAACAGAAATATAAAAGTAGATTAGATACACATGAGAGCAAGTGCTTAAATTATTTGTCAAAATTAAAAAAAAGAAAGGTCTAGTAATCAGGCTATAGCTGAGAAAACAATACTCTTTCTATGCCAAAACCCTAAGAGATAAATTTTTATACTTTATTAATATTTCTCTTTTTTAATGTAAAAAATGTGACACGTTATATTGAAATCATGTAAAAGCATTGCCAGATTTAATTTCTGAAGATTTATTTTTCTAATCTTAAAGCATAGATATTGATCTTCTTTACTTTTCAGGAGAAAATAAAATACTTTCTGTCCTAGAAACTGAACTGGCTAAATAATGCTTTGTAAGTATTAATCTCTACATCTGATAAATTTTAGGACATCACTGTTAATATATTTAAAAGGAGTAATTTGGATTTTTGCAACTATCAATGAATAAAATTTGCTTTATATCAATTTTCATTTAATATCAAATATATATATGACATTTCTTTGCAATTTATTTCCATTTCATAACTTTTGCAACTTTCTTAATGCTCAATCTAAATTTTTCTGAGGCTTTAAATAAAAACTTGAAACAAACAAAAAACCAACATACTACAGATATATTTTTTAAAAATTAAAAAATAATAAATGTTGCTTTTCCAAACTAAATCATCACTGGGAAATAATAAACCATAATAACATATTTCTAGAAATATGTGAATGTGGAGCAGAAGCAAATGAGAGAATTTAAGTACAGCTTGTTGATTTTTTACCTCAATAAAAGTAATCTGAAAATCGAGAATTACAGCATCTTTAAAAAATATGGAAAAATGAACAAAGGAGATAAAAAGTGGAGATTTTCATACAACAGTGTAGGAGGACTTGAAGTGTACATATTGATATTGTCATTTGACAAGAAAGTGATGGAGTACAAGTAATATTTTATATCAATAAATATTCTAGTCTGTACATCTGGTTTATACTTACCAATAAACTGTGACTCCCCAGGAAACAAAACGTAATAACATTTCCTGTGGAATCCATGTATGTGAACAGCCTTTTATTTTCTTTCCCTGGTACATTAGCTCACAAAGAAGAGGCTTGACCAGTGAAAATAAACATTTTAGTCTTAAGAATAGGTACGTTTTCAGGGTGCCTGGGTGGCTCAGTTGGTTAAGCATCCGACTTCAGCACAGGTCATGGTCTCATGACTCATGAATTCAAGTCCTACATCAGGCTCTGTGCTGACAGCTCAGAGCCTGGAGCCTGCTTCAGATTCTGTCTCTCTCTCTCTCTCTCTCTCTCTGACCTCCCTGGCTCATGCTCACTTGCTCTAGGTCTCAAAAATAGTTTAAAAAATATTTTTAAAAAAAGAATAGGCATGCTTTCTATTAGATTTCTGACATACTGTAATAGCAGTCAACTAAGAAACTGAAATAAATTTGAACTAGTACTAAAGGTGGCTAACTTCATCTGAAATGTTCATGTAAAAATTGACAGCCATTTCTACTTCACTAACAGATTCCTGAGAAGCTTTGAATCTGACTAGGAAGCTAGACTAAATTATATGACTGAATGGTGTTGAGGCAAAGCCACACATATAATTCTTAGATTGATACAGATTATAAATGTACTAGATGTTCAAATGGAAAATATCTGGAGTAGAGAGCTGTAAGGAGAAAAAAAAAAAGACCTAGAGAAACCCTGTAAAATCTAACAGTTCTGGAACCTGGTAATTATGATGCCTAAGTAAAGTGAATCTTACTTTTATTTGTGTATTGGCACCCCAGACCCAAGTGTATTTGGATCTTTTGTCAATTTACTATCATGTTATAGAAAGTTCTCTTGTATTAGGATAATATATAATAAATACATAAATGTATATCATTATATTTATATTTAAATATTATATAAATAATGACTTATAACTCCAGACCTTTCCTTTCATTTGATTAATATAGTGCAATATTGATAAGGTCAATGTGAAAATCAGGATGAATTTGCCAGAGTGTGTACTATCATTCTGATTATATTTGAAAACCAAATAAAACATGCTTAGAATGATCAGGCTTGTATTATCTGTACTATTTGTGCCCTCCATTGGAATATAATTGAGAGTTAGTATAGGCTATTACAAGATATAAGCATGTCTTCATTTATCATTGTCTATTTTTTTCTCTCTATGCAATATCCTTTTCCAGAAATCTATCAACCCTCTATTAGGAGCCCTTCAACCAAATTGAATTGAATGAATCATCTATAAAATTTGATGGAAAATGTCACACAACTGCCTTTTTGCTCTAATGTTGAAAAAAAAATGTTTTTTTTTTAGCAGCAAGTTATACTGGAAATGGCACCAAAATGAAAGTTTTCTAATATACTTGTGAATTTGCAATGGCTCTTATGCAAATCCTGTATCTTTAATTTGTGTTGGAATTCATATGTGATTCAAGTTAAACATGCCTTATCAATTTTCATAAAAATCAATCTCTGTCAGTCATTTTCAGACTCAGATGTAGCACTATGTGTGACACATTCCCATCTCAGTCTTCTATTTTAATATTCTAATAGCAGTGTTTTAATCTAAATTATCTAGTATAAATTTTAGTAAATTACTTAAATTTGTGAATGGAAAACTCTATGAAAGCTTGAGTCATTGCAGTAAAATAATCATTTTAGAAAACAGGAACTAAATCTTAACTACTGTCTAGAAACCTCAAATGTAGAATGTAAAAAGAGAGAAACCATATAAGTTTTGTGTTCCAGAAAATGCATTGGTTTTGCTACCAAACATTTTAGGAAACTAAATAAATCAAACATTAAGAGAATGTTCAGTAAGTATTTTTAAATGGGCTTAGATTTATAATTTCAATGGAAGAAATCAAGAGAAATGGTGCTTGATGAAAGTGTGACAATATATTTCTAGCTTTCAGGGAATTTGTCTGGTGAAACTTTGTATTGGATGTAGCAATCAATTCTCTATTTGTGCCTCCTTTTACCCATGATTGATATTGCTAATTGATTATAACTTCTTTCCCAAAGAGTATATATTTGACCTTAGAATCTTTTCAATGTAGCACTTTAGGCAATTGTTGTGAAACAGTGAGAAATGGCATTCAATAAGAAAACTATCTGCCATGTTCAGCCTGTTGCCAAAGTACAAACAGTCAATTGAAAATTCAATATTCAAGTAAGGGACCAGAGGTCTTATGAAACCTAATTTTGCAATACTGCAGCGTCCAGGTCAGTTTTATCAGTGTAAGCCCTAAGAATATCTTGCAATGTGCTGGCCACTAGTGAGCAGAAATGTTCCTGTGAGGGAGATTAGTCATGGCCTTATTTGGGCAAAACACACTTACTACCTTCCCACTGAGAAAAGGTGTAACATTTGAACTATATTTAGCAACACACAGACAGGCATACACACAGTTCTACTTTATTGTATCTACACCGGCAGATGACCTAAACTATGAGTATGTTTCCCTTCCCCAATATTATGTTTGGGACAAAGCCCTATCTGTATTGGCCAGAAAATACAGTGGATATTATTGATAATATGAATTCCTAGGCTAAGCTAGTTCTGTGGGTTTGCAGGTTGCCGACATTCTAGCGATTGAGTCTTTTTTTTTTAACAAGGTAAAAAAAATCTATCTATCTATCTATCTATATCTATATCTATCTATCTATCTATCTATCTATCTATCTATCTATCTATCTATCTATCTATCTATCTATGAGAGAGAGAGACAGAGGGAAACCTATGTAAAGCAGATGACAAGAAACTTCCAGATACTTTTCAGTTACTTATTTAAAAATAGCAAAAAAAGTGTTTGAATAAAGAGTAAAGGGTCAAGTATAGAACTCTGAAGAGAAAAAAGAGTAACAGGGAGTCAGAGAAGAGCATTTCAATTATATAAAGAAAAACTGTAGAGTAAACTACCATGTAATTATAGGAGTATGCAGTGTTTCAAGAATTAAATGAGAGTGGATAAAGGTAATGATTGAATTTACATACATTTTTCCTCTTGAAGTATCAAAATAGATTAAAAAAGTAAATTCATAACATTACTGGAAAATTTTTTAAAAAATCTACAAATGATTAGCAGCACTAAGAAATTCCTCAAAGATTGAACAAAGAATTAGACCAGGGGAAGAAATCCCACCAAAAGCACATTTGGACCAAGATCACTGCAAAATATAAAAGCGGTTCCAAAGGTACGAGTGTATACTTAAGGTGACAAATACAGAGAATAAATTGGGGGTGGGTGGGTAGTGTGAGATATACAAAAGCAGCTATTATATCTGTGATGGTTGATTTTGCATGTCAACTTGAGGGATGGTTTGAATGAGATCAACATTTAAATCAGTGAACTTTGAGTAAGCAGATTGCCCTTGAGGGTAGTGGGTCTCATCAACTTAGCTGGAGGCCTGAATTGAATTAAAAGTCTGGTCTCCCCTGAGCAAAAGGAAATACTTCAGCAGACTGCATCTGGACTAGAGCTACAATACTGTCTTTCCTGACTCTCTGCCTAGTCACCCTCAGACTTGAACTCTATCATCAGCTCTCCTGATTCTCCATTTTGGCCACCACCCACACTATAAATTTTGCACACAATAGCTTTCATAATCAGGTAAGCCAACTCCTTACAATTAATATTTCTTGTGTGCCATATACAGAGTTGTATTATTTTTCAGGAGAACCTTGACCAATACAGATTTGGGTACCAAGAGTGGTTTTACAGGAATAGAATTTTACTGATGAATCTTCTGAATTGGTTCTAGTGTTTCTGAAATTGGCTCTCTGTTCTCATTAAATTTAAAGACACTCATGACTCTATTTCCAGTAAAGAGAACATTGATAGTCTATGACATGATCTGGCAATAGTGATATGAAGGATATTGCCATTGGATACTCACAACCAAACAGTTGGAAGAAGCAAGGATCTGGGTGACTATGTATATACTTTCAAATATTTTTGTCAAACCAAAGAATATAACAAAATTGTCTGGGTGCTCCTAACGTCAGTAGGCAAAATGGAGAAAAAAAAATTAAAAAGATGAGTTCAGGGACTCCAGTTCCCAGTTTAAGCACCTTGTAAATGACCTGAAATCTTCTCTGTCTCTTTTGAAAGAGCCCTTTACGTCTGGTAGCCACAAGGCTAATATCTGATTAAAGGCAACCCAGAATCTCATCTAGTCAGTGGCAGAATTATAATGCAAACTGAATTCACAGCTTCACAGGGTGTCTATTCATAAAGACAGAACAACAATTGGGAAAAAAATGGGATTCTGAAACTTGGAATAAGGACATGTGGAAAGACCCTGATGAAGTGGGGGAATAAGACCCTAAATTTTGATGACTCTTTGCCAGTAGAAACAGCCTCTACTCCTAATAAAGTCAGCCTCTCCATCCCTAGTAGAAGTAGCTCTATTCCATCTGAGAAGATTCATCCTGCATTGCCTAAGGAAACTATAATGGCCTCCCAAGACAGTTGCCTTGGAAGATAATGCTGATTCGTCTCAGGACCCACCCACACCACCTCTCTTTGCTTATAGACCTATAATTTAGTTAAGTCATAGCAGCCTCATATAGATGAGAAAAAGTGTGACCCATGATGGAGAATCATTTACCTCCAAAGAGCTACTTGAATTTCCAAATTTATATGGACAAAAATCCATTAGTATGGATGAATTTATTGATATGGGTCTACTAAACAGAGATTCTATATTAAATGCTGTTACTCAGAGAGTTAGGATTCTAACAGCTTGGTTGGTTGGCTGAAACATGGGTTGCCCACTGTGAGTGAAATGGAAATGTCCAATCTCCCTTTGTTTAATATAGGGGAAGGGACTTAGAGACATGTAGAATTTGGCATATTAGAGTAGATTTGTCATTTAAAACCTCTTCAACTATCCTCGGAGGATCTAGAAGACATACCTTTCACCTCGACTATAAATAATACATTTGTTTTGTTTATAGTCTCTTCTGGGAGAAGAGACCAGTGTAATTGAAGAGCTCTGTGATCATCCTTCTCTGCAGTCCAGACCTTAGACTATCACCTGCAGCCACTGAACTGGGAAACCTAAATGTAATGGGAATGACTGGATCTCAAGCTGGCCAGGAAAAAAGTGGCTACACTCAATTACAAAAGGTTTAGTGGGTGTTCTTTCCACAATGGATGGCAAACTCAAAATCAATAAGAATAGTCTGACTCATGCAGACCTACAGTGTTGGCTAGATGATCATGGTATTTCAGAAGTGAGATAGGAAGCCTATAAACTTTTTACTTGTCTGTATAAACAGAAATATTCTAGGGCAAGTAAACAGGAGTTTTACCTGAATCATAGAAGCAAAGCATAACCCCTCAATCAATCCCCATACTTCAGTCCTTTACAGACCTAGAACACCTTGAATTAAGAAAAGGCTGAGTCAGTCCCCTTGAGAAAGTATCATGGTACACTGTCAAGAACTTATTAATATCTCACAGTCTTCCTCAAAAGGATCTATAACCTTTTACCAGACTATGCACTGTTGGGAATAATTAACCAGATCTCTCAGAGACTACGAGGCATTGGCTTTGAACTTATTTCAGGAGATCTGAAATGTCACTGTGGTACCCCATAGTGGGGGCTTATGGAGGTCAGGTGACCAATGGAGTTTTAGCTTAGGTCAGTCTCACAGCAGGCCCATGGGTCGTGAAATGTTGGGAGCAATTCTGAGCCCACTAGTCGAGAAAACTCCTGGTGAGGTTAAAGCAAGTTTGCATGGTCTCTTGCCAATCAGATTATGACTGATATCCACCACCCCCACTCAATTATTTCTGCTTGAGCGCTGACCCTCAAGGTACCTTGTTGATAAGAATTGGAAGTGACTTGTCCCCTTATTCTGGCTCTGGTATGATGATTGCACCTTGTGAAGGAACTTGTTGTGGGAACTTCTTCTTTTGATTATGGGAACAGACATCGTGTCTCCAGCAGGTCCTGTTTCCCTCCATACTTTCCTTTGAGCTATGAACAGGCAAATGACCCTTACTCATAAAAGATTGACCTTTACATGTACAATTCTGTTTCTACCATTGTGTTAGTCTAAGAGGTTCATACAGTTCAAAATGTAAATCAGCTAACCAAAAATGTCTCTCATGCCCTAGCTATTCAAGAAATCATAAAACTAGACACAAAGGTAAATGCACTCGAAGAGGCTATTCTATGTATGGGAAAAAAGCTAAACTCTTTAAAGGTATGGTTGGCTCTCCAGTGCCATAAAGCATATAACTGGAAAATCAAGTCTTGCCCAGAGACAAAGAGCCTAACAGAGAGAAGAAACAGATAAGGGCAGAAGATAAGTTGCTACATATACCTTTGCTAACTGGTGGTGTATAGCAGCCCCTTCCCTAAGGCCTACATTCCACAAACACCTTCCCTTACACTGGCAGCTGTGATGAGGATGATAAGAGTATCTACAAACCTATGACTTAATCTTAGTGTTATTAAAATGTGAACACCTTATTTTCTTAGTTACTCAACCTCACTATAATTGGGGCAGTTCTGCAAGAAGACTTCTGTAAAATCTGTTCCTGTACATTTTCCAAAAACATCTTATCACAGAGAACTATCCATTGAAAAATTCCATTTTCTGATGCCATGTTAATGTTTGACCTATAAATAAAGACACCAAAACCAACAGGACAGACATGCCTCCCTGGTGATCAGAAAGAATCTCAGGACTGTCTTCCCTTGTTGACACCATCCATCCTTCAGAGACCCCTGGACCTAGCCGGAGCTGAACTCTGGCAGTGAAATCCATTTGTGGTTATTTCCCCAGTTTGAGAATGCATGACTTGAATAGTGTTTATACTCAGTAACTGCCAGAATCCACACACTGATTTCCTGACCTATAGAGTGAGGGCTATAATGGTGGGAAAGCCCAAATGGCAGCCACTAAAACTTCTTCCATCTAGGAAAATAGTATATAAAAAGTAATATCACATTCCTAGAGGGATTACAAAGATTGGAGTAACTATCAAGGACCTAAAAGATACAGAGTGATGATTCCTACCACAAACTCACCTTTCTGGCCTATGCATAAGACTGATGGATCTTGGATAAGGACAGTGGATCATCATAAGCTTAAGTAGTTGTGGTGTCTTCAACCGCAGCTCTTGAACCAGATGCAGTTTCATTGTTTGAGCGAATTAACACATCAGCCAGTATCTGGTGTGCAGATATTGACCTGGTATTAATGCCTTTTATTGCATCCCTGTCAGTAATGTTTACCAGAAGCAGTTTGTTTTTGACTGGCAAAGACAGCAACAGACCTTCACTTTCCTGCCTTACAGGGACCTTGATTGGCTTTACTTTCCACAAGATATCACACTAGTCCATTACACGTGATGAGATAAATTTGGAGACATTGATAAATCCCTATAGGTAAGTCACAATGCAGACCCCAAGGATTTAGGAGCAAAGCCCTACCATTCTCTGCAGAAAGTTACTTTTCCCCTGAGAAACAGTTTTTAGCCTTCTACTGGTCCTTAGTGGAGACTAAACTCTTAGCCATAGGCCACCAAGTCTCTATGTGACCCAAGCTGGCCCTCAGAAACTGGGTGTTAACTAAAAGACCAAGCCGTAAAGTTGAGTGCGTGTACAACAGCACTCTACCATCAAATGAAAGTGGTATATATAAGAGATTAGGCTTTAGCATGACCTGAAGACACAAGTGAGTCACTTGAAGGTGTGGTCTAAATGTAGATAGTCCCCACTTCTGCCACACTACTATTTTTCTCCAAGCCTGTAACTGTGGCCTCATAGGGAGTTCCCTACTATCAGTTGACAGAGGAAGAGGAAATTTGTGCCCAGTTTATAAATGTCCTCACACAATGTGCAGGCACAACTGCAGAACTATATCCCAAAATGACAGGGATAGAGGGAAATCTTCCTGATGGAAACAACTTGAGTAATGTGTTTGGTTGTTTTCTTTTCTTTTCTTCCTTCTTTTCTTTTTTCTTTTCTTTTCTTTTCTTTTCTTTTCTTTTCTTTTCTTTTCTTTTCTTTTCTTTTCTTTTCTTTTTTCTTTTTCTTCTCTTTTCTTTTTCTTTCTCTCTTTCTCTCTTTCTCCCTTCCTTCCTTCCTTCCTTCCTTCCTTCCTTCCTTCCTTCCCTTCTTTTTGAAGGAGAAATGGTTGAATGTGCAACTATAGACTGATTTTGGAGTTGTGGTCAATGATAATTTGGCTGGATGGTCAGAGACTTAGAAGGAATATGATCAGAAAATGGTGACAAGAAAATCTGGAGAAAGGTACATGGATAGACTTCTCTGAATGGGTGAAAACATAAAAACATTTGCCATTTTAATGAGCACCAAAAAGTGACCTCAGCAGATGAAGATTTTAATAATCAAATGGATAAGATGATCTGTTTGTAGATACTAATCAGCTTCATTTTACAGCCACCCTATCTGTCCAATGGGCTCAGTAACTAATAAGGTAGATGCTAATCCAACGATATCAATAACTGCTTTGAATGCCAATGGTTTAAATGAACTAATTAAAAGACATTGTCAACATGGATCAAAAAATAACACTCAACTATATGTTGTTTACATGAAACTCACTTTAAAATATGGTGACACAGGGTCACCAGCCTGGGTAGCTCAGTTGGTTGAGCATCTGACTGCAGCTCAGGTCAAGATCTCATGGTTCATGAGTTCAAGTCCTGCATTGGGCTTGCTAGTGTCAGTGCAGAGCCCACTTCAGATCCCTTGCAATACCCCCCTCTTTACCCCTCCCTCACTCATGCTTTCTCTCTCAAAAATGAATAAAAACTAAAAAGAATATGATGACACATATAGACTAAAAGTAAATAAATGGAGGAAAATATACCATACACACAAATGAAAAGAAAGCAGGAGTAGCTATATTAATTTCAGACACAGCAAACTACAAAGCAAGAAAAGTTATCAAGGAATAAGAAGGACATTACATAGTGATAAAGGGGTCAATTCTCCAAAAAAGACATAACAATCCCTTCTATGCATATTCTTAACAACAGAGGGTCAAACTGTGCAAAACAAAATTGCATAAAGAAACAGATGAATCTACAATCATAGTTAGATAATTCAATACTCCTCTATTAAATGTTCACTAGGAAGAAAATCCTTAAGGACATAAACCACTATCAATCATCTAGATATAATTAATATCTATAGAGTACTTTATCTAACTACAGCAAAGTACACATTCTTCTCAAGTTTGCATGGAATATTCACCAAGATAGATCACATCCTGGGCCATAAAACACACTTAAATAAATTTAGAACTGAAATCAAACAATGACTGCTTTCAGACCACAATGGAATTAAATTAGAAATCAATAACAAAAAGATAATTGGAAAAATCGCAGAATACATAGAGGTTAAACAACTTACTTCCAAATAACATATGAGTCAAAGAAGAAATCTCAAGAGAAATTTTAAAATATTTTTAACTAAATGAAAATGAAAACAAACCTTGTGGGATGCAGATAAAGCAGTGCTTAGAGCATTATAACACTGAATGCATACACAAGAAAAGAAAATTCCCAAAACAAAAATGTAAGTTTCCACCTTAGGAAACAAATAAACAAACAAAAATAAGAAGAAGAGGAGCAGGAGGAGGGCAATTTCACTGCAAAACAAGCAGAAGAAAGTAAATAAGTATTAGAGCAGACCACAGAAATTGAAAATAGGAAATCCATGGAGGAGATCAAAGAAACTAAAAGCTGGTTCTTTAAAAACTCAATAGAATCAATAAGCCTCTAGTCAGTAAGCCATGATTCTCTGTATTCCCCTGTCTGTCTTTATAATCTTGGGGCCAGCCGTTTGTCCTATGTCTTCCTTTCTCTTACTGATCTAAAAAGAGTTGCTGATTTTTCAGCTTTTTAGCTGCTGGTAAGCCTAAGTGTTGAATTCCAAGCTTCTTACATGTGGGAGAAGAAAACTTGCTCTTCCTTTTCAAATTACTTTGGTTATTAGGTGTTTTGCATTTTTATATAAACTGTAGGATTTACTTGCCCATTTTTTTCAAAAGCCTTGCTGTATTTTGAGTTATCATTTTGAATCCAGAGATCAATTTTGAAGAGAATTACCATCTTTAGCTCACTGAAATTTCCAGATCATAAACACGAAATATCTGTCCATTTATTTAGATCTTCTTTAATTTTCCTCATCAAAGTTTGATAATTTTCTTGTACTTTTTTCACTAGAGTTTTCCAAATATTTTATTCTTTTTTAGTATATGTTCTTTTTGATGCAACTGCAAATGGAATTGTATTCTTAATTTCTTTTTGTATTGTCTAATGCTTATAGGTGGAAATACAATTGCTTTTGTATATTGATCTTACATCGTACACCCTTTCACAACATATTCTGTGAACTTACTGTATTTAAATATCCTTTTGGGGAGCCTGGGTGGCTCAGTGAATTTAGTGTCTGACTCTTGATTTCAGTTCAGGTCATGATCCCAGGACTGTGGGATCTGGCCTTGTGCTGGGTTCTGTGCTGTGTAGGGAACCTGCTTAAGACTTTCTTTCTCTCTCTGCCCCTCTCCCCTACTTGTGTGCACTCTCTCCTTCTCTCTCAAATAAAATAAAATAAAATAAAATAAAATAAAATAAAATAAAATAATAAAATAAATGTCCTTTTAATAAAATCTTTTTTTTAATCAGCCAGGCCAGCTGACTCTGAAAATATATTTATGCAATTCCCTACATCTATTAAAATTGAGAAAATTAAACACCATTTCTTAATAACTTCTCTCAGCAAACAAAGAATAGGAGGCTCTGCCTTAACAGTATAAATGCATTTATCAGAAATTCAGAGCTCACTATCACTATTATTACGCAGCCTTGTAATGTAGTAATTATCAGCACAACAGATATCTAATTATTTGATATATAAAATATTAGAACTTAACAAATGAAGCTTTTATTATTTATAAATAATCTTCCACTTAGAAAATCCAAAAAGGCAATAAACATAATACTGGAATTGGTAAGAAAATACAGTGGGAAAAGTGCACAAAAATGATATGAAAATAAGTACAGTTTTTATATATTGCTATATAGTAGCAATAGTTAGTAATTAGAATTAAAATAATTTATAATGATTGATTCTATAATATACTTAAATATAAACTTAAGTAGAATATATATATATATATAATAGAAATATATATTATATATATATAATAGAAAGACACAATAGCAACAACAAGCACTATAAAACTTTACCAAAAGGCATACAAAAAGACCTAATAAATGGAAAATATATGTTATATTTTTGAAAGAAGAGTCACTGTCAAGGTTTTCACATTTCAGAATAATTTAGAATTTCAACATAATACCAATCTAAATTATAACTATAGAATTAATATTATATTGATATTACACAATTATAACAATTATATATTAATAATATAATGAATATATAATCAATTACAAATATATATAAATGATTATTATAAATATACTTATGATGATATATAATTAATATAACATTAATAACAGAATACCAATCTAAATTATAATTATATATATGTATACATATATAAACTATAATGACTTTCATTTATATAGTTTGGTGAAGAGGCAGGGAAGTATTATCTGAATGCCATTCTGGGCCAGGAGCTCTAAAACCCCAACAGGTCGGTTTAGTTTTACTGCCTGAGTCAATTGGCATGACTTGGATTTGTTGCTGTGAAAAATATGAATGGTTCTGTGATTGTGGAGGGGAACTTTTCCTGTCAGAAATCATAAAATCAGAATCTGAAGCAGGCTCCAGGCTCCAAGTTGTCAGCACAGAGCCTTATGCAAGACTCGAACCCACCAACTATGAGATCATGACCTGAGCTGAAGTAAGACGCTTCACCGACTGAGCAACCCAGGTTCCCCTGTCTATTAATTTTTATATTTATATGGGAGATGGTCATATGCAAAACAGTAAAATGAAAACTCATTGAGGAAAGGATGAACTCTGGTATTTTTTAGCAAAAAGGAATATACTACAGTTGTGTCATTGGTAGCTAATATAAACACAATGTTATAAAATAGTAAAATTTCCATACATAGACCTTATGGAAAAGAGGAACTATAAGGAAAAGACTATAGTGAGTTGCCAGTCTTGCCAACACACGTGTGAGATAAACCTAGAGCCCTGAGTTTGAGTTTAACTATACAGAATGGAGATCTCTTCAACCATCGAAGTGCTCACAGATAATCTTCAGTCTACAGTCTTCTCATGTTGTTGATATTACAATGCAAGGAGATGCATAGAAATAAAAGGAGCTGCATATGAATGAGTCTGAGATAAAAACAAAGGTGGGGAAATAGACAAGGCAATCTGCACTTGGGAGAAGAACTGAGAAGGACTTTGAGGAGACATTCTGCAACAAAGAAGAAAGAACTATGTGAAAGATCTTGTGCTTTGCATAAAAAAGTTTCTTCTTCAGAAATTTCATCTATCCTGCAGATATGTGTGCCTCATACTGGTGAGTTCTTCACTAGAAGAGCTAAACATTTTTTGTCTATTTGTCTCATTTATCATTTGATTCTGTTACTACATACACGAGAAACTTGAAAGGGAAGCATACGTGAGATATTCTGATAGAGTAGTAGGCACTGAGTGGGTCCCTAGTAACACATCTTGACATACACTCAAAAAAGGTGAGCCTTAACCAAAGTAAATGGCTGAGCCGATACAAGTAAAATGGACTTCACCAATGGATTCACCAATATACAATTTTATGAAAGACCAGGCTTGTGTATCAGAAGACTAGTTTCAGGTATGTTAAGTCTGAAAACATGTGCTACTCCAAGAGGAAGAAGAACAATTATTGATTTTCAAATAAGAAAATGAAAGCACAGAAGCTGGGGATCCAGCACAGAATGCTGCTTCTGCAAACTTTGGTTATAGTGAACTTAGAGACACAAGGTAAAAGTGATAACTGTGGAAATCTAGCAAATCATCCCTGCAGATTCCTCTTACACAATCTTGGAATTTGTTGTAAATAAGAAATTGCTCTTCTGGGGTACCTGGGTGGCTCAGTTAAGCATCTGACTTCAGCTTATGTCATGATCTCATGGGCCATGAGTTCGAGCCCTATGTCTGTCTATGTGCCGACAGGTCGGATTCTGTGTCTCCCTCTCTCTCTCCCTCCCCAACTCACACTCTGTTTTTCTCAAAAATGAATAAATGTTAATTAAAAAAAAAGAAAGAAATTGCTCTTCCAACTAAAATGGAGCTCTTCCAGTAATACAAATGGTATGAACAGACAAACATGAGCAAATGAATTCTACTTTTTCTGAGAGGAGGGATATAAAAACCTTGATGTCTGAGAAGCAAGTCCCATTGTCCCTAACTATGCTGTGGGGATAAACCAAGTATGTCTGTAAAGGTAGTATCTTTAATCACACTAGAAAGACAATTTATAAGCCCAAGTATCATAAATTTTGCCTCTGCTTCAGAGTTTCGGGGCCAGTATTTTTCTTATCATGAAAGTTGAAATAAGGGGAGACTCAAGAGGGTCACAAAGAAAATGGCTTGGTGCTTTTGCAAGAGTCTGTCCTAAAGGGAAAATGGAAGAAATCTCTATGAATGTTTAACAGGATAGAGACTTTACAGCAAAAATATGATTAAGGATAAAACTTTTACAAGTATGTGTTGGGTACTGGGGTGGTAGATAGTAACATTTAGAGAACTGTGTTGACAAATTTTATCAGTGAAGAAATTTTAAAAAAGCTAGGTTTACATGAAAAAAATAACTTTAAAAGATGTATAACTTAATATTGGTTATTCTGGTTGTGAATTTGTTTGTTTGTTTTTAACTAATAGTAACTGTTTTAAAGTTTATGTGTTGAATATACTTGCTGGCATGTAAACTTATCTTTGGGACACTGGGATTTCTGCAAATGTGTTTAGAGATAATTGAATTAATTACTAGTGTTCAGAAGAAAGATCATTCTAAATTCTAGCCAGGGGAAATATTTGGGCTCAAACTACAAGTAGCTAAAATACACTGTTTTGTTATGTGCAGGATAATTTATATTTCACAAATATAGTGATTGCTATTGTTTCAAAATAATTAAATTACAATGTTATTATAAATTGGGTGCTTTTAAATCACAACTATATATTTTTTTGTTATCATATTCAAACTTATTTTGAGAAAGACTAGATGAAATCTTGCTTGTGAAGATAAAATGAAGGAGAGTATATTCTATGAAACCTAGCCAAAAAAAAAAAAAAAAGTTATGAGAAAGGTTTCTCTAAGGTTGAATATGGGAATATTTTTTAAAAAGGTTTCTTTTCCCTCGGTGCCATTTTAGAATTCGGGATTGGAGTTAGCCTATAACTTGGGAGATGAAAAATGAATCCAGATAGCTCACGCTGTATAACGAAAAGTGATTTTTCTGCATGTGATGATAATTTCAAATGAAAATTTTTGCGAGTGTAGTTCATTTAAAATCAAATTTGTAAATCTACCCCAAAGTTTTAAAGATGGTAGATATCAATATATAACAGAACAAAGTATTTGATACATGTTTGTAATTGGCAAACTTCTTTTTTTTTTAATATTTTTTAATTTATTTCTAGGAGAGAGAGAGAGACAGCGTGAGCAGGGGAGGGTCAGAGAGAAAGGGAGATACAGACTCTGAAACAGGCTCCAGGCTCCGAGCTGGCAGTCAGCACAGAACCCGCCGGGGCCGAACCCACGAACTGCGAGATCATGACCTAAGCGAAAGTCGGACGTTTAACCGACTAAGCCACCCAGGCGCCCCTGTAATTGGCAAACTTCTTGATCTAAAAGAACCCAAACTACCTATAAGAATACCTGATTCCATGTATTAAGTTGGAAAAATTCATGAAAAAGTTAACTCTAATGGAATTTTCAGATACCAAAGATAATTACACAAATATTTGCTGTTAGACAAAACAGTAGTAAAAAAGAGAAAAAGAAAACCCACTGTGAAGACTGAATATTTGGTCCTCAAAAGTAATAATAATAATGACATTCAGTTAGAATAAATTGAGGATATGAAAACAGTCATCAATGAATATATATTTTTTAATGTTTCATTTTATTTTCTTAGAGACAGAGTGTGAACAGGGTAGGGGCAGAGAGTGGGAGACACAGAAGCCAAAGAAGACTCCAGACTGAGCTGTCAGCACAGAACCTGATGCAGGGCTTGAATCCACCAACACAAGATCATGACTTGAGCCAAAGTTGGATGTCCAACTGTCTGAGCCACCCAGGCACCATAGTCATCAATCAATATTGATGATATAAAGGGAAAGGTAACATCCACTGTGCTGTACAGTATTTTAATACAGAAATCAGTTCCTAGTAGTTAATAATACATGCTATATATTGATGAATCAAAATTAAATGATTTTCTATTTCTGGCTGGCATATATGTATTTAAAATACTGCATAGAATTGTGATGATATGATTATATCATTTAAAAATATGTGCATATATGCATGTCTGTATAAGTTTATCTTGAGAGACAACATGTGGTATAGATTAAGTATGAAGAATAAGTATAGAAAGTTAGGGGCGCCTGGGTGGCTCAGTCTGTTGGGCCTCTAACTCTTGGTTTCCCCTCCGGTCACATTCTCATGGCTTTATGGGTTTTAGCTCCGTGTTGAACTCTGCATTGGCAGCATGGAGCCTGCTTAGGATTCTGTCTCTCTACTCTCTCTGCCCCTCCTGCACTTGTGTTGTCTCTGTCTCTCTCAAGATAAGTAAACAAACTTTAAAAACATTTTTTAAAAAAAGGAATAGAAAGTTAGAATTTTCTTAAAAGGAACTGAGACATTTAGACAGGCATATAAAAGTAGGAGAAACACTGGATTTTACTGTTCAGATTATGAGAGAGGAAGAAATGGTTTTGATTTGTGCTAATTGAAATAGAAAATCTTAAGCCAGTGAATTCAGGAGATTATGTCTCCAAAGTTCCTAGAATCTTGCAGAAAACAACCATCAAAACAAAAGGAGGACTTCAGAGGAATTTTTGTAAACATTAAAAGGGGATGAATTGAACAAAAAATAAATATGTAAAAGATCTACTTTTAGTATTAACTCAAAAGATAGATGAAAATAATCTTTCACATTTCTTTCTTTTATGTAATTCAATGGTTGCTAAAGTCTGTATTATATATATATATATATATATATATATATATATATATATATACATGTATATATACATGTATACATGTATATATGTATGTATATATATACATATTTAAGTTTTGGAGGTGGTCATTCTTAAAAACAAATTCCTGGCATATCTAAGTTAATTTTTAATTTCTTTTTAAAAACATTTTAATGTTTATTTACTTTTAAAGAGAGAGAGAGAGAGCGGTGAGCAGAGAGAGAGGGAGAAACAGAATCTGAATAAGGCTCCAGGCTTTGAGCTGTCAGAGCAGAGACCAATGCTGGATTCAAACCCACACATCCGAGATCATGACCTGAGCAGAAATCAGATGCTTAACCGACTGAGCCACCCAGGTGCCCCTATTTCATTTTAGACTGTTTTTTTAAAATCCTAAAGCTCTGCACTGAAATATTTGAAGTGTTTAACATAAACTGTGCATATCAACTAGTAGTATATGTTTACTATGTGAAATTAAAAAATTTTAAAAATAGTTGATTAACAAAGTAGGAATATACTTTTATTTCATCTGAAAGTTCAGAGATAGGGCAATGGAGGCTGGTGTGGTGGCTACACAGTCCTTCTACTTATATACCCAGTATAGATTTTATTTCCTGCTGCACTACCCTGGCACATGGCTTCTATTCTCAAGCATATTTCATTATTATTATTTTTTAATTTTTAGTTTTTAAATGCTTTATTTATTTCTGAGAGAGAGAGAGAGATAGAGAAAGAGAGAGAGAGACAGCATGAACAGGGGAAGGTCAGAGAAAGAGGGAGACACAGAATCTGAAACAGGCTCTAGGCTCTTAGCTGGCTGTCAGCACAGGGCCCGACAAGGGGCTCAAACCCACGAACTGCAAGATCATGACCTGAGCCGAAGTCAGAGGCCTAACTGACTGAGCCACCCAGGCGCCCCAAGCATAGTTCATTATTGAAGACGGCTGTTCCATCTTTACTGTTCCAAGTAAAAGATTAGTTAAATGACACACCTATAAAAGAGCATGCAAAGAATGTAGTTCTTTTAGCTCAAGTCACTTCTGCTTCAAACAAAATTGTGATTATGTTACTAAGGCTAGAAAGGAGAAAAAAGAGCATCATTTGCCATGTGGCTTGACATTGAAAACAATTGATCTGAATTTCTTTCTATGTGTAAAGTATCTCTAAATTTTGAGTTGTTTTTATTAATTACTTCACAAATTAACTTGAGATGTTAACATTTTATTTATGGAGAAATTCAATTAGTTTAAACTCCTTGTATAATAAATACATGTTTAAAAGATGAATGGTTCTAATTTTTTACGGCACAGTTTAAAGAGAAATCCAAACTGATAAAAGCAAATTAGTAAATATGTAATGATTAAACCAGTAATATGATGCTTTTTATATGCTGTGGGTATTCTAGCAATCATAATTCAAATTAGTTAAAAGAAATTGAGTCCTTTTTATAAAAACCACACAAATGTAACAATGTTCTTGATTTAAATGTCTTTTGAAAAATAAAAAGTTCTACATGGAAATAAATATAAGCAAAGTGAAAACAAAAGAGAAAATAAATGAAAGACAAATAAGACAATGTAAGTGAATAAATATGAATGACTCATATTTAAGGCCAAAAAGCACAAATATGAAAAAGCTTTCAAAATTTACAAGAAAATTTTCTAAAAATAGGTAAAAGTAATTAAGACCAAGTGTATTAAAAAGAAAAAAAAAGTAACTGGTATGTACAAAAAATGCTTGAATACAAATATAGCAAAAGCAATTGACAAGAAGTTATGTCAAAAAACTATTTCTCACCTGTCAAACTAGGAGAAATTTAAGTGTGACAATACAATCTATTGAGGAGCTGTGGAGAAATAAATCCTTTCATATATAGCTGAAGGTATTTCCAAAACCCCAGTGGAAAGAGTCAGTGATATCTAACAACAATATAAAGGTATTTCCTCTATAAACTAGTAATCTCATTTATATAATATCATCAAATAATCTACGTCCACAATTGTGATTAAATTGTGACAAATATGCAAAGTTATTTATTAAAATATTATTTGGATTAGTAAAAGATTAAAGACAGTTCAAGTACTCTTAGAACACTGGTTGAGTAAATTATAGCACATCCACACAATAACCTACTATCCACTAAAAAAATAATGAAGACCCCCAGGGAGTAAATAAATTAACTTCCTAGATACATTATTAAATTCAAGTTTAAAAAGCAGTAACCAAACAGGAAGACATCAGGAATGGAGGAGGCCTTCTCCTCCAACTTTTAATATCTTTGCTAACTTTGAAAAACATAAATGTGTTAATTATTTAAAAATCAAATCAAGGAAGAATAAACCACAAAGGAAACAATGAAGCTAAATATGTATAAAATTAATATCCTATCAACACAGATAAAAGTTATTTGAAGCAACTTAGAAAAATGGTATTCTGGCCACACATAGGTTTGTCTGTTCGCTTTGTTTACCTTTAGTAAGTTCAAAAGAACCACTGAAAAATCTTAAGTTTCACTGAGAGGATCTATATGTAGTGATATCGGTTTTACAACTTTGAAACTATATATTTAAGGATAAAAGAAATAAGTAAGTGGTAAGAAGTTTAAGGTTGTTAGAAAATAAAAATTTCAGTAAAAAAGCACAAATATATTTTAAACTTTATTTAATAATAAGTAATTAGAAAGAAAACTCTAAAATATTAAATTTGAATTTAAAGTATCAATACAAACTTGCATTTTTACAAATGCTGCAAGAACCTAGGAGCAGTGACATGTTATAACAGGCAGATCCTGATCTCTGAGTATAATAGATCCTAAAATCAACTAGGTTTCCTTAAAAATATGTCAGTGTAGGCCTGGGTCAGTGAGTGTACAAGTTGATGTAGGCCATTGTGCTGAGTAAGAAAGTGAGAACATCGTCAATGACTAATGAGATTGTCAGTGAGGCCTCTCCCTCCAAAAATTAAGCCCACAGGTATCAGTTTGAGGGAATCCACATTAGTTAAATTTGGGATGATGTGAGTACAAAAAGAATGCTTATAACTAACTATAATATTAGATGAATTAAAAGCAATGGTTCCATAGGATATACTCATGAAAGCACTGCCTCTATAATTGTCAGGTAAACTCATGACAGACTGACCCTTCCTTGCAGATTAAAACTGCCTGGAGTGCTTGTGTGGCTCACTTGATTGAGTGTCCAACTATTGATTTCAGGTCCAGTCATGATCTCATGGTGGTGAGAATGGGTCTCATGTTGGTTCAGTGTGGAGCCTGCTTGAGATTCTCTCTCTCACACTCCCTCTGCCCTTCCCCTGCTCGTGCATACATGAGTGCACTCTCTCTCTCTGTCTCTCAAAAATAAATAAAAATAGTATTAATTCTGTATGAATACAAACAAGAGAATACAAAACAGAAAAAAAGGCAAAAAAACCAACTACCTGAAATCTCTGAAATTAAACAAAAGAGGGCACACTCTAGAGAGGAGTTGACACTTATAAAAGTTGGGGGGGAACACCTGGGTGGTTCAGTAGGTTAAGCATCAGACTTTTGCTCAGGTCATGATCTCACGGTTGGTGGGTTCGAACCCCATGATGGGGTCTGTGCTGACAGCTAGCTCAGAGCCTGGAGCCTGTTTCAGATTCTGTGTCTCCCTCTCTCTCTGACCTTCCCCTCACACTGTCTCTCTCTCTCTCAGAAATAAATTAAAAAAAAAAAAACAACATTAAAGAAAAAAATGTTAAGGGCATGTGAGGTAGAATCCCTAGATTCTCTCTCTTGGTTTACATGCCCTGTATATTCATCGCCCCTTGAGTGAGGGTACTACCTGTGGGTTTGATGGCATGGCCCTTCTATGATAAGGTAATGTTGTGTTGCAAAGGTGAAAAGACTTTGCAGCTGTGGTCAAAGTCCTAAATATGTTGATTTAGAGCTAATCAAGAGAGAGGTTGCCTGGGAGGACCTGGCTTAATCAGGTAAAATTCCTTAAAAAGGGAGTGGTCCCTCCCTAGAAAAAGAAACTGATACTCTCCTGCTGGCACTGAAGAAGCACAGAGCTCTGTGATTCACTAGGTATTGATAGTAGTGGCCTCTGAAAACAGAGTCCATGACTCCTACAACCACCAGGAACTAAATTTGACCAATAACTCAAATGAGCTTGGAAAAGACCCCACACTAGAAGATCAAGATCAAGCCTTGCATTTGTCTTCGCTAACACTTTGTTTGAAAGTTTGTGAGACCCTAAGTAGAAGATGCAAAGTCATGCCCAGAGTAGTGACCCATCACTATATGACATAATAAATGTCTCTTACTTAAGTTACTAAATTTATGGTGGTACAGTAGGCAATGACAGAACATAATACAAAGGAATGACCATGAGATAACTGCCCATTTTTATGACTTTTGGTCTGAGGGCAAGTTTGCAGTTGTTACTAAATGGGGTGCTGAAACCAATAATAAATTAAACAAATAATAACAACAACAACAATAAACAACTTCAGTCTTTCTGGCTTGAAGAGCAGGAGGGTTGAGTTTTGAAGGGAGAGTATCAGAGGGAGCTAAGATATCAAGACAGCAAAGGATCGACTCCAGTGGTGCTGGGCACCAGGATTGAGAATTAAAACTGTTGGAGTACAGAAAATCTCAATAAATAATATTTCTCTTCTATCCCAGTATGGATCAATTGGACATAGACACAGACAGATTAAAAATCATTGCTTTTCAGGGCTCCTGGGTAGTTTAGTCTGTTAAGCATCCAACTCTTGATTTAAGCTCAGGTCATGATCTTATGGTTCATGGGATCAAGCCTTGCGTCTGTCTCTGTGCTGATGACGTGGAGCCTGCTTGGGATTCTTTCTCTCCCTCTCCATCGGCCACCCTCAAAAAACATTAAAAAATAATCTATCTATCTATCTATCTATCTATCTATCTATCTATCTATCTATATTTAAAAACATCAGTGCTTTCCCTAGAGTGGAGACTATGTCCTAGGAGAATGGGCTTGCTAATATTTACCCTCTGAAATTATACAGATCTACTGATACAGATGAACAACAGCAGGCCTTCCTTACAGGGGCAGGTATATTACTTAGCTCTAGAAAAGAGAGTCAGAGAAGGGCTAAACTGAGCGTGTTCAGCTCCTTATTCCAAAATCCAAAATCAGGTAAATTATTTCTCCCTTCACTGGGGAAAAGTTAATGATGAGGAGGGATGGAGTCCAGGAGTGTTACTAGGCAGATTTCCCTGAAGTGGAGATTAGAGAAAAGTCAGATCTCAACTAAGGAAGATTGTGGTTCAAAATTTATATTGGTTGAGGCTCTCCATTTGAACCTTCAAGACCTACCTCAGAGCTTACATTTTTGACAACTGTGTCCTTTTCGAAACTCTCCTTCTCTGAATTCCCTGAAATCCCAACTTTATGTTTCTTAATCCTCTTTATCCATCCCATTTTTTATCTGCTTCCCCATTTTGTACTTCCTGCACACAACATGTTTGTATTTTCCCAATTTCTAATCATAATTGCCTTCCCATTCTGTCCTTCTCCTCTTACTTCCTTCCCTTACCTTTCCCTTCCCTTCTTCTTTGTAAGCACTCATTTGACACACTGCACTCTTTTATTTATTGCTTTGTAGATCACATGTGTGTAGACCAATAATTAATTCACCAAACCTTCATGGTGCCATTATAATGAACAAATATGCCAAGCACTGGGGATAAAAAGATGTATTTAACATCTTTTTTTTTTAGTAAAAAAAAAAAGTTTTAGTAGTAAAACATGCTACTTTAATGAAGACTTTATTTAACTTAACAATTGATAACTTGAAAGCAAATGTAGTAGTAACTTAGTGCATGTCCTCTTGAGCCTAGCCTTCCTGAATATCTACCTCAGCTCTACCACTTCTAAGCTATGAAGGTCTTTGATATATTTATTTTTTTGTGCCCCAAGACCTTTATTTCCCTCTGTGTATGTGCTCATTCTAAGACTTCAATAATTATTTAAGGTTTATATTTGCATATGCATTGTAGATTACAAAGCATTCAGTATATCATATATCATTTATTTTAACAATAAACTGAAAGGAATTCTTATGTCTTATTTTAGGAAATAAAATCAAGTTTTATTAAACGTATAAAAGGTTACAAAAATTAAAAACAGAGATTTAATTTTAACTTCTGACTTCTAACTTCTTTATTTGTTTCTCTGCTCACAGTTGCTGCCCTAAATTTACTTTGAGCTTGGTCTCTCTTCTAAGCTCTAATTTCACAACTGTTACATGATCTCATGGACACCACAAAATCAACCTCAAAATAAACATGTTCTCAACTAAATCATCTATTCTCCAAATCTGTTTTCTTTCTTGAATTCCTTAGCTTTGAGTGACAGGAACTTCCCAGGGAAGAAATTTCAAAATAATGGAACATGTCCCATTGCGCTCTTCATTCTCCCCTTACACATTTTATTTCCTAGGTGCCCCCATCTCCAGTCTAGAGTATTGCTTCTGTCATATCCCACTTGCCAATCCCACTGCAATGGGTTTAATCGGAATTCTTAATTCTAGCTCATATGAACTATGAATTGATTTTTCCTGTGTGAAGTCTCTGCAGAGACTAATGTGTTCTTCTCAGTGCTTGCTGTGAGGCTAACTCTATTTATTGAAATCCATTTTCTATCCAGTATTGCATTTAAGTCCTTCACATAAATTATCTCATTTAATTTTTACAACAATCACAAATATATAATTTACTAGCCAGCTTTGCAGGATGAGGACATTGAGGCTCAGTTTCTTCCTTTTACACAGCTGGAATTGAAACATATCTGTGTTCCAAGTTTCTGTGTGTCACTTTTCTGGTTTATTTTTCTTTGAACATTTTACTTTCCTGCTCAAAATAACACATAGTCTTTCACTGCCTCACAGATTATTCCCCAAATCATCAGCACATTACTCTAACATATTATTCTAACGTTCTTTGATCTGGTCTCGATTTACAATTCTAGTCCCATTTTCTAGTTCTTGTATACACATTCTACTCAGAACCAAACCTTAGTCAATCAATCCACACACTCCATAAAGCCCAGCTTTCATCCTGGTGAACAATTTTGTCCTTCTTAAATTGCCTCTCTTCCTATTTCTAGCAGTCCATTTGACTATCTTTTAAAGGTTTAGCTAAATGCCTCTTCCATCATCTAACACTCCTCGAGTTCTTTCAACAGAATTGTTAATCTTTGTTCTGAACTTTCATAGCAGCTATAATTTTCTAATTATTATTTGAAATTATTTTATTTCTATTTATTTGCCTTCCTAATGTAGCATATGTCTGTATCTAACCATCTTTGCATCCTCCAGGTGCCTGGATAGTGATTAAGAGGGACTGCTACCTAGAAATTACTTTTCATTTTCTATTAATATACGGTAAAATATGAGGGGCACCTGGGAGGCCCAGTGCTTAAGCATCCAACTCTTGATTTTGGCTCAGGTCATGATCTCACTGTTTGTGGTTTTGAGCCCTACATTGGGCTATGCAATGACAGCACTCAGCCTGCTTGGGATTCTCTCTCTTCCTCTCTCTCTGTCCCACCCCCCGACCTCACTAGATTTCTATCTTTTTCTGAAAGTAAATTAAAAATAAACTTTTAAAAAAATATAGTAAGGGGCATCTGGGTGGCTCAGTCACTTAAGCATCTTACTTCAGCTCGGGTCATTATCTCACGATTCCTAAGTTTAAGTCCCACGTTGGGCTCTGTGCTGACAGTTCAGAGGCTGAAGCCAGCTTCAGATTTTGTGTTTCCCTTTCTCTCTGCCTTTCCCCTGCTCTCGGTCTGTCTGTCTGTCTGTCACTCTCTCCTTCAAAAAAAAGAAAAACAAAACAAAACATTAAAAAATGTTTTAAATATGGTAAGATATTAGTCAGTGATGGTAAAACAGAACAAAGTATACAGTATTTTGCATGAAATGACAGGCACCAAAGTTCAGCCAATAGACATAATAAATTAAACTATGAATTTTAACTCCTCTGACATAAAACTTTCTTATAAATGCATAAGACAATTGAGCTAAAAATAGTTAATGCAGCTGAAATGTTTCTAATAGCGCCTTAAAATTTTTTCATTTTGTTGTTTTATTGGAGATTGATTATGGACTTTTTTCTTTAAAATGTGCTTTCATAGATAATTTTGTTAGTAGAGTCTATATTGTTTATGGAGGAAAAATCTATAAAACAACTATTTTGACAATCTATTGTTGCTTATGATGAAGTTTCTGAACGAAGAATAATAAAGAAGTATAGAACAAATATCTTAAATATTACATATAAACTATTTACTTTTGCCACTACTTAAGAATTATGCAATGAGCAGTTTATTTGGGATGGCACACAAAATGCTTTAATTATTGAAAAGTCTAACCCTACCCATTAAAGCTATAATGCATACCTAAAGTTAGAAAAATCCCTTCCCATAGTCCAATTTTATACAAAATAATTGATTTTTTTTGTTATTTTTCCAAAGTACAAACATCTGTTTGTTATCTTTCAATGAATCTCTATTTAAACATATAATATGAAATATAAATAAAGTATAAATATATATAATCCTATTTATTAGGATAGGATAATATAATACATAAAATATATTTTTATGTAGTATTAAAAGAGTAGAGGAAGTAAGGGAAGATTCATCAAAAGATTCTTTAAAAATTTTTACATTTTTGTGAGAAAATATTTTTGTAAATGTTTTCTCGTCCAAACTTTATGAAACTAAGTTTAATCCTTACAATTTGAATATTTGGTTAGTTTAGTTTAGTTTAGTTTGTTAATAGGTTAAAGTTAGTAACCTTATATTTATATTGCTATAATATGTTATTTTCAAGTTATTCAGGGTTAATTTACTTACTTTGACTCAGAACTTTTTTAAAAAAACTTTAGTAATAATATTGTGTATAGTGATATATTTTGATGTGCATTATAATCTGCAAGATGTAAAACATACTTATTTGAGGGAGTGCTAATGGCATAGTAGGAGTATTTGAGATTTGAAGCTTGTTCTTATGATATTATAAAATATGCATGTTTCAAACTAATAAAGAATCTAGAATATAAAATAAGTTCTCCAGTATCTACCACTTTATACAAAAAATAGAAAGAAAAAAGCGTAAAAATAAATCAACGAAAAAACAAAAAAGGAAAGCTGTGTTTCGTGTTTTTGTTTTATTTTTAGGAAAGCTATCTATGGTTTGGAATGAGTAATTATATGCTAGGTACTCTTTGAAAGCTTATAATAATTAATTCATCTACTCATATTTTGAAGAAGTTACTATTATTAAATGAAATACAGATGTGCCCCAGGACTGAGTAACTAATCAAGATTCCATGAGTGGTAGTATGTGAAACTGGAATTCAGTCACGTACTTTGACTCTCCTATCTATTCCTTCACAAAGGGTCCCAT
Source organism: Proteles cristata cristata (assembly GCA_017311185.1). NCBI lineage: Eukaryota > Metazoa > Chordata > Mammalia > Carnivora > Hyaenidae > Proteles > Proteles cristata. The sequence continues at coordinate 1,964,714 of JAESUZ010003082.1, forward strand.
CTTGCCTCTCATTCAGTGTATTAATGGAAGCTTTCTGAGCATGTAAAATAAGTTGAAGTAAATTTTAATTAGGAATTTCTGACACTACATTTGACTTGTTGGTCTGCAATACACCTAAACAAGAAAAAAACCCCAGCCATATTCAAGCATTATCATATACGAGTTACCTTTCCTGGATACCAGAATTCTTATAGGCAGTGTAAGTTCAGATCCAATTGATTGAGGTACATCTGTTTAATTCCCTCTACTAATTTCACAGGCTTATTTCTGTAAAAGCTCCTATTTCTATATTATTGTTTTCATCAATTATAATTATATATATACCTGTAGGTATTTTGTTATTATTAATTATGCTAATGATATGCTCTTCAAAATATTAACAATAGCTACTGACAAGTTCCTTATTTTCTTCCCTGGTGATTCAAGTGTACAAATTCGGAGTAAGAAAAAAACTTCCAGGTTTAACAACTTCAGCTGTATATTTTCTTCAGCTTTATTGAGGCACCATTGGTATACAAAATACTGCATATAATTGGTGTATGCAATTTGATGACTTAAGAAAGATGTACACACTAAGGTAACTATCACCACAGTTGAGATTACAAACACATCCATCATACCCAAAAGTTCTCTTGTGTTCCTTTCTCGTGTGTGTGCACACACGCATGTATGAAGAACATCTACTCTCTTAACAAGTTTTTAAGAACACAATATACTATTGTTAATAGAGGTACTATTTTGTACCCTAGATCTCTGGAACTTACTCATCTTGTATAACTGAAACTTTATACTCATTGAACAACTCTCTATATGGACCCTCCTCCCATCTCCTAGTAACTCATTTTATTGTCCATTTTTATACCTTTGGCTTTCTTAGATGTGTCACAAAAAAGAAGCTATACAGTATTTGTCTTTCTATGGCTGACTTATTTCATATGACTCAATATCTTCCAGGTCCATCAATGTTGTTGCAAATAGTATGATTTCCTTCTTTTATAAGACTGAATAATATTCCATTGTAGTATGCATATACTGCATTTTCTTTGTCAATTCATCTGGGTTATTTCAGTATTTGACTATTGTGAATAATGCTGCAATAAATATCAGAGTGCAGACATCTCTTAATGATAGTGATTTTATTTCCTTCAGGTATATACTCAGAAGCAGAATTTCTGGGTCATATGGTAGTTCCATTTAATTGAGAAACCTCTATACTATTTTCTATAGTGGAAGCACCAGTTTATATTCTCATCAACAGTGTACAGAGGTTCCAGTTTTCCCACAAACTCACAAACATTTGTTGTCTTTAAAAATATATACATATACACACACATATACACATATATACATGCACACAAATATACATATATACACACATACACACATATATTATTCAACATACATACACACACACACACATATACACACACATATGTGTATGTATGTATATATAACCATCCTAACAAAGGAGAAGTGATATCTCATTATGGTTTTGATATGTACTTCCCTGATGATTAGTGAGGTTAAGCACTTTTTCATATATCAACTTGTCATTTATATACTTCTTTGGAGAAATTTCTACTGAAATATTTTGCCCATTTTTAAGCGGATTATATGTGCTTTGTGCTGAATTATAGGAGTTCCTGATATATTTTGGATATTAACTGCTTATCAGATAAATTGTTTGAAAATTTATTTTTTATTACATAGGTCATCTTTAAAGTATGTTATTTCCTTTTCTTTGCAACATATTTTAAATGTGCTATAGTTCCAGTTATCTGTTTTTTCCTTGTTGCCTGTACTTTTGAGATGATATCCAATACCAATGTCAATGGCTTTTCACTTATGTTTTTTTCTAGTTTTAAAATTTCAGAACTTCCATTTAAATCTTTAGTTCATATTGAATTATTTTTTGTGTATCAGGAAAGACAAGGATCCAGTATCATTAAGTCTTACTCTTTTTTCACTCCCTGTCTTCATCAATGTCTTCTTTGGAGTGGCCTGAGTTTTGTTATAAGAGTATTTCATTTTGTTCTGTTTTCTTATTACTTTAGTTAGTGTTCAGACCAATTGTCAGTTATACATGTTTTTATTCTTTTTCCGAAGAGTAAACCATGTAAAATGGTGACATTTGGTCATTAATGTATATAAATATTATGAGAAGACACTGTCTAGATTATAATAAAGGCTCAAAGAAAGGAGTAACACATTCTAAACTGAGAGAATTGTATCAGGGAAACTTTATTAAAATCCAAAATGTTTTCTCAGTCCACGAAGATAAAACTTTTCAGATGGACACTGGAGGAAAATTAATGCAATGGAAAGAGCAGTAGGAACAATGAAAACAATGTGAATTCAAGGGATATTAATTCAAAAAGGGTCTTGAGAATAGTATGTGGGAAGAGAATAGCATTGTAAAGTAAATTAATTAAATTACTTCGAGAAGAGAGTGAAGTTATTTTATTCTCTAAATAAGGGAATATAAAAAGAAATAAAGCTTTGGGGAGGAATTTAATATATTTAATTTCACCATGCTGAAACACAGATGCCTGTTGCACATCTAACAGAAAACACAGGAAAGAGGGTTGAGTAATGAACAGAGATATGGGGGATACCACATATGTGGGAGTCAAGGCCTTCAGATTAGATGAGTATCTGAAGGAAAATATAGAAAAGTGAGAAGAAGATCAGCTGCTGAGGATACTCATAATTAAAAATTATTCTGAAACAAATTTTACACAAGATATCTGGGAAAGGAAAATCAGAAATAAAAGAGGAAAATGCAATCCAAAAGAGGTTTTTCATGGTCCACAAACAAAAGGTGTTTTGATTCTATTCTATTTTTAAGGAAACAAAACAAAACAAAACAAAACAAAGCATCTATCAATTTAGTAGCACAAATGACCATGGTAATATTTTGTCAAGGCAAATTCAATGATGGGAGCAGTTGCCACAGTACAGTGGGTAGAAGGTGAAGTTAAGAAGAAAAGGCAATGTAATGAAAAGCTTAATGAGAATATTTTTTAAAGGCTCTTGGCTTTGTAGAGAAGAGTAGACATAAGTTGTCACTTATCAGAGAACACAATGATTAATGGAGACTTTTTCTTTTTAAATATAGAAGTGTATAATAAGCTATTTACTGTAAAAAGAAATAAAAGTAGAGTGTGACAGACTCAAGACCCCTTAAAGTATGTAAAAACCAGTAGGTCAAATTCTTTGGGGAGAAAAGATGACATGCTCAAGAGCAAAGAGGTAAGATTAGTCTTAGATAGGAAAAGAAACACCTCTTCCCCTGAGATTTCACAGAAATCTATGCTGGACATTTCACTTTTTAGCAGACAGTATAGGAAAATGCACTCTGCTGAGGTAGAACAAGGAACTTACTGTCTTATAAGATGTAAAGATTCTTTTGATGATAAGGCACAACACACTGACGCTCCGATAGATTATGTGAAGGCAGAATTTGTTATTACAGCTCCAAATGAGAGAAAGGTGTCATATGGGGCCACACAGTCTGGGTAATTCTGAGCTGGAATTGGAGGGGGCAGGTGATGTATGGCAGGTGAGGCGGTGTTGGTTAAGATTTCAAGGGCTCCTTGCAGTCTGGCTAATTTGAATAATTTCTCAGTCTCAGTGACACAGAGGTTGTCTCTAGTAGTTTGATACTTGATCCAGGGGCAATTAAGGACGGTGTATAGGAGTCAGAATTATGAGAGACTCCCAAGAGAAGTGCTTGGAGTGTGGACTCAGCTGCATAAGAAGGAGAACTAACTCGGTCTCTTGCCAGAGCCTCAAAACTAAATCAAGACGGCACTTGAGGGAAAAAAAAAAAAAAGCTTTATTACACATAGGGAAAAAGGCAAACATTAGAGAATGTATCTGACAATGGACTGGCTGAGGGATATAATACAAAAATAATTGCCAAGCTTCTAATAACTGACATTATGTCCAGGCATTGTTTTGAGCATTATGCATAAATTATTTCAATCTTGACAACCACATGAGATAAATACTGTAATTCCTGAGCTTTACAGACAAGGAGTCTGAGTCACAGAGACCTTAAGTAATATACTCAAGGTCCTACAGGTCTTACATTGGAGTTAAAGGAGCCGAGACAGTGTTAATCCTAGAGCTTTGGCTTGTAACTCCTCTTTTAGCCATGATACTAAATGTGAATTGTCTCGCCGAGATGGCATTTGTGAAGTCTATAAAGGTGTAATTACATCTATGCTCAGAATCCTGTCATTCCTCCTAGAAATGTTAAGCAACCCAGATATAGAAAGAAGGAATTGGGGTTTATAGGACAAATCACTGGCAGGGAAAAGACGTGGATGTTTTGAGTTAGGGCTTGAGCAATCTAAATAAATAACACATGCTTTATTACACTAGAGTGGAACAAGTTAAGAGAAAGGTACAGGAGTATGAGTAATAAAAACATATTCTCACCTTATTTCCTACAAAAGAAGATTATACAATAAGGCTTTCCTTCTGCAAACAATGAAATTGCTAATTTTTATCTCTTAGCCAGGGATGCTTAACTGTCACTGGTGTAGCAGATTGACCAGTTTCTGGTCCTCCTCTTCCACAGCAGACTTCTTTTCATAGGGAGAGAGATAATTATGCAAGATCTATGTGAGGCTGGTTCCCAAAAGTGAAGAGGCTCAGGTAAGCATACCCAGTTTCTTCGCTTAAACTCAGAGATAATTCACTCTCCTTTCCTAAGTAAAACTGTTAAAGAATAGAGAGGGCCAGAGATGTTAGTTTAGTAGAAGACCCTACATGGAGACAGAAGGAGCAGAAAGTAATTACCTTCCCTATTTCTCAGTCTCTTATAATTTTGAGCTCAGGTGATGTAACTGTTCAGGGAGTTAGCTTATTAGAGAAGGAAGTGAAGACATATTTGGAACATGGATTGCAAGAAAAGGATATATTTGAGGGTCTGTAAGCTCTGGGGGGTAGTTAATAAGGATATACATTTGTAGTAAAGCTAGAAGGCGGGAGGTGGTGATGGAGATTGATGTGAGAGAGCTTTTTAAGAGGAAAAGGTGTTTTTGTTTGGTTTTTCAGTTTTTTTTTTTTTTTTTTTCTTTTCCACTGATAAGGATGTGAACTGGAGAGGCAAACAGGCTTCCCCCTGAATGCTAGCCCCAGTTAGTTGGTATGGTCACTTAAAATAGTATGTGAGAAAACTGAAAAAAACAAAAACAGTTTTCAGAGTGTGTTGAAAAGAATGCTAGCATTGATTTTGTGGTCATGTGTAGTTATGGAAGGGGGAGCAGAAGTTTGTACACTGAATGCTTGGTATCAGTGGACAAGCAGGAGTAAGATTTGAAGTGAAAGGTAGATGAATTTTTTTTTTTAAGTAAAAACAGGAATAGAAAATTCATGCTCATTGTTAATGGGTCTTCTACTTAATGGAGTTTCTCAGAATATTTGCACAAGTAGAGTGAAATGAAAAACAAAGTCTGTAGTATATGCATCGAATAACTTAACTGGTTAAAAATATTCTTTTTCTAAAAGACTGGCTAAAAGCCACTAAGGGGCAGTAAGACAATGCAGACATTTTCTACTCTTCGCCCCGGAGATAAAATGCACTATTGTTAAAATATTTACTGTCCCTTCCTACTGTTCCTTATTGGAGACTTAAATTTTGTTTGTTAAGTGTCTAGCTTTATCCAGTTAATTATGAATGACAGAGCTGCCACATGTCTCCTCTTATGCATGCTAGTCTTCCAGAAAATAGCATGTCCCAGATAGGGGTAGCACCTTCAATAAAGGTCTGAAATAAAGAAGCTAAAAGGTAGAGCAACACTGTGCCCCAATAGACATCAGTTTTTAGACAGTTTGTTTCTTCAGCATTTCTTAGACTAAGATATCAGACTTTAGTTTGAGAAACTTAAATGTTGTTTCCTTCACACAGAGGAGAATGTAATTAAGTTGATTATAACTCATGCTTTTGCTTCAAGTGTTGCACAGATAACTGATGCTAATGAGGATCAAAATAGTCATTCCTCAGTGACCATCAGGAGTCTAATTCTAGTCATTCCGTGACCGATAATATTAATGTGGAAAGTTAAGCAGATGAACCTATTAAGCATATTGAAAACTCAGCAATAGTTTCTAAATAGATGAATAACATAATGTGCTAATTCATCAAGACTCTCATTCTGATAAGTTTAATTAAGCATTCTTTCACTTAAAATACACACAGTTCAGTTTACTCTTACATTTTCTGAAGCACAATGCAAATGAACTTTTTATGAAGCAAGATCTAATAAATTACTTCACTAAGTGTTTCTTTGCTTTTCACACTTAATAGATTCTCCAGTTTAGAAATGTCCGTTGTACTCAAAGAAAGAATCGTCATTCATGATTAGAGTATGTTAAAGTTTATAAAATTCTTAGTTTGTCCCCAATCACACTCCATGTTGCCTCTCCAAAATATGAAGAAAATGGATGAACCTGGAAGTACATATCCAAGCGGCAGTGATGGCAAAACAGAAAAGAGCATGAGGAAGAAAAACATAATGTAAAAGTAATAGCATGTGAAAATAGAGTAAATGAAACTTTGTTTTTCATTGCATAATGCTTGGCTTACTGGCTTCTTTGTTGAAAATATTTTGAAGGGCTACTTGGGTTACTTTTCCAGATTATTTCACCCTCTGTCTTTAAACCACGTAAAGATGGTAGTCTGTGCAGAGTACCCAAGTCTTTTCTGGAAAAGAAGAGATTTTCTGCAAGGAGATTGTTTCTGCAAAACAGAAATTTATATCTCCTTTTCAGTACTTTTCATGTTGCACTTCATTTTTGCTTCTGTACCTATTTTCTCAACTAGACTAAAACAGGGGATGTTTATTCTGTATGCTTATATTTTCAGTGTTTAGCACAGTGCATAGTACATGGTAGGTGTTTGATAAATGTTTCTAAGAACTTTCTAAGATTTATTTGCTTTTTTGAACACCATAGTTTAGAGAATTCACTTGACTTTTGTTTCTGACAGCTTCAGGTAAATTTGAAGTGGTAAATAAGTCAGTAATTAGAGGGCTAAAACTCTGTCAAGGTTATAACTTTTCAATATAATGATAAAAAGAGTCAAACATTCTTTTCATGGGTTGCTTACTGATATATTTGATTATTCTGGTCCCCAGAATACCCTAATATTCAATTCATTGTTCCATTAACTACTGTCAAATCTTTGAAAATAAACCTGATTATTTTTAGTAAATGAGTGCATTGAGGTAAAGTACATTTTGTTTGCTAATTTGCCTGTTTGCTAATTTCTCATGGAAAAATTAAAATCATCCTTTGTTTCCATAATGAAAATAATTTTGTACGAAAAAATAATGAAGCTCACTCAGAGATCCCCTTGTCTTGCCATCACTAATGCATGAATCTATTAAGTCTAAATTTGACGGTTACAATAGGAGACTGATATTTAACTATCACCATATTTAAATGTCTGTTAACAGGAAAGATGATGGGAATATCATAAGTATGTGTCACAAAAACACACTACATGAGAATCTTGAAAAGAATACTTTTAAAGTACAGTTAAACACAAAGCTGATGATTTCTGATGGCATGAAGACCAAAGTGACCGGCTTTGAGAATGATGGGACATGGTGCAGCTTAAAGAATGTTCACGATATGCTTCATTATAAACATGTGAAATAGAATTCTAAATACAGGTCAGAGTTAATAAAGAAGAAATATTCCTGAAATGATCCCATGTGAGACTGATTTGAGTCACAGCAGAATATTCAATAAAGTTTTCATTTGAAAGATATGGAAAAACAGACTTTGGGAAAAGCTTGGGATATATGCAAAGACTGAGGTGTCTGTTCAGATCCTTAATGATTCTGATTATATGGTGTATCACATTAAGTGAGCAAAATGGAAGAATAAGTTTTCCTATTTTTGAAGAAATTTCACTATACATATATGACAGTGTACGCACACAGACACAGACACACATACAAATCTATGCGCATGTATGCACAGTGGCACACATAAATGTTACATTTATGTAAATGTATATGTGCACATATGTATATACTGACACATTTATTTGAAAGTTCATGTATGCATATCCATGTTTGTATATATATGTGAATATCCAAATATACACGGTATGTATAGGCATGTGTATGGTAAGCTGAACAAATACCATGAATATTAAAAGAGAAAAGCAACATATGAATCCTGTGATATGTTACTATTTTGATCCCCTTTCCCAATTTAGTATCCTTTCCTAGGAAGCATTTTCAATTATTTTCAAAGAAGTTAGGAGCTCCATTAAAAAACTTTCCCCCACACTGAGACATTCCGAAGTGTAAATATAAAATTTGAAATTTAAATTTGATAGAATGTCTAAACTCTCCTTTAATTGGTTCAGTTCTTGTATTGTCTTTGTAGTGATACATTCCAATATCTTCCATTGTACATAGTGTTTTTTATAATCACAACTTACTAAAAGCTTAAAATGCTGGCATTTTTAGTGCTTCATTTGAAGAACATTTATTAAATATTTCAAATTGATATTGAACATTATGGAGCTTAAACTTAAAGGACTTACTGTCAAAAAGTTCAATACTATTTTAGGACTTTAGTTTGATTTTACATTTATCTTCTGAAAGGCTCAAACAATCCTGAAATCCAATTAATGAAGAATAACATAGAAAGTATTACTGCCACTCTGAAGTACTGTTTAACATTCAACACCAACTTTGTAACAAAAATTTGTATTTCCACAATTCTGTCTGTGTTTAAATACAATTGCAGTTTGTATTTTGATTTTAGAATATCACAGCTTTGTATATAATTGAGTTTCTACTACAACCTATTATAATTTTTTTTCTATTTTTAGTTTTTTAAGGGCTTTTTAAACATAAGGCATTGCCCTATCATATTTAAAATTCTTACTACTATAAATAATTTCTTCAGTATTGAACCTTTTACTATGAAGTTATAACAGCTTTCCCAGTTATATCTGGTGCCTTATCTTTGAAAAAAATGTCAAAAGCTTTATTTCAACTTTATCAATTCAATGCAAAAAATATCAAACCACTCTTGCAGTTAACAGGACTAATTTTCTCCTTGGAGAATCTGATGTCACCAATACAAAAACAGATAAATATCTGTCTGCAAATTCTTCTTTTGAAAATGAAGCCAACACATTAACAGTCATTGTTTCATGTTTTATGTGTGCAAATGAAAACTTAGATTTAAAACTCAATGAAAATAATTGAGATGGGTCACTTTATTTAAATAAAATGTCAAGCTTCATAGAATGACACTGTAAATGCACCTTCTATAGCTGCATATATATAACAGCTTTGGGGAGAACCAGTCTTAAATTAACTACGAACTTTTGAAGAAAATGCTAATGCTTCTTTAGTAGATCTGTTTCTTCTTATTTTATGTAGTCAGTGATATCCTCAAGTTTCCTATCATTGATGAAATACTTTCTTGGAAAATGGACATTTAGTATGTATTTTTTAATTAAGCATGCACTTTTGTTTTTAGTTCACTGATGCAGAAAACAGTTAAAAAATAACAAAGATATTTTTAGACTTACAGCACAATGTGTGCCTAAAGCACCAAAACACAAATATTCAGGCTACTATTTGGTCCCTGGCAGTGGTTCTCAATATCAATTTCCTGCACAAATTTCTTGTACACAAAATTATTATTCCCAAGTTCTTTTCCATTGCCTAATGACATATCCACTGGTGCACCAAAGATGAGTGGGGTTTGGCACTGAAAGTAGTGGTCAGCCCTGGCAGGGAGGAGTATTTTAACACTGCCCCTGTTTGGAATTAACAGAGCACAAGACAGCCAGAAGCAGAAAACACCAATCTTTAACTAGCTTTATTATTGTTTTTAAAATCCCTGTGTGCAATGCACACCCTAACTGCCTGCACAAGGGATAGTCTGATCCTCCCTCATCCCAGTAGCATTCTATGATGGCTTGCTGCATCTTACAGGTCAGCATACTGGTCACAGCACAGGTGGATATTGTAACTAGTGGCCAGCAAGAGGCAGAAGTGTTGAAGACTTCTCACATAGAAAGGTCAGCTTTCTGTGGCTGCTGATCTTGAAAAACTCTGCATGCTGTATTTAGGACAAAGTTGTTTTTTTAGAATGTATTTGGGAAAAAGGTTGAGCAAAGAGAGTTGACTTTTTGCTGGTCTGCTGGTCTATTAGATTTAACCAAGTGAAAACTCTATTCATTACTCATACATCTCAGTTTCTAAAGAGAGACATAGCAGAGATTGGAAGCACAAAGTGGATATAGGCAACACCCCCAGGCTTTTAATGCAACTATTAAAAGATACTTTTTTTAAGCAAATGGAAAATTCCTGAAAAAGATAAATAACACAAGGCCTGGGGCCACAAGGTCAATTTTTCTGTAAAAACTAAAATAAAAACATAAGTTGAGGATCCTTGAACAAACTTATAAAGATATTCTCTCAGTACGATCCTGAGCCTGGAGAGTATAACAGTAAGAAGTCAGGGTACTCAGAAGGAAAAAAACAAAAAACAACTATTTTTCAGAGAACTGATCAATATCTAGAGAAAAACAGTGTGACGGCAAATTTGTTATTTTATGGTCCTACACTCAACAAATGGACAGAAGACTTAATAGTTGGCCTGCCCTGAACTCCACTACAGTCACAAAATTCTGAACTGACAAGTCAAAAGTTTTTTTAAACCCACCACTTCCTTTCCCTTGTGAAACTTATTGGCTTCTGCCTTTACAAGTCTCATCCTTGCCTTTGCTCACAGAGACTATGATCCAAAGCCTGCTCCCACTCTCTCTCTGTCAGTCTCATCTATTTATTATCTATCTATCTATCTATCTATCTATCTATCTATCTATCTATCCATCTATCTATCTATCTATCAATCATCTATCTAATCTATCCATCTGATGCTTTAAACAAATTTTCTGAGTTATTCTTTGATAATCTGTAGGCACCATTGGATTAGGTTTCCTGACTTGTTTGGTAATAAACTGCTTCAAAGATACTGTGCTTTTTATAAATTGAAGGTTTGTGGCACTCCCTGCCTTGAGAAAGCCTACTGGCATCATTTTCCAACAGCAATGTCTCTGTGTCATATATTTGGATAATTATTGTAATATTTCAAACTTTTCCATTATTATACATTTGTTATGGTGATTTAGAATCAGTGATCTTTGATGTTACTGTTGTAATTGTTTTGAGGCACTATGAACCATGCCCATATAAGACAGTGAACTTAATAAGCTGGGTGTTTGGTGTGTGCTTCACTGGCTGGCCATTCCCCCATCTCTCTCCCTCTCCTGGGCTTCCTTACTCCCTGAGACACAGCAATACTGAAATGAATCCAATCAATAATCCTACAGTTGACTTTAAATGTTCAAGTGAAAGAAGAGTTGCATGTCTCTCACCTTCAATCAGCCCCTAGAAATAATTAAGCTTAGTGAGGAGGGCATGTTAAAAGCTGAGTTAGGCTGTAAGCTAGGCCTCTTGCACCAAACAGTAAGCCGAGTAGAGAATACAAAGGAAAAGTCTTGAAAGAAGTTAAGAATGCTACTCCAGTGAAGATACAAATGATAAGAAAGCAAAACAACCTTATTGCTGATGTGGAAAAAATTTGAGTTGTCTGGATAAGATCAAACCAGCCACAATATCCCTTTAAGCCAAAACCTAATCCAGAGCAAGTCCCTAACACTTCAAGTCTGTCAAGGCTGAAGGAGGTGAGGAAGCTGAAGAAGAAAAGTCTGAAGTTAGGAGAGGTTGGTTCATAAGGTTTAAGTAGAGAAGCCAATTCTATAACATGTAAGCACAAGGTGAAGCAGCAAGTGCTGATGTAGAAGCTGCAGCAAGTTTTCCAGAAGGTCTAGGTAAGATCATTCATGAAGGTGGTTACACTTAAATAACAGATTTTTGATGTAGACAAAACGGCCTTCTATGGGAAGAAGATGTTATTCAGGACTTTCATAGCTAGGGAGAAGTCAAAGCCTGGCTTCACAGCTTCAAAGGACAGGCTGACTGTCTTGGTAGGGGCTAAAGCAGCCAGTGACGTTAAGCTGAAGCTAACACTACTCATTTACCCTTCAGAAAATCCCATGGGCCTTAAGAATTACTCTTAATATACTCTGCCTGTTCTCTACAAATGGAATACCAAAGTCTGGAACATGGTTTACTCAGTATTTTTAGCCCACTGCTGAGAACTCCTGCTCAGGGGGAAAAAATGATTCCTTCCAAAATATTATTACTCACTGACGATGCACCTGGTCTAACCTGCAGGCAGGGAGGATTGACTCCAATTTTGAAAGAAGTTCTACTGTGGGTAAAATGCTATCAAACAACATTGTGTTCTTCCGAGAAATCATTCATGAAAGAAAGAGTTAACGGATGCAGCAAAGCTCATTGTTCTTAAGAAATTGTCACAATCACCCCAACCCTCTGCAGTCACCACGCCTTTCATTCAGCAGCCATTAACACCAAGGCAAGATAGTGCACCAGCAAAAAACTTATCCCTTACGAAAGCTCAGATAATGATTAGCATTTTTAGCAAAAGTGTATTTTTTAAATTAAGATATGCACATTTTTTGCACAATAATGCTATTGCACAATTAACAGACTATAGTATAGTATAAGCCTAACTTTTATATGCATTGGAAAATAAAAATTCATTTGACTCTCATTTAAAATTTTAAAATTTTTTTAATGTTTACTTTTTAGAGAGAGAGACAGAGCATGAGTAGGGGAGGGGCAGAGAGACAGGAATACACAGATTCTTAAGTAAGCTTCAGGCTCTGAGCTGTCAGCACAGAGCTTACACAGGGCTTGAACTCACAGACCGCGAGATCATGACCCGAGCTGAAGTCGGATGCTTAACTGAGTCACGCAGGAGCCCCTCATTTGATTCTCTTGTGATATTAACTTTATTAAGGTGGTCTGGAACAGAATCAGCAAAATCTTTGAGGTATGCCTGTATATCTCTGAGATTTTGTTTCTTTTTTTTTCAAAGTATAAATCAGAACCATCATAGGCAAACCAAAATCCACAGTTACCTTAGAGTTAGCCACATGAGCTTTTCAATTCAGTCCATCTGCTACTTAAATTACATCTTTCTAGAAATGTCAAAACGTTCTCATTTGATGAATGGGAATTCGTCAATTCCAAATTGGTCTTTTGGAAGTCCAACTGTGGCTAAAAAATCACATATCAGAGGTGTGGTAATATATAATGTATTTAAAATATTTTATTTGAGCAACACTAACTATAAAAAAGACATATGTCTTTATTTATGCTAAATGAAAATCAGATAGGTTGACACCAAACAGTGAATGAAGCAAGTTAGTTGATTTCTTCTCTCAAAGTCCCTCTCTTCCCCAGTTCTCTGTATCAGTTGTTTAAATCTTAAGTTTCATTTCCCTCTTAATTTACTTGTCCCGGCCTGGCTTTCATTTTAGCCTAGTAGCTCTTAGTCAGTTAGCAGGCGGAATAAAGGTCAGCTGCTCAAGGGATTCTCTATGCTCTTTAATAGCAAGTGCATCTTCATTAGTATTTATTTCTAGCACGGGAGAGACAAAATCTGTATAGATGCTAGAAAGCAAGTTATAGCCAGAATCAAGTGAATGGAATACTAGTGTTGAAAGGTATAAACATCAAGTATAAAATGACATTATTTAAGGTATTATTAGAACTCTGAGTAGCAGAATGAAAACAAGTATTTAGGCCAATGTCAGCAAAAAAACTTCTTAATGATGATGACTTCTTAATGGTGATGAGTGTGTAACTCTCTCTCCAGGGAACAAATGGAAGCCATCATTTCCAAACTCTATAAGCTTTACTGGGTAAAGGATAAGCCACTAGGCAGCATCCTTCTGGGAAAAAGATGCATTGGCAAGTAACATGAGATAGTTTCAAATTAAGAACAGAGAGTAAATTTATGACTCTGCTTATACATAATGTCATCTGTAAAATGAAATTGTCATCACTTTTCTGAATAAGATAAAAATAACAAACAAAAACTACTTCTTTAATTATATTTGAGTGAAAAATTTCAGCCAACTTGTCCTTTTTTGGAGTTACCTTTCTAATAGCTATAGTTGCCTTACATATTTTAGCTTATCTTACCACTGTTAAGTTTCCACATTCTTAGTAAAGGAGATCCCAAATGCTGGGAAGCCACTGCACTTCCTGGAATGGGATTTGGAAGTCCTAATCCCAGTCAAGTAAAAATGTACCACAAGCCAATCATTAATATTTTCAGTAGCATGAGAAGTAGCACCACCAACCAATTATTTTTCAAAATGGAAAACAATGAATAAATGATGTCAAGATTTCCAGCAGCTTGTTGATCTCAGCAAAAGCACTTTAATTGTGTTCTTTAACTATGAACAGTAAGAAATTTTCAAGGTTGTGATATAAAATACGGTTGTTTTCTTTCTAGAGAAAAGCCTTTCTGTAAATCAAGGCTAGAGTTGGGCACAAATAGAGCAACATATAATTTCACAGAATTCTATTACCCCTTTGACACTTAGGAGAAAATATACTTGAAGTGGTTTCCTGCCAAATAGAGAACATATGCATTGCAAGAGTTTGTTTTGAAAAAAATCTTTAATCAGCTCTTGGCCAATGTTCCCAAGAAAGATTCACGCCAAATATGCTGTCAGAGTTCTTATCCTCACACAGGTGTCTGCTAAGGATGCGAAGAGGGAAAAACAAAACAAAAGAAACAGAAAACATGTGAACCATAGCTTTATTGTCTAAGACAGCTAATCATGGAAAAGTTTACATCATTTCTAATAGAGAAGACTAAATGGTAAACCCTCTTAAAATTTTTAGTCAGCTAAGAAACATGATTTCATTTGTGTGTGTTATTTCTCATTAAGGGTTCAGTAAGTATGTCTGAAAGATGATAGAATGAAAGTAAGCTTACTGCTCAAAACATGTTAAAAAAACACATAAAATCAATATCTGGCTGAGCTATTCAGAATGTGCTTCTAGAAATGGACAATTGTTAACCAAACCAAACCAAAACAAAACCTCCCAAACAAACAAAAAACACCTAAATTGAAATCCACTAGTGAACAGCATCCTGTTGACTAGGATTTATCATATTTGGAACTATCTCTTTTGTTTTCCTGAACATTATTTAAATTTACAAGTAAAAGAAAATTATGCAGAACATGAAAGAAAATATTAATGGGAAGTATCCTTCTGTTGTAGTTGTAATTTTGTGTAAATATAGGATCGATCAAAAACTGAAAGGTAAATGAGCCAATACTATTGATTTCCTAATAATTTTTTTTACTAGACTTGAATTTAAATATTCCAACATTATATGTCAGAAAAATACTATGTAATTATAAGGGTGACCCCACTGAAGCACATTCTATTTGTAACAATGATAACATATAGAATACTGTACTTATATAGTGTGTTACACAAACATTGGAGGTTGTATTTTTGTTTTTAAAAGCATTGAAAATCTCTGCTGAATCTCTCTGTTGTGAAACTTCCTACTTGATACAATCAGTTTGCCTTTCCTTGATCACACAAAATATTCCTGATGGGTTTTGTTGTTAAATATAGTGTCCACAGGCTGGGAAATGGTTCCATTATTCAGGAACCAGGGCATATAATGTTCAGAATACGTTTTGTCTCCCCCCCCCATTATTCCTAACTCTGATAGCTATTTATATGAACTAAACATAGATAGTGCTTAAACTGTTAAGCATCAGGATCTTTAAAATTGTAGTTAGTATCCAAATAGGAAACATACCAGGTATCTATTAGGTTGTATTAGCATGGAAACAGTGAAATGTTAAGTAGAATCCATCAGATATCTGGAATGTGTGGATTTTAAGAATTCTGCAGTCTTCGAAAAATCAACTGCTCCCAAAGGTCAGTTCTGACATAAACATCAAGTATATTTAGATCAAACTATGGAGCTGCTAACGTGCCCTGCTATTCTTTAATCCTTTTACACATTCAAAGCCTGTGAGCAGTCAGGGCAGGATTTACTTGAGTTTCACTTTCCACTTTGCTTTCCCACTCAGTAGCATTAAGGTGAAACTCCCAAAAGATAACAACAAGCTAAGATGAGCTCATCTAAATGCAACCCAAGTTATTCAGGTTTAGATAATAGCCACTGCCAAGATAATTTATGGTTTTCAGCATTTGTTAACATTGGTGACCAACCAGGCCCTAGCAACTGTATTAAGTCATGAGCTGACACAAGTGCAAAGTAATTTGCACAGGCTGAAAAAGGAGAGTCACAGAGAACTTTAATAATGTAAGTTTTATTTGAACTTTGCCATCACCCTAGTTTACAGAAGTTAATTCCTACCCTCAGTTTCAAAAGACAAAGATTAATTGACCCTCCTTATCGGAGTGTTCTTCGATTAGAAATGTTCTTTTCTCACCTATATCTTCCATCATAGATGGTGGTCACTCAATAAAAAGATGTGCCCTGAACGAATGATTCCATTTTTCAGAAGAGCAATATGTGGCTACAGGTTACTGCTTTTGTAAAGCTATTACTTCTACTGTCAACATGACTGCTGCCCTAAGATGTCTCATTAGGTGGAATAAATTGAAGCAAACAGGCACAACAGTTTACCAAACACCTTCCTCCTCCAGATATATCTGCTGCAGTGATAATAAATAAATAAATAAATAAAAACTTCTGTTATCAGACATTTTAAAAGAAACTGGAGAGTGGAAGTTAACCCTACGTGTGCCTCCAAGAAATATGTTGTTGGACAACCCCAGGCGAGTAACAAGATCTAAAAAACAGAAAACAAGAAGTTCTTCTATTATATGGGCCATTAGAACACAAACATATAAAGAAAATCATTCAGAGATATCAAGACAAACCGAAAATTCCACATCTAAGAGAAGCAATTGATTTATTTATGAAAGCTATTTTAAACATATCATTTACCGAGGTGACAGATTCATTTAAATTCTAATTCCTGAGGGAATGCAGATGAAAACTTGAGTTAAGCCAATGCTGAAGTTTGGGCCTACAATGCCATTTATAATCAGGGCTTTAAGTCCCTGGTTTGATTTCTTATTGAGGGATGGTCAACTCTCTTAAAATATGCAGCAAAAAAAGCATGATTAATTTGTATAAAATATTTAGTGAATGAAACTGTCCAAGAAGCCCTGTCTTAAGCTAATCATTATCAACATAGCATTACCCCCTACTTATTTTTTGGACCACTCACAAAATGACCCAACAACTAGCTATGAATCATGTAGATTACAGATTTTTCTTCTTTAGGATATTCTATACATAAGCAATTTTGTTTGTCATCTATCTGCCCATCATTTAAACTCTCATACTACTTTTTCAATATTTTGAGGGAAAAAATTATTCTGTATGATTCTACTTGTTTGTCACTGTGTAAATGTCATAGGTCAGATTTATTTCCTCAAAGAAAGGATATGTTAAAGTACTGTTGTCCAGTACTTGAGCATATGGCCTTATGTAAAAATAGGGATGCGTAGATATAATTAGTTAAGATGACGGGATACTGGACTACAATGGGATTCTAGTCCAATACAACTAATGTCCATGTAAGAATATGGCCTTTTGAAGACACAGAGAGATAGGGAAAACATCATGTTTTGATGGAAGCAGAGACCAAATTAACAACAAGCAAAGAAAAGTTGCAAATTTCCAGTAACATTAGAAGCTAACAGAAAGGTGTGGGATAGATTATTTCCTAAAGCATTCCATACAGCATGATCCTGCTGACAACTTAATTTTAGACTTCTGGCCCCCAGAGCTGTGAGACGATACATTTTTGTTTTTCTCTCCTTTCCTTTTTTGTAAAAGCTACTCAGTTTGTGTTACTGTATTATAGCAGGAAATTAATACAATAAGTTAAAATACAATTGTGTTTATTATAAAGAGTTTCAAACCTAGACTTTTTTATCTCTCTTTTCCCCTTTAATATTCCCTCAACATGTTCTTGTGCAATAGGAATTTACAGGTTCCCAGAGCCAACCCAATAATATAAGAGCCAGGCCATTTTATGGCTGGAGAAAATGTCTGGTTCTTCTTATCTAAGACATAAACATAAGCCCAAACACAAGACTTGCAAGAAAATTTTAGATATGGACTAGACATTTCAGTAATGGACAAATAATTGTCAAGACAATGCTGAAGTACCATAAATGTGGCTGCTTAGAATGGAAATATTGAAGAACTAACACAGGTCATAGAAGATACAATTTTTAAAGGCTATGTATGACACAGGTAAGGTTCAGGAAAACTGTTGAAATAAACTATTGGAGTCAGACTTACTGAAGACCGATATTTCATTGTATGACCCTATATCTAGAGGGAGGAAGGCATGTAGAAGGTACTGGATAAAGAGACAGACTATAGAATAGGATTCAGTGCTAGAATGTAGTCGTACAAATTGGGTTAACACAAAATGAGAGGCTAGTAAATAATTTTGCTAACTTGTCCCTGTCACTTTGATGTCCAGAAATAACAAAGAACACAGTGTAGTTCTCAGTCCTATGGCTGGCTAATTTTTGGATTACTTATTACTTCTTGATTCCACCATCAATAACACTGAAAATGTTCTAACCTAAACCTATAGAAGAAAACCATTAGTAGATGCAGATGGCAGGACACAGGCCAGTGAACTTAGGAAATCATAGAAAAACTCATGGGAAACCTCATTATTCAATTTTCAATCTGGTTTTGTTACTCATGGACTGCCATCCCAGTCTTACCCTTTTTGAAGACGGAGTCTCATTAGGCGACTACCAACGTGGTTTATCAGCCTGATACTCTTCTTATTGTGCCAATCATATATCCATTCCTTTCCCTATATTTTCCTCTATTTCCTCAATTTCTCTAACTCTACTCTTTGTAGTACACTTTGCTTTGGCTTTCCATCTTGTGTTTCTTAAAATCCTCCAAACACCATTACTTTAATTAACATGAGAGAACATAAACATACTTTTGTGATAAATAAATGCCAAATACTTTGTCAGTATTTTGTAAAGCCGCATTCCCCAAATTTGACAATTTTAAAGATTTTTTTTCTATCTTTTTTCTTTCTATACATTTTTATTTGCTTTCCTGATTTTGGAATTTTTTTTATGCCCTTACTACTTCCAATTCTTATTTCTTTTGTGTAATAGTTCTGTTATTTGCTATCTCACGTTCTGTCGTCTTGCCTTAGTCAGGAGTCTCGCTCAATGTAGTTTTTCATTGTAATCTGTGAATATTTGCTTGGGGAATGTTGTAGAGTCTAATTAAATTTGACATTAATTGCTTTCGAACTCTGTGAGTTGTTATAAATGAAAGTGAGCATTTCATGGAGTAACAGTGGGTTCTTAGGATGAAAAGTGATTCAAAACTGTGAGGATCACATTATTGTCTTTTCTACAGAATCTGACATCCCATAGTGTAACACATCCCATAGTGTAACATGAAATAATAAAACGGAAAAGCAGAACTAAATATAAAATATTGGCTGATGTCATAAAATGAAAAACTCAAAGTAAATGCAATAAAAATATCTCTAGGTAATCATTTAGTAAACATGTATTTTTTTTTTTTTTAAACCTATTATATAAACGAAACACCTTCCTTAGTGCTATACATTTAAAGAGACATGTATAAACTGTGATTCTGGGCAATCAGCTATGTGACAAAACTGATGTAAATGAAATAATAAAGTCTATTAAAGTTAAATTGGTGAATATGCTGACTATCAAACCATTAAAATGTTTAGAAATTGAAAATACCAACTGTGGGCCAAAATGGATTTGGTGTGAAGTTACTAAATGAACCTTGTCGCAAATGACAATTATAAAAACTAAATAAATTATCTTCAGAAACTCATGATTTAAGCTTCTGCACAGCCAAAGAAACAACCCAGAAAATTAATAGGCAACCAATGGAATTGGAAAAGATAGTTGCAAATGACATATCAGATAAAGGGTTGATATCCAGAATCTACAAGGAACTCACCAAACTACACGCCCGAAAAACAAACAACCCAGTGAAGAAATGGGCAGAAGATATGAACAGACACTTCTCCAAAGAGGACATCCAGATGGCCAACAGACACATGAAACGATGCTCAGCATCGCTCATCAGGGAAATACAAATCAAAACCACACTGAGATACCACCTCACGCCAGTCAGAGTGGCTAAAATGAGCCAATCAGAGAACTCTAGATGCTGGCGAGGATGTGGAGAAACGGGCACCCTCCTACACTGTTGGTGGGAATGTAAACTGGTACAGCCCCTCTGGAAAACAGTGTGGAGGTTCCTCAGGAAACTAACAATAGAACTCCCCTATGACCCAGCAATAGCACTGCTAGGAATTTACCCAAGGGATACAGAAATGCTGATGCATAGGAGCACATGTACCCCAATGTTCATAGCAGCACTCTCCACAATAGCTAAAACATGGAAAGAGCCTAAGTGTCCATCAACAGATGAATGGATCAAGAAGATGTGGTTTATCTATACCATGGAATACGACATGGCAATGAGAAACAATGAAATCTGGCCATGTGTAGCAACATGGATGGACCTTGAGGGTGTTATGCTGAGCGAAATAAGTCAGGCAGAGAAAGACAAATATCATATGTGTGCACGTATAGGAGGATTAGGAGGAGCTTAACAGAGGACCAAGGGGGAGAAGAAGGGCGGAAATGGTGGGGGAAAGGGGAGAGGCAAACCATGAGAGACTCTTGAATGCTGACAAAAACTGAGGACTGGTGGATGTGGGGGGGAGGAGGGGTGGGCATGGAGGAGGACACTTGTGGGGATGAGCACTGGGTGTTATGTGGAAACTAATTTGACAATAAACTATTTGTAAAAAAAAAAATAAAAAAAGAAACTCATGATTTAAAGGCCTAGAAAACATCCAAGCACAGACAAGAATCCTAGGACAGTTTACTTTTGAAAAATTTCAACGAAAGGGTAAGAATTGTGAGTCTGTGGCTTTCTGGTTAGGGTGATAGGAAACAATAGCAAAAGCTACAGGTTTACTGATGTTGTGAGAGAAATACTGGAATGAGAGCAAATATCTGAATATAAAATCTGCCTAAATCCAGGAATGCAGCTACATTTTGCAAACACAAGGGAGAGTCCAAGGGGCCCAGTGATAAACAGAGGTACTGCCTTTTAATCTTTATAGATGAGGAGAATGAAAGCTATGCTAAAACCTGTCAGTTTCCTGCTTTTTCACCAGAGTGAATTTCCCAAGCTTACACAATTTGGAGAACAAAATGGTAACCTCTCACAGCTTGGTGCCTTAGAAGATAACAATAAATTAGCAAAACAGCTGGGAATTTGGAAGGCTTAGGAAGAAAGAGTCATAAATAGAAAAAGCCCCCAAAATATGAATATTTGTTCAAGTCCTTGGCTGACCCCCAAATTATGCAGACACAAAAGTGGAGGGTCACCTAAAAAGCACAAGAATTCATAAGAACAAAGCAAAGATATTAGAAGCTACATAACAAAAGGGAACAAAACTTTTGTTTTGTTCCATATTTTACACATGTGGAAATGGAAAACTCTTCAGGTTTTCTTTCCCCTAGAAATTGCTAGTAAAGTTTATACCACTTAGATGGGGAAATTTAAAAATACACAACCAAAATGAATGCAGATTTGCCTGAAGCAAATTCATGGACATTTTATTTGCCAAATAATATGAGTAACAGCTTTCACAGCTTTAAAACAAACACATATTAACACTGGTAATATTTCTGTGATCAGAGAAGATAAATAAACTGAAATACATTAGATCTACATCTACATATATTGCTAAATGTGTATTTCCAACTTATATATTTTTGGATTTTACTTTCTGCTACCTTACAAGTATTATAAGATTATAATTTATAAAGAGTAAATAATAAAAAAATAGTTTTTATTTTAAAATATTGTGCTATAGGCATACAGCATATCAATTCTTTCATTTATGTATTGATAGATTTATGCTGCTCTTTAAAAAGTTTTGTCCGTCAAACCCCATTCATTTAGAAATGGAATACTTTCTATAAGATCAGAATATAAACCAAATTAATAATTTTCATATAAATATCAAATTATTTCCAACATTTAGAACAGGGACTGTAGTTAATTTTTCCTTTTTCTTTTTTCTTTTTCTCTCTTTTTTTTTTTTTTTTAGAGAGAGAGGGAGCACAGGTTGGGCAGGGACAGAGAGAGAGGGAGAGAATATTAAACAGGCTCCATGCTCAGCACACAGAGTGATGCATGGCTCAATCCCATTTTCTGAAATCATGATCTGAGCCAAAATCAAGTCTTACACTTAACTAACTGAGCCACCAACGTGTCCCTAAAATGTGTAGACCTTATAAATAACACAATTAACAAACCTTAACAAACTTAACCCGACAATATATGTCTATGTTTTTTC
Organism: Proteles cristata cristata; assembly: GCA_017311185.1. Taxonomy (NCBI): domain Eukaryota; kingdom Metazoa; phylum Chordata; class Mammalia; order Carnivora; family Hyaenidae; genus Proteles; species Proteles cristata. The sequence goes on from JAESUZ010003082.1 coordinate 1,987,149, forward strand.
ACCTTGATGATACATTTATCAGAGTATTTTGATAGATGCTGGTAAACATTAGATAAGATAAAAAACTTATTTAAAGAAAAAATCTATTTCAAAGACAAGAAGTATTTTAAAAAATCCTAAAATAAAGCAATATCTAAAAAATATGTAAGAAACATATTTAATGGAGAAACTTTAAGCAATCCTTCTAAAGACAAACACAAGACAAAAAAGCACTTTTTGACTGCTATTATTTACAGATAATCCTGACCAATATATTAAGATGAAAAACAGAACAGGATGTGTAAAGAATGAAATGGAATTGAGCACAGTGTCATCATTTATAAACAATATAATTATACTAAAGCTCAGTAAATCAATTAACAAAAATGTTTGAAGTAATAGAGATTTTAGCAAGTTTAATGTACAAAAATTTATAGATTTCATATTTATCAGTAATAACCAATTAGAAAATTTAAGAAGAAATATATAAAATATAAGTAGCAACAATAGAAACTTACAGATTAACATAAAATTAAATTTGTGCAAGAAAAACTTGGAACAATTGAACAGCTGTTTAACCACTGAGCGATTTGAATATACAGAGTTGTAAACTATCTCTTTGGATAATAAAATAACATTATAAAGGAGAAAAATATAATATTCATAACATAAAAATTAATAGATGAATATATTCATACTAAAGCTTTAATTCATAAAAGGATACCAGGCCAAACTTCTTTTTGTTTAAAAATTTTTAAATATATATTTTTGTTGAGAGACAGAAAGATAGTACGAGCAGGGTATGGGCCGAGAGGAGAGACACAGAATCCGAAGCAGCTCAAGACTGAGCCCAATGCGGGGCTCAAACTCACCAGCCGCGAGATCAAGACCTGAGGTGAAGTCAGATCCGTAACTGACTGAGCCACCCAGGAGACCCCAAATTTCTTTTTTTTTTTTTTTAACATTTTTTATTTATTTCTGAGAGAGAGGGAGACAGCGTGAAAAGGGGAGGTCAGAGAGAGAGGGAGGCACAGAATCCAAAAATGGTTCCAGGCTCTGAGCTAGCTGTCAGCACAGAGCTCGAACCCACAAACTGTGAGATCATGACCTGAGCCAAAGTTGGCCGCCCAACGACTGAGCCACCCAGGCACCCCCCAAATTTCTAACGTCTAAGTAGAAAAGTGTTTGCTGAGTGTAAACTAAACAAAGTGTTAATTTTTGAAATACTGTGGAGCTCTCACCAATGAAACTGCACAAGGAATGATGATGAAAAAGCAAGAAAGAAAACACAGGGGAAAAAAAGATGAGTATTAGAAACATGAAATTCAAAAAAAAAAGGATGGGCCACCTGGGTGGCTCAGTCGGTTATGTGTCCGACTTGGGCTCAGGTTATGATCTCACGGTTTGTGGGTTCAAGCTCGACGTCGAGCTCTGTGCTGACAGCTAGCTCAGAGCCTGGAGCCTGTTTCAGATTCTGTATATCCCACTCTCTCTGACCCTCCCCTGCTCACGCTGTCTGTCTCTTTCTGAAATAAATTTAAAAAAATTAAAAAAAAAAACAAAGAAGAGAAAGCAATACTTAACTAATATAGACAGATATGACTCATCTATAAAAAATCCAAATTAGTATAATAAAACGATATATATAGGACACTATAAGTTTAAATCGAAGTATTCCCTATACATATTCTTTTTTAGGATTCACCAGAAACTAAAGATACATCAAGAAAAAAGTACATTGAACATCCTAAAGTAGGTATCTATGGGAGATTAAGGACAATGAAAATTGAAAATGGATTAGGAGGGAAGGGGTAAGTGTAACTTAAGAGGGGAATTTGTCTGGGCCAATCATGAGAGTAAGCCATGATCAGAGAAAGATGAATACCTAAGAGAGGTTTTTTTTTTTTTTTTAATGTTTTATTTATTTCTAAGAGAGAGAGAAAGAGAGCGTGAGCAGGGGAGGGTCAGAGAGAGAGGGTGTCACAGACTCTGAAACAGGCTCCAGGCTCTGAGCTGGAAGTCAGCACAGAGCCCGACGCGGGGCTGGAACCCACGAACTGCGAGATCATGACCTAAGCGAAAGTCGGATGCTTAACCGACTAAGTCACCCAGGCGCCCCCCCCCTTTTTTTAAATTCCTGAGGTCTTTAAACAGAAAAATAAGGTTATAAGTGAAACTACTGAGAATCGCCTCTTCTACTGAAGTAGAAGATCCAAACACAGGGATCTTTAATGTACATTTGAACAATTAAGTTATTACCATCACAGACAGAATCACAGAATTTTCAATTAAAACATATACTTTTTTAAGCACCCCAATATTGGTTTTTAAACTCTGTTCTGTGGTATAAGTAATCAGAAAGAAATATTCATGAGCCCATACTGATAAAAAGAAATGATTGAATAAATAAATGAAATGAAAGAGACAAATCTTTCTTATAGAAGAAATACTATATGTAGACACTACTTCCTCCCCAAGTATGATTTGGTTTCAGTTATTACTCACTTCCCAAGAAGAATAAGAAAAAGACAAAAATAACTTTATAGTTGGATACTTACCATATACTACCTTAACTGAGTGATCAAAGTTAGTATCAGTAGCAGTAAGTCATACTGATAGCATGTATCCTTTGATAATGCTATGTTGGAAAGGGCATTTCAGTGGCATAATATTCTTTTAAAAAGAACCCTAGTATAATCATGAGAAAAACATCAGACAAACTAAAGTTGAGGAACATTCTACAAAATACCTACAAGATACCTTCTACAAAACACTCCTCAAAACTATCAGGGTCATTAAAAATGATGAAAGACTGTGAAATAGTCACAGTCCATAGGTGACTAAAGAAACTTTACTAAATGCAATATGCTATCATGAATTGGATCCAGGAAAAGATAAAGGACATCTGCAGAAAAAGTGAAAGAATAAATTAATAGTATTAACTGAAGATTAAAGTTGAAAAATAAAAGTGAATAAAGAGTAAAGTTGAATGAACAGTATTGTACTAAATGCTAATTTCTTAATTTTGATAAATATACAATGATAATATAAGATGAAAGGGTTAGGTGGAACTAGATGGAGGCATATGTAGCTTTTCTGTGTATTTTTTCTTCCTTCTTTCCTCCCTTCCTCCCTTCCTTCCTTCCTTCCTTCCTTCCTTCCTTCCTTCCTTCCTTCCTCCCTCCCTCCCTCTCTCCCTCCCTTCCTTCCTCTCTCTCTTTCTTTCCAAATAGTTTATTGTCAAATTGGTTTCCATATAACACCCAGTGCTCATCCCCACAAGTACCCTCCTCCATGCCATCTTCCCCCACCCCCCACATCCATCAGTCCTCAGTTTGTTCTCAGCATTCAAGAGTCTCTCATGGTTTGCCTCTCTCCCTCTCCCCCATTATTTCCCCCCTTCTTCTTCCCCTGGGAATTTACCCAAGGGATATAGGAATGCTGATGCATAGGAGCACATGTACCCCAGTGTTCATAGCAGCACTCTCAACAATAGCCAAAACATGGAAAGAGCTTAAGTGTCCATCAAGAGATAAATGGATCAAGAAGAAAGATGTGGTTTATCTATACGATGGAATACTACATGGCAATGAGAAACAATGAAATCTGGCCATGTGTAGCAACACGGATGGACCTTGAGGGTGTTATGCTGAGCGAAATAAGTCAGGCAGAGAAGGATAAATATCATATGTTTTCTGTGTATTTTAAATTGTTACCAAATAACAAGTTTATTTAAAACAAACAACTGAGAAAAAGGACATGCATGGGCATGTGCACACATGCACGTGCACACACACACACACACACACACACACATACACACTCCTGAGAAATTGGCCTAGGTGTGCTGACTGTAATGTTAGAATAACCCTGAGTCTTGATCAAGGCAGAAGAATTGCACTGGAAACAGTAAACAAAGAAGACTTTATTCAAGACTCTTGAAATAGTAGAGATTTCACTCAAGTCCCCAGAAACAAAAGGTGGGAGAGTTTTTAAGAGCCAGGGTGAGTTCATAGAAAAAGTACTGGAGGATGGTAGGTGCGAAGTGAGAGGTTGGTCCTTGTGATAAGGTCATTGGTGTGCTGTCTTCTACTGAAGTTAAGCTCTCACTTTCCCAGAGTCTGGGGGATAGGGACACTCTTTCTAGATGACCACATTTCAAAGGGATGCCCTTTAGGTCTTTAAAGAAGGGGATTTTTTTACTGTAAAACTGGCACAAGGCTGGTGGAGATTTATACCTACAAGGGGTAAGAAATGGAATTTGCAATTACAAGTTTCTAAAGTAAATGCTCTGATAGAAGAGAGGTCACGGGCTTATAGTCAGGAAGAAATTTGTGGTAAACTTCAGACAAGCTGAGAGAACATAAAAGCTGTCTTAACCATTCTTATTCTTTATGTTTCCATGTAGAGAGATTTCCTTTCCTATAAAACTCCATGTCTCCCTTTGCTCCCTTACTAACTAACAGATGCCTAGAGGAGAAAGTTCAGCTGTGTGATTGGCAAGTTTGGGAAATAAACATAGGCATGAGTCCTCAATCTCTTAGGTGAGCTCTTGCTAAGCTCTGCCTGCTTGCTTAGTGCCCAATCCTGCTCTGTACCCTGTTAGGAGTCAGCTCTGTAGATGCTGGCCTATGGTTTCCAGATGTGGTATTTTGAAAAATTTATTCACATTCTTTTTTTTTTAAATTTTTAATGATTTTTATTTATTTTTGAGAGTCAGAGAGAGTGAGAGCAGGGCAGGGTCAGAGAAAGAGACACACAGAACGTGAAACAGGCTCCAGGCTCTGAGCTAGCTGTCAGCACGGAGCCAGACACGGGGCTCAAACCCATGAACCATGAGATCATGACCTGAGTTGAAGTCAGATGCTTAACCAACTAAGTGACCCAGGCACCCTCACATTTTCTTTTCCTCTAGATATTTACCATTGTTTGTTGCTCCTGACATTGATACTGTGTTTGGCTACACTCTTGCTTTGAGCAATGGAACCCTGAAAGAAGTGACAGGACTTAAGAGGGATCATGTGGTTCTAACTGTCCCTTTTACACTTCTGACTTCGGTCATGAGAATGCATGCTCTGCATAGCCACAGTTCATAGAATGAGAGACAAGTGGAACAGAGCTCTATCTGACTTTCATCCCGAAGCAGAGCCACTCCAACTAACCCACAGGCTATGAAGAGGAGAAATAAATCCTCTATTAATTCAGCCACCAAGACTGTGGGGTCATTAGTTTTACAGCATTATCATATACGCTATGCTAAGACCAAGTAAATAAGGATATATAATTTTGGACAGGGTCTGAAGGCAGAAAACACTCTTAGCAATTTCCTTAATGTAAATGTAAAACTAAGTCTCCTAATCCAAATTTTATCTTAAATAATTCTGAAGTGATTTCTATCTGTGAGATTATTTTATCACCTGATTAATATTTTTCATTTAAGATGGATTCACTAGTGGAACAATTAAGGAAAAGAAAGACTTTTAGAATAAAATGCTTAAAAAGTAATATTTTCACTCTTACGTAAGTTATTTTAGAAAATACAAAAAGGAAACTATTTCCTAATATGTCCTTAGGAGGATAATCTTTACAGTATGCTTTATAAATAATTAAACAGAAAGAACTTGAAAGTCCATATCATTTATGATTTTAAGTGAACACTGATATGAAAGGAAATAATCTTGTCGACACAGAAAAACACCAGATCAGTTTCAATAACCATTCCTGACTAAAACTCTTATCAAACTTAAAAAAAGATATGTCCTTACTTTGATAAGGATATACATAAAAACCTATAGTAAACATCATAATTAACAATGGAATATTTATAGCTTTCATTCTCAGTGCCAAAATAAAACAAGGATAACTAATATCACCTCTAGATACCAAATATATTGACCATTATAATGGAGTTCTTAGCTAATATAAGGAAAATAAATAAATAACAAGGATAGGAAAGAAATTTAATTAATTAGTTAATTAATTCTCATTATTTGAAAATTATTCTTAATATTTTTAAGCATATTTAAAACATTTTCTAGATAAAAGAGCATAAAATAATCAATCCTAGGGGCGCCTGGGTGGCTTAGTCGGTTAAGCATCCGACTTTCGATTAGGTCATGATCTCGCGGTTCGTGGGTTAGGGCCCCGCGTCGGGCTCTGTGCTGACTGCCAGCTCAGAGCCTGGAGCCTGTTTCAGAGTCTGTGACTCCCTCTCTCTCTGACCCTCCCCTGCTCACGCTGTCTCTCTCTCTCTCTCCTAGAAATAAATAAAACATTAAAAAAAATCAATCATATATCCATATACCAAAAAAAACCTTGGAAAGTAAAATTTAAAAAAATTTATTATTTACTTATGGGAGAAAAATCTTTAAAAATAAATTAGGAAGGGGGCGCCTGGGTGGCTTAGTCGGTTGGGCGTCCGACTTTCGCTTAGGTCATGATCTCGCGGTTCGTGGGTTCGAGCCCCGGTCGGGCTCTGTGCTGACTGCCAGCTCAGAGCCTGGAGCCTGTTTCAGTCTGTGACTCCCTCTCTCTCTGACCCTCCCCTGCTCACGCTGTCTCTCTCTCTCTCTAGAAATAAATAAAACATTTAAAAAAATAAATTGGGAAGGTTTTAGCATGTATAAAATATTAGAATTAATAAGTAAACTTTACAGGGTTGCTGGATCAAGGTGAATATTTACACATCAATTATATTTCTATATGTCAGAAAGAATCTGATTGAAAGGAACATTTTAATACATTATGGAAAAACACACTAAATTGAAATTCAGTTAGATTTCAAAAAAAAATTTAAAACATATAAAGTATGCCTTCTGTTGAATTTTCTGAAACCTAGTAGACATCACTTAGCACTAAACTGAAAGAGAGATCACTGTTTTCAATAATAAATAATTTATCTTTGGAAACTGTCAGACCTTGACTTTCCTATGTTTTCAGCTTCAATTCATTCCCTTAATAGCATTTTAAAGCAATACGTGTAGCAATATTAACTAGTACTAACTGAGTGAGCAATGCCTCTGCCTCTCCATAATTACATATCAGATGTCTGAATTCCAGAAGTAAGATTTCAGCTTCAAATAACCTAAATGAAATGTTGACTAGATAGATGCATTTTGCTCTTAGGGTGTACATTTCTTGCTCTTTTTCTCCAGGAGATTTATTTCCATCTTACAAATGAACTCAGGGAAAAAGGAGAATAGAAACCGGTATATACAGCATAATAAATTTGATCAAGTATTAGGTAAGTGGCCACTACATAGAAACATAATTCCATCAGTTTTGTTGTGTTACTCCTCACAATATTTATCAAAAATTCACAATAGTGTTGATTTTCCATTCTGGACCAGTCATAGCTGATTGGAAAATGTAAAACTAAAGAGAGATATACCCTGCAAGCACTTACTGGTCAGTGAAGAAGGTTAAAAGATTTGAACCATTTGTGAGACTGGATATAATATCAACAAGACTGAGAATCCTAAAATATGCCTTCTTTAAACTAAAAATAACCCTTCACTTCCATAAGACTTTTCCTTAACTTTGCTAATTTATGTTGGGCCATTAATTCAAATACTTTATTCCAAATTATGTAATATTCTATAGTAAATGTTATTTTGAGGAACCATTGAAAATGTGTGATTCACTAGAAAAACAGGTTTTTTTTTTTTTTCCTGAATATTTGGGTAGGAGTTAGAGAACCAGATATTCAACAGAAAAGGCCAAGTACTCCACTGTTATAAGTATTGATGGTAGAGCTCACATTCTCTGAAATGTCATATTATTATTCCTATTTTTTCATGATTATAAATAATGGGGCTGTTTTAAACACTCTGGTACACTCTTCAAATACTCCTTACCTTCAGTATAGAGGTTTCAAGTTTCAAAACCCAGTCACCAGTCTGTCATTTTCTTTCCCAGGATAATTTATAGTAAGGATATTCATTTTTTCAGGGAAAATATCTAGTCTTATCACAGCATGTGTTTGACTGCCATGTTCCAGTGTAGTTTTCAGAATCTGACTTTAAATAAGCTTAAGTAGCTTAAATAGTACCACACGTTGGATTCCAGGATTCCAGCCCACAGCAAACTAACAGAACTAGTCTAGTTAAAACTTAGTCTCATCACAAATGTGAAGTGAAAAGCATGTGTATTTCACAAGTCACTTCTCACCTCAAAAATCTCAGGTCAATAAATGTAGGGATAATAAGAGTTCATATCTCCCAAGACCAGTGGCCCTAAAACCAAAATTTGTAGACTCAACTGTAAGCCCATATTTCGGAATTTATAATATTATAAAACTTTCTCTAACACTGTTAAAGATGCACTCAACTTACATTACTAAGCACAACTCCTAACTTTTAAATCTGCAGCATCTAACTTTCAGATTGATGAATTAGTCAGAATTAATGCCAAGAAAACTACAGGTGCATTTGCTTTACATTTCTGTAATAGAGGGGCAGGTTACAGTGCTTTGGAATTTTGCTTTTGTTTATATTATTGCTGTCTCTGCTTTACGGAGGAAAAATCATCATATTAATTACTTGGAAACACAACATGACCTATAAGCACAAAAACAAATGGAAATCCCAAAAATACCCTGTTGTAATCTATTTTTTATTTTTATCTTTTATTTTTTAAATATAATTTATTGTCTAGTTAGCTAACATACAGTGTATACAGTGTGTTCTTCACTTCAGGAGTAGATTCCCATGATTCATCACTTACATACAACACACCGTGCGCATCCCAACAAGTGTCCTCCTCAGTGTCTATCACTCATTTTCTCCTCCTGCCCCCCCACCTCAACCCTCAGTTTGTTCTCTGTATTTAAGAGACTCTTATGGTTTAAGACTTTATGTTTGAAACTATTTTTTCCCCTTCCATCCCCCATGGTCTTCTGTTAAGTTTCTGAAATTCCACATATGAGTGAAAACATATGATCTTTCTCTGACTGACTGATTTCACTCAGCATAATATCCTTTAGTTCCATCCACATTGTTGCAAATGGCATGATTTTATTCTTTCTCGTTGCCAAGTAGTATTCCACTGTATATAAACCGCATATTCTTTATCCATTCATCAGTTGATGGACATTTAAACTCTTTCCAGATTTTGGCTATTATGACAGTGCTGCTATAAACATTCGGGTACAGGTACCCCAGTGATGAATCAGCACTTGTGTACTCTTTGGATAAATTTCTAGTAATGCTATTTTTGAGACGTAGGGTAATTCTATTTTAATTTTTTTGAGGAATCTCCCCACCATTTTCCAGAGAGGTTGCACCAGTTTGCATTGCCACCAACAGTGCAAGGGGGTTCCCCTTTCTCATATCCTCACCAGCATCTGTAGTTTCCTGAGTTATTCATTTTAGCCACTCTGACCAGTGTGAGGTAGTATCTCAATGTGGTTTTGATTTGTATTTCCCTGATGATGAGTGATGTTGAGCATATTTTCATGTGTCTGTTGGCCATCTGGATGTCTTCTTTGGGAAAGTGTCTGTTCATTTCTCCTGCCCATTTCTTCAGTATATTATTTGCTTTTTGGGTGTTGAGTTTAGTAAGTTCTTTATAGATTTTGGGATACTAACCCTTTATCATTATATGTCATTTGCAAATATCTTCTATTCTGTTGGTTGGCTTTTAGTTTTGTATATTGTTTCCTTTTCAGAGCAATAAAGAACTATGCCCAGCCAGCTGACAAAGGATCTCTAGCTGGTGGGCACCTGCAGGGTCTTTTGTCCTTGGAGCAGCTATAGACCTTCTTTTCACAGTGCTCAAGGGAGAGGACTGCTTTCTCCGAGTGTGCCCCTGAGCCAACTACCAATCCCGGGGCTGCCTTCCCCTCCCCTCCCATGAGCATTTACAGGGTGGTAGGCTCCAGTCCAGACAAAGCCCCACAACACTGGACAACTGCCCGTAAAGCTGTTTGCAGGTTAGAAGTTGTTTCTTTCTCCATTTTTTCCATACCCTGGTCCATGGTCTGGAAAGGTTCTTCTCTTGTACAAATACAATCCTACACTTCCACAGCCTCTCTTTCTCTTCCTTTTGTCTCTTTACAGAAAGGGATCCCTCCCCTCTGTGACTATGCTGCCCATTTTACCTCTCCCATTTTGCAATCAAGAACCGATGGCCCACCAAGTTGTTCCTGTGGGCCCTTGGAGATGTTTCTGTCACTCTGTAGCTTGGATTCCTGGAATTCCAAGTCTTCTGGCCTCAATACTGCTGTTTTGGGGGGATTAGGGAACTTTGGGCCCTCCTACTTTTCTGCCATGTTGACTCCTCCTCTGTAATCTATTTTTTAAATTGTTTCAGAATACCAGCATTTTCCAACAGCTCACCTAACCTCTGACATTGTTATTGCTTCCTATTTTTAAGAATAATCATACAATTAAAAAAAAACATATAAACAATAAAAAGGGAAAAATCCTACGTTACTACCTCTTATATCCTCTTTTTGATGACAACTTTCATTAGAGGTATACCATTTAATTAAGAAGTTTTCTCAGATAAATTAATGAAAGACAGTTGATCTTATTTTACTTTACTTATCCACAGGAGTGCTTTAAAGCCTCAATCAACATAATTTGCTTTTTAAAGGAAACAGATTTTATAAATTATGTATGCACATATGTAATAGTAATATGTATATATGCATGCATATGTATACCTTTGTTCATTTATTCACTTTCAATATTTTGTGCTCCATTAACTCTTCCCTAAACACAAAGCAAGCTTTGTATTTTTGTCCAATGTGAGATTTTTAACCATTCAGTTCACTGTGATTACTGATACATTTGACATTAATTCTATCATATTATTTTTTTATTTATCATATATATCTTTATATTTTACATTTTGTAAAATTAATAATATTTTAGTTCATTTTTCATCTTTAGATTTTTTTAAATTTTAGTAATGGTTAACTTTAAACTGTCAACAAGACATATTTGTATTTATAAAATCCTCTACCCGAAATATTATATAAGGTTCAGATATTCACAATATGCTTGATGCGAGAAGGAAATACAGCTTATTTTTATAAATACACAATATTGTGTATACTTATGATGATATTCATCAATGGTATTCTTCTGGCTTCTATATGAGGTGACTGACTGTTAGGTGATATCATTCTTTAAAATAAATATCTTTACAAAGTGTCAGCATCAATGTTCCTTACACCACAGTTGCCTTCTGTATCAAAAAGCTTTGATAGAAAGTACCAAGTTTCTCAATTAATGCAAAAATATATATACATAGTAATAAAAAAACTATAAACATGATCTTGAACATAAAACGTTTGATTGATTCTTAAGTCTATTCTTAAATTCTATGTTACTAGAACTTCAGGTTTCTTGTGTGAGGAATATAAACACTTATAAATATAAGATGATAGCCTTTAGATTATCCCCTAAATTCTATAGACATTCCCTTGCATTTTAACTAGAATTTGGAAATGGCTTCTCAAGATCTTGTGAAAGTTAATTTATCTTGCCTTCTCTGTCAAATATTTCTATTTTATCCTTGGTTATTTTTGAATGCAGATTGGAACCCAAAGAACAGTAGTCTTTTATAAAAGTCAGTCTTCCTGCATAATATCTAATGGTTAGATTTATCCCTGAGGAAGGATGTAAATTCATTGCAAATGATACTTTAATGGAGCCCAGCCTTTTTGTCTTGCAAAGAGATCCAAATAAATGTGGCAGCCAGCAGCATTTCCTATGGGGAGCAGTGCAACATGAAGCAAGTGATCTTGTCAGAAATAAGTAAATAAATACCTTTAGCTTTACCATTCTAACAATTTTAACCCATCAAAGAAATGCAGCACATGATTTACATGATGTTGATAATCTTTTTAAGGAATGAGTCCAAGTGCTAGGGCTTGTTTGCACTTACTGTAATAGATGTGACAGATGTCTTATTCATGATATGCTGGAGAAAATATTAATTCCCACAAAGTTGCAAAATGCTTATAAGTGGATATACATTAATTTACTTTAGATAAATGACCCCCTTTCATTGGCATGGGTTAAGTTAATTTTTTGGGTGTCTCTTCTAAAACACACTATGTGATCCTTTTCACATATAGTTTCCTCCACATCAGATCATACATCATAACAACACCCAGAGCTCTGAAGGAATTAATAAAGCTGTGAAATTGAAGACAAAGAAGAAGAAGACAAAGAAGAGAAGAGGAAGATGAAGAAGACAAAGAAGATGAAGAAGAAGAAAAGGAGGTAGAGGAAGAAGAAGAAAAGGAGGAGGAGGAAGAAGAGGAGTAATGGTGAAAATGTTCACTCTCAATCACCTTGGGTAACAATGACAGGTAGCTTCTTCATAGGGAATTCTTTAAACTTAAGAACCTTTTAACCTTACTAAATTAAAATGGGTAGTGAGTATGTTATAGTGATTTTAATGATAATTACTTGAAATTATTTTGAATAGGTAACAAATACAACTGTCTACTAATCCACTGCTGAATTACTAAGGGAATGATGTGCTTTGAGAATTTCCATGGGCAATACTATAAGTATGGGGCCTTGTAAAAGTTTTCTTTAATTCCAAAGTCATTTTGAAGTAGGACAAGTTGGCTACTCATGAATTAGTGAGATACCTGACTGGAATTAACATTCTCGTCAGGGAAGAGAAGCAATTTCTGTAAGTAATTGTTGTAAACTTAATGAGATTCTAAAGAGTTGCAATAGGAGATAACAGTAATTTTATACTGGAGTTAATCTTTTCAAAATAAGTCTCATTATAAAAGTTTGCTATGCTGTTCATTTATTTTATTTCTATTTTATTCTGAGATGTATAATCCATATAGAAAAGCATACAAATGGTTATAGGTAAATCGGTAAAGGGGTCAAAAGGTACTAACTTCCAATTTTAAACAAATAAGTCATGGAGATGTAATATACAACATGGTAACTACAATCAATAATACTGTATTATATTGCTACAAGAATGGATCTTAAGAGATCGCATAACAAAAACAATTTTAACTATGTATGGTAGCAGATATTAACTAGACTTATTGTGGTCATTTGCAGTACATACAACTATGAAATTATTATACTATATACATAAAACTAATATAATGTTATATGTCAATTATATCTCAATAAAAGAGAAAAGTCTAAAAATTAAATATATGTAATTTAAAGAATAATTATAATGTAATCATAGTGTACTACCACACAGGTCAAGAAAAGGCACATTGACAAAACTTCTGAAGGCAACTTTTATCACCTTCCTTACAAATTTCTTCATTCCTCCAAAATTAACCAGCATGTGACACTTGTGATAATCATCTTTGCTCTTTTTTTAAATGTTTTATTTATTTTTGAGGGAGAGAGGGTGAGAATGAGGGAGGGGCAGAGAGAGAGGGAGACATAGAATCAAAGCAGGCTCCAGGTTCTGAGCTGTCAGCACAGAGTGGGATGTGGGCCTTAACTCACAAACCGTTACCTCATGACCTGAGCTAAAGTCCAACATTTAACCAACTGAGCCACCCAGGCACCCCAATCACTTTGCTTTTTGAGAACAGTTTATCTCAGGAGCACTGGGGTGGTTTAGTTAGTTAAGTGTTGGACTTCAGCTCAGGTCATGATCAAGCAGTTCATGAGTTCAAGCCCCACACAGAGCTCAGGGCTGATAGCTCAGAGCCTGGAGCCTGTTTTGGATTTTGTGTCTCCCTCTCTCTTCCCTTCCCCCGCTCATGCTCTGTCTCTTCAAAAAGAAATAAACATTAAAAAATATTTAAAAAAAGAATAGTCTATTTCATTTTCATTCATTAGAATTTAGATTTTTTGAACATTTTAATATTTATCTATGTTGCATGTAGCTGTGTGATTATTTCGTTTTTATTACTGTATAGGATTCCATTGTATGATTTTACTAGAATTTATACATTCATTTTGTGCCATTTCCAGCTTTTTAAATACTGAAATGTACAGGAGTATATGTATTTCTATGCATCTTGGAAGGGATGGGAGTATGTGTGCAGAGTGGGGTATAAATGTTCTACAGAGAACTGGTCTTCAAAGTAAAGCCCCTGAAGCAGCGGCAATGGCATGACCCTGGAGACTTGTTAGAAGAACATTAGTTTTTAGTTCTACCTCAGAAACTGAACTTGAGGCCAAGCTATCTGTTTAAACAAGTCTTCTAGTTGATTCTGACACACACTGAAGTTTGAGAACCATGCATAGTTTTAAGTGGAATGGCTGGATTATAGGATGTGTACATCTATGACTTTATTAGGTAATTCCAAGTTGTTCTTTGAAGTGGTTGTAGCAGCTGATAAAACTCCAGTGGTGCATGACAGTTCACATACATTGTGAGCATGGAGATACACTGTTCAGATCCTCTTTCAAAGAACTCATGGGCTCAGTTACTGTCATGGCTGACAGTGGATAGCCCTCAGGTGTGAATTTCTTCCAGGATTGCCTCAGGTGCACTGAGCCTTCTCACCACAGTCACACCATTCCACAAGATGGCCCAAATCCAGTGACTTATTTGGGTGGGGGTTGTAAAAGCCTAGCCGTTTCAACCTAATGTAGGAAAACTCTGATGGGATATTTTGGCTACAATTCGCATCTATGGAGACTGTCTCCTGGGGTTGCTTCCCAGCTTGGCTTTCCAAGCTTCCTATTTTGTCTCTTTTCTTTCCCTTCTTTAAAAACAACCTGAATGTTAAATCCTATCTCCATGTCTACTTCCTAGAAGATCTTAACTTCAACCATATTCTCTTAAATTCTTGGCAATTAACTAAATCTAACATTTTCCCTGTGTTTTGGGGTTTTAATAATACTTAATTACACTTTCCTGATTACTAATACTGCTGAGCAGCATTTAATTTAGAATTTCTCTCTTGTGAAGTTCCAGTTCAAGTATTTTATTCAATTATCTATTGTGTTGCAAGTCTTTTTTCTTCTTAATTGGTAAAACTTCACATATGCTAGATATTGGATCTTTGTTATTACAAGCTTTACAATATATTTTCTTACTTGTGTTATCATTTGTATTATTATTAATAGTAGATAATTACCAACTTTTAATAAGGTTGAATTGTTCAATCTTAAATTTATGCTAGTCAATTTTGCATTCTGTTTAAGAAATCTTTTCTTAACTCTAGGGGATGAAAGCCTTGCATGGATTTTTAGGCAGATTAAATAGAATAATCAGTTTGGGGATGATATAAATCTTCACCATTCTTTTTTTTCTTTTAAATTGAAGTATATTTAACATACAATGTAAAGTTAGTTTTAGCTATATAATATAATGTTTCAACAATTCTATACATTACTCAGTGCTCATAAAGATGTTTATTCTTTTTTTTATATATATATTTTTTTCTGTTTGCATTTCACTTTGGGGGTTTTCTACTGGTATATATCTCATAGATTATCTTTCTTTAGCTACGTCCAGTATACTAATGAGCCTATTAAAGTACTTCATTTCTGTTACAGTGCTTCTTATGTCTAATATATCTTTCTTATTCTTTCTTAGAATTTCCATTAGCCGTGCTTTCTTATGTTTTCTACCTTTTAGACATTAGAACTCTTATAACCCTTAGAATATCAATCACAGTTGTTTTCTGTTTATTTATTTTTGAGAGACAGAAGGAGACAGCATGCGTGTGGGAGGAGCAGAGATGGGGAGAGAGGATTTGAAGCAGGGTCTGCTCTGACAGCAGAGAGCCTAATGTGGGGCTTGAACTGAACTGTGAGATCATGACCTGAACAGAAATCAGGAGTCAGATGCTTAACTGACTGAGCCACCTATGGGCTCCACAATCACAGTTTTATAATTTACAGTCTGATGTCCAAATCCCCTGACACTGCTGAGTCTTTTCTGTGTTTTTTGCATTTTGGTATGCCTTGTAATTTCTTGTTGAAGTCTGTACATGATAAACTAGTGAAAGCATTTCAGGTAAACAGGCCTTTTAATAATGTGGTGGTAAGGTATGTGGGGAAGGGAATATCCTATAGTCCTATAATTAGGTTTCAATCTGTGAAATTTATAGGTGCGTATCATGAATTGCCTGAGGTGTAAAATATGGCTGGTGGGGGCCAGAGCTGGTACTTCTCTTTCACTTCATGGAAGGTGAGAGCAGACTGGAGTTGGTATTTCCCTTTTACCAGGTAGGTTAGGTTCTTATAATACCCCAATAGGTTAAGCTCTGGTAAAATAGTTTCTCCTAAAAGCAAGCTTTTTTAAGAACAGAAAGATTTATTTCAAAAATGGTTACTTCATGGGGTGCCTGAGTGGCTCAGTTGGTTGAGCATCCAACTTCAGCTCAGGTCATGATCTGAATTAGAAAATACGATTAACCATTCTTCTGTTGATGACTTTATCAGTTGTTTCCAATTTTTGGCAATTACACCAAGCCTTATATAAACATCTTTTTGTGAGTTTTTGTGCCCTTACACACATATATTTCTGTTGGATTTATGTATGACTCTAATAACATATGAATGGATTTGACTTTAGTACACAATGTTCAGTCTGATTGATTGATTTTTAACATTATATATATGTATATACACACACATATATCTATATATGTGTATATATATTCAAGTGTTAATATACACATTTATGTATATTTCCTTTCTCTTCATTAATACTTCTATGACTTTTAAAGATAGTAAAAATGCTAAATTAATGCAATATCCTACACTCTGGTCTTCAAAATCAACACTGTTTCCTCTTCAATAATATCACCTGACTGTAGATTTATTAATATTCTTAGAAATGAATATATAATCCTTACTTATACTTCCACCACTTACGAATGTGCTATGCACTACTGTCTACTCTCCTACTTCCTATACAGCTACCACCACAGCCACAGGATTTGCCTAGTAGTTGCTCATGTTTGTTTGCATTTGTAGTGTAATTACATAACACAGCAACAATTATACGTATATTACTTTGATTCTAAATGCTTCTCTTTGATTCTAAATGCTACAAGATTGTAAATTCTGTGGTGGCAGGGATTTTGTCTTATTCTCCTCCAACTTTGGATCCCTAATGCCTAGAACAATGTGTAGGACATAGTAAGTATTCAAAATAGATGGGTGTTGAATAAATACATTCATGCCTGAATGCATGAATAAATTAGTGTTATTTACCCTACATGGAAAATTCTTTTTCTTCCCCGTCTTCCTTCTCTCACTTTGCCAAGTAAATTAAAATTCATCCTTCATATCTCAGCCTATACATTGTTGGCTAAAATATCTTTCTAAATCAAAACTTCATTAAAATGCCCCTCCACTGATTCTTTCTTATTCTAATTTAGCACATTATGTAGCAATGTTTATCTTTTGTCTATCTTCGTCACTGATTTGTAAGCTTCTTGGGATAGAGGCTGTGTCACAGCCATGAGAAAATCCCATTTCCTAGAACAATGACTAAGATCACAGAAAAAAAAAACAAACTTGAAATCTTTTCCTGACTTGAATCTAGTTTTTCATTAAAAAAAAAATTAAGCAATGTCTTCACTTTTGTTCATTCTAAGAGTATCACATAATTCATTACATTAGTACCATGATAATATGAATTACTTCTAGGAATGACAGTGTCAGAAGTAATTCATGGTCTGAGAAGTAAGATGAAGACAAGGATGAAGATGAAGAAAAGCAAGAGGAAAGGAGGAAGAGAATAGGACAGAGGAGGAGACAAAGAGAAGGAAAAGAGGGACTAGGGGGAACAGAATATTTGTAATATAAACATAAAAGCCGCTTTCCCCCATCTTCCTCATTTCACCTGTGCAGACCTCAGCGTTCAATAGTCCTAACTTTTATTGCTTTTTCACTCCAAAGCTCCAACCATAAATAGATTGTTCTAAAATATATCAAGAAAAATATTATTTTGAAGCATATCTAATTCCAGAACTACAAAACCCTAATGTCTTTTCGTTTTTACACAGCTTTATCAGAGTCAGTAGTCTTACAATTGCCATTGAAAAATCTGCATTTTGGAAAATTTGAATAGCTTTCCATTTCTAGAAATGTCTGAAGACGGAGTAGATGAATAAACTGGTGAGTGTATTTCATCTGACTTTGATTTATATTTATATAGATTCTATAAACTCATTTCAAAGTTATTTTATCCAAGTTCAACAACTTGCAAAAATTCATTAGTAATGTTGATCCATATTTTTTTCAAAATTTTAAGAATTCTACGATTTGATCTTTGTCATCTATTATGAATAATTAAATGTATCTCATGGTGCTAAATTATACAACCTTTATGAGTTGTTTAAAGAGAGAGAGACGTGATTGAAATTCAGAATATCAGTTTTAGTTGAAATGGAAATTATGTCCTTTATACAAAGACAGTATTTTTCACAGATGGCAAAGATGGTACTACTTAGTAGCATGAGAACCACAGTACACAGGCAAGAGTAATGGTAAACAGTCAGTAGTTCATGGGGACATTATTAGAGTGATTAAAGGGTTAAGAAACCTCTGAGAAGCTAATGATCAATAACTGTCAGTATTTATATTGATGAACTATATATAAAGCACATGGTAAAGTATTTGAAGCCCATGCTATTAAATATATCCTTTGGGCAACAGAAATGTCATTAAATTTGAAGAAAAAAAGATGAGATTGTTTTTCATTTGATTTATGTTGTTTAAAAGTTGAAATGTTTTAATATTAATGATTGCATGCAGAATTAAAGGCATGACAAATATTTATTAAAATTATAAGTGCCAATAACTCCTTTGTTTTCCAATAAATTAATACAGACTTATTAATTGCATTTGGAATATTTACTCTTAAAATACATATTAAGGTAAACAAAAATTATTATAAAATAAGGTTATATGGGAGTCAAATGGCTATGGCTGATCAAAGAATAATAATAATAATAATTATTATTATTATTTAATGAGTCCAATATTATTTTTGTATTAGAGGAGCCATAAGAAAAAGTAAGCACTCTATAATAAGAGTACACTTTTATTCTATTTCATCAATAAGTTTTAAATTATTTGACAATATATTTTTCTCAAACCGAATTTTTTTTCTTATTCAATTATTTCCTCACAAATTACATATTATATGTTTACTTCCATTAGAATCTTTAGCTTTATCTAAAAAAATATGGTTTTATTTACCTCATGAATTAAATGCAGGAAACAATACTTAGAAGAATTTCTGTCGTTAATAAAACGCAGACCTAGTTCTTCATGATTTTCCCAAGATAACTGTACACTGTACCTCATAGTCTTTAAAATGTTGATCAATACTGAAAATTTTTCTATTTTTGAGTATGGACAGAAATCATAGTTTTATATTTATTATTATAGTGATACAATAACTAATTATAATAATACAATACTCCTAACAAAACCGCCTAAGACATTTTATGGTTTCATCTCTACAGTACTTTAAAGTGAATAAAATGCAGAAGCCCTACAATTTCGGATAAGCTAATGCTCTCCTTGTTCACACATCATGGTGAGCATCAGTGCCAAAAATCAAATACACAGATCTGATATTGTGTAGATCAAAAAATAAAACTGTGGAACCTATTAAGATATACTTCTTACTCTTGCATATGTGATTAAGATCACATCTAACCCTAGGTTCAAATTACATGGGAAGAAATGTCTGCTATCTCTAAACTTTTGTCATAAATATTATGTCTTATTGTTTCTTCTTTATGTAGCTGTTAATTCCCAAATGATTATCACATATGTTAGCAAAAGCTTGAGATTTGATCTTTAAACATTCACTCAAAGTTTTCAGTTGATATGTCCTATTGTGAACATGTATAAAATTACCATGATATTCCTCAAAAGTAATATCGAACTATAGATCATGTAATGTGAATGTAGTCGTAGAGCTTACTGAAAGTAAGAGATAGAAGGAATGATGAAATAGCAATACATGAAAAAAAGATCCATGTTTACTCAGGTATGTTGGAGACTTCACTGACAATATTGTAAAAACTCAGTCATGGAGTAAATTCTACAAAAACAGCAGAGTAGTGAAGAGTAAAATAATGATGAATTGCCAAAAACTATATTAAATTGTATTAAAAAAACTGAAAATGTTGAGAACCACTGATTTACTGGATAAGTATTGGGTTCGAAATAGACCAGTTGTCAGATCTGTGTTCAAATTCAATTTCTATCACATAATAACCACATTATTTTTGGTTCTGGTGTGTATATTTACCCATCTTTCTCCTGCTAGTGCCTGCTTCCTGGCAGCTGTATCCCACCACTGCCCAGGGACATCTATACATTGGAGATTCTGCTTAGAGGGCAAGGGCCTGAAACTCCAGTGGGATCTTGGTCCAAGGGAGACACCTCATCTCCAGTCAAGATGCTCAAATTAAGAGAGCCACAGTTTCTGGCAGGTAGGAAGGACATGTCATGGTGATCGGGGAGTCACTGGGACAGAAACTAAGACAAGTGCCCATCCTTCCTGATCCTACTGCCAGGCCAGCAGTGCCCTTCTGCTTGCTCTGTTACTTACTCCAGAGACTGTCCCAAGGTGATGGAACATAAGTGCAAAATGCAGACACCACCCCCATGAACCTACCCCAGGCAAACAAGATGGAGAATGAATTTTCTCTTTTATTACCTAAGTACCTACATTTTGCCTCTTGGCCTGCAAAAGCCTAACATTTACTAATTGGCTCTTTACAGTCTGTGATGTCAGTGGAAATCCAATTGAGTGTTCCTCTTCGGCAATCACATACAGATAATGAAGGATTTTTTTTTTTTTTTTTCCAAGCAACTTAGTGCCCCATGACTGAGTCTAAGCTCAACTATCTGGGACAACGATTGCATTTTCTTCCTATGTGTGATTTGTCTTCTCTTTCTTTACTCTCCTAGCTACAGAGGATGGGGGAAAATTGAGGCATATATGAAGTAAGGAAACCCTAGAGCCAGATTACCACATAAAAGAACTTTATTTCTTGTTCTTTCCATTTTTTCTAAATTAATTGGGTTGGTATAGAGAGATACTTGGATAGAGATGAACAGATCATTATCCTCTTGCAGAACAAGAACCCTACATTTAACATCAAAGTGATAGTAAAAAACTGAATGTTTCCCCTAAAATCAGGAACCAAATTAAGAAGTCTTCTCCTATCACTTCTATTCAATATAATACATAATATTTGAGCTAGTTCAATAGGCAGAAAATAACACAAAACAAAACAAATAAAAAAAAATACTTTTCTGCATTTGAATATAATATGATTACCTATGTGGAAAATCCAAATTATCTACCAAAAAGCTACTAGAAAATGTTATTTAAGCAGAGTTATACAAGTTTAATAAATAGAAACAAATCATATTTCTATAAGCTAATAACAAAAAAGTCAGAAATTGAAAAATATGATGTTCTTAGGTATAAATCTGACAAAACCACCACTGCATTTAATGGTCGTCTTTCTTAAGTTTGCCTTAATCCAGTTGAGTTTAGGTAAATTATCTACTTCAAAAGCCACTCTCACAATTGTAGTATTTGTTATGGCAGCACACTCATCCACTATCAGAATGGGATTTGTTATCATTTGCTGTGTAAAAATTACCTAAATCTTCACTTCAGTGGTTCACTGGGACTGCAGACATCTCAATGCCCTACTGGGGAAAGATATGCTTTCAAGATCACTCACCTGTTTGCAGGGTTTTATTCCTTGATTGTTGTTGGCCAGGGCCTGCCTCAACAGTTCATGATATGGCAACTGGCTTCATCAGAACAATACTGAGAGTCATTGAGAGAGAGAGAGAGAGAGAGAGAGAGAGAGAGAGAGAGAGAGAATGAGATGGAGCAAGACAGAAGACACAATCCTTTGTTTCTGAATCTTAGAAGTGACAATTCATCACTTTTGCCATATTGTGGCAGGATTACCAGGAGGAAGTGTTTGTGTTGGGAAGCATTTCAAAACTGCCTACCACAGTTTTCCTCTGACTCCCAATAATTCATGGCCCTTCCATGCAAAAGACATTCACTTCCTCTCAAGCTCTACAAAATTTTCATCCCATTATGCCATGTCAAAGTTTACAGTCTCATTATCTAAATCAGATCCAGGTGTGGATAACCCTTCTGGAGCAGAAGTCCTCTAGATTTGTAAATCTGTGAAATTAAAAAAAAAAAAGAAAAGAAAAAAGAAACAAATTTTCTGCTCCCATCACTCTATACAGACTTGATATACATTGGTAAAGCAGGCATGAGGTAAATGCTATGGATACTCCTGTTCAAAATGGTGGTGGGAACAGGGATGGAGGGATAGGAGACACAAGGAACCCAGTGGTCATAACAATTCTGAAATACACCTGAACCAATTTGGATAATTTTATTAGATATCCAAGACCTGTGAGTAATTTTCTATGCTTCTTAGCTCCACTATCTGGACTCTTCCAATTGCCCTCTGAATCATCCTTTCTTTTCCTTTCTTCCCATGTGTTTACAGCTTAGTTGCTCGGTTATCTCCCTGCTGGTAGAGCTTTGGGAGCCCTAGAACCTCTATTATTTTATATTCTCCTCCTTCTTTACAGTCCAAGCTGCCTGTTTTTACAGATGACTTTCTCAAAAACTTTATGGGTGTCGGTGAGTATCTTTGGGGTTTACTCCATTAGATAAAATCCACACCCACAAATATTTTCAAGACAATGAATTTTTTTTTGAAAAAAAATTTTCCATCTTGGGATCCTGCTTAGATTCCTTTAAGAGGCATAAAGCTCTTAAGCTTCTTAGAAGGGCTATTCTTCACATGAAAGTATCTTTCTACAAACCCTTTACTTTGTAAAAGAGTCTTTTGTATGGTTGAATAATACTGTGATTATTTTATCATTCCAAGGTCTTCATAAAAAGTTGTATGTTCACTTTGGGGTTATTTCAAGACCACATCTTTACGGTGGGTCTCAAAAGCCATTTCTTAATTTTAATATGTTTTCTTTTCTGGAGAGGCTGAGGGTTTTCAAACCCTGGTTCTTGTTGGTTAAAGATTTTCTTCTGAGTTTATCTCTCTCCAGCTATATTTTATTATAAGCATCAAGAAGAAATCAGGAATCTACACCTTCAACTCTGCTTTGAATTCTCCTTTGTTACATAATGACATTCATTAGGCAAATGCTCTGAATTCCACATAACTGCAGATGATCATGTTGCTATTTCTTCTGCCACTACCTGATAAGGATACATTTTTCAATAACATGTTCCCTACTTCATGTAAAGACCTTACTAGCAAGTCTTCAAAGCCTATATTTCTATTAAGTCTGTCCAGAACAATTTATGCATTTGCTAACATGCTCTTCAAAATCCTTACAGTCTTGATACACTATTTCCAAAGCCATTTGCATACTTTTGGTGTTTGTTATGGGACTATCGAATAAAATGGTATATTTGTATACCATTAAGATATATCAAATGACATTTGTTTTCTATTCTTTGTAACAAGTTACAAAATTAGTGATTTTAACCCACAACATATATTACCTCACAGTTTTTATAGGTTAGATATTCAAGTACAGCTTAACAGGGTCCTCTGCTTTAGGTTTGCTCAAGCCTGCAATTATGGTGTCAGTCTCAGGCTCAGTCATCTTAAGATTTAAGTAGGAAAAGATCTAATTTCAACTTCATTGACATAGTGGCTGGAAGGACTCCATTCTTCATAAGCTATTGATCTGAAGCCACCTTCAGTGACTTGCATGAGGGTTTTTCCAACACAGCTCACAATAAGGCAGCTGGCTTTCCCCATTAAAGCAAGCATGATGAGAGTGCAAGCAAGACTGAAATTACATTCTTTTGTGAGCTATTATTAGTGACTTTCCATGTCCTTCATTGCATTCTATTCAATAGAAGCAAGTCAAAAGGTCCAAACTATATAAGATGTTACACAGGGGTATGAATACAAAGAGATGACTGGGAGCCATTTGAGGAGTTGACCACTATACAATCACTGTGATATTATACAATTACTTTGCACATAACTTCTGGGAAAAAGCATTCATTTTCACATTATACCAGGGAATCATAGAGGGGGGTGAGAAATATCCATTCAAGAGAGGCTATCTATGTAAACACAACTAAAAATTCACTGATGTGCTTATCATTTGCTTATCTTTCTAGTAATGGAGAAGAACAGACAAGGTGAGGCTGATGAGCAAATCATAACTTCCCAATGCATTGAGGTTTTGGAAAAAAGAATTTCTAGAATGTATACGAACCTAAAGATATTATGATTTTATGAAATATCAAAACAAATTTTTACATCTACCAATCAATTAACTTTTCACTTTCCCTTCCCCAAAATAGACAGCTGCAATTCTTGTTAAGATTAAAGATAAAGCTACCAATCAAGCCTAGACTTTTCACTTTTGGGGAAAACAAAAAAAATTGTTTTACCCTTTTCATTTTTCAACAATTCTGTTTAAGTGCTACTATATATGAAAGAGTTAAACAGATACACAAAATTGATGGAATGAAAGATTCTCGTTATAGTCTAAAATTTTGGGTCCTTTCCAAATTCATATGTTGACATCTTAACCTCCAAGGTGACGGTTTTAGGAGGTAAGGCTTTTAAGAGTTGATTATGTCATGAAGGTGAAGTACTCACAAATGGGATTCGTGACCTTATAAAATAGGCCTCAGAGAGCTAGCTCGCCCCTTCCACCATGTGAGAATATGTGAGAAGGTGCCATCTGTGAGCTCAAATGCTTTCCTCACTAGACACTGAATCTACTGACACTTTGATCTTGGACTTCCCAGCCTCCGGAACAAAGAAATGTTTGTTGTTTATAAGCCACCCAGTTTATGACGTCTTATTACAGTAGAATGAATAGACTAAGAGAGATCTAAAGTATTATTTTTTATTGGTATTAAGTCTAAATATATACACTGGCAGGGTACACAGTAACTTTTAGAATTAAAGGCATTTCTCAGGAGGAGACAAAGAAGGAAGTACAAAGCTGTAGAGAAAATATTTTATATGTTTCTGCACCATTAGGGCTTTCTGAGAAAATCTTACTGAAACCTGGAAACTGAACTAAAATAAAAGACAAGGCTTAGAGGTCAATTTATGACTGAATAGACAGAACTCCAGGGAGAGGTTTGTGTTACATTTCAAGGGAGGAGAAGTCACAGGACCATAAAGACATCCTTTTGGTTTTAAAGTTGGAGACACTGGTCTTATTTTTCCCCTGGAGAGATTTATTTACTTACTAAATAGTGAGGACTCAGAATTTTTCTCATTAAATTTTCAAGGGTATTTCCTCAAAAGCTGAGGAGGGTAACAGCTGCCTTTTTCTTCTATGTAAACATGAAGAAACATCAAGATTCTTTCAAGATTCTTTTTTTTTTTCCCTGTTTCTTTCTTTTTTTCTTTTTAGGTATCCTTGCTTACAGTAGACCCTCTTACATGTTGGATGAGATTTGGTTCTGATTGCATTACTGAGGGGTAAGAATGGGGGAAAAAGGAAACTAATACAATTACTGCTGTAGATAAATGATAATAGTTTGCTTTAGAAATTTCACATTTGAATTTAGGATGATATTAACAAATATAGATATATAGAATATGCTCACATAGAGGTACTCATGAAAGTTATAACTATCTGTATTATCTTTTTTAACAAAATAAAGTCTAAAACTAATATAAATATTACGATGTTTAAAATCTGGTTAGGTATATAATGACTACTATATTGGCTTCATAATTTTAAAGGAAACAAATAAAAAAAACCTTTTAGGTCAACAGTTTGGTAAGGAGACCAGGGAAGTGTATGGAGGATAAGTTAAAGAAAGTTTTGACATTCACATACATACATTCTTCCATGATGGAAATATGAAGGCAGTAATTTCATTTTAAAATATATAAGGAGTCTGCTTTTCTAGGGAGCAGGATTAACTGCTTTCTACTTACAAACCTGTAGGAAGTAATTCAGAGTATTTAATATTCTGATTGGACACAGCATCCTTGGAATACTACAGTTTTAATTAATTTTTAAAAATAAAAGAATCACTTTTTCCCAAACAAAACTTATTCAAAAAGGCTATTATTTTCTTAGAATAATTTTTATAAGTTTTGAAATGGATGATTTTGGCTATAAGGATAATATTGTCATAAAAATGGCCAAGAGGCTAAGCGAGTGTGTTACCATGAAATTTATATGTTACATGATGCTCATGGAATTTAAAAAATATATACTTATTAAGTAACCATAAGGGATCATATGCTTCCATTTGCAGCAGTTTACAGTGCTAACTTCAAAACAGGAACTTCTCTAGATTGGCATAACTTCCCTTGAATAGTTTAATTACTAATGGTAAACCCACAGTCTACTTATTATTAATTGCTAGAGCTGCTCTCAAATCCCATCACTAGTCATTATTTTTAACTTTAATATGATTGAGGATTTACCTGTGGGGATCTAATTAAGGGAAACAGAAAATTTAACCATACAGCTCCATGATTCTTAAGTCATTAGTCAGTTTACCAGTAAATCAGTTACTAATATGTTCAGCTGGAAATAGTAGATCATGGAAGTTTATTTGAATCACCCAAAAGATGTCAAGAGACACAAGGTAGTCCAGTAGTCATACCGTGTGCCCTAGTGAATTAATAGAGAACTCATAATCTTTTTATATCTTTATTCTACTAACATTAATGTGCTACTTCTAGTCCCATGTTTGATGCTTCATGGTTTCCAGATGGCCCTTCCTGTTCAAAATCATACATTGGTGTTACAGATAGAGGAAAGATGGAAAGGGAAGGTAAATAAAGACTGAACCCAGGCGGGGTGGGGGGTCTTTCTAGATATCCTCAGCTTACATTACACTGGCCAGAAATGTGTCACATGATTGCCCTAGCTAAGGGAGTCTGAGAAAAATAGTATTTTGGGCTCAGAATATTCTGCATTTTGCAAATTTGGGGTTTTGTTATTAAGGAAGAGTGGGAAATTGATACTGGATAAGCAATCCAACAATATGAATTAAAATAAGCATCTTCTCTAGGTCATGGTAAAATACATCTCATTATATCTCATTAAAAATATATTAATTTACACAAAGTAGAGTATAATAATGATAGCTTACTCTTTCAAGAAGAAAAGATGTCAGTACTTTGTAAGTGTTAAGTAATTAAAAACAAACACTTAATGCAATGAGAATCATTACCTCAAGCATGCACATGAGAACCTGAGACATAAATAACTTGTTCATATTACTCAGCTACTTTAGTAGTGAACCAAAGGTTAAAAGTAGGTATTAAATTCCCTAACCTTAATGTCCCCATTTGTACAATGGAGAATAAAACAGTACATATCCATAGTGATGTGAAAAGGATCCAGTAAAATTACGGATAGGTATAACTTAAAATACTAAGTTCTCAGTAAACTTTAGCTGTTACCATTATCTCAGCTGCTGCATTACAGTTTTAAAATATTCTGTAAAAAAAAATCATGTGCCTAGATTAGTTTTATCATATATACTCAGTTCTATACTTAACCATTTAAAAGTTTTCCATAAATACAGTTGAAAATATATTTTTTAAAACTTTAAGATAAGTCAGTTAAACACACAAAAAAGAATGACAATAGAAATTTATTTTCCTACTGAGAATTCAAAAATAAAATATTTTCTTTTTTAAAAATCTTGTGAAAGTACTGAAAGATACAAAGTTTCCATTTTATAGCACTTTCCATAAAAACAAAAAAAATCTTGTTTCAGCTTCACATTAAAAAAATAAATAAACCAGTTGTTCTTAAATTTCAATTTTTTAATGATAAAATTAAAACTGCATGATCAAATAATTGTCTAATTCAAAAGCCTTAGAAATTGGTAAAGGAGGAAGCAAAACCTAGTCTGCTGTACTAAATTCTAAATCCAGTGCTTTAAATATAACTTGCAGTGAATACTGTAATGATAACATCCTATTGTCATATTTCTGTTGATTCAGAAATTAGATAAGAAAATAAGCATTCACTGAAATGTATAAGATGAGAGGTTTTTGGCTGAATAAATTTTGAATATCCTAAGTGTTCATATGAATACAGAATACTTTTTATACAAAAGAGTACTTATTTGGCTTTTAGCTTTTATATGTTGAAACTACACAGACTTAAACACAAGTCAATAAAAGGTTAGTGGAAGAATTCAAATTCTTAGTTTAAATATTGTTTCTGCAACTGATTTTTTGAATGGCCTCAGGAAAATGATCTAACACATTTGTGTTTCCTCATTTGTAAAATGGGAAGTAAAACGTTTATTTTCTTACTTCCATGGGTGTTATATGAACTAGTCAGTCAACTGTAATTAGCAAGTCAAGGCAAGTTCTGATTGGTTTCTTTAACAGAATAGAGAACTGACTTGTCAAACTTCCTAACATTTGTTAATAAGTAGAACTGATGGAAAAACAACACATATTTATTGTAAGATATTTTGGTAAATTTAAAAGTCATTTAACAATGTACCCCAATGTTCATAGCAGCACTTTCAACAATAGCCAAATCACGGAAAGAGCCCAAGTGCTCATCAACTGACAAATGAATCAAGAAGATGTGGTTTATCTATACAATGGAATACTACATGGCAATGAGAAAGAATGAAATCTGGCCATTTGTAGCAACGTGGCTGGAACCTGAGAGTGTTATGCTGAGCGAAATAAGTCAGACAAAGAAAGACAGATATCATATGCTTCCACTTATAGGAGGATTAGGAGAAACTTAATGGAGGACCATGGGGGAGGAGAGGGGAAAAATAGTTTGGAAGAGGGAGGGAGGCAAACCATGAGAGACTCTTGAATACTGAGAACAAACTGAGGGCTGAGGGCGGGGGGAGAGGGTAGGGGTGAGATGGGCATGGGGGAGGGCATTTGTTGGGATGAGCACTGGGTGTTATATGGAATCCAACTTGACAATAAACTATGAAAGAAAAACAAACAAAAAAACAAAAGAAGTAAATATTGAATTGGGTTTGTTCTTAAGAAAGAAGTACCTCTATGTATCTAGTTAAAGAAAAATAACAATGAAAAAGTTATTAGAATTCCTCTATTACAAACATTTGTAAGAAATCATACACCATAGATTCTAGGCACTAAAATAGACCTTTCATTTCCTGGAAGCCTACTTCTTTGAATCCTCTCTATAAGTTACCTATCAAGTCTTTCCATTCTTCTAATATTTCCAATGCACCCATTATATTCAAGCACACATATTTAAATTTTTACAAAGTAAAACATACATCAGCAAAATGCACAGAACACAAATGCTTAACTCAGAAGCCACAGCTTAATAAATCATCAGAATGTACATACACATGCAACATCAACTTGAATAAAGGAAAACCATTTTTGGCATCACCTAAATCCTTCTCAAATCCCTTTCCAATCTACATTATCTTCATCTTCCCCAAAGTAGAGTTGCCAGATAAAATACAAAATGCAATATTTGGCACATACTTATACTAAACAAATTTCCATTATTTATCTAAAATTCAAATTTAACTGAGTATCTTGTATTTTTTTTCTTCTTCTTTTCCTGAAGTCTAACAAAACAAATTAGTTTGGCCTTAAAAAAACTTTATGTGAGATGAAATCAATATATTATAAATACTTTTCTGTAATATATTTTTGTATTCTACTTTGTGGGTTTTATCCATTGTTCACCATAGTTCTTTAATATCATCTAATTTTCAAAGTCCAAATTTCCCAAATTGCCTCCAAAATGGCCTTTTATACTTGGTTTGTTCAATCAAGTTCCCCCAAAAAAACAAAAAACAAAATACAAAAAATGCATTTTGTGAATATTTACCTTATGTATCGTTTTTCCCATTTTTTTTTATTGTGGTAAACTCACATAACATAATATTTAGTATCTTTTTTTTCTTTTTAAAAATTTTTAAAAAATGTTTTATTTATTTGTGTGTGAGAGAGAGAGACAGCATAAGCAGAGGAGGGTCAGAGAGAGATAAATATACAGAATCTGAAATAGGCTCCAGGCTCTGAGCTAGCTGTCAGCACAGAGCCCAAAGTGGGGCTCGAACCCATGAACTGTGAGATCATGACCTGAGCCAAAGTCGGATGCTTAACCAACTGAGCCACCCAGGTGCCCCAAATTTAGTATCTTAAACATTTTTTTAAATTTATTTTTAATTTTTATTTATTTCTAGGAGAGAAAGAGAGACAGCGTGAGCAGGGGAGGGTCAGAGAGAGAGGGAGTCACAGACTGAAACAGGCTCCAGGCTCTGAGCTGGCAGTCAGCACAGAGCCCGACATGGGGCTCGAACCCACGAACTGCGAGATCATGACCCAAGCTAAAGTCGGACACTCAATCGACTAAGCCACCCAGGCGCCCCGTATCTTAACCATTTTTAAGAGTACAGCTTAAGTGATACTAAATTCATAATATGCTACCCTCACATGGATACATTTTTATTTGTTACATACTTTGAAGTACAGTTGGTAGGTCATATATACATATATATATACATATATTCAATTTTAGTAGAAATATCCAGAGTTATCCAAAATAGCCATATCAACTCATATTCATATCTTATAAAAATATTGGACAGCGACATTCAGAAGAACGAGATTGGACCACTTTCTTATATTGCACATTAAAATAATTTCAAAATGGATAAAAGACCTAAATGTGAGACAGGAAACCATCAAAATCCTACAGTAGAAAACAAATAGCAATATCTTTGACCTTGCCAATAGCAACTATTCACTTAGACATGTCTCTGGAGTTAAGGGAAATTAAAACAAAAATGAACTATTGGGACCTTATCAAGATACAAAGCTTCTACACAGCAAAGGAAACAACTAACAAAACTAAAAGGCAACTGACAGAATGAGAGAAGATATTGGCAAATGATATTTTGCATAAAGGGTTAGTATCCAAAATCTTTAAAGTAATTATCAAACTCAACACCCAAGAAGCAAATAAACCAGTGAAGAAAGGGGCAGAAGACATGAATAGACACTTGTGTAAAGAAGACATCCAGGGGCGCCTGGGTGGCTTATTCGATTAAGCATCTGACTTTCGCATAGGTTATGATCTCGTGGTCGCATAGGTTATGATCTCGTGGTTCGTGGGTTCGAGCCCTGTGTTGGGCTCTGTGCTGACTGCCAGCTCAGAGCCTGAAGCCATTTTCAGAGTCTGTATCTCCCTCTCTCTCGGACCCTCCCCTGCTCACGCTGTCTCTCTCTCTCTCTCCTAGAAATAAATAAAAAATATTTAAAAAAAAAAAAAAAAAAAGAAGACATCCAAATGGCTAACAGATACATGAAAAGATGTTCAACATCTCAATATCATTCATCATCAGAAAAAATACAAATCAAAACTAGAATGAAATACCACCTCATATATGTCAGAATGGTTAAAATTAATAACTAAGGAAACAAGAGATTTCGCTGAGGATGTGGAGAAAAAGGAATCCTTTTGCACTGCAGGTGGGAATGCAAACTAGTGCAGCCACTCTGGGAAACAGTAGGAGGTTCCTCAAAAAATTTAAAAATAAAATTACCCTATGGCCCAGCAACTGCACAACTAGGTATTTACCCAAAGGATACAAAAAGCCTGATTTGAAGGGCCACATGAACCCCAGTGTTTACAGCAGTGCTACAACAATAGGCAAATTATGAAAAGGGACAAAATGAATGGACAAAGATGTGCTACACACACACCACACACACACACACACCCCTAAAGACACAAACAATGAGCTACTACTCTGCAATCAAGAAGAATGAAATCTTGCCATTTGCAACAACGTAAATGGAACTACAGTGTATTATGCTAAGTGAAATAAGTCAATCAGAGAAAAAGAAAATATCATATAATTTCACTCATATGTGGAATCTAAGAAACACAACAGATGCACATAGGGGAAGGGAAAGAAAATAAGATAAAAAGGGAGATAGAGGTAAACTTTAAGAGACTCTTAAATACAGAACAAACAAAAGGTTGCTGGAGGGGCAGTGGGTGGGGGGATGGGCTAAGTGGGGGATGGGCAGTAAGGAAGGCTTTTGTTGGGATGGGACTCGGTGTTCTACATGTAAGTGATGAATGACTGGGTTCTACTCCTGAAACCAGTACTACACTGTATGTTAACTAACTTGAATTTAAATAAATAAATTAAAAAAAAATCTTGCCCACTTGTCGGTTTATCTTTTCTTAGTTGCTCTTTTTCAGTGAACAGAATTTTAAATTATAATATAGTTTAATTTATCAATCTTTTTATTAATTGTTAGTTTTCTCTTTTTGTTATATGTTTAAATAGTTTTTTTTTAAGGACTCACATACTAGACCTTCATAGTTAAAACTTGGTATCTTGTGTAGCAGGTTCTAAACATCCTTGCATTGTATTTTACTTTCAAAAATTATTTTTCTGTATTTACAGTATATCTCTTCATGTAAAATTTATATCTAAGTAGCCAATTTCCGCTAAACATTCTCTTGAATATTTTTAAGAAACACAGTGAATATAAAATCAATTTGCAATAAACTGATATTTTACAAACTTTCCCATAAAGCCATAAAGCAATACTTTTATGTATTATTTATGTAGGTCTTGTGATAAGCAGGATAATGATCTTCCAAAGATAATCATGTCCTGATCCCTGTAGTAAGAAAATGTGTTAGTTTCCATGGGAATAAAAGAACTTTGCAGATATAATTAAGCAAAGGATCTTGAGATGAAGAGATTATCCTGTATAATGAAAGTGAACCACGCTTAATCTGAAGGGTCCTTAGACAGAAAGTCAGGAAGCTAAGAGTCTGAGAGAAGATACCATTATCGTCGTCTCTGAAGATAGAGGATTTGACCATGAATCAATGAATGGTGGAACCTTTTAGAATGTAGAAAAGCCAAGGAAATGGATTTTCCTCTAAAAGGAACACAGCCACGCCAACACTGAATTTATGACTTCTCCCTTCTAGAATTGTAAGATAATAAATTTATGGTTTTGAAGACACAAAGTTTATGGCAATCTATAAAAGCAGCAATAAGACAGTGATTTGATAATGGTATTTAGAAATGGGGTGCTACTGTATCATACACCTCAAAATGTGGAAGTTGTTTTTGAATTAGGAAATTGGCAACAGATGGAGGATTTTGAGGACTTGATAGAAAAGGCTAGATTACTTTAAATAATTGTCTGTAGAACTATAGTTATTAAAATTTCTAGTAATGAGTATACCCAGGGAAATGAAAAACATGGTAGAGAAACCCCCAGAGGAGGCAGGAGAGTCAGTGTTACTGTAATGTAATGTGAGAAAGATTTGATGTGCCATTGCTAGTTTTAAAGATGCAGAGAGGTACCATGAAACAGGGAATACTTGTGGCCTCTAGGATTTGGAAAAGTCAGGGGGACAAGTTCTTCTTTAGAGCTTCCAGAAGGAAAGATTGCAGACACATTGATTTTAGCTCAGTGGAACCTATTTGCCCTTTTGACCTTTTAGAACTGTAATTTATTATCGCAGCAATAAACTATTACAGGCCTTTAAAATTTCTGTAAATAATATTTTGTAGTTTTTCTGTATAATGGTTTTGAAACCTTCCCAAGTTTTTTTTTTTTTTTTTTGGTCTATTTGTTTTTTTTTTTTTTTGAGAGAGCGAGTGAGTGTAGGTGTGTGTGTGTGCGTGTATGTGTGTGTGTATGAGTGCAAGCAGGAAAGGGACAGAGAAAGAGAGAGACAGAGAGAGAATTAGCACAGCGCCTGATGCAGGGCTTGATCTCACAAACTGTGTAATCATGACCTAACCTGAAATCAGGAGTCAGACCCCCAACTGACTGAGACACCCAGGTGCCCTTCCAAGGTATTTTAATTCAATAAAATATTACCCACTAAAATCCATTCTTAACTTTAGCTAGTGCCCAGCTTTCTTTATCTTTGATAGATATCCCCTGCATCACCTACTGAGGTAGGGTTTGTCTACTTTTTTTCCACCGTAATGTCATTCTCTTCTTTCCCTCCTTTCCATACCATACTCTTTGGAAGCAAATCACAGCCCACATTTAAGGAATAGGGACTTATGCTTCAACTCCTTGAGAGAAAAGTATCTATATAAATTGTTGGAAGTTCTATAAATGGGAAATTTGTCTCTTCCTCCCCAAATTTATTTATTCAATCACTTATTTATATCAGTATGGACTCAGCCATGGTTTGGGAGCATCTGAAGAATACTGACTTAGGAAGTTAGCCATGAAATAGAGAGCCTTTGAGGCACCTGGGTGGCTAAGTTATTAAGCGTCCGACTTTGGCTCAAGTCATGATCTCACAGTTCATGGGTTCAAGCCCCACGTCGGGCTCTGTGCTGACTGCTCAGAGCCTGGAGCCTGTTTCAAATTCTGTGTCCCCCTCTCACTCTGACCCTACCTTCTCATGCTCTCTCTCAATCTCTGTCTCTCTCTCTCTCTCTCCCTCTCTCAAAAATAAAGCATTAAAAATTTAAAAAAAAAAAAAGAAAAGAAATAGAGAGCCTTTGTAGAAGTACAACTGTCTAGAAGAAAAGTTCCAACAGTCCACTGGAAAAATATTATTTATGTATTATATAATATTACAAATGTTATATAATAATATAAGTTTTGATGCAATGGAGTGGATAAAAGGAACAGCTTAACTGCCTATATCAAACTTCTTCCAAGGTGGCACAGTTTAGACTAAGCAAGTCCTTTATAGCCCATCATTTCTACTGTAGGGAAAAGGAAAAGCAGGTGGGTGAGTGTTCAGGTTCCCCATCTGTGCAAATTTGTGCCAAACACACTCATTACTCCTTTGTAGCATCCAGAGCACTAAACTGGAGCCTCCATGACTCGGGTGAGGGAGGAGCTCAAGAGACCAGCGGAACAAATTCTCTGAGGGAATTAAAGGGCTATGGTCCCTGATGACTACACTGTGGACTCCATCAGGAAGCCTCCCCATGAGCTGCTGGTAAAAAGCCCACAGATCCCTTCAATTGGCCTGTGGGCACCCTCAGGCACCCACATGCCTCATCCACATACACCCCTCTCTCTGTAGCCAATATACTGTGCATGCTCCCAAGGTCAGTGGGCAAAAGCAAGCTTTGTAAGATAACTGGAAAGCACAAGCAGAACCATAAATAAGCCACAAACTTGAGATGTAATGCTACCTTCAGGGAAACAAAAGAACTTATAAGCAGCTGTCCTAGTGCACTGAATTAATTTTGCCCTACACCAAAAAGGAGGAGGAGGTCATTCATACAACATCTGTGAAAGCCTTAGGGTATCCAACAGGACTGATTGAAGATATTTCTCTTCTGAAGAGAGATAATAAAGATTGGAGGATGTAACTGTTACTTCAAATGTGAAGATAGCTATGCAAAATTCCAAGGAACATAAAAAATATCAGACAGATATTGCCATCACTAAAGTTCATAAAAATCTTCCAGTAACATAACTCAAAGACATGGATCTACAATTTACCCAATAAAGAATTCAAAATATCTGTTTGAGGGAAACTCAATGAACTAGAAAAAAAGAAATAAAACAACAACTCTATATAATCAGGAAAACAATATACAAGGTGAGAAAAGTAACAGGGTGATATATATCATAAAACAAAAAAAACCAAACAGAATTTCTGGAGATGAAGAATTCAATGAATAAAATAATGCAACAGAGATCAGCAACAATGGAACAGACTAGACAGAAGAAAGAATAGGTGAGGGGGTGCCTAAATGGCTCATTTGGTTGAG
Source organism: Proteles cristata cristata (assembly GCA_017311185.1). Lineage (NCBI taxonomy): Eukaryota > Metazoa > Chordata > Mammalia > Carnivora > Hyaenidae > Proteles > Proteles cristata. The sequence continues at coordinate 2,022,825 of JAESUZ010003082.1, forward strand.
CATCTGACTTCAGGTCAGGTCATGATCTTGAGGTTCATGAGTTCCAGCTCCGTGTTGGGCTCTGTGCTGACAGCTCAGAGCCTGGAGCATGCTTCAGATTCTGCGCCTTCCTTTCTCTCTCTCTCTCTCCACCCCCCAAAAGTAAATAAACATTTAAAAATTTAAAAAAAAAGGAACATAGAAATGTCGAAATTACCCACTTAGAGGAAAACAAAGGGGAAAAAAAAGGAATGAGAGAAATGAAGAAAGCCTATGTGATTTATATGAGATCATCAAAAGAATCAATGTGTGGAATTGCTGAAGTTCCAGAAGAAGAGGGAGAAGGTGAAAGAAGGTTTATTTAAAGAAATAGTGGTTGAGAATTTCAGAAACTGGGGACAGATTTGGACATCCAAGTTCATATATCATGATGCTTACAGGCCCATTATTTCAATCCAAAATGATCTTCTTTAAGAAGCATTATAATAAACCTTCAAAAGCAAAGATAAAGAGAGAATCCTAAAAGAAGCAAGAAAAAAGAAGACTGTAATCTATGAAAGGAGTCCCCCTTAGGCTCACATTAGATTTCTCAGTGAAAACCATACAGGCCAGGAAAGAGAGGATAACCTATTCAAAGTGATAAAAGAAAAAGACAAAGGAAAAGGAACAAACAAAAAATCCCTCCCAACCAAGAGTATTCTATTGAGCAAAGTTTCTCTTCAGAAATGAAGGAGAAATAAAAACTTCCCAGATAAATAAAAGCTAAGAGAATTCATCACCACTAGATTTGCCTTATAAGAAATGCTGAAAAAATAATATTTAAACTGAAATGAAAGGATGCTAGTTAGTAACATGAAGACATATGAAAATATACAACACACTGAAAAGGTAAATATATAGTTAAATTCAGAATATTTCCATAAGGTAATATGTGGTTATTTCAACAACTTCAGTATGGTATAAAGGTTAATGTATGAGAGTATTAAAACTAACTATAGCCACCATAATATCTTAATGAATGCACAATATAAAAAGAGGTATATAAAAATGTCTTTTGGCATTAAAAACATGAAATAGGAGAATAAAATTGTGGAGTTTTGTGTACAAAGTTATCAGTGTAAAATAGAATGTTATATCTAAGTATATTTTCTGTAAGCCTCATGGTACCCACAATGCAAAATATATAATAGATTCACAAATAATAAAGAGGAAGGAATGAAAGCATATTACTATAAAAAATAACCAATTCACAGAGAAAGGCAACAAAAGAAGAAAGCAAAAAGGAACTACAAAATAGCCAGAACGCCACTATTAATAACATTAGTAGTCTTTAACTATCAATAATTACTCTAAATGTAAATAGCTTGCATTATCCAATCAAAAGGCATGGATTGGCTGGATGGGTTAAAAAGAGACTCAACCATATACGGTCTACAGGAGACTCACTCAGCTTATTCATCTTTAAGGGAACACATAGGCTCAAAATGATGAGATGAAAAAAAAAAATTCATGCTGGTGGAAACTAAAAAACAATAGGGGTATCTATACTTGTATCAGACAAAATAAACTTTAAGCCAAAAATGATAGCTAGGAATAAAGATCATTATTTAATGATAAAAGGGTCAATTCATCAAGAATATATAACACTTTTAAATAGATATATACTCAATATTGAAATACCTAAATATATTAAGTAAATACTAGCAGATATGAAAGAAAAATAGACAGCAGCAAATAATGCCTTTAATAGCATCCCATTGCATCAACAGATCATCCAGGAAGAAAATCAACATTACCTCTACCTATAGATATATATCTAGAACCCTTCCAAGAACCTTTCAAAGAATCCATCCAAGAACCCATCGAAGAATAGGAAAATACACACTCTTCTCAAGTGTGCACAGAACATTCTCCAGAACAAATTACAAGATAGGCACAAAACAAGTCTTAACAGATCAAGAAGACTGAAAGCATAGCATGTATCTTTTCTAACCACAATGGTATGAAACTAGATATTAGTAACACGAGGATAGCTGGAAATTCCATAAATATATGAAAATCAAACATCATGCTCTTGAACAACCAATAGATCAAAGAAGACATCAAAACAAAAAATAAATAACCATATGAAACAAATAAAAATGAAACACAACACATCAAAACCTATGGGATACAGCAAAAGCAGTTGTTAAGGGGGAAGTTTATTGCATTAAATGTCTCCTGTAAGAAAAAAAAAAGGATATACAAAAACAATATAAATTGATACCTCAAGGAACTAGAAAGAGGAACAAATTCAGTCCAAAGTTAGCAGAAAAAGGAAATAACAAAGATCAAAGCAGAAATAAATGAAACAGAGAATAAAGAAACAATAGAAAAGATGAAACAAAACAAAGAGCTTTTGATTTTTTGATAGAGAGAGAGAGCAAGAGAAAGCACAAGCAGAGGAGGGGGGGAGAGAGAGAGGGAGAGAGAGAGAGAGAAAGAAAGAGTGAGAGAGAATCTTAAATGGACTCCACACTAAGCACAGAGCCTGATGTGAGGCTCTATCTCAAGACTCTAGTATCATGATGTATGCTGAAATCAAGAATCAGATGCTCAAGTGATTGAGCCAGCCAGGTGCCTGGAAGAACTTTTCTTAAAAAAAGATAAACAAAATTGACAAGCCTTTAACTAACCAATAAAAAAATGAGAAGACTCAAATAAATCAGAAAGAGAAAACATTGCAATTGACATCATAGAAATACATAGATTTAAAAGAAACTACTCTGGATGTTCATATGTCAACAAGATAGATAATCTAGAAGAATGGGTGCATTTTTAGAAAAAGACAACTTACCAAGATATAATCATAAAAAATAGAACATATGAACAGACCAATCATGAATACAGAGTGGATAACTAATCAAAAACTCTTCAACAAAGAAAAGCCCAGAACCCTATGATTTTGCTGATGAATTATACTAACTACGTAAATAAGAGCTAATGCCAATGCTCTTCAAACTGTTCCAAAAAATTGAAGAGGAAGAAATATCCCCAAACTCATGAGGCCAGCATTACTCTGATACCAAAGCCAATTAAGCACACTACATGAAAAGAAAACTACAGTCAGATGTCCCTTATGGTATAAAGCAAAAAAATCAACAAAAATAGGCAAACTGAATTCAGCAGTACATTAAAGGGATCAAACACTGTGATCAAACAAGATTTATTGTACTATGAAAGGATGGCTCAGCATACACAAAGCAGTAAGTGTGACAAACCACACTAGTAGGATGAAAGATAAAAATCAATGGTCATCTCAATAGACGCATGGAAGTCATCTGACAAAATATAACTTCTTTTCATGATAAAACCTCTCAACAAATTGAGTATAGAAGGAGCATTCTCAACATAATAAGGGCCACATATGATAAACTTGTAGTTAATAATGTGTTCAATGGTGAAGTGTTGAAAGTTTAAGGTCAGAAACATGACAAGAGTGCCCACTCTTGCCACTTTTATTCAACACTAATCCAAACAATCAGGCAAGATATAGAAATAAAAGGCATGCAAAAAATGAGAAAGGAGACAAATTTTCTTTGTTTCAGACTATATTATCTATACTTAGAAAATCCTATAAGCACTGAAAACGTTATGCTAAAGGGAATAAATCAATCACAAAAGAACACACATTATGATTCCATTTGTGCTAAATTCTCAGAAAAGGAAAATCCATAGAAGACAAAGCAGCTAGTGGTGACCACAGAGTGGGTAGAAAAGGCAATGGGTATAGCATTTCTTTCTGGAATGATGAACATGTTCTAAAATTTATTGTGGGGATGGATATACAATTCCATGAATATACTGAAAGGCATTAAACTGTACAAATAAATGAGTGATTTATACGGCGGCGGTAGGGGGGTGGTCCCTATGTGGCTCAGTTGTTAGATGCCTACTTCAGTTCAGGTCATGATCTCATGGTTCATGAGTTCTAGACCTGAGCTGAGCTTTGTGCTGACAGCTTGGAGCCTGGGGCCTGGTTTGGATTCTGTTTCTCCCTCTCTCTCTCTGTCTCTCCACCACTTGCCTTCTGTCTGTCTGTCTGTCTCTCTCTCAAATATAAATAAACGTTAAAAATTTTTAGAAAAATTAGTGAATATAACTCACATTATAGTATGTGAGTTATATATCGATAATCTGTTTTAAAAACTTAAAAGAAAATCCTAAAAACTCCACTAAAAAACTGTTATAAGAAATCAATAGATTCAGTCAAGTTACAGTATATAAAACCAACTTACAGAAATCAGTTGTGTGTCTACACATTAGCAATGAAACATCTGAAAAAGAAACAAAGTTTTACTACTTCCTTTTCAGCCCTCACTATGTTTTATTTATCATTCCCACTGCTCCATCTCGGGCTTCCAGGAAAAGTGTTGAATTTGTGAGAGTGGAATTGGTTCTGATCTTAAAAGAAAAGCATACAGTGTTAGCGGTGGATTTTCTGTACGTGTTCTCCAGCTTTGGGAGTCTGCTGTCATGCACTGGGGCAAGGCCCTCATGTTTTGTTTCTTCTACTGTGCCCTCAACCTTCTGTACACTACCCCAGGAACTACAAAAGGGAAGTGATGATGAGTCATTATAGGCAAACTTCAGGCAGGTGGTGCTCGGCACTCATATCTTTCACAGTGCATTAGCATAACGCTCACATTAAATTCTATTCAAAGTTTGGCAGGTTTCTTCCTGTACCTGCGTGTGGCATATTCCCTTAATGTCCACCTCTCTGCCAAGGACAAATGCAACCATGGAAATCTTCTATCCTAAGAAAGACTTTTCACTTTCTGAAATTTTGTTAATTCAAGGTCCTTTGCTTCTTTAACTATTTTATGTGTTGAAAAAATATCTGATGTTTCAGTTTTCTGGCTTGTTATCATTGTTAGGATAGAAGCACCTGTCTCTAGTGACTTTCTAAGTCCTCATCACAAGCAAAAGACTGAAAATCTGTTTTTAAATCTGTAGTATATCTTGCAAAGTTTGTTACTATCAAGAGAAGAGTTCAAAGAAAACATACCATTTTTCTAGAGCTATGACAACATATCAGACATTCATACATTTAATAAGTTTTTAGCTTTTGAAATAAAAGAAACTAACAATGAAGTAATACCCTATTAAAAGACATTTAATTATAAAAATATACTTATATTTTATACAAAAATAATTTATAATCATGGCCATAGGGAAACAATGTATTTTCAAATTGTTACTGGTAAATTTCTATTTGCAAATTTGAAATGTACTTATATTGTATATGTAAGGCTCTTTACTCATAATAAATGTGTTGTAGACAGTACAATTATAGTTGTCAATCAACCAAAAGAAATGCCACAATTTGATTAATTTATTCAAAGCTCTCACGTAAGAATCAAAGTGATCTAAAGAAAACTCTTTGCAGCTGTGGGGATATTGCCAGCTTAGGTCTACCCATTGTTCTCAATAGAAAGCACTGGGATAAAAGAACAGTCACTCACTGCTGTTTGTACAAGGCATAGTGTCTAACAATACTAATATTAGTGATGTAAAAAATACACAAAATAGCACCAAAAAAAATAAAAGACATGCTTCGACTTAAGGATTCAGATAATGACTTCAGATGATAATTTTGGCAATCTATTTGGATTGAGGGAAGAAACTCACAAATACTTTTCCCTTCACTTTAAATATCTAATCCTTTGAGGGCAGTAATTTTTTATTACAGATTCTAAAAATACCTCAAATGGAACTCTTTATGTGGAGACGGTTTTGTAAAGTAGTGCAATTAAGTAGCTGATCACATAAAGAGCTACAATCTTGGATTTACTAAAAGACAAGAAACTTCTCAGCTGCTTCCTGCATGGAATCTACAACATTATAAAAGTGGAGAAGTGACTAAAGCCAGAAAATGTAAATAGAATAATCATTTGAAATATCACAGTTGGTTGCTTAAAAAAAAATCCTGCAAATTCTCCCTTGTTATCTTTCTCTTGGTAATTGCTCTGTGTACACACCCTAAGTTCTAAAATGCTAAAATGCTGTTTCACAAACATTTCTTGAGAAAAATAAAAAATGAATTAATTCATATTTTAGACTACCATGATGATAATTTGTTTTTCAGTTAAATTATACTAATATTTGCCCTCAAAGAATGCAGTTATATGCTATATCTCTAAGGGAAAAGGAGGGGAGTTTAGGTAAATGTGTAACTATTGGGTTTTCTTAAAGATGAAGTGAGACCTTTTCAATTTTAATTTCATGAGTGACTCATTCAATAGTGATTTATTCAGAAATGCCTTTTCTTATTCACTGTTAATATTTTTTCCTTAAAATATTTATTTTTGCTAATAAACTAAGATAATACAGATCATGATGATATATGAGATAAAATAATAAAAACAGCAAAAATACTAACATTTATTTTTTTTAATTTATTTATTTCTAGGATAGAGAGAGAGAGAGAGAGAGAGAGAGACAGCGTGAGCAGGGGAGGGTCAGAGAGAGAGGGAGAATCAGACTCTGAAATAGGCTCCAGGCTCTGAGCTGGCAGTCATCACAGAGCCCGACGTGGGGCTTGAACCCATTAACCACAAGATCATGACCCAAGCGAAAAGTCGGACGCTTAACCGACTAAGCCACTCAGGCGCCCCCAAAATACTAACATTTAAAAATAGATTTGTATAGATTCAAATTTGATAAACTTTTTTATTTTTCCAAGAAGAAATTCTGTGTAAACAGTGTTTCTTTGTTATTAATCTAGTATTGTCATGTTTTTGTTTTAATAAATTTGAAGGAAATAAAGACAAATAGTAAACCACTAAAGTCATCTCTATGGGTCATTAAAATCACCATGAAGAATTAAAATTTGGGGGGCACCTGGGTGGCTCAGTCGGTTGGACATCTGACTTGGGCTCTGGTCACGATCTCACGGTTAGTGGGTTCGAGCCCCGCGATGGGCTCTGTGCTGGCAGCTCAGAGCCTGGAGGCTGTTTCAGATTCTGTGTGTCTCTCTCTCTGACCCTCCCCTGATCACACTATCTGTCTGTCTCTCTCTCAGAAATAAATGAAAAAAAAAATAGTTAAAAGAAAAAATACTTCAAAAAAAAGAATTAAAATTTTTATGCTATGAGGAAAAAAATATTTAACATTTTTGCCATGTATTAAGAGATAACTATTTTATATTCCCACAGACAAGGACAGTGTCTTTCATGAAGCCAACTTTGATTACATTTATTATATGGGTTACTTTTACTTATATGTATTGTATTAATTAACTCTATTACTATTATCTAATAGGACAATATTATTTGTACATATTGTTTTATTCCAGCAAGAGATAAAAAGCAAAAAAACTGACTTGTGCTTCATAAGAATATTTGGAACTGGTTTTACAGTTACTGTTAGTGCCTACACTTGTTAGACTTTCTTTTTTTGCTTGTGCCATATGAGTTTGTTATGCAATACTGAATTAAATACTACACTGATTCATTCAAAAGTTTTGTAGAGAGGTTTCTATGTGCCAGAAATTCTTCATAGTTTTGATCAGGACAGAGTAGTTTTCTTCAGGCAGCAATAAATATTACAAAGAAGGCAAAACAAATAGAGACATTTCCTTAGTGAAGGTGATGGAGAATGAACCATTTGAAAAAGCACAAATTAATTGAGACGTGTACGGATAGCAGACACCATCCATTTGAAGATCAGAGGGAATAATCAACAATTTGGTTAATTAATCAGGTTCAAGGAGTAGAAAAAAGGCCAGTGTCTGTTGTAACTTAATGAATAAGAGGGGGGAGCCTGGCATGAGGTAAAATCTGCCAAGTTATGTAAATAACAAGAAAAATAACAATTTGAAGGTATTCTAATTGCAATGGGACCATATTAAATTTTAAACTAGAACTCATCAAAATGTGGCTTCAAATTTAAATAGCTAACTCTAGGGGCTCCAGGGTGGCTCAGTCAGTTAAGCTGACTTTGGCTCAGGTCATGATCTCACAGCTCATGGGTTCAAGCCCCACATGGGGCTCTGTGCTGACAGCTCAGAGCTTGTTTTGAATTCTCTTGTCTCCCTCCCTCTCTGCCCCTCCCCCACTCGCAGTCTCTCTCTCTCTCTCTCTCTCTCAAAAATAAAATATGAAAAATATAAAAAAAATAGCCAACTCTAATTTCTATCTTTGGTATTGAGAAGGCAAGATGAGAAACAAGTTATGAGGTTATTATAGTCATTCAGGTGAGAGCTGATCATGACTTATACTAAGATTATACCAGTAAAATTGGAAAAGAGTAGGTTGTATAAATATGTTGTGAATCTAGAGTCTATAGGACTTGACCATAGATTGGGTTAGAGTTTGAGGATAAGAGAAGAATAACCAGAAGAACACTCATTGAAACCTCAATGAGGTAGGTGCCAAGGTGCCATATATATATAATATATATGTATATATAATATATATAAATATATATAAATATAAAAATATATAATATATATTTATATATAAATATAATATAAAAAATATATAAAAATAAATATATATATAATATATATTTTATATGTAAAATATATATATATATAAAATTTGGTCAAAAAGCACAAAATGATTTTGGTTGGAGCAACAGGATGGATGATGGTTCCATTTACTTGAATGTGGAAAGCTGGGAAATCAGTAAGTTATTCTTTTCATATTGCATTAATTAACATGCTATATAATAGTCACCATAAGCTTCCTGGGGACCTAGGATTATTCAGTGTCTTTAATGTAATATACTTTGAATATACTATAAAGACATTTTCATCTGCACATTCAAGATGCCTGATTAATTTGGACAATGTCCAGAATACATTGTGCCCAGGATGTATTTCTAAGACAAATTAATGGATAATTTGATACCTCCGTAGGGAAAACTTGCTTATGCAGTATACATAGTATTTTTACAAGCTTAGAATAATAACTCTTATTCATCATACATTAAAGCATTTGGACACCATTGGCTCTTAAATATGACTATAATTTAAATGCCTCTCTCTTTTCTGATGCCTGTATCTACTTTGTTTCTCAAAGTGAATATCATAGAACAACAAATTAACAAAATAAAAGAAAATACAGTTTTAAAAAAGTTTCTTCAGTATTTAAGGAGTCACTTGGTTTTTGTACTTCTGTTGCCACAAAGGACAAAACAATTTTTTTGTTTTGTGCTACTGTTTTATGAAAAGTACAAAACAACTAATTTAAGAAAAAGAACAGGCATATAATGTGTATTTTTCTGTGTATTACGTGTCATTATCACTTCTCAAATTATAGGTGCTAATTTTATTTATTTATTTTATTATTTTTTAATTTTTTAAATGTTTTTATTTATTTTTCAGAGAGAGAGAGACAGCGCGAGCAGGGAAGGGTCAGAGAGATTGGGAGATACAGAATCTAAATCAGGCTCCAGGCTCTGAGCAAGCTGTCAAGCACAGAGCCTGATGTGGGGCTTGAACACATGAACCATGAGATCAGGACCTGAGCCGAAGTCAGACGCTTAACCGACTGAGCCACCCAGGCCCCCCTATAAGTGCTAATTTTAATTAATGACTATCCTCTATTCATGATGTTAATTTTAGTTAAATTAAAAAAATAAGACTTATGCTTAAATAATTGTATTAATATCACTGATTCAATTGAGTTGATGTTAAATGGATTAATTGTATTAACTTAAATCACCATTAATGGTGATTATGGGTTTCAAAATAAATATTTATATTCTTTATCATGAATTTATAACTTACTCATGAATTGGATGTTCATATGCACATGGTTCTCATTACTTAGTTCCTGATATTAGTCTCTTCTAGACAATTATATATATATATAATATAACAATTATATATATATATAAAATGTAGAAAAAATATGATGACATAGGTGTGTGTTTATTGGCATGGGAATTAATTTATGACATATTAAGTGGAAAAGCATGCTAGGAAATAATTGTGTGATTCTTCACTGAAAAACACTTTGTTCTAAAAACATATTGTTTTTCACAAAATAATTATAAACATATTGTAATCTTTCCATTTAGAGTTAAGGAAACTGCGATTACACAGCAAGTACTTGGCAGAAATAGGATTTGAATACAAACCAGTGTGTGCCAGTCAGTGCCTTCATTTTGCTACATTGCTACAATACATTGCTTTAATAAATGTGTGTGTGTGTGTGTGTGTGTGTGTGTGTGTTTAAACTTTGAAAGAATATACAGCAAACTGTGGTGATTGATACTTTGTAGACTTAATTTTTTTTTTATTTTTCTGTATTACCTTTATTGTACAGTATAATAGATTATATAATAAAGGACATTTCATTCATACAGAAAGATTTACTCAAAATGCATAACTTGCTTCATGTTTCTTCTTAGAGAAAATACACACACAGTATAATTTGCTTATGTGTCAAAAATATAATGGGTATTGCGTCTGAGACAATTCTATTTTATCTTGATCATACCATGGGATTTTAGTTAGGTACTGAAAATATCTAACGTCAGAAAAATACCTAATGAATATATTGTACCTTTGAAACTGACAATGGATTTTGCAAACTTGAATCAGCTAAATAATTTCTCTCTGTAGAATCAGTGTGAATACACTGTAGTTTTCCAGTTATTTGATGCTTTTCAAATTATTTATTCCCATATACATTACTAGATTTTAAGTGGAAGATAATCTTAGAATGTTTGAAATTTTGGATCATTATTTCTTAAGATTGTCAATGATAACTTCCTGACCCACTTGACTCTACACCAAGTAGTAGAGTCACTTGCCACAGTAGTAAAAATTGAAGACTACAACGAGTTACAGTTAAAGATTTCTGAGATAGAAAATGTTTGTTAGATAAATTCTATTTACTTGCATTAATGTTATAATTCAGAAAAAAATCCATTTGTGTTTTTCTTTTTTTTTCTATTTTTTAAGTTATAAAATCTCTCTTTTTTTTTCTTACAATGAAAATGAAGCTAGAAATAGGCATCCATAGGAATTACAACACTTCCATACTTACTGAATATTGGAGTATATAAAACTTCACAATAAATTTCTTGATGGGATTTTCCCCACTTTCTGACAATTTCCTTTTGTCACTTAAATACTTATTGTGAAAGGGAAAAAAAATAAACTTAATTTGGTATCTAATTCTGAGTGGACCTGATCAGCATTATAGTAATAGTTCAGTTAAATAAGACAAGGTGTGCAGGGCTTGTTGGGTCCTAACTCCAGAGTGTAAGCACTCTCCTAAAGGGAACATGATTAGATGTTTCTAACACTAGTTGCATGGTTGAGAACACATTTATAAAAACACTCATTTCTTAGTATATGCATTTAGATAGAATAATCCCAACCTGAACATTTAATGGCTTAGCTGTGCCACATTAGGAATGTCTGTTGGTCCAGGAGCCAAGTGGGATTCTCTTGCCACTAACAGTTAAACACATCTTCTAGTATGGTTAATTTTGCCTCAATATAGGCACATTTTCCATCACTGGTTTAAATAAGATTCTTAAAATGTTAGTGAAATAGTCCCTTAGACTTTCTAAATGCTGGTAGGACATGTGTGTGGTGGTGGTGACTATGGTGGTGGTGGTGGCAGGTGGGGAGGTTAAATCCTTATGTTTATTGATATAAAACATTAGATAATTTATTCCAAGGGGAAAAAAAGTACCTCATTTTCTTTCTAAATACTAAACATATTTGGAAATTTCAAAAAAAAATCAGTAATAAAAGAAATGTATATTTGCAGAAAGAAAATTTTACAAAATCTTATGTAATTAATACTTCTATGCATGTTCCTGAAACCTATGCAGAATTCTTTTTAGGTTATAGCTATTTAAGTGTAAAAGAGCCTCCTTTAAGTGATTACTATTATTCCATTAACTTTTTTACAGTTAGTAACTTAAATTGTTTCATTAAATTTAATTTAGTATTTAGTGTTATACACCCTGTAATTAATTATCACCTAATCAGCATACTTACATCTATCAACCATAATTTAAGGAAGCAGCATTTTATCACTCTTGTCAGATTCCATTTGACTCTGTCAGTGATTCAAATTCGCCTCATTCTTATTAACTTATTAAGAAGGGATTTTGTGATACATAAAGAAATGACAATAAGACACAAAAAGAAAATACTCCATGTAAGTATACATGATATTCAGATGGCAAACGATTTGTAGAAAATAACAGTGAAAAGAAGGTCATAATATTGAAATTTTCTTTTTACTCCAAATTAGAAAAAAATTCTAGCATTTGGTATAGAGATAGTAATCGTAAAGATCTGCTTTTTAAAAATTTTTTTTAAAAATTTTTTTATTTATTTCTAGGAGAGAGAGAGAGACAGCATGAGCAGGGGAGGGTCAGAGAGAGAGGGAGTCACAGACTGAAACAGGCTCCAGGCTCTGAGCTGGCAGTCAGCACAGAGCCCGACGCGGGGCTCGAACCCACGAACCGCGATATCATGACCTAAGCGAAAGTAGGACGCTTAACCGACTAAGCCAGCCAGGCGCCCCTTTAAAATTTTAATATTATCAGTTAAGGCCAGATTTTCTTTTTTCTTTTTTTTATCATTCTAACAAATATGGGGGGGGAGACACAATTCATCCCATAAAAAAGGTGGAACTTCCACATTAAAAGAAACACAAAGAAAATAAGAAAATGTTTCAATTAATTAGAAGAGATGAAGTAGCATCAATGTTGAAAGAAATAGCAGACACATAACTAACTGAGTTACAGTAAGTGTGAATGGGGAGAATTCCTCTTTAAGGGGGAAATGTACTTGAAATTGCATTGAAAATAAATAATAAAACCATAGAAATTTAAAATAATATACCGTGGTGCCTGGGTGGCTCAGTAGGTTAAGCGTCCGACTTCGGTTCAGGTCATGATCTCACGGTTCCTGGGTTCGAGCCCCGAGTCGGGCTCTGTGCTGATAGTTAGCTCATAGCCTGGAACCTGCTTCAGATTCTGTATCTCCCAATCTCTCTGACTCTCCCCTGCTCGCGCCGTCTCTCTCTCTCTCAGAATAAAAACATTATAAAAAACAAAATATCAAAACCAATACAAAAAAGAAAAAAAAACAATTTGCATTGGTTGGAATGCAAATTCATATTGGTGGAAAACAATATGTAAGTACCTCAGAAATTTAAAAATAGTATTACCATATGATCCATATTCTAATACTGGATATTTACCCAGGAAAACAAAAACACTAATTCGAAAAGATAAATGTATCCCTATGTTTATTGGAGGATTATTTACAATAACAGAAATATGGAAGCAATCCAAGTGTCCATCAATAGGAGAATGGATAAAGATTATTTGTCTACTTATCTATCTATCTATCTATCTATCTATCTATCTATCTATCTATCTATCATCTATCTATCTATCATCTATCTATATGTATGTCCACAATGGAATGTTACTTAACCATAAAAGGGCTTTTTTTTTTTTTTTGCCATTCGCAACAACATGGATAGACCTAGAGAAATAATACTAAGCGAAATAATTCAAGCAGAGAGAGACAAACACTGTATGCTTTCACTCGTATGGGAATTTAAGCAAAAGATATGAACAAACCAAATTTGTAAGAAAGGCAATAAAACAGACACTGAAATGCAGAGAATAAACTAATGGTGGCCAGAGGAAAGGTGGGTAGGAGGATAGATGAAATAGATAAAAGGGATTAAGAGTACACTTATCTTGTTGAGCACTGAGAAACACACAGAATTGTTGAATTATTATGTTGAACACCTGAAACAAATATAACATTTTATGTTAGTTATAATTGAATTAACTAAGTAAAATATCCAAACAAAATAACAAAAGATAAATATCAAGGAATGGGAACCAAGGAAGTACACATTTAGTAACATTCAAAATTAAGAAATAATATTTGGCAAAAAGACAATTAAATGATAAACAATAGTCAACATATGTGATAGATAAAATGTGAATATTTTTGGTGAAAAATGCTTTGAAGGCAAGAATTTTAAGTGCAAATGTGAAGGACAAAAACTTTTATTGTAATACGAAATTCAACATTGGAAAACACCATAATGCATAGTAAAACTTAAACAAAACAAATAAAAAGTAAACAAAACATAGAAACACATGGTATGGGCACCTGGGTGCCTGGGTGGCTCAGTTGGTTAAGCAGTTAAGTAGTTAAGTGTCCATGTTTGGATCATGTCATGATCTCAGAGTTTGTGATTTTGAGCGCAAGGTCAGGCTCTGTGCTGACAGCTTAGAGCCTGGAACCTGCTTTGGATTCTGTGTCTCCCTTTATCTCTGCCCAAATAAACATTAGAGGAAAACAAGATATATAATAATATCATTGCATGGGCTGATTTTTGCAAAATGCTGTGTAAAGAATGTAATCTGAATTATAATTCATATATAGTACAAGGGGAATGGTATAAACATTCACTGACTGCCATTGAGAGTAATAGTCTACCTTTCTTTTTGCCTGATATATTTCTGGTATGTATGTTTTTATTGTTTTACGAAATGCCCTTCCCCTTCCCCACACATAAAAAGTCAAAGATAATTTATAATTTTCAAGAATTATGGAGGATTGTCTGAGGAAAAAAAAAAGGTTTATTTATATGTGTTTTGAAACCCTAGGGTTTCATTATTTTCTTTTTTTTATAATTTTTAAAATATTTATTTATTTTTGAGAGAGAAAAAGAGAGAGAACATGAGCTGGAGAGAAACAGAGAGAGGGAGATACAGAATCCGAAGTAGGGTCCAGGCTCCGAGCAGTCAGCACAGAGCAAGAAGTGGGGCTCGAACTCACAAACCATGAGATCATGACCTGAGCTGAAGTCAGATGCTTAACTGAGCTACCAGGTTTTATTATTTTCATAAAAACACATAATCAGAGCTGTCAAACTGTGATTTTTTAAATGCAGATACAATCTCAACATTCTTTGTCCTATTTGGCATTTCCACTATTTTCACCCAAAGATTTCCTTCTCTGACAGTTTCTGCTAAGCCATACATATTTTGAAGTATGCACATTTTTTGCTTTGTATTCCATTTACACAAGTTAAAGGAAAAAATGGAAAAGGATAAAGAACAAGCAGTAGGAAAAAAAAAAACACAAGCCACATTCAGTGGTATAATCCTATCTATGTGAATGTTTACACTTCAGTTTTACATAGAATCTTAGTTGCTTTATCATCTCCCAGGCTGCACGGGCAATTTTATATCAAGGTTCTCAAAAATGTTTCTTATTAATATTGACAAATCATGAGACCAATGTTGCTTTGAAGAAACTCCTCTCTTAAACCGCACTCTATAGATAAAATCAGTCCACATCATTCTACTTTCATCTTTTTCTCTATAGAATTACATTTGACAGGTAGAAAAAAATGTTTCCAAATATGCTCATAGTTACCTTATCAAATGCTTTAACATTCTATTTAAAATATTAATGAGAGTAATGTTGGGTTAAAAATAAATGTTAAGTCTGGAACACTCAGATAAACCCAAGTATAGACAATAATTTTCTGTATAGCAAAACAAAACCAAAAATAACCAGAAAGCTACTGAAGATAGACTAGTATGTACCCGCTAATATATATGTAAATAATTTGAATATATTACATTTAAATAAGCTTTTTATTTTGGAACAGATTCAGATTCATAAAAAAAGAGGTGATGATAATATAAATATTCAGTATACCCCATACACTGTGCCCCCCCTATTATTTACATCTCATCTTACATATTTATAGCAAATGTTATCACAATTAATGAAATAATACTGATACATTATTATTAACTCAAGTCCATACTTTATTCAAAGTTTTAAGTTCTTTATGTGATGCACTTTTGGTGTCCAAGATCCCTCACAGTAAGTATTATATTTAGTCATCATGTCATCCTAGACTCTCCTCAGATGTATGTTTTTCAGTTTTTCTTTCGTGTTGATGACATTGACAGCTTGAATACTTACCAGGTCTTCTGAAGAATGTCTTTCAATTGGGACTTTTCTGAAGACTTTATCATGATTAGAATGAAGGCATATTATTTTGGGAGGAACATCACAGAGTTGAAGTGCCATTGTCATCACATCATATCAAGGGTATATATTACCAACATGACTTTCCACTGTTAACCTTGCTCAGCTGGCTGAGCTAGTGTTTTTCAGGTTTTACCACTGTAAAATCAATTTTCTTTTCCTCTTTTTATGCCGTACTTTTTGGAAGACCCATTTATGGAAAGGGAAGAAATGCTTCAATTTCTTCTTTTTTTTTTTTTTAAGAATGATGCCAATTTGGGGGTTAGCTTTCTTTTTAAGTTTATTTATTCGAGAGAGAGAGAGAGAAGCAGAGAGAGAAAGAGAGGCTCCACTCAGCTGGTCCCACAAACCCTGAGGTCATGACCTGAGTTGAAACAAAGAGTCAGATGCCCAACTGACTAAGCTACCCAGGTGCCCCTATGCTATACCTTCTTGATAGTGAAGTATCTGTAGAAGTTATTTGGGATTTTTCTGCACAGGATATTTGTCTATTTGCCCCCATTTCTTTAAATATTCAATTCATAGACAATTATTGTATATTTCATGTTATAACTAAATATTACTTATTTTTTGTTCAAATTGTTCTAGATTTGGTTATTGGGAGCTCTTCGGGTTGGCTGCTGTGTTCATCTGAAATACTCCAATTGTTGTAGAGTTTTTGGAACACTTCTTTGCTTTATGGTACTGTAAGGTGCTCCAGGTTCATCTCAGGTGTTTCCTGCCACAGTCCTAGAATCAGCTAGTTTTCCAGAGAGCCCTGGTATTTTTATCGGAGAATCATATTAGAAAAAATCTTTGTGCTAGATGTGCCTCCTGATACTTAAATGCCTTGTCTTTAGCTATGTTGAGAGAATAAAGAAATGTATGTGTGTACACTAACCTGTGTATATACATATACATATAAATAGCTCCATCTATAATTACCTGTATTTATATAGAATGAAAAATGAAATCATATTGATGTTTCCAATTCTAATTGATTAGTCACATATTGATCTATTTTCAAGCTCAGTAATTCTATTCTCAGAGTGTTATATCCACTTATGAGTCCATGAAAAATTCTTTAAAATTTTTTAATTTTTAAAATTTTTTTTACAAATAGTTTATTGCTAAATTGGTTTCCATATAACACCCAGTGCTCATTCCCACAAGTGCCCTCCTCCATGCCCATCCCCCCCTCCCCCCTACATCCATCAGTCCTCAGTTTGTTTCTGAGGAGCAGAACTCTTGAGCATTCAAGAGTCTCTCATGGTTTGCCTCTCCCCCTTTCCCCCACCATTTCCCCCCTTCTTCTCCCCGATGGTCCTCAGTTAAGTTCTTCCTAATCCTCCTATACGTGCAAACATGCGATATTTGTCCTTCTCTGCCTGACTTATTTCGCTAAGCATAACACCCTCAAGGTCCATCCATGTTGCTACACATGGCCAGATTTCATTGTTTCTCATTGCCATGTAGTATTCCATGGTATAGATAAACCACATCTTTCTTCTTGATCCATTAGTCCGTTGATGGACACTTAGGCTCTTTCCATGTTTTGGCTATTGTTGAGAGTACTGCTATGAACATTGGTGTCCATGTGCCCCTATGCATCAGCATTTCTGTATCCCTTGGGTCAATTCCTAGCAGTGCTATTGCTGGGTCATAGGGGAGTTCTATTGTTAGTTTCCTGAGGAACCTCCACACTGTTTTCCAGAGGGGCTGCACCAGTTTACATTCCCACCAACAGTGTAGGAGGGTGCCCGTTTCTCCACATCCTCGCCAGCATCTAGAGTTCTCTGATTGGCTCATTTTAGCCACTCTGACTGGCGTGAGGTGGTATCTCAGTGTGGTTTTGATTTGTATTTCCCTGATGAGGAGCGATGCTGAGCATCGTTTCATGTGTCTGTTGGCCATCTGGAGCCCACGAAAAATTCTTATTTTATATTACACTCATTTTGAATTCTGATATTTTCTTATAGTATCTCTATAGTTACTCCACCTATCTACTCATGAATATTGTGCACTTTTTTCATTAAGGCCCTTACAGTATGAATCACTGTTTTTAACTCCCTGTCAAATAAATCTGACATAATACCTGAGTCAGGGTCTGATGTTTACTTTGTCTTTTCACATTGTATTTCCTTTTGCCTTCTATCTAGTATGACAACTTTTTGTTGAGAAGTGGACGTGCTGCATTGGATGACAGAGTGATTACTCTTCCCCTCCTCTACCAAGATCAAAAGAGGACATTTAGAGTGTCTTTATCATAACAACCAGATATAATTACATGATAGTAAGCACAGAAAAGTGAGGGTCACCAATAGCTTTTCACTAGCATACTATTGCACCTTGATTCTCAATTAGTCTATATTATCATTTATGTGGTCCAGTCTCTATATGACTCTAGAGGCTCCTGCCCCAGGTAAGCTGACCCAGCTGTGTCTCTGGATGAATTTGACTTTCCAGATTTCAGAAGGGCAGTTTGGTCTGAAATTCAATTTTCCATTAGGTTAAATAAAAGTCCTTGATTTTCAGTCTGTCCTACTTTTTCTTTTTGTTAGGATGGGAATTCCAAGTTCTTTACATGCCGGATATGCAACTGGAAGTCATTATTATTTAATATTAAAATAATTTTAATGAGTAATATATTGGATGACATGGGAAAATATCTATGATGTAAAGTCATGCAAAAAAAAGTGAGTTAAAATTTTATATGGAGTATATGAAGTATGATCTCATTCATGTAAGACAATTGTTATGAAAGATTAAAATTATAAAATAGTTATTTTATATATAAATATAAATAATTATTTATAAAGTTATTTCTAAATATTAATACTATAGGAGATAACTTTACATCATTTTAGTATAATTGTTTCCTAATAAGAATTTGTTAATGTGTTGTCAAGTAATACAGATTATAATCATTACATATATAATAATATATTTATATGTAACATTTATAATTTTACATTAATATAAATTACATATAAATATATGACATATTTTATATATAATATATAACATCATATATAATAGTTATAATTATATAATAATAATTGCCTTTATGCATAAAACATATATAAATGTATATTTAATCACTATATATAACATTTACTAATATGTTTATCAACATTTTCACAATTTTAATATTGTCATCATAATAAAACATTTGAACATTTAAACTACCTTAAGCTAATAATCAGTAAAAAAACAAAAATATATTACTAACCCACATTTATTAAATATCATAATTTACCAGGCCATTAATCAACACATATTAATATATCAATAAATTTTGGGCTGAGATAGTTGAACAAGGTTGCTAGACACTGGGTCTTCAAGTTTGGATAAAATATAAGTACTGATATTTAGAAAATAGTAATAGGTATATCTATGTCTGTCTGTCTATCTACTCATCTATCCATATTGTTTATTCAAGTAAGTAGCTGTTGTTTTGACTAGAATAAGTAAAAGCTGTTTATAATTGTCTGTGAATGCTTTGTGAAATATTATACAGAGGTCACTTAAGAACAGAGCTCCTTCCTCTCTTGAAGTACTTGTCACTTGACTTTCATAACAAACCCAGCTCCTACACTGCCCCATAATTTACAGCACTTAACTATCTGTCATACATAATGAGAGGAGATTGTGTAATATATCTGACAATAATACAGCAAGTTGTCAAACTAGATTATCAGCTCCATTAAGATTCAATCAGACACAATAAATGAGATGCATGATTAATTTCACCATATGTTGGCTATAGTTTGACCTCCTCCAGAGAAAAAAAAATTGTATCTATATATAATATAAATAAATAAAGTATATATATTTAATAGGACACACACACACAATTATTTTATGGAGAAGTTTCATTTTAAATAAAAGCCAACAGTAATCGTGCCTAGTGTTTGAGTTATTTTAAATATTGTGATTCATTTCTTAATCTGAACATGGAGTATGCATTGACTTCTACATATCTCATATATATTTCCCTTAAAAGTGACAGGTTAGATTTTTCATCTACGACACAAGGAAATAAAGCTTGTTTTTGTACATCTATAGAATAAGTGCCTTACATGAAGGTGAGGCTTTCTGGAGGAGCCAAATGGGCCACATGGCCTATGATTTTATAGTGCCAGTAAATTTTTCTGGTTATAAGTGTAAATATCTCTCATCCTAAGGAAAGGCGGGGGGAGGGGGGAGAAGGGGAGAGAGAAGAGAGGGGAGAGGACTAAAAAGAAGCCATAGAGAAAATGACTTAATTTTTCTGCAGACAGTATATGGACTTGTTTTAGGACCTTTGTTTGATAGTTGTTTTATTTTGGAGATATTTTGGCTTACATAAAGTCATTATTTTAAGGTTTTGCTCCTGTCATAAAATGTGAGCTAATATCTATCTCTAAATATTTTATTTAAAATTATAAGGAAAAGATAACTATTCTGTATATTAGAGACCCTGGGTTTATATTGAAGCTCTTCTAACTTATTATTGGTTTAACCCTCACCAAACTATTTAATCTTTCTGAGCTTTAGTTTTCTTATCAGTAAGTGGGTTTAAGTAAACTGATTTTACATTTTTTGTGAGTATTAAATACAATCTGTATACGAATAAACTTTCTCAAGTTTAGACGGTCATCGGTATGCAAAGTAAAATCATAGCAAAGAGAATTATCATTTGGGCTCACATGATTCATGACTTATAACTATAATAGTAGTATTCAAAATATTTTTGTCAGTGATATAGAAAGCCATTTATGTCCAAAGAAAATTTGCTGATGTAATTTGTAGAGTATTGTAGTTATTTTAATGTCCTTTGATGAAGAAGGATAAAATGTAAGAATTAAGTAAATCCTGTAATCATACATCTAGTAAGTTAAGTATCTGGGATTTGAGCCAATGTTTGTTTTGTATCTTCCCACTAACCCATCTCAGTAATTTTAAAAATATACTTTTTAAAAAGCTGGTAATCATTTCTCGATTATACATTATATTCTACAATCCAAGATAGGTTAAATGTTACCTAAAACTTCATGATAAAAACAATTTTCAAAGAAAAAATTGTTCATTTTAAAATTAAGCATTTACCACAGCATTTCGAAGGACACTTTAGGGATTTACATTCTTTTCTAAAGTACCTGACAATATAGCTTGATAACTGGTGTGAAATTCAGAGTAGGATTTAGATTCATTCCTCTTTCTTCCATTAATATCAAGAAGTGCTGTGAGAAGAGAAACTGAGATCAAATATATGAATACATGCTGAAAGCTTTACAATGAAAGAAAACAACAATTTACTATGTCTAAAGAATGAAGGATACTAAGGTTTAATAGAGTTTTTGTTAGAAGATTAGAAATCAATTGCTTTTATTAAGAGAAAGTAATGATTATAACTTAATTGAATGCATACTAGTTGAGGATTTATAAGATAATTTAAAAGATGCATGAGAATCACCATTTGGAAATTCATTTACAATTGTATCCCCATGCATAACAATTATATATTTTATTTAGTAAATTTCTAGCAGGGCAAAGGAGTTTTGTTGTTGTTTTAAACTTCCATATGATATTATAAGAAAGGGAATCCTGAAGCATCTATTGCTTGCTCCAAAATCATTCAGTAAAAAACTGTTTCAGGGACCCCTGGGTGGCTCAACTGGTTCAACGTCCAGCTCTTGATTTTGGCTTAGGTCAAGATCTCATGGTTTGTGGGATCAAGCTTCACGTTGGGCCCTGCACTGGTTGTACAGTGCCTGCTTGGGATTGTCTTGCTCCCTCTATCTCAGTACCTCCCCACTCATGCATTGTTTTCTTTCTCACTCAAAATAAATAAATAAACATTAAACAATTTTTTCAGCTATGAAATGTGGTATCCTTGGTACCATTCACGGCTTTTATTTGGAAGCAAACATGAATGCAAACAAACAGCAACCAAAACAAACCTACGAATTCACATTTTCTTCCAGCCTACTGGCATTTTTTGGCAGGATGATGAGAAGAACAAGTTCAGTTAGTTGTTGTTCTTTGACCCTAGGATTTAATATGAGAAATATGTGGAGGAGACTTAAGACTAAAACTGATATCCTAGTTTAAAGCAGATCTACTCCAGCAGACCCAAACACCCAAATTTATTGCCCATGAGAGAGCAATAAATAAGATCGGGGGGAGTTGTTTGCTATGAAGCAGTATCGTAGCAATGGGTGACTTAATTCAGAGGCTATAAAGGAACTATGCTCAAATCAGACAGCTGTACTATTGTAGCCAAACATGCATGGATACTGGGTTTAGGCATTCGAGCAGAATGCTGGAAAGCAGAGGCTAGAACTATGCCTCGTGCCTCCTCTAAGGAGGCAGACACCTCTGCCTACTTTACTAATGAAAAAAATAAATTATTTGTACCATCTGCTTAATTATGCTGTTCTTTCCTGAAATGAAATATCATGTGAGATCCCAAAAGATATCCTCGCATTCGTGCTTGGTGCTATGTATGTCTGTGTACATTAGGTTAGACAACAAAGAGGACTTTGCAAATTCAATTAGGTTTATAGACCATAAAATCAGAAGACTATCCCAGGTTATCCGCCTGGATTCAATACGATCACATGGCATTTAAAAGTGGAAGAAGGAAGAACACTGTAGTCAGAAAGGTGCGACTAAAAAAGAGGAAGAACATATTGAAGCTGGGGAGAAATTCAACCTACCACTGCTGGATTTGAAAATAGAGGAAGGAAAACACCAGACCAATGAATGAAGCAGCTTTTAAACTGTGGGCAGTCCACTGACATCAAGAAAACAGTAATCTTGGTCATATGATGGTGAGAAACATAAGTCTGCTAACAATCTGAATGAACAAGAAAGTCAATTCTTCCCCTAGAGTCTCCAGAAAGAAATGTAAACCTGTCAACCTTGATTTTAGTCCTACAGGCTCCTTCCAGACATCTGGCATATAGAACGGTAAATGAACAAATCTGTGTTATTTTAAGCTGCGAGTTTTGTGGTAATTGGTTATAACAGCAATAAAATAAACCAGTACATCTATGTGCATACCTATATATTCAGCCTATCAATTCTGTATCATATTGCTTGACACTCCAGTATAGAGAAAAGTAGTGCTGCTTTACCTTCCACCTTATCTAATCTCTCCCCACCTCTAACAATCAGTCTTGTACACTGTAAGTTTATGTAATTAAGGTAAGGAGCAGCTTTATTGTCATTAGTAGTATTTTTTTTTTAAATATTTTTATTTATTTCTAGGAGAGAGAGAGACAGCGTGAGCAGGGGAGGGTCAGAGAGAGAGGGAGTCACAGACTGAAACAGGCTCCAGGCTCTGAGCTGGCAGTCAGCACAGAGCCCGACGCGGGGCTCAAACCCACGAACCGCGAGATCATGACCTGAGCGAAAGTCGGACGCTTAACCGACTACGCCACCTAGGCGCCCCTCATTAGTAGTATTTTTAATCTCCATGTCTTTACATTTATATTGTAAAGAAGTTTGAAACATTTACAATCAGGAATACAATAAACTATAATAAAATGTTCTATACCTTGTCTGTGGGTCATTAGGTAAAAACTAAAAGCCCAAACCTACACATTATTATAATGATTTAATAATGCAAATATTATTCACTGCAAAACCAGTAGTTCGATCCACAGAGTAGCAGAAAGCCTATTCCATAAAATATGTACCATTCCATTTATACTTTGTATTTGGACTATATATAACTTTCACCAGTGTGAAATGATTTCTGCCTCTTGATATACAAAAGCAGTTTTACAAATATTTATCAGGTGCTTACCACGTAACAGCTATCCATCAGAGAATAAAACCCAGAAGGCATATTTACATATGAAATCCATATCTTAATTTACTTCATATTCAAGTAATACATTACTTTTCAGATTTTTTTCTGAGTTCTCCAATTAAATTTCATTTTTATTTGACAGATAAAATATATGTCATAGTTACCATCTTTCACTCACTGAATTTTCTAATATATTCTCATATCTAGGCCTGGCTTATTTTTGTTTTAGTATAATGTAAGACGGTTTTTTTTTTTCTTAGATCCTATGGAATTCTTAAATTCTCTTTCTTAGACTATTTTTCATTTTACTTTAGTTCCCCTGAAAGTTATTTCTTGCCTTCAAAACCAGAGTTGAAAATCAACTTAGAGAACGCTTCAGCTTTGGGAAAATGTCTTCTACTATTTATTTGGTAGTATCTTTCCACCTTTTTCTTTTCTTTTCTTATTCTAAAATGTCCATTAGTCCTTTGTTGGTCATTTGATATGAAATATGTTATCTCTCAGATTTCCTCTCCTACTTTGCATCTCTTTGTGTTTTTGCTTTTAATTCAGAGGCAGCCTCATGGTTTTTATTCATAGGGGAATTATATTTTTAATTTTCATTAATTCCTTCTTGATTTCTAATTGTTCCTTTCTCATAAATGCTTGTTCTTTCCTAGTAGAAAAATTATCTTCCCATATCTCTTTAAATTTATTAAGTAGAATGTTTTATTTACTTTTCTCTAATTTTAATTTTTTAAAAGATATATGTCTCTCTGAATTATCTACCTTTCATCTATAGTCTGCTCTTACTAGCTAAATTAATTTTTCAGACTAATTCTTAAAAATACATGGTAATTCCTTACTTTCCAGTTATATTTATGAATGAAGGTCTTAGTTTACTCAAGTGGGTAGCTGGCACAGTTTCCTCTGCATTGCTGGGTATTTCTCTGATCCAGAGTGCTATTTTTAAGTTCACTTGCACCAGCAAGACTTATAAGATGCTATGTTTTACTTTAGGGTTCATGTAAACTTAACCTCCTTTCACCAAAAACAATGACCAAACCATACACCATACAGACTATATGCTGAGGCAGCAACCTCCCATTTTGAAAATCTAACCTCAATTTCACAAGAAAGTATTTACCTGATTTTCTACGTGGAGAAAAAGAAAATATATACACTCCAGAGTTAAGGGGGCTGATAAGAGAACTCAGTAAGTATGCGTTAAGAGGGTGAATGCAAGTCATTGACAAACACTTTTAAATTTTTGACAGAGATAACATTTTTAAAATTTGGGTCTCTTTTATCTTTTCAAGAAGAGCAGTAACATGGTGTAAATGTTGTCTTTTTTTCTTTGAAATATACAGAGAAAATTCCTATTCTATAAAATTTTTTCCCTGCAATAAAATTTTTCAAGCTATGTTCCCAAATTTTAAGGAAAGAAAAATATATTTGTATAAAATACATATGCTTTATGTATATAGTCTAGTCTATATTATTTCTCTCTGGGACTATATTGGTGTTTTGAATCAGTCAATATTTTGCTATCTGGAACTGTTTCACACTCTAGATAGATATGTAGAATAGAATCTCTGTTCCTCTCCCTAGTATCCCCCCTCCTTGTGACTATGACACCCTCTTATAATCTCACATATTTCTCCATGTCCCTCAAGGAATGGAGAGATTTTGGGCCAATGGCCATACAATATCGACAGCTGGTTTCATCATTTTCCACCAGGTATAGTGGTGATAACATACACTATGTATTTTCTTTGTCTAACTATAATTTAAATAATTCAAGTACAGGAAACATATCTTCTATTGACTTTGTGTTCCTTGGGGTGACTAGCATGTTATAGATGATAGTTAGCTCTTAATAAATACATGCTGAGATGGATCCTCATTCTGTTGGGTATGGCATTAGAATTGGGAGCAACTCTATAGGCTTATCTTTACTCAGTCCAATTTATCTTTTTAACCCATGGTAGGTTATATACTTTCTCAGCAAATCATATAATAGGCAGAAAATACAATATGATGGATAGATGGTTGGTGTTTAATACTTCCTGAATGAAACTTTTACAAGATATGGACAAGACAGTCTTTCATTCAGCCCCATGACTAGAAGAGAAAACACCTATTTCCAGCTTAGAAGTTCTTGGTTCAGATCTCCAAGTATAATTTTTAAATATTTCTTAAATTTAAAATGTATAAATTTCTTTTGGTAACAAATCTGAGTGTTTAGTGAACAATATGGGAATTCAGAAATTATTCTACCAAAGGAGACTGTGTATTTACTTCCATATGCCTGGAGAAGTGTACAAGCTTCATAAAATAGGCCTCTGAAAAAGCCTCACTTTTCTTTATGTAGTTTATAAATCAAAATGAGATGATGCAAATGGGATTTTAAACATTTATAAAACTTATGTGATAGATTATATTTTCAGTTCTGAAACAGAAGTTGCAAGACTTGCATTTTCATGTCATTTACTCCATGTACTAGAAGTTTTTACTTTAGCCAGATTACTTATTATATTTTCTTTTTTTTTTTAATTAATGTTTTATTTATTTCTAGGAGAGAGAGAGACAGCATGAGCAAGGGAGGGTCAGAGAGAGAGGGAGTCACAGACTCTGAAACAGGCTCCAGGCTCTGAGTTGGCAGTCAACACAGAGCCCGACGCGGGGCTCAAACCCACGAACCGCAAGATCATGACCTAAGCGAAAGTCGGACGCTTAACCGACTAAGCCACCCGGGCACCCCCTTATTATATTTTCTTAACTGTCAATGTATACTCTTAAATTTTTCTAAAGATAGTATGTTTTGTAATTTTTAAATGTACTTTATGGAGTGGGATTTAGATTTTTTTTTATTAAAGCTATAACTTAACTTGTAGTCTTTTTTAAAAATCCAAGGCCCTCTTAGATTCTAGAAAAATATATTATTCCATTCTTTCACTGTTTTCACAAGTACTTATTCAGTATCTTTTGAGGTCCAGATTTTGTATAGGTACCAGATATGTAACAATTAATGAGACAAAGACAATCTCTATTCACTGTGGTAGAGAAAAGTAAATAGACAATAGTTTTTTGTTTTTTTTTAATGTTTTATTTATTTCTAGGAGAGAGAGAGAAAGAGACAGCGTGAGCAGGGGAGGGTCAGAGAGAGAGGGAGTCACAGAATCCGAAGCAGGCTCCAGGCTCTGACCTAGCAGTCAGCACACAGCCCGATGCGGCGCTCGAACCCACGAACCGCGAGATCATGACCTAAGTGAAAGTCGGACGCTTAACTGACTAAGCCACCCAGGCGCCCCGACAATAGTTTTAAAATTTACTTATTAAAGAATATTTATATGCTTGACACTAAAAAATAAATAAAACCAGAGGTCTTTATTTCATATCAATACAACTGTGATCTCTGATTATCTCCCACTGCAGTGACATCTTTTTTTTTTTCTTTTTACTTCTCATTCACATAAGATAAAGCCAAGAAATCAACGGCTGATCCAGATCAGCTGCTTCCTCCTACCATGTTGCTGGATCCAGAGTGGAGATCATTCCCTTGATAGTCCAACATGACTGCAGCTGCTATGACTGTCAACCAAACTAGAGGCTTAATATCCAGGTAATTCTTGATATTTGAGTGTTTTCTTTCTGTATGTTTTATTTAAAAAAAAATCAATTCTGATTTTTCTCACACCACGGGAAAAACAAAACAAAACAAACAAAACAAAACAAGACTGCCGTTCATTATGTGGGCATTTAAATGTGAAGGATCCTGTAAGAGCAGTTGGATGTTCTTTGTGCTTTAACCAGATTGCCCTGACATTCCAAGGTATTGTACTTCAGTGATACAGCTGTTTCAGTTTTTACATATCGATGTAAAACTTTATGACACCGTGAAAGGTTCTTCATGATATACTGCTAGTGCCGAAATGGCTGGCTCTTAGCCTTCTTTTATGAGACCAGCTCTTCTTCCATGGTGGATTCCTTTTTAGAAGCTCCTGGGCCTATACTTGTCATCCCAGCTCACTTCTCCAGATCATCTCAATCTACTAGAGATATTCTAATGACAATGGATCTCAAAAGCAGTGTGACAGGAGTCTTGAAACTTTTCTTCCCAGGGGATTGAACCCCCTGTACAACGGGCCACTTCATCTCAGTAACATTAAAGTCCTCTAACAATGAGGACAAAGAAAGGGCAGGTTTTACCATGCCAAAAACATTCCCAAGACATCCTTCCTCCAGAAAAATGGAGATTCTCCTGTTATTGTGCGATCAAAATTCGTGACTATGCTTGTGGTACAGGCACTGATTTAGACTCTTGTGCAAATTTCTGACTTGATGGCTTATCAGTCTAGTCTGCATTTCTCACACATGGAATATTTTTTTGGATGACTATGCTACTAGAAATAATAATACCCTTGAAATGTTTGAATGTTAATTTCTCTGGCTAAAAATAATAAAAATATGAAAATGACTATTTTATGAATTCTCCTCTCAACACAAGTAGGGTAAGTGCATATGGGTAGTAGAAGGTGTTTTAAATACAAATAAAAAATAAAAAACAGAACAAGTAATCTGGATATATAATTTCAGGTAAGGATTTGTGAAGGAGCGCATGTCATAGAGTCAGGGAAAATGAATAGGATATAACCATGAAGGACCAGGATTGAGAAATTTTGCAAATATTGTACACAAATACCCCAAGGTTAGAGGCCATGAGGTGTCAGAGAGCTAACAGTCATTGAATGTGGCAGATGTGCAGAGTTCAGGGAGTTCAATTATTCAAAAAAATGCTAGAATTATTAATAGGGATCAGACCATGAAAGCCCTTGTGTTTAATGATATAGAGTTTGAGCTTTACCCTGAAATCAATAAAATAAGTGAATATCTTAAAGACAAAAGATGACAAAATTAAATTTTAGAAACTTAACTTTATAAAAGTGAATAAATGTTATCCAAGAATAGAGAGATAATGAGATCAATTTTATTTATAGAGGCTGTTTTATATTTATGGCATGTCTTTGGGCTGAAGGTCCTTCTGTGGCTTACCTACAGTGAATGCCTCAGGAGTTAGGATTATTGGAAAATGTCTGATTTCCTAAATTAACATGGTGATCTGTGCAAGTAATTCTGTTAAAGCAGAGAAATGGAGAAAACTCTTTCCTTCTTTGACTATTTTGATATTATTTGTATCAAGCCCATTGGCTATATGTTTTGTATGTGATATAAGCTCACTTTGTAAAGGAAAAATATTATTACTGTTAAAAGAAACCTAACATTTTTTGCATGTGAAGCAAATATATGATCACAGGAATGATTAAGGGATTAGAGAAAAGAAATCAAAATCTATGAAATGGAACAAATAATTCAGCTCTTAAATAGAGGTCAGTTAAACTTAGTGGAAAGAAGTGTATCATTGACATCTGTAATACAAAATTTTCTCAAGTCAACAGTCCACTTCTTTGGGGAGTCAAAAGTTATTCCATTTTAGTTTCATTACTTACTAATTAAAATTACAGGCAGATTTCAGGGCACCTTGGTGGCTCAGTCGGTTAAACTTCTGTGACTCTTGATTTTGGCTTAGGTCATGATCTCATGACCCATGAGTTTGAGTCAGGGTCCACACTGGCAGTGCAGAGTCTGCTTGGGATGTGCTCTCTCTCTCTCTCTCTCTCTGTCTCTCTCTCTCCCTCTGCCCCTCTCCTATTCTTGCATGCAGACACACACACACACACACACACTCTCTCTCTCTCTCTCAAAATAAAATAACTAAAAAAAAAATATGTCCTTTTGTATCCATCCTTATTAATATATCTCTGCCTACCTTTCTCCCAAACTGTTCCTATCTTCTAAGCCTGGCTCAGGAACTATGCTAATAAATAAAGACATTAGGAGGTCTGCCTATGTGGGAAGGTAGTAGAGTCCAGGTCAAGAGCTGATGTGGAGATAATCTATGTGAGGCATATAGACTGGTGATTATATATGATATGGTTTGCAAAGAAGCTTGATCAGGTAGACTTGAGGCAATTTGTTCATATTTAGCCACAAAATCCAAACATTTGAGTGCATGTTATTAGAATTTGTGATAGTCTAGGAAATCTTAAACAGGATACTCAAACTTAGGTTATTATTTTATGAAAAAGTATTCAAGCTGGATATATCAAGAACTGTCTTATTTTCCTATTATCACTACTACCAGGTCTATAGCCTTCTCTGTGACAATTTACTCACTATAAAATGAGAAATTTAGACTAAATTTTACAAAGAAATTTAGAATACAATCACCTTCAACCCCAGATTATGTGACTGTATTACAGTTTAGGAAAAATATATTTATTTTTAAGTTCAGATATGTATTTTATTCATACAAATATTAAGGTAGAGTAAAAGCATAGATATAAGAACATCTATATAAAGAAAAAATGTTCCAAATGAATGACAAAGAAATAATTAAATTGTTATATATTTATAAATAAATAAATAGATAAATAAATATAATTATAGTTTTCAGGAAAATACACAATGAAACATATAAAGGCATATTCTTTTTTTTAAAAGTTAATTTATTTCTTTTGACAGAGAGAGAGAGAGAGAGAGCATGAGCAAGTGAGGGGCAGAGAAAGAGAGACAGAATTCCTAGCAGGCTCAGCACTGTCAAGGTGGAGCCACATGGAGCCCGAAGCGGGATTCAGTCCCATAAACCGTGAGGTCATGACCTGAGCCAAAATTAAAAATCAGATGCTTAACCAACTTATCCACCTATGTCAGAGGCCGGCTCTGGCAGGTCCAGGGGTCCCTGAAGGATGGACGGTGTCGGCGAGAGAGAGAGTGAGAGAGCCCCGAGATCCTTTCTGATCACCAGGCAGCATCTCTGTCCTGTTGGTTTTGGTGTCTTTTTTTTATAGGTTAAATGATAACATGACATCAGAAAAAGGAATTTTTACAATGGATAACTCTTTGTGATAAGATGCTTTGGAAAGTGTACAGAGGCAGGTTTTACAGAAATATTCTTGCACAACTATTCCAATTATAGTGAGGTTAAGTGAATCTTATAACTAAAGAATTAACAGGATATTCTTAGTAAAAGAGAGGATACATATTTGTTCTAAGTTAACGTTAAGGTTAGGTCATAGGTTAAGTGTATAGATGGGCTAAGAGTCATTCTGTCTGGCTCTCAAGAGGACCAATGTTTTTGAGCTGGTTAATGAGTTGTTTGTGGAAACCTATTTGATGCTGAATGTGTGAACACCATGGAGGCCCTAAATGTGTCAGCCTCTTGTATGTGGGTAATGTTTTAGCTACTCTTATCTATTCTCATCCTAGCCACCTGTAAGGGAGGGTGTTTGCAGAAAGTAGGCCTTGGGGAAGGGACTGCCATACATCACCAGTTAGAAGAAGGTGTAAGTATTAACTTAAGTTCTGCCCTTATCTATTCCTTTAATCTAAATTAGGGTCTTTGTCTCAAGGCCAGGCTCCATTGTAACTCTTGTGTTCTTAACCTCCTTAGTCTTGGATCTGCAAGGCCCCTAGGAAGAGCCTTTTAACAATCATCCATGGAGCTTTCATCTAAAATCTCTCTTGCAAAGGCAGGAATATGCTTTTCCTAATGAGGTATCTGTGTTCAGAATATTGATCTGATATGGAATATTGTGAGGCTTGGTCAATACCAGCACAACATGAGCCAGTAGTAGCAGGAGATACTAGTTTTCCTTTCTCATGGCAGGAGCTGTGCAAACACTGCCATTTCCTTTCTGTGACTACCATCCAGGGAGGCCAGTGCGGCTCCCAGCACACCCAGGCACCCCTGTAAAGGCATACTTTTAAGTGTAACTGAAATTTATAAATTGTCAGAAGTTTCAATATATTGATGAAACTACATAATAATTAATATGATTAATTAAGGATAATATGATTATTAAGGATAATGAAATCTGTGAATGGAATTATCTTACATTAAAAAAGAATAATAGTTACAGATAATCTGGAGCTACCTTTTTTAGATAATGATTTCCATTTAAAATTGCTCAGTGTTCATCTTCATTTTGGAAATACATGATAATATCTACATTTAAAAGAAGAAAGAAAATAAGCAATAAATGAATAAATAAGGAGAAAAAAGAAAGTAACTAAGAATTCAGAAGCCCATGTTCCTTTCATTCTTAGCATGTCAGCTTACTCTTATTGTGACACAGAAGAGTGCTTGTCCTACTTCTAGGCATCATATCCAAAGAAAGTATCCAATCAACCAACGAAGAGGAATTCCATTTCCCCCCATCACGATCATAATCTCTTTCTTATCAAAATAATAATTTAAGAAATTCCCAGAATCCTCTCAGTAGACTCTCTCTCAAAAAAAAAATCTTTTGGATTGCACTGCATCATTGTCCTGTACACAAACAATGGTTACTAAGGAAAATGGGGTTATGATTTGTTACATGTGGTTATACAGAAAAAGGAAAATTGTCCAAATATAATCATAAGAGTACCACCAAAAGAGGAAGGAAGTGACTGATTTCCATAGGCCAGTTTATCAGAGCCATGTGCCAGCCAGCCCTCAATATATCAACCCAGCAGATACATTTATAAAAGTTAAACAGTATGTATATTCTCTGTTCTTTAAAATTTTAAGATCTTTGCAACAAACCAAAATGTACACGAGAATACAAAAGTGTATGCAGAGACAAAATATGAATGAAGGAACTTAACAGTGAAAAACAGTCACCAAAATATTTAATAACTAATTTTACTGATAACATTTTATTTCACATACTATATCAAAATATTGTTTACTTCAACATATGACCACATTTAAAAAATATTAGTGATATATTTTACTTTTTTTCATACTGTCTTTGAAATTCAGTATGTATTTACACCTAAAGCATGTCTCAAAGTCAAGTATTCACTTGAAGCACTCAAGGCACATTTTAGTTTCAAATGTTCAATAGATACATGTAGTTATTGGCTATCAGACTGAAGAACTCAAATAACCTTTCTGGGAACTGTAGCTTTTATAATGACATACCAATTTGATATCTCTGTCTCCCACTTTAGGAACTTATTTATGAATATGGAAAATGATTCAGGTATATTCAGGATAATGTAACAAAGCGTCTTTTAGAACAGCCACCCCACCCTACTTCTGACCCAAGTGATCTTAAACTATTTTATCTTTTTAGGTCTCAAGGTTTCAGTCAATTTATCTGTAAAAATGGGGATAATATTCCAATCTAGTAACACTTATTGGATCTCTATAAATATTAAACAAAATGATCATAGGTAAAGCACATAGCATTATGACCAGAATATAGAAGCCCAATACATATTAGCTATAGTTGTGAGATCAGTAAAATTATATATTAAAAGTAGATAAAACCAGGATGGAGGGGGCAAGATGGCGGAGAGGTAGGGACCTCCGTACATTGCACTCGCCCCCATAACTCGCAAGGAAAAGATCTGAAGCCATAGGAAACCTTACAGAACCCAAGAGATTGGGAGAAAAAGGACGCAGAATCCACTGAGAAAGACTTCTAAGGTGAGTGCGAACTGGGGAAGATAAAATCCGGCCAGGATCGGAGACTCCAGGGACGGGGGCGATCCCCCTCTGTGGGGAGTGAGAGGGGAAAAAGAGAGAGTCTGAAACAGCTCAAGACACAGTCCCTGTCGCTGGGAAACAGAAAAACCTCTGCCTGGGGCACGGAAAGACCATGCTTGCCAAATCCCTGCGCGCCAGGTCCCCGCACGCCAATTCATCCCAGAGGGGCTGCGCGCTGACCACTTCTTTATGCTCCTGGTTGGCTAGACCCTTAGAGGAGCTGCGTGCCTCTGCCATTGTACTCCTCACTGGCTGGACTCCTGGAGGAGCCGCGCTCTCAAATACCGGGCCTCCGTGCTCCTGGCTGGCTGGAACTCTACAGGGAAGGCGAAGAGCTTAAAAACTGGGAGATTTGCCCACGAGTTCATGTTTCAGGTGACGAGACACAGAGGGGCCTGGTTTCTCTCTCTCCAGTGGGCCCAGCGCGCCCCACAGGCTAACCCCCGCCCATACTCGCAACCCAGGAGAAGGTAGCAGCAATTCTGGCTTCACCCCCAGGGCTAGGCAAGAGGCTTGGAATTGCCCTGAGGGGATCACCTGCGAGGTTGTGTCTAAGGCAATTTCAGTGGGGCGAGCGGACTGGGATTTGGAACCTAGGCCTGGCCTGGGTTAAAGAGTGCAACCCCTTTGGCTGTGCCCCTGGCCTGTGGTATTTAAACACCCAAAAAAGTGAAGTGCAGCGCTTGGTTCAAGAAGGGACTGGAGGGCCGCCACTCTTCTCCCCACAACCGCGAAGGCAGAACTCCCACCTGATGCACTGGATCACCCCACGCCCATCCCTGCTTGAGAGCTGTCCCCCGCCTTTTTTTTCTTTTTTCTTTTCTTTCTTTTTTTTTTCCCGAAACACTGACCTGATTAACTCTGGTCACCGGGTTGCTTAAACAGTCACATTTAGTCCATTCTGTAGATGTAAATTCTACACCTACTGACCTTTTCATCTCTTTCTCTCAGGAGTAATTAGACTATATAGTTTCTCTGGATAAAACCAGCGTCCTTCTCTCACCTCTCCAACCATATTCCACCCTTTAGCTCTTTGAAAAAAGCTTCTTATCCCTTCTGCTTCTTCATTCTAATACCAATTTTGCCTCATCCCCGCCCTGTCTTCTCTCTCTTTCTCTATGTTCTTCAATCAGTACTGCATACACCCAGCTATTTAAATGTAGCTGGGAAATCCGGTTATATGCTTTAAACTGTTCTTTGTCCATCAGTTTTCTTCTCTTTTCCTTCTTTTCTTCTTTTTGACCTTTTTATTTATTTATTTTTTTATTCTCTATTATTCGCCTTCCCTCCTCCGTCTTTTCTCTTAACTTTTTCGTTTTCCCTGTCGGTTTGCATGTTAGTTGGATTTGTATGTGTGTTGTGTGCCTCTGCTCCCTGTGTGTTTGTCTGTCTGTTTTCTTCTCCAGGGCTACCTTAAGAAACAAGCCAAAGTACACAAGGTGGAGAGTCCCAAATATCACTATGAGTAGGAAAATAAAATAACCAAGGTCTCAACAAGAGAGACCAAAAACTCAAAGAGATTCAAAAAACACTCTCTGAAAGGATAGGCCCTGGACAGTCAAAGTCTTCTTGGATACAGCAGCGCTCACAGGTGCCTAGAGCATAACAAGTCTTTAAAACTAACAAGAGCCAGAAAG
Source organism: Proteles cristata cristata (assembly GCA_017311185.1). Lineage (NCBI taxonomy): Eukaryota > Metazoa > Chordata > Mammalia > Carnivora > Hyaenidae > Proteles > Proteles cristata. Next base: position 2,057,867 of record JAESUZ010003082.1, read on the forward strand.
CTAATTAAAATGATGAAATGAAAGAGCTCTCCTCCAAAGAAATTCCAAGAAGAATTGACAGCTAATGAACTGCTCAAAACAGATATAAACAGCATAACTGAACAAGATTTTAGAATAATAATCATAAAATTAATAGCTGGGCTTGAAGAAAGCATAGGGGACATCAAAGAAACTATGGCTACAGACAACATGGAGAATAAAAATAGGCATGATGAAGGGCGCCTGGGTGGCTTAGTCGGTTAAGCGTCCGACTGTCGCTTAGGTCATAATCTCGTGGTTCGTGGGTTCGAGACCCGCGTCAGGCTCTGTGCTAGCTGCCAGCTCAGAGCCTGGAGCCTGTTTCAGTCTGTGACTCCCTCTCTCTCTGACCCTCCTCTGCTCATGTTCTCTCTCTCTCTCTCTCTCCTAGAAATAAATAAAAATATTTTTTAAAAAATAGGCATGATGAATTTAAAAATGCAATAAATGAGATACATAATAAATTAGAGGCCTCAAATACATGGTTTGAAGAGGCAGAAAAGAGAATAAGTGATTTAGAAGACACCATTAGAGAAAAAGAGGAAACTGAGGAAAAAAGAGACATCTGATCCAGGAACATGAAAGAAGAGTTCGAGAGCACAGCGATACAGTCAAACGCAATAATATCCGTATCATAGGAATCCCAGAAGAGGAAGAGAGAGGGTAAGGTGCTGAAGGAGTCCAGGAACTAATTATAGCAGAGAACTTCCCCAACCTGGGGAAGGAAGTAAATGTTGAAATACAAGAGGCTCAGAGGACTCCCCTCAGATGTAATTTGAATCGATCTTCGGCACAGCATATCATAGTAAAAATGGCAAAATAAAAGGACAAAGAGAGAATTTTGAAAGCAGCTAGAGAGAAAAAGACCATAACATAAAAAGGGAAACCTATCAGAGTGGTGACAGACCTATCTACTGAAACTTGGCAGGCCAGAAAGGAATGGCAGGAGATCTTCAATGTGATGAACAGTAAAAATATGCAGCCAAGAATCCTCTATCCAGAAAGCCTGTCATTCAAAATAGAAGGAGAGATAAAAACCTTTCCAAATAAACAGAAATTGAAAGAATTTGCCACCACTAAGCCAGCCCTATAAGAAATCCTGAGGGGGATGCTCTGAAGGAAAGGTTGCAAGGAACAAAGATACCAGAGACACCACCACAAACATGAACCCTACAAAAGATACAAAGACTCTAAGCCCACATATTTCAATAATAACACTGAATGTAAATGGGCTGAATGCTCCAATCAAAAGACATAGGGTAGCAGAATGGATTAAAAAACAAAATCCATCTATATGCTGTCTACAAGAAACTCATTTTAGACGGGAAGATACCTTCAGATTAAAAGTAAGGGGATGAAGAAATATATATCATGCTACTGGAAATCAAAAGAAAGCTGGAGTAGCTATACTTGTATCAGACAAACTGGACTTTAAATTAAAGACAATAACAAGAGATGAAGATGGGCACTACATAATAATTATAGGGTCCATCCATCAGGAAGAACTAACAATCACAAATGTCTATGCACCGAATATGGGAGCACCTAAATATTTAAAACAATTAATCACAAACAGAAACAAGCTTATAAGTAAGAATGTGCTAATAGCAGGGGACTTTAATACTCCGCTTACAGCAATGGATAAGTCAACCAGACAGAAAATCACTAAAGAAATAATGGACTTGAAAGACCTATTGGACCAGATGGATCTCACAGATATATTTAGAACTCTACATCCTGAGGGCAGGGAATTTACTTTCTTCTCAAGAGTGCATGGCACATTCTCCAAGATAGATCACATACTGGGACAGAAACCAGCCCTCAATAAGTATGAAAGAATTGAGATCATACCATGCACAATCTCAGATCATAATGCTTTGAAAAATGAAATCAATCACAGGAAGAAGTCTGGAAAACCTCCAAAAACATGGAGGTTAAAGAACACCCTACTAAAGAATGAATGGGTCAAGCAGGCACTTAGAGAAGAAATTAAAAAATATATGGAAACAACTGAAAATGAAAACACAAGAATCCAAAACCTATGGGATGCGGCAAAGGCAGTCCTAAGAGGAAAGTACATTGCACTCCAAGCCTATTTCAAGAAATCAGAAAAAGCGCAAGTCCAAAATCTAACAGCTCGCCTAAAGGAACTAGAGGCAGAGCAACAAGAACGCCCCAAACTCAGTAGAAGAAGAGAAATAGTAAAAATTAGAGCAGAAATTAACAACATAGAGACCAAAGAAACAATTGAACAGATCAATGAAACCAAGAGTTAGTTTTTTAAAAAAATAAACAAAATTGACAAACCTCTAGCCAGGCTTCTCAAAAAGAAAAGAGAGTGCACCCAAATAGACAAAATCATGAATGAAAATGGACTTATTACAACCAATCCCTCAGAAATACAAGCAATTACCACGGAATACTATGAAAAATTATATGCCAACAAACTGGACAACTTAGAAGAAATGGATAAATTCCTAAGCACACACTCACTACCAAAATTCACACGGGAAGAGATAGAAAACCTGAACAGACCCATAACAAGTGAAGAAAGTGAAGCAGTTATCAAAAATCTCCCAACAATAAGATCCCTGGAACTGACGGTTTCCCTGGGGAATTCTACCAGACATTTATAACAGAATTAATACCAATTCTCCTCAAGCTATTCCAAAAAATAGAAACCCAAGGTAAACTCCTGGACTCATTTTATGAAGCCAGCATCACTCTGATTCCCAAGCCAAACAGAGATCCAGCAAAAAAAAAGAGAACTACAGGCCAATATCTTTGATGAATATAGATGCAAAAATCCTCAACAAGACCCTTGCAAATCGAATCCAACAGCACATAAAAAGAATTATCCACCGACATCAAGTGGATTTATTCCTGCGTTACAGGGCAGGTTCAACATTCGCAAATCAATCAATGTGATACATCACATCAAAAAAGAAAAACAAGAGAAAAACCATATGATCCTGTCAATAGATGCAAAAAAGCATTTGACAAAATACAGCATCCCTTCTTAATAAAGACTCTCGAGAAAGTTGGGATAGAAGGAACCTGCTTAAACATCATCAAAGCCATCTATGAGAAGCCTTCAGCTAACATCATCCTCAATGGGGAAAAACTGAGAGCTTTCCCCCTGAGATCAGGAACACGACAGGATGCCCACTCTCACCACTGTTGTTTAACATAGTGCTAGAAGTCCTAGCATCAGCCATCAGACAACAAAAGGAAATCAAAGGCATCAGAATTGGCATAGAGGAAGTCAAACTTTCACTCTTCGCAGATGACATGATACTCTACATCGAAAACCCGACAGACTCCACCAGAAGCCTACTAGAACTGATCCAAGAATTCAGCCAAGTTGCAGGGTACAAAATCAACATACAGAAATCGGTTGCATTCTTATACACCAGTAATGAAGCAACAGAAAGAGAAATCAAGAAGCTGAACCTAATCACAATTGCACAAAAAACCATAAAATACCTCGGAATAAACCTAACCAAGGATACAAGAGATCTGTATGAGGAAAACTATAGAAAACTTATGAAGGAAATTGAAGAAGACACAAAGAAATGGAAAAACATTCCATGCTCATGGATAGGAAAAATAAATATAGTTAAGATGTCATTACTACCCAAAGCAATCTACACATTCAATGCAATTCCAATCAAAAATGCACCAGCATACTTCTCAATACTAGAACAAACTGTCCCAAAATTTGTATGGAATCACAAAAGACCCCGAATAGCCAAAGTAATACTGAAAAATAAAATCAAAATGGGAGGGATCACCATCCCAGACTTTAGCCTCTACTACAAAGCTGTCATCATCAAGACAGTATGGTATTGGCACAAAAACAGACACATAGACCAATGGAACAGAATTGAGAACTCAGAGCTGAACCCAAAGGTATACAGCCAACTAATCTTTGACAAAGCAGGAAAGAACATCCAATGGAAAAAAGGCAGCCTCTTTAACAGATGGTATTGGGAGAACTGGACAGCAACATGCAGAAGAATGAAACTAGATCATTTTCTCACACCATACACAAAAATAAACTCAAAATGGATAAAAGACCTGAACGTGATACAGGAAACCATCAAAACCCTAGAGGAGAAAGCAGGAAACAACCTCCTTGACCTCTACCACAGTAACTTCTTACTTGACACATCCCCAAAAGCAAGGGGAACAAGAGCAAAAATAAATGATTGGGACCTTATCAAGATTAAAAGGCTCTGCACAGCAAAGGAAACAATCCACAAAACTAACAGGCAACCAACAGAATGGGAAAAGATGGTTGCAAATGACATATCAGACAAAGGGTTAATATCCAAAATCTATAAGGAACTCACCAAACTCCACACCCAAAAAACAAACAACCCAGTAAAGAAATGGGCAGAAGATATGAACAGACACTTCTCCAAAGAGGACATCCAGATGGCCAACAGACACATGAAACGATGCTCAGCATCCTTCCTCATCAGGGAAATACAAATCAAAACCACACTGAGATACCACCTCACGCCAGTCAGAGTGGCTAAAATGAGCCAATCAGAGAACTCTAGATGCTGGCGAGGATGGGGAGAAACGGGCACCCTTCTACACTGTTGGTGGGAATGTAAACTGGTACAGTCCCTCTGGAAAACAGTGTGGAGGTTCCTCAGGAAACTAACAATAGAACTCCCCTAGGACCCAGCAATAGTACTGCTAGGAATTTACCCAAGGGATACAGAAATGCTGATGCACAGGAGCACATGTACCCCAATGTTCATAGCAGCACTCTCCACAATACCTAAAACATGGAAAGAGCCTAAGTGTCCATCCACAGATGAATGGATCAAGAAGCTGTGGTTTATCTATACCATGGAATACTACATGGCAATGAGAAACAATGAAATCTGGCCATGTGTAGCAACATGGATAGACCTTGAGGGTGTTATGCTGAGCGAAATAAGTCAGGCAGAGAAGGACAAATATCATATGTGTGCACGTATAGGAGGATTAGGAGGAACTTGACGGAGGAACAAGGGGGAGAAGAAGTGGGAAATGGTGGGGGAAAGGGAGAGAGGCAAACCATGAGGACTCTTGAATGCTGACAAAAACTGAGGACTGATGGATGTGGGGGGGAGGGGGGATCGGCATGGAGGAGGGTACTTGTGGGGATGAGCACTGGGTGTTTTATGGAAACCAACTTGACAATAAACTATTTGTAACACACAAAAAAAGAAATAAAATCCTAAGTAATACAAAAAAAAAAAAAGACCTTGTATTCTATATGCAAAGTAAGTCCTTATTCATTGAGTATTCAATCTGGCAAAATTAAAAAACGAGAATTAACAGTGGAATGTTTTTCTCTTGAAAACAGAAATAACACTTTAAATTTTTTTAAAAATCAGAAAATTGCTAAAAATTTTTGGAAAAAAGTGCTAAATTTGGGGTAAGTCATCAAAATAAATATGGAAAACCTTTGTTTCATTGACAGAGCATCAGTACAAGAATGAAGATTATGATAAAGTTAAAGTAAATGTAGACTATTGCTGGCCCACACTGGGCCTCTGTGTTAGTTAGGAAAAGGCTCTTCCTCTGGGAGAGACATGTCACATCTGGGTTCAGGGTTTAGGAAGTGGGACTTGGACTGGATTTCAGCTACCACCTGCTCTTAGCCAGGTCTCATCATTTAGGGAAAAGGAAAAACTTGTGAAAGAGAAGAAAGCCAAGTTACCACAGGATTTTACTAATTTTGTTGATGTGCCTCATTGCCTTGCTATATGGTATAATTCTTATTGGTTCACCTTAACAGTTCTTTCAAATAGTAGATATTATTTTATTCCTTCTTGCCTTTCTTCCACAAATAGGTACTGAAATTCTGTATAAATTCCAGGCAGGTAAGATGCAACAGGAACAAAACAGACAAAATCCCTGCCCTAGCAGGCTTTATAAAGTAGCAGGAGAGTCAGACAATGAACAGTAAGCATAACAAATGAGTGAATCTTATACAGTAAAGAGGATGATAGGAACTGTATAGTAAAGAAAGAAGGGAAGAAGAGTAGGATAGGATAAGATTGTCTCAAGAGGTAATAATAACCAGAGCAAATGCACTCTGAAATAACAGGCCTTTGTTATTTAAAAAAATTGTATGGACAACTTCTTTATTGCCATATTGTCATTTTCCCACTCTACATCCAAGGTTGTCATTATGTAAGGAGAAATGAACCCTTCCTCATTTCTCAATTGAACCCTCACACCTCAATTCTAATTGATTGCATAAGGCTATTCTTCCTAGTACAGCAAGACTAAACCTAAAAGAAAATCCAGTCAGAAGAGCAAGCTTGATAAAACATAAAATATAATTTGTGTCCTTATTTTGGTAATCTAGGTTCATTATTTTCTCTATGTATGACAAATATGGCTAAAGCAAGTAAGAGCTTGGAGAAATTTTACAGGAGATTTTTAAAATAAGTGCATGGGCAATATAATTTATGTCATAGCTTTTGTGGTTCATATCACATTTTTCCATGTTTTAAATTTAGTGTGTTATGCCCATTGAGTTGAACTTAAGATAAATTTATTTATAACATTTTATATTTGCCATAGTGCTTAATAAATAGCTTTAAAGTCTAGAAAACCTTTCCCTTGGCTATGAATTAATCTATAGAATATTCAAAATGGTTGAGTGTGCAAGTTGGGAAAATGAACACATTTGTTACATTAACAACCTTCTAATGAATTATGGTCTTAAGCTGTTCTTGCAAGTTGTTTACTTAAAATGCCCTTCATCAGTGGTCAAGTTTTCTGGTTAAAAATGATTATTAAAATAAAACAAAAACTAAACTAAAGTACAGATAATTATCTAATATTTGTGTTTCTACCAAATCAGGACAAATGCATTGAAACACTTGGGTCATAATCATGTTACCATGATAGTTCATTCTTACCTGTTTGAACTCTACTACCCTCTAAATGTTCTTTAGCAGTTTGGAGTTGCTCTCAGTGTGCTACTTGTGAAACACAGAATTCTTTTTAAAACTTTAACATCTAAATAATTTTAGAACCACAGAATTATAACATTCTCTCCTTTTCCTTGATTCAATACATTGCATAATACTGCATACAGTAAAAGAATTTTCTTCCTTTAATCCTCTTTGATTGCTATAACTTGTTTGATAAATGAATTCTGAGAAGAGTAATACATGTCTCACTTTAAATACCTCAGGTTGGCTTATGTGCTAATGCAATGGCCAGCTTCCTACGTGTAACAGAAATGGAATTAAATGGAATTGAATCCATCACTAGTGAGTTAATACTTCTCTACTTCCTATGTTGGATTGTTGGCAACTTTCTAGGTTGCTGAAAACATACCAATAAAAAGTCTAGAGATGAGAAACTTTTGATAGGAATTGTTTTTTTAATCTTGAATTTTAATCTCTATGTTTTCGGCCATTTTAAACATTCTGCCTGGCACCTAAGATGAGTTCAATAAATGTTAGTTGCATGGCCTCACATATATGTAAATATATAAATATATAGACCCTTATATTTTTATTACAATAACTGAGGATAGGTTCCTTACTTGTATCACATAGGATAAGGGATAGGCAATTTTTTATAAGTCCCGGTAGTAAATATTCTAGGCTTGCAGGCCAGACACTCTGTCACAAATAATCAACTCTGATGTTGTAGCACAAAATCAATACATAAACACAAGCAATACATAAATGAATGTGAATAATTCTACTTTACTAAAACATTTACAAAATGGTCATAGACTACAGCCTATATGGGTTATAGTTTACCCATGATATAGACCATTTCAAATTGCACATCCAAGTTGAACTACAGAATGGTCCAGAAAACTACAGGTATACACAAGGGAATTTTGTTGAACACATTCAAAATGCATCTATAGAGTTTTTGAAAGCTTATGAGTTACTTCTGACTCATTTAAAGAAACTAAATGTCCAAATTTTCATATATTTTATAATATTTAAACAGGGTATGTTTAAAATATAAAATAGAGGGGCAGAAAGAGGGGGAGACACAGAACCTGAAACAGGCTTCAGGCTCCAAGCTATCAGCACAGAGCCAGACGCAGGGCTCAAACTCTTGAGCAATGAGATCATGACCTGAGCTGAAGTCGAACACTTAACCAACTGAGCCACCCAGGCTCCCTATTCATGTTTATTTCTTAAGATCTCTGATGAGCAGAACATTAGATAGGTGCCTTGATATTGGAGATTCTATCTTCCCTCTCCAAAATCCAAACCATGTGCTGGGCTGTGGAGTATTAATACATACTGTTAAGATACACAGCATTCCCAGTCGAAGCTGATGAAATAGAATTTCCAATTGGGAAAAATGAGATCCCCCAGTGAAGTGTCACACTGAATGGGATTCGTCATTGTTGCCTCTCCTTGAAGTACAAAAGACACTTTTTATAGGAGTTTCTTGTGTAATGTTTGATAAAACTTCATGAGCTCTACCTTTCCTCTTTTCTCTGCTTAACTCTTTTCCCCCAAATTAGAAGATGCTCAGACACTATGGCCCCAACAGTATCCCCTGACAGATGGAAGGCAAAGTCAAAGAGAGAGGTCAAAAAAAAAAATAAAATAAAATAAAATATAAAATAAGGTATCTTGTTTTTATTGTCATATGATCCAAAACACAAATACAACTAGGTATCACAATTTACTACTAACAACTTTAGAAAGCAATGGAGCCAATTTAAAGCAAAATCCTTGTCTTAATCTATGCCTGCCTTATTCATTTTTAAGTTATTAATTATATTAATGTGTAAAATGAGAAAGCTGTGAGCTCCATTTCATTAATCTCTAAAATGGGAAGAGTTTGCGCAAAACCCTCCAGTGAATGAAAGGAAAAACTAAAAACAAAAATCAGTTTAGGTCTCTCAAGCTGACAGGTCATATTTACTTTTTTTTAATGTGACCTTTCAGAGTATTTTGATGCCTCGGCCTTAACGGCAGTTGAGGTTAGCAAGATCCTCCAACATACTGAACTAAAAATATTCATCCTAAATGTCTGAGAGAACATCACAGAATTGACATTGCTGTTGAAAGCCTACAAGATTCAAATTAAAAAAAATTATAAAACATTTTATAAGCAAAGTGCTCTCTAAATGCTTAATAATGTTTCTGCTAATGGCTTTCTTCTCCTAGAATTCTGCCTCAGTCATTCGATTTCTTTCCTGTATCACCAGTGTATTTTAGTTCTTCCTAGTTTCCCTCAGATGTCGTTCAGTAAGTCAGAACCATTTGGCAGGCAGCCATACACTACCTGTAACAAAGACCTTATTTAAGTTCTGTATCTTAAAGATAGAATTGTCATCTCTGCTAGATGAGGTGGATTTGCAAAGCTTAGCAGGGTAACTCTCTTAAAGGATGAGTTTATTTTTCATAAAATAAACTGTGGAGACAACTAAATCTTTGAACACAACCACTGACCACTTATAATAACACCATGCCCTAAATAGGTATCCTAACTAGGTTATATTCAACGAAACTTCGAATAGCTAATTTATGACTCATTGATTCTACTTCCATGTTTTATTGCCTCTAGTTAATGCAGAAAGCTTCTTTTTTTTCCCGATGGTGAAAATGAAAAATAGATTTGCAAGAGCAAGGTACAGTTGGGAGTGCAAACCAAAGTCAGATCATGGAAGAATCTCTTTGATCCCAATTCCCTGAATCACATACAGGTGTCGGAACTTCTTAAACTCTGCTGGTATTAACTAGGCGAGACAAGGGGTGACTTGTATGTCCATCCTCTGCTGTTCCAGACTCTTACCTACAGCAGTTCTTCAACCTGTCACAGTGTATAAAAAGCCTTCAGAGAGCAATAGCATAAGCACTCCTTGTGCTTTATGCACAACAGAGACAACTAGAAATGATGAGTTTATTTTGCAAATTTAATTTAGGAGGTTTCTACGCTGTGTGCACCATCCTTTTCTGAAAGTCCCAGGCAAAGTATTATATTTCTTTCAGGGCCAACTAAATACAGTTTTTTTTTAAAACCCAGTAGAGAAATGCATAAGAATTAAACCACATTAGAGAGAATGCCAGCACTGAGTTCATCATTTATTGTAGTAGTCTTTAGACTTGCACCAAGTTGTATACATGAATAAAAACTCATCCAGCTGCTGGGGTCTGTCTTTAATCATATTTTTCCCTGCACCTAAATAATATTACCAGCATATAAACAATAAGAATATGCCTACCTTAATATGACATAATAGGTAAGACCATTGGATTTGGAATTTAAAAAGTAAAAAAAAAAAAAAAGTCCCTGTACCACCACTTATTAATTTTGTGTCCATGAAAAGCTACTTAATAATAAGCCTCAATTTTTGTACTTGTAAAATAGGGTAATAAATGTTCTTACTTCATAGACTGATGGGAATTAGATAAAGCATTTATGTAAGACTGGGTGTCCAGAGCCTTGCACACATTATGCACTGACTCCTCAAAGTTTCATGGGTTAGGTGAGGTAGAAATGAGTTTATTAGAAATCATCCCCTGGCCACCCATCTGGCTCAATCAAATTTATCCCTCAGCAAAACCAAGCATTTTATTAGATAATGAAACAAGAGATGTCTGTCCACTTACAGCAGAGCAAGCTACAAGTCCACATCTCCCAAGGCTATTACACAGATGTTCTTTCTGATTTCTTATTATATATTTCACCTTCTGACCCAATTAGATAAGGAGAGAGATGAGGGCAAGGGTGGGAAGGGTAGTTATTACAACTGTTTAATATTATTTTTGATAACAATTTGTGGAATTAAAACATGACCAGTTCTATACAAGCAGAAAGGACAATTACTTCAATATTCTAAGCCAAAACATGGATGATATGTTTTACTTTTTCTTATAAAACCAAGAGAAGAATTTTTAAAAAGTTCTGTAATATCTTTCCCATAAGCACATTGATGCTTGATCTCCATTTAAGAAACAACTTTTGCAATGTTTCATAGAAATATTATTCACTATTAACAACAATTTTCCTATCCTTGGAAATTTTACCAGATAATATAATATTAAGAAATTCAACTGGCATCTTAAGTAAAGGCATTAAATTTTGGTTTGAAGGATTTATTTCATACAAACAATAGTTTGTTTTGAACATTTGCTTTTACTACCTTCCACTGAGTTTGTGTGACTTAATGATAAAACTACTTTCCACTACTATTGAAATCTATTAAATGTTTTATAAATTATTAGTAATTTTTAAAGTACTTATGGCTTCAGAATTACTTCTATCTTATTTGACCCTATTCTTTAGCTTTGTAATTTGCCTCTCTCCTTGATGTAAGAGAAATAGATTGTTGTTATGCCTAAAGAGATATGAAAAAGGGGAAAATACCAGCAATAACAACAAAAAATATAGTAAGGCTTGCTAAAAAAAAATAATGACATTGTTCAAGCACAATGAAAATTTAATGCAAGGAAGGCATGGATATAGGTATAGGGACCACTACAATGGAATCTTGCAGTGAGTGAGAGATTGAACTTAATTTTGAACACAGCATGGGCAAATGGGAATGTATAGCCAAAGACCAGGATGGGGGTCAGTGGGTAGAAAATTACTAAGAGAAAACATCAGGGCTTAGGGGAATTCTGGCTAAACCAACCTAAAAGGATTCTTGCTGAAAACAGGACAGAGTGATCAGAATCACCTGAGAGATGATGGATACTGAGGAACACAATTGGATATGAAGGGTAATCAAATGTGGAAGATGGGATGTTCTGGTTAAACTGACTTATTAGCATTCTTACTAAAAAACTGTGCAATGCAGAGATGAACCTAGACATCCAAAAGTCAGGCCTAGTTTTAAAAAAAGCTCAGAGAAACCTGAGTAGAATGTATTCAATGGAGGAATCTTTGTCACACTAATGGCAGAAATAATTTAATATTTTACCTGATAAGCTACTGTCTCATCCCTATAAGAATAATCCTCTCTTACACAAATACTTTAGAGATGTCTTTGTAACCTTACCAATTCATGTATGTAGATTTCTTCTTCCAATTACTATATACCAAAGACCTACCATGCAAAACCCAGAAGTGGACTTACGGATAGTGCAGTACCATGACACTTAGATCCACTGTTTGGTTGGTGGGAACAACTTCCTCTACCAAGCTAGTTCAAATTTGAACACAAAGCTCAAGTTTAGATGTGCTCTTTTCCTTAAAGACAAATCTCACTCTTCTCTGCTCCCCCATAATAGTCTATGGAAGCCTGTAGCATAACATTTGTGACAATGGGATCACCAGTTGATCCTTGTCTAGTGTCCCCAGAGAATAAATAATTTTGGAGAATTAAATGAGGTATGACTTATCTTCTTTTATCCCTGACCCCATGCACAGTATCTGGCATATAGTAAAGACTCAATTCAAGTTTACGAATAAATGAATTAGTAAATGACTTTTAAAAGCTTCAGTGACAAATTAGGCACACCAGTGTGGTATAAATATAACAAAAACATACATTTATAGGCATCACTACTTTCTTTTAGTAGCTTCTCATCATTTTTACAATTTTATTTTAAATGGTTGTCCTAGGGCAGAAATATGAGCATTTATCAACATCATGATAACTGTAAAATCAATAACCAATATTTTCAGAACACCCATAAAAATGAAGTTTGCAAAAGGGAAAAAAAAATAAGGATGGCCAGTCAGAAAAGAGAAACTGGAAGAAAATGAGTTTTGCTCTACCTGAGTTGATGGTAATATATGACTCCCATCAATTTCTCTTTCCTTCAACCCAAGGCTCTCCTTTTGTCATTGTGATTACTAAAGGCATGAGAGCCTGCTGGTTAACTGATGATCCTGACACAGCATGCCTAGGAACACTGTTAATCCTTTACTCCTAAAGCCTTTACCTGTGTACACAATCAACAGGTCTAGTCTCCTGGGAATCCTTTTTAATCCTTCTATTTCATATGCATATTCAAAATTTGGAGAAGCAGTTACTCCTATTGGGCATACCCAACATGTTCCTGAGTTATCACTAAGTCTCTTTTAGAACTAATGGCAAATATAAAAAACACTAATCTTGAGAATCTATAGTCTTATGATTTTTGAAAGTTCATTTCATCAAAAATAATTCAGTTCTAAAAAGCTCACCAAGACTCCTGTATAAAGATAACTCTATGGATGTTCCAAACAAAGTAGAAACCCCTTTCCCTTTCTACCTCAAGGAAGTTCAATTCTTACTTTATAGTCTTTTTGTGAGTCGTAAAATTGTAAATTGATTGCTCTTCTAAGGTCAACCCAAATTTGTTTTCAGCTACCATTATATTCCAGGTAAGAACTAATGAAATGTAGATTTTATTTGTCTGGACTGACAGGTGTTTTTTGTTTGTTTGTTTTGTTTACTATCTTATCTGATGACTCTCAACCCACCTTGCAATTTATGTGACCATTTTGGATGCTTGACCTGAAGATTTGCTCTCCAAGGGCTTCACCATGTGCTTTGATCCTGCATGAGACATTGATAAATTCTGTCTGAGATACAAGGTATACGATAGGCAATTTAAAAATATTTTTTTCCTCTGTTCTCACTCTCTTCTGAGAAGTCTTTCATTCTATTTCTGAGTTGAGTTGATTGATTCTGAACTAGTTTAAACTCAAGGTCTATAGTAACAAGCTGAGGGGAAAAAATGATAGAGATATATTTAAAAAGTGCCTTGGTTTTATCTTCTGATTCATTCAATAGAAAAGATCTTTTATGGATAAAAGTTCCTTTTTGTATGCTGTAGTACTCTCGGTTACTACTGGGGTGAAGCATTACAAAAGAGAAGAAAATGGTGAAATGCTGACAATTTAATACACACTAAATGTAAAGGAAGTGAATATTGAAGAAGACTCAGGCTTTGTGATATTTTTGTGGGAGTTATCTCTCTCACTTCCCTCTGTCTGTTTAATTAAATAAGTAAAATGGAAAGCTTAATGGTGAGAAGTGAGTGCATAATAGATAAATGTAGGGAAGTTTAAAATTTTTTAACCTTGAATATAGTTAGAAAAATATGAAATTGTCTGCCTGTGCATGTAATCAGAATACCTCAGGACTACTCTTAAGAGAAGTGACTAGTTGGTAAAACATTAAGAATCTCCTCCAAAGATCTCCCTTATCTTCCTGATGCCTTGAACCCCATTAGAAGCTTCCTGTCTTTTCCCAAAGGCTTTAATCTTCACGCAAATAAAAATATCACCTGAAAGGGATAAAATATTAGTTTATGGAACATTTCAAATTCAGTAGTCACTTTTCTGTAAAGGAACTCAGGCCATGGAATGTCTTTGAGAAATGTTCATATAATAATGGGAACTGTTCTTGGAAGACACAGATTTTCTATCCATCAAATACTTTTGATGCAATAGCATATTAGTTTGGAGAGAGCATGTGGTGGAAATTTAGAATAGTCTTCATGCTCTTTATATACTCCTAGTTTTATGTACATTGAAGTGATTTAAGATAGTTTTTTTTCTAAAGTACATTTTTCATCAATAAAGGACTCTTTGAGACCTATTCATTCCTTATGTTATTGATTGCTACCCAACACAATGAAAAATGCCTTGATTTATGTATTTGAATAGTATTTTATTCATCCATATTTCTCTCTTCCTTATGATCACCCACACTGATGTCAGATGTCATGGAATTCAAGTGCTTATGGTACAAAAGACTGTCACTATTAGTTAAGCCTCTTAAGTTCCCAATATATGGATGTAGAAGCTTAATTAACACTTTTGATGTCAATGACTTACTGTACTTTAGAGGGTTCTCTACTTAAGTACTTTGTTTTGTACAGCACCCACCACCTTCACAAATACTCCCATTTCTCGAGGTTGAAATCTATTACATCTTTTTTGTTGCCTTGTTGTGTTTCAAGTTTTTATGAATATTCTATTTAGTTAATTTATAGTGTAATTACTGTTGGTTCCAACAGTAGAATGTAGTGATTCATCACTTCCATGTAACCCCCAGTGCTCATCCTAACAAGTGCCCTCCTTAATACCCATCACCCATCTAACCCATCTCCTACACACATCCTTTCATCAACCTTCGGTTTGTTCTCTATAGTTAAGAATCTCTTGGGGTGCCTGGGTGGCTCAGTTTGTTAAACATCAAACTCTTGATTTCAGCTCATCTTGAAGATGAGCATCATAGCTTCAAGAGGCATCATGGCCTCTTGAAGTCATGATTTCATAGTTCATGGGATCAAGTCCCATGTCAGGCTCTATACTAACAGCATGGGGCTGGCTCGAGATTCTCACTCTCCTTTCTTTCTGCCACTTCCCCCATCTCTCTCAAAATAAACAAACTTTAAAATAGAATAGTCTCTTACATTACATAGTCTCCTCATATTTTCCCCCTTCCCCTATGTTTATCTGTTTCATTTCTTTAATTACACATATGAATGAAATCATATAGTACTTGTCTTTCTCTGATTGACTTCTTTTGCTTAGCATAATACTCTCTACATCCATCTGTTGGGAGCCATTCTGAGCCCACTAGTTGAGAAAACTCCTGGTGAGGTTAAAGCAAGTTTGCATGGTCTATTGCCAATCAGATAACAACCGATATCCACCCCCACTCAATTATTTCTGCTTGAGCACTGACCCCTAGGGTACCTTGTTGATCAATATCAGGAGTGACTTGTCCCCTTATTCTGCCCCTGGTATGATGATTGCACCTTGTGAAGGAACTTATGGTGGGAACTTCTTCTTTTGATTATGGGAACAGACATCGGGTCTCCAGAAGGTCCTGTTTCCCTCCATACTTTCCCTTGAGCTATGAACAGGCTAATGACCCCTAGTCATAAAAGATTGACCTTTACAGGTACAATTCTGTTTCTACCATTGTGTTAGTACAAGATGTTCATACAGCTCAACGTGTAAATCAACTAACCAAAAATGTCTCTCATGCCCTAGCTATTCAAGAAATCATAAAAGTAGACACAAAGGTAAATGCACTCAAAGAGGCTATTCTATGTATGGGAAATGAGCTAAACTCTTTAAAGGTATGGTTGGCTCTCTGGTGCCATAAAGTATATAACTGGAAAATCAAGTCTTGCCCGGAGACAAAGAGCCTAACTTAGAGAGAAGGAACAGATAAGGGCAGAAGATAAGTCAGTACATACACCTTTGCTAACTGATGGTGTATAGCAGCCCCTTTCCTAAGGCCTACTTTCCACAAACACCTTCCCTAAACCTGGAAACTGTGATGAGGATGGATAAGAGTATCTACAAACCTATGGCTTAATAGTGTTATTAAAATGTGAACACCTTGTTATTTTCTTAGTTACTCAACCTCACTATAATTGGGGCAGTTCTGCAAGAAGACTTCTGTAAAACCTGTTTCTGTACATTTTCCAATAACACCTTATCACAAAAAGCTATCCATTGTAAAAATTCCATTTCCTGATGCCATGTTAACATTTGACCTATAAATAAAGACACCAAAACCGACCGGACAGAGATGCCTGCCTGGTGATGAGAAAGGATCTCAGGGCTCTCTCATTCTCTTTCGCTGACACCGTCCTTCCTTCAGGGACCCCTGGACCTGTCGGAGCCGGCGCGGCCTCCGACATAGTTGCAAATGGCAAGATTTCATTCCTTTTGGTGGCTAAGTAATATTCCATTGTGTATATATACCATACCTACTTTATCCATTCATCAGCCAGTAGACATTTGGACTCTTTCCATAGTTTGGCTATAGTTGGTAATGCTGCTATAAAGTTTGGGTGCATATGCCCCATCAAATCAGTATGTTTGTATCATTCAGATAAATACATAGTAGTGTAATTGCTAGTTGGTAGGGTAGTTCTATTTTTTTTTTTTCCTTTTGAGGAAACTCCATACTGTTTTCTAGAGTAGCTGCACCAGTTTGCATTCCCACAAACCATGGAAGAGGGTTCCATTTACTCCACATCTTCACCAACATATGTTGTTTCCTTGGGGTGCCTGAGTGGCTCCATCAGTTAAGCGCCCAACTTCATGATCTCACATCTTGTGAGTTCGAGTCCCATGTCAGGCACTGTGCTGACAGCTCAGAGCCTGGAGCCTGCTTTGGATTCTGTGTCTCTCTCTACCCCTTCCTACTCTTGGTCTCTCTCTTTCTCAAAAATGAATATTAATATTTTTAAAAAACATGTTGTATCCTCTGCTATTTTTGGCCATTCTGACAGGTGTGAGATGGTATCTCATTATAGTTTTGATTTGTATTTCCCTGGTGATGAGTGATGTTGAGCATCTTTTCATGTCTTCTTTGGAAAAATGTCTACTCGTGTCTTTTGCCCATTTCTTATCTGGGATTATTTGCTTTTTGGATGTTGAGTTTGATAAGTTCTTTACATATTTTGGATACTGACACTTTATTGGATATATCATTTGCAAACATCTTCTCCCGTTCCAGAGGTTGAGGTTGCCTTTTAGTTTTGTTGTTTGTTTTTTTCACTCTGGAGAAACTTTTTATCTTGATGAACTCCCAAAGGTTCATTTTTGCTTTTGTTTCCCTTGCCTCTGGAGATGAGTCAAAGATGTTCCTGACTATGTTTTCCTATAGGATTTTGATGGTTTCCTATCTCACATTTAGGTGTTTCATCCATTTTGAATTTGTTTTTGTACAAGGTATAAGAAAGTAGTCCAGTTTCATTCTTCTGCATGTTGTTGTCCAGTTTTCTTAACACAGTTTGTTGAAGAGACTGTCTTTTTTCAATGACTATTCTTTTCTTCTTTGTCAAAGATTAATTGACCATACAGTTGTGGGTCCATTTTTGGGTTTGGGTTTTTTATTCTGTTCCATTGATTTATGTGTCTTGTATCATATTGTCTCGATGACTACAGCTTTGTAGTATATAGCTTGAAGTCTGGAATGGTGATGCCCCCAGCTTTGCTTTCCTTTTTTAAGATTGCTTTGGGTATTCAGGGCCTTTTATGGTTTCATACAAATTTCAGGATTGTTTGTTCTAGCTCTGTGAAAAATGCTGTTATTATTTTGACAGGAATTGCATTAAATGTGTAGAATTCTTTGTGTAGTACAGACATTTTAACAATATTTTTTCTTCCAGATCATGAGCATGGAATGTTTTTCCATTTCTTCATGTCATCTTCAATTTCTTTCATAAACATTCTATAGTTTCTAGAATACAGATCTTTTACCTCTTTGGTTAGGTTTATTCCTAGGTATCTTATGGTTTTGGTGCAAATTATAAATGGGATCAATTCCTTTATTTCTCTTTCTACTGCTTCATTATTGGTGTATACAAATGCAACAGGTTTCTGCAACTTTTATGAATTAGTGTTTCAGTTCTAGCAAATTTTTGGTGGAGTCATTTGGTTTTTCTACATAGAGTATTATTTCATCTGCAAATAGTCCAAGTTTGATTCCTTCCTTGCCAACTTGGATGCCTTCTATTTTGTTGTCTTATTGCTGAAGCTATGAGTCCTAGTATTATATTAAATAACAATGGTGAGAGTAAATATCTCTGTCTTGTTTCTGACCATACATGAAAAGTTCTCAGTTTTTCCCCATTGAGGATGTTAGCTGTGGGTCTTTTGTATAGGACATTTATGATATTGAGGTATATTCCCTCTATCTGTACTTTGTTGAAGGTTTTTATCAAGAATGCATGCTGTACTTTGTAATGAAATCATTGTCAAATGCTTTTTCTACATCTATTGAGAAGGTCATATGGTTCTTACCTTTTCTTTTGTTAATGTAGTGCAAAGCATTACTTGATTTGCAAATATTGAAACACTCTTGCAGCCCAGGAATAAATCCCAACTGAACTTGGTGAACAATTATTTTAATGTACTGTTGGATGTGATTTGCTAGTATCTTCAGAATTTTTACATCCATGTTCTTCAGGGATATTGGCCTGTAATTCTTTTTAGTGAGGTCTTTGTCTGGTTTTGGAATCAAAGTAATACTGGCCTCATAGAAGGAATTTGGAAGTTTTCATTCCATTTCTGTCTTTTGGAATTGTTTGAGAAACATAAGTATTAACTCTTCTTTAAATGTTGGGTAGAATTCCCTTAGGAAGCCATCTGGTCCTGGCCTTTTATTTGTTGGAAGATTTTTCATTACTGATTCAATTTGTTTGCTGGTTATCGGTCTGTTCAAATTTTCTATTTTTCCTATTTTAATTTCGGTGGTTATTATATTTCTAGGAATATATCTATTTCTTCCAGATTGCTCAATTTGTTGGCATATAACTTTTCATAATATTCCCTTATAATTATTTGTGTTTCTGTGGTATTGGTTGTGATTTCCCCCCTATCATCTGTGATTGTATTTATTTGGGTCCTTTCTTCTTTCTTTTTGATAAGTCTGCCTAGGGGTTCCTCAATATTATTAATTCTTGCAAAGAACCAGCTTCTACTTTTTATTGATCTGTTCTACTGGGTATTTTGTTTGTCTCTGTATCGTTTATTTCTGCCCTAAACTTTATTATTTCCCTCATTCTGTTGGCTTTAGGCTTTATTTGCTGTTCCTGTTCTTTAGACATAAGGTTAGGTTGTATATTTGAGAGTTTTCTTACTTCTTGATTTAGGCCTATATGTCTAGATACTGCCCTCTTATGACCAATTTTGCTGCATCCCTAAGGTTTTGGACTGTCATATTTTCATTTTTATTTGCTCGCATGAATTTTTTATTTCCTCTTTAATTTCCTGGTTAGATCATTCTTTCTATACTAAGATATTCTTTAATGTCCATGTATTTGTGGTCTTGCAAATTTTTTCTTATAGTTGACTTCAAGTTTCATGATGTTGTGGTCTGAAAATATGTATTGATGCATGATATGATCTCGCTTTTTTGTACTTCTTTAGGCCTGATTTATGACCTAGTATGTGATCTAATCTGGAGAGTGTTCCATGTGCACTCAAAAAAATGTGTATTCTGCTGTTTGGGGATGAAATGTTCTGAATATATATATTAAGTCCATCCGGTCCAGTGTGCCATTCAAAGCCATTGTTTATATGTTTATTGTCTGCTTAGATGATCTGTCCATTGCTGTAAGTGGGATGTTGAAGTCCCTAATTTATTGTAGTTTTAACATGGATTTTCTAGATATTTTGTTGTTTATTGATTTAGATATCTGAGTGCTCTTGAATAGACCCCTGTATTATGATATATTGCCCTTCTTAATCTCTTGTTACAATTTTTGATTTAAAATATAGTTTGTCTGATAGAAATATGGATATTCCAGCTTTTTTTGATATCCATTAGCATGATAGATGGTTCTCCATCCCCTCACTTTCAATCTGCAGGTGTCTTGAGGTCTAAAATGAGTCTCTTGTAGGCAGCATATAGATAGGTCTTGTTTGTTTGTTTTATCCATTCTGACAACGGATGTCTTTTGATTGGAGTATTTAGTCCATTTACATTCAGAGTGTTTATTGATAGATAAGAATTTAGTGACATTGTATTACCTATAAAATTGGTGTTTCTGTTGATGTTCCTTTCCATGCTTTTACTTTTCATCTTTCCCACTCAAAGAGTCCTCTTTAAAATTTCTTGAAGAGCTGATTAGGTGATGATGAACTCCTGTAGTTTTTATTTGTCTGGGAAGCTCTTTATCTGTCTTTCTATTCTGAATGACAGACTTGCTGGATAAAGTATTCTTGGATGTATATTTTTCCTATTTAGCACATTGAAGATATCATGCTATCCCCTTCTAGCCTGCCAAGTTTCTGTGGAGAGATATGCTAACTGTATTTGTCTGCCCTTATAGGCACAGATTTCTTTCCAATTGCTGCTTTCAGTATTCTTACCTTATCTCAATATTTTGCAAATTGTACTACGATATGTCTTGGTGTTGACCTGCTTTTGTTCATGTTGATGGGAATTCTCTGTGCCTCTTCAATATCAATGTCTGTTTCCTTCTCCAGACTAGGTAAATTTTCAGCTATAATTTGCTCAAATAAACCTTCGGCCCCCTTTCCTTCTCTTCTTCTTCTAAGACTCCTATGATACAAATGTTATTATGCTTTGTGGAGTAACTGAGTTCTCTAAGTCTGCATTCATGACCCAACATTTTCCTTCCCTCTTCAGCTTCATTTTTTTCCATAATTTTACTTTCTATATCCCTTATCCATTCCTCTTCTTCTTCTATCTTTGTCTTTAAATCTAGTCAGTTTTGCACCTCAACTATAGCATTTTTTATTTTGACCTCACTAGTTTCTAGGTCTTTTATCTCTGTGATAAGATACTCCCTAGTGTCTTCTGTACTTTTCTCAAGCCTAACTAGTATCCTTATGATTGCTATTTTAAATTCTGGTTCAGGCATATCGCTTATATCTGTTTTGATTAAATATCTGGCCATGACATCTTGGTTTTTTTTTTTGGAAAGAATTCCTCAATCTTGGCATTTTGCCTAGACCTCTGTCTACTGTGTGCTAGGAAAACCTGTTACATTTCCTGCTCTCGGGAGTAATGCTTTATTAAGATGGGTCACACACTGTCCAGGCCCTGGTGCTTCAGGAAGTATTTCTAGTGTATGCTGTATGTATTTTGCTGTTGTATTTTGGCTACTTTTTGCCTCAGGTCAGTCCTCTGCAAAGTTTCTCCTTGTCCACAGTGGGGAATATTTGGACCGTATCCAGTGTGGAATGAGTTTTAACTAGGTGTGTTTTGGTTTGCCTGTTAAACAAGGCTACATCCTATTTCCCCTAAGCTGAAGCTTTGGAGCACTCTATGGTCAGTGGACTTGGTGCATGTGGGAGGTTTGTTCTGGTCTTCTGAGTGAGTGGCCCACTGTTGCTCTGACTCTCAGGCACACTTGCTCTGGTTAAAAAGCACCTTCAGAACACAGGTAGGTTGGGCTTGGTATAAGTGGGTCAGGTCTCCACTGCAGGCACTATGCTGCTCACCAAAGTCCATCCATGCTGATGGGTGGGTTTTAAAAATGGTACCTGCTGGCTCTATCATCCCCTCATCCCAGAGAGAGGAGTTTGCTTTTGCTTCAGTTCAGAAAGCCCTCACAGATAAGCAAACAATCTTCCCTCATTTTTTCCCAGGCTTCCCTCAGATCTCTGCCTTCACCCTGTCTGTGTCCAAGCTGTATGCCTACACAACATCAGAGTGCTCCTGTGTTTTAACTCAGGTACATTGGTTTGGTTTCAAAACTCCAAATTTTAGGGACCTGGCACTGTGGAGACCCATGCTGAACCTCTGGGGGAGGGTCTTGCCTCACTGTGGCTGGTGCTAGTTTGTCCTAGAAGGGCTGTCACACAAAGGTTCAGAGGCTTGGAGTTTATGGTAAATCATAGTAAAAACCCAGTGTCCTGGTTAGTTGCCTTTATCAACTTCCTCTGCACCTATACTAATGAACAGGGAAGCTTAATGGCACCCGCCAGCTCTTCTTTTCCCAGAGAGGCAATGCCACCTCTCCCAAATACACTCCAAGAAGAGGAATTGTCTCTCCCAGTGTGACTCAGGGGATCCTCCAACCATGGTGTCTGCTCTTGAGCCTCTGCTCTCCTTTTCCAGAGGAGCACCTCTATGCCTGCCAGCCTCCACCTAAGTGAGGGTTCAGAACCAGTGATTGAGATAGACTTCTAAGACTTCAGACTTTGAGCTCTGATGCTTCTAAAAATTTGCAATTGTCAGCTCCTCTAATGCTCCCCGTCAATGATTTTAGAGAAGTGTATTTCTTATACAATGTCGTGTGCTTCTCTCCTCTCTCTCTCTCTCTCTCTCTCCTATCTCCCTGATAAGGGCTCTGTCCCCTCCACAGCCCTGGCAATTCTTTTATCCCCCAAATCATGTCTCTGTACCTCCTACATTCCACAATGTGACCTCTTTTCTCCCTCTAATTGTGTAGTGTTCTCTCATTCCTCACGTTGATTTCCTGCGTGTTCTGAATGATTTAATATTTATCTAGCTGTGTTCAAGAATGAGGCAAGCATAAGATCTTCCTACTACTCTGCAATCTTAACGCCTCAAAATCTCTTACCTCCTAATCAGAATACACAGCAAGCCTTATAGAACAATAATTCTTGGATATTATAGAGTAAATAATGTTTCATTCATTCATTCAAGAAATAATTTTGTGTCTACTCTTTATGTTTTAAGTACCAAGGATCTTTTAAGAGATATTACTTATCATAGATTCTAACAGTATACATTATTTCTATCTAAACTGGATCTTATCCCCAGTCAGTCTCAATTCCCTTATCCTGCTCTATTTTTTTTTCTTCAAAGGCTTTATCTCTATTTGACATTATATGATATTTTTGTATTGTCTATCTCCCAGCAATAGAATATAAGCTCCAAGAGGGTAGTGAATTTGTTGCATTCTCTGCTTTATGTCCAGTATCCAGAACAATGCTTATGTTATTGTAGGCACTCAGTCTTATTAAATGACTGGCTTAATCAATTAATTAAGTAGTCCCCATTTCAGATACCACCCAGTTATCCACCATGTTGTAAAAGGAAGCCTGTTTTACAAATGGGATTTTGTCACAGGCCTCAGATCTACTGGGATTAAATTCAGAACCAGTGATTGAGACCTGCAGTCACTGAAGACAAAGGAATATCTATTTAGATTCTTCTTGCATTCATTAGACCTTTTGCTTCATATAGATACATTTATTTTGTGATAATAAATAATGCTTTTAATCAAAACTAGCTTGTAGCTAGTTACTTAAAGGTGAAATTTTATTGCCTATTATCAAGTATCTTAGAGTACTTACATCTTCCTCTGTTGACACTGAAAAAGGAGGGGGGTGGTCTCATTATGAATGACATTTCATAAGACTGCAGGGTTTTGAAGCAAGGCCCATTAAAAATATAAAGTCACACAGAGTATTTTTAATCATTCAAAACAAAAAGGCATGTGCAACTGAATTCCTAACGAATCTGTGACTGCAAGGATGTGCAACCACAACTGTGGAAGACAATGATTGAAATGCTCTACAGCATTCTTAGAACACCACCCAGCCTTGCTCTCTGTAACAGTCCACAGTGTACAACAAGGAAACAGGGACCTGAGCAGCCAGAGGGAAGGGGATGTTTTCAAGGCAAATGAGACATTTTATGGATAAAGGGTATTATCTGCATAATTAGGTGGAATGCAGCAAATGTTTTAAACAGTTCATTTTGATCATTATTGTCAGTTTTGTTTTGCCTCTCAGAAAAAAAAAAAATGAACCGAGTATATAAAGCAAAAGATGCTATTGTTTAAAACTGGCTCTAGGGGCACCTGCCTGGCACAGTCAGTACAGCATGTGGTTCTTTGTTTTGTTTTTTAAGTTTCTATTTAAATTTCAGCTAACACAGTGTAATATTAGCTTTAGGAGTAGAATATAGTGATTCAACACTTGCATATAACATCTGATACTCACCACAAGGGCACTACTTATTCAACCCTTCCCCCTCCCATCACACCCCTGGTAACTATCAGTTTGTTCTCTATAGTTAAGAGTCTGTTCCTTCGCTGTGCCTCTCTTTCTCTTTCTTTTCCCCTTGGGCATTCAACTCTTGATCTCAGGGCCATGATTTCAAGCCCCAAGTCAGGCATAGAGCTTAAAAAAAAAGTCTCTAAATCTTAGAATGTGTTTGGAAAGTTGTTGACAACCATGAAAGCATGGAAAGATGACCATGACACATGAACTAATAAACATAAACTTACCAAATACGGTAAGTAGGATCACAGAGCTTGTGTGAGCATCTAGAAACCTCCTCATTTCCATTTCATTTCTAAAAGAGATGAGGGGAAAAGATCTAAATGCAATGGTTAAAAAAGGAACATGGTTTTAAATTAGGAGTTGTACAAATGGTCTTCTTAAAATATAGGAGTAGGTGATTTCTAAGATGTGAAAACCTTTTTCCAGTATTATAATAATAAAATTTTTAGTGTGGTTAATACAATGCACAGGAATATGTCAGTTCTATTGTTTGCAATTCAATGAAGCAGCAACACCTAACAGAAAGCCCTGAAGTAGGTGTTGAAAAACTGCATTGTAATAACATATGACTTTTTCTTCTATTTCACATGTTCATGCTTTAACATCTCTTCTTTAAAACAAGAAAAGATAAACCTTTTGCAAGAGTAGTCTGAGGTTATACTAAAGGAAAAATGTTACAGCAGTGATATTTTAAACATTATTGATTTTGATAGGCAGAGCCAATTATAAATTAGCCTTGATGTCTGGTCTAAGAAAATAAAGCAAAATCTTATCATTAAAGAAAAGTATCTTGTATGTTTCAATTTAGTCAAGTATAAATGGCACAACAATAACATGAACAGATTTAGTAAATAATCCAAAAAGTTAAGGTGTATCCTATATAGTACATGATGACAGAGAAATGTACATATTTATTCTTTTACTAAAAACTTTTCACCAGTGTGGAAAGTGTAGCATTAGTTTGTAGCTTCAATCAGAATCAGAAATGTTGGAGAAAGAAGAAAACAAACTCTTAGTGAGTACCAATCATTGATGGTATATGATTTATAAATATTAAATTGCTTTATCTTATTAATTTTATCATATTAATCTAATGCATCAAGTGATTTTTATTGATGAGAAAATACATGTCAAATTACATTTTTACTCCATGGCATATAGGTAGTTAGAACCAGCATTTGAACCCATATCTGCCTACCTCTTAAAGCCTTGTGTTTTTTCTACCACATTCTGTAATGTTTTCAAATGAGTCCATAAATTTATCTCACCAGGTTTGTTACTGAGCATAGGAAGAACCTTATCCTTTAAAAAAACAAAAAACAAAAAACTTTAAGGTTTATTTTTGAGAGAGAGACAGACAGAGCATGCATGGGAGAGAGCAGCAAGAGAGGGAGACACAGAATCTGAAGGAGGCTCCAGGCTGTGACCTAGCTGCACAGAGCCTGACGTGGGGCTTGGACCTACAAACCATGAGATCATGACTGATGCTGAAGCTGGATGCTTAATCAACTGAGCCATCCAGGCACCCCTCAACTTTATTTTTTTTAATGACCCTTTCCCACCATTGGGTCCCCTTTTTGCACTCAAGCTTAAATTGGACTCATGTTTCCATTCCTGGGTCCTACAGTGTATTACTATACCCAGGACTATCCTTAAGCACTGCTGCTTGGCATGTTCCCAACCATTCCTCATAATTTGCATCAGAGATCTCTGCCATATATCCCCCTAGGGCTTTGTAGGTGGTTAATTTGTTAATTTCAAATAAATGAATTCATACTAAATTATTTGTAAGATGACAGCTTAATTAAAATATCATTCCTAGGGCGTTTCCCATTTTAAAAGGGGATTCTAGAGATTCATTCATTCATTCATACTTGGAACAAACATGTATTAAATACTCACTTGCTACTTGCAAAGACCAACAACACACACACTCTGCTCTCAAAAAGAAAACCATCTGATCCAGTAGAAGAGATTATGCTTCTAAGTAAATTAAATACTAGAGCATGGCATATCGGTTCACAAAGAGTAGATCCCTGAAGAGCGGCATTGACATTGCCTGAGAACTTGTTAAAATGCAAACTTTTGGGCCCTAATGCATACCTACTGAATCAAGAACTTTGGTACTGATGCTTACCAATCTTCATTTTAATGACCTTTCAATGATACAGATGCAAAATGAAGTTTGAGAACAACTGGTGTTGTGTTTACAGTATAGGGGCCAGATCCAGACTAAACTGGGTCAGTTATTGCTCTACCACCTCTTGATCCTGTAGGCTCTGGGAGAGACACTTGAATTCTGTATGCCTATTGTCTTCTTTGTAAAAAAAAAAAAAGGGGGGGGTAATGATAATGAAAATAGCTGCCTGATACAGTTGTTGTAAGGATTAAGTTAGTTAATAAAAGAAAAAAGGATTAAGTTAGTTAATATATATTAAACACTAGGACAGAGTTCCTGACATAGAATAAGCACTCATAAATCTGCTTTGATATCATCAAAAGGCATAAATAGTTGTTTAAAATTCCATGTTTTATTTTAAGACCTAAATAACTCTTGAAACTATTCAAAATACTCCTGAAAATTTTTAAACTAGTTTTCTACATTTATTTATTTTTAGAGAGAGCAAGAACAAGAGACAGTGTGCATAAGCTAGTTGGGGGTGTTCTCATGAACCTGTGAGATCATGACCTGAGCTGAAATCAAGAGTCGGACACTCAGCGGACTAAGTCCCCCAGGTGCCCCTAAACTTATTTAATTAGAAGGCTGTTTTATTTTTTTAACAATGGTGGAGGGGGGATGTATTATCTTAACTAAAAACATGGATATTTAAGATGGATATATTCAATAAATGAAGACTTTGTTGTTGTTTTCAGTAAAGACCTGCTAGCAGTTCTTTAGTGTGACTCATAATTAACTCTACCTCTAATCGTGATATTATGCATTTAATAACTGAATAACAATATACTTGAGGATTTTGTTCCTTATAAAAATGTTAACTTCTTGGGAGAGACATTTAGTTCTTCAAGCACAATTACTGTGTTTGAGATTCTCTATAACTTGAAGAATTAAATTATTTTACTGTCTTGAATTTTACCTGACGTCTTGCTAGAAAAAAAAATAGTAAATAAAACTTGCTGAAAGCAGAAAGCTGTATCCCAACCAGAAAATACGTATCTTAGATTCAGTTTGGTGTCACTTTCTGCTTTCCACGAATTGGGGTAACAAGAGCATCCCTCTGTGCTCCCTGCTCATCTAAGTCTGCCAAGCAATTAGCATCTCTTAACATTTCCAGGCAGCTGCCTAATGAAATGCTTGTTTCTCTAGGAAGTCATTTTGCATATAAAACTCTGTCTGATCCTCTGAAACTAACAAAGGTATTTCCAGTCCAAAAGACACTCTGACATTGCCAAAACAAATGTTCAGATATTTAAAAAAATAATTCCTTCCAAAATTTACATTAGACCTATCTATAGATATCAGTTAAGTCAGGGCGACCATTAAAAAACAAAGTGGCATCTACAAAGATTTTTCCTCACTTTCAAAATATCTTCATTCTTGAGTTCTTTCAGCATATTATGAATTCCCAGGTACATTTCTTCATTTGCTTTCTGAAATGGCTCCTTAGAGGGAAATCAGAACCATGAAGAGGATGTAAATGAGAAAAAAAGTGCTATTTAAGCTTTTTCCAGCTGTTCTTATCTCCATCTTTTTATAGTTAGTAGACCTTTGCCTTGTTCTTTAGGCTTGTGGAAGATGAACAGATTTCTGCCCACTCTTAAAGAAGGTTCTTTTCTAAGTATTTAGAGTTCCATTTTCAGGACACATGTTCAATTCCCTTATCTTTTTATTTATGCATACCAAGCTAGAAAGATTTGAGGCTTAACTATAAGAAAATACAAGTCACTACAGTTGGAAGATGCAGTATTCTGACTCTTCTACCTTGACTGCATGCACAATTAAGCTAAAAGTTTTGGGCTTAACCTCTTTTCATTAGTTGCATCTGAACTTGCAAATTTTTGCAATATTTGGCAAGGATTGGAAATTTCTTAGAGGTTAGGGCAGAGAGTCATTCAGTATAGTTATTGTCAGGATGTATTAAGGTTATAGAGAGCATGCCTTGACAACTGATAACACGCTAGAGTTATCGTCAAGGCCCAGAACCCAGAATAATCTGATCTTTGGAAAAGGTTAAAAAGACAGAACTATTCCTGGTGTCAGTACAAGAACAATAGGATGTTCCTAGAATCAGAGCAAAGAAATCTGTCTTGTAGCCTGTGCTGTAATCAGACTATGCCACATTAAGAGTGAGATGGAACATTTTTCCAATTCCTTACCTGCTCACAGATACCAATCATGTCATAAACACAGAGCCAAGCAAAGTGAATTGCATTGTAACTTCTAACACAGACTTTTATAGCTGTTACACCCCAAAGGCAGAGACCTCAAGAGAAATCAAGAACCTTAAAAGAAATAGAGCAAGCGAGAGAGAGAAACTAACCAGGAAATGGATCAAGACTGGATACCAATCCCAGTATCTTCAATTCTAAGACCAACGACACTTGCGCTTAAATCAGATGGGTTATTTTTTAATGACAGAAAATGAATAGGAATCCTGGGCTTTAATGTAAAAAACATCAGACTGACCACTGTCCTCTTGATTCAATGCATTCATCAGAAAGAAATGACTTTTTAACTTTGTATTCATAGCCTGCTTTATAGAGAAATCTAAAGACAAAGTTTCTCCACCTAGTAATAGTAAATACATCTCACACACACACACATACACACACACACACACACACACAAACACACACACAAATTAGTTGTCTTCATCTTGTCCTTTTTAGATGAGCTGAAAGCTTCAGCACCTGTCAAAGGTCTTACAATTTTTGTTACAACACAAAAAACCGTATATACAATTTGCTCAAAATGTCCCAGCTGGAAATTTACTTGGACTTTATTGGTTTGCAGTGAATGGAATATTCCCATGTGGTTGCAGTCTTTGCAACAGCTCAGTCTGGACTCTTAGGGAGCAAATTCTAAGTGCAGAGAAAGTTTTAGAGTATAATATAGTAGAGAAAGGAAGGTACTATCTGCTTTAGCTAAAAGTTATTATTAACTAAGAGTTCATCATTTTGGTCCTTCTGTTCCAGTTTCACTACTGTCATATCTGACTTAGAACTTAAGAAAAAGGTAACAATTGGCATATTTAAATCATTATATTTTATTACATAAAATACTGGGCCACACATAAACAAATCCCTCCCCCAACTCCAGAGTAACATATTATAAGAAAGCATCAAACTAGCTAAAATAATTTTGCACGTTTTGATTTTTTATTGCCATACAGGTTTTCTCAGTAAATATTTTATACAGTGGTAGAAAAAAAAATTACTAGAGTTTTTTGAAAGGTGTCAAAAACTGAAGGCTTTTTTAAATGTATTTAATTTCATAATTAGTAAGTCATACAGGAGGGATATTTATCAGACCTAATTTATTTTGTCTTACCAAAGCCCTAAACAACATCCCATATATCAAATATTCAGCAACTGAAGTACACCTGCAGGTGTCAAAGCTACCAGTGAATTTGGCCAAACCATTAACTAAGCAGTCCCTGAAGTCAAATAATGAGTCATGCAGGTTGACATTGATCAGTCAATTTAGTCAAAATGGTCCATCTGGAGTATCAAAACACAGCTCAAAAATAAAGAAGGAAGAAGAGGAGAAGGAGATTATTTAGCATCGATCTAAGCATTTTGTACTTTAAAATATTTTATTATTGATCAGAATTTTTAATATGGCTTTGGAGAAAATGGACATATGACAACCTAAGAATTCTTATTAAGAGAGATGTTCGTGTAAAAATACTAAAAGATGAGATGATAGGAGGCCTAAGATTTGCTTTTAAATAACCCAAAGGGAGGGAGTTGGGGAGAGCAACTAATAAGGTATATAGATAAGATGACCATATAATTCATTGTGCAAATTGGAAAACCTTTGAGGGAGTAGTGGAAAGTTCAGGTAATTAGCAGTCATTTATTGATTTAAACTAGGAAACATGATCAGACTAAGTTTAGCAGAAATGAAAAAAGCAAGAACTGAAAATTGTGGAACCTAGGTAATGGATATATAGGCAGTTCGTTATATTATTATATCTATGTGTGTTTTGAATTTTCCATAATATAAATTCTGTAGCATAAGGAATATTAACTATCTGGTATTAATGGCAATATGAGTTTGGTCAACTCCTTTTCTGTAGAGTCCATTGGTCTCCAAATGGTGGTGAAGTTTCCTTCCCTTTCTAAAATTCTGAAATTCAACAAAGAGAGTTGAGCCTAACTTTAATTAGAATGAAAATAAGTATGGAATATCAATAGAAGGATAGAAGACAATCATGCCATACCTAGTAGATATTAATGGTATCCTGAAAAAGAGAAATAAGTAGCAGTTAAATTAGTATCCTATATAAAGGCATCACTGATGTGAGTCATAGGGAGAAGTAAAGAAATAAAGAAGTTTGTCATTCTTAGGACTTCTCTCTCCCTGAGAAAACAATAGTGCTACAAACCCAGTAAGCATGGGGCAATTAGCATCAAGTTAAACTGCATCCATATACATACAATAAAAACAAACCAAAGCAATGCAGGCACAAACCCTGAGTTTCCTCTGCCAGGTACCATCATCAATGTGGATCGCTACTGCTCTTTCCATCCTAGGGCGGTCTATATTGATTATAGAAGCCAATATTATCGAAATCTATAGACTGAATCTATTGTCCTAAGACCAGTTTTGCTCCAGCTGTGACCATGAGTATCATTAATTGAACCTGGCAATCTTATCACTTCTTGTACTGTACTCATCCTTGTATCTATTACTCACTCATATATGTAATGATATGAATTAATTCATTAGTCCTGAAAGCAATGTTAAACCATGGTAGTCTAAGATAGAATACTATTGTGAAAAGCAAATTTGTATAAAGTTTTACCTCAAGTTCCCATTCCTCCATAATGTAGAAATAGACCACGTACACAAAATAAACCACTAAAAACTGCTGAAATAAATGAATGGTTTATTCCTAGTTCATCATTTAATCCACATAACAACCATCTGAGATATTAGATATGATATGTACTATTATTATCATCACCATTTTAGTGATGAAAATTTGGGGCAGAAGGCTTAGTAACTTATAAAGTCATCCATCTGGCTAGTTGGAGAGCAAGGGTTTGAACACAGGCATCCTATTTCCCATGCTATGCTCTTACCCTCAAAACCTGTCTTGCAAGACAACATTTCCAAGTGAGTAGTCATGACAAGCTGTACCATAAGCAACTCAAGACTAGAGAAGCCAAGTGCTATACTTATATTGACCATATCTTCCCTTCCAACAAATATCAAACTTTGTTTAAAATAAAGAGAAAAGGAAAAAAAAGTTCAGATTTAAGTTTTCCAGGAAGTCTGGGTCAGTCACTTGCTCCAGATAATGTATTTATATTAGTCTAAGCCTGGTGTTGACAAACTATAACCTTAAGTAAAATTCAGATACTGTTTGTTTTTATAAAAAAATTTTTTGGAAGTTTTATATACATAGCCATGCCCATCCATTACTGTCTATGAATGTTTTGGGGCTACAGTGAGTAGTTGCAATAGAAACTATTTACTATCTGATTCTTTGCAAGAAAACATTCGCCAATCCTTAGTTTAAGGCATTAGTAGTAATTCCATTTTCCTCACTGTCATCGGTTCAGAACAAAAGCAGGTAATACTTTTCTTCATCACTTTCTTGTGATGCTTGAGGAAGTCTAGTGTGTGTGTCACGGGAACACATGAGGAAGTATATTCTTTAAAAATAAGGAAGAAGCACTTGTCCTTTCAGCCTTTGAACATTGTACAAGGATATGATACAAGGGCTTTGTTAAGGATTGAACTGTGTTTCCCCCAGAATATACACTGAAGTCTTAACTGTCATGACTCAGAATACAAACTTATTTAGAAACAGGGTCATTGCAGATATAATTACGTAAGATGAGGTCATCCTGGAGTGGGGTGAATCCCTAATCCAACATGACTATTGTCCTTTTAATAAGATGGCCATGTGAAAACAGAGACACAGGGAGAATGCCATGTAGTGATGAAGGCAGACATTGAAGTGATACATCTACAAGCTAAGGAACACCAAAGAATGCCAGCAAATCACCAGAAATTAAGACAGAAGCATGGAACTGGCTCTCGCTCACATCCCGCAGAAGGAACCAACCTTGTCAAGATCTTGATTTCATATTTCCAGCCTCCAGAAATATGAGAAAATACATTTATGTTGTTTAAGCCACCCAGCTCCGGGAAACTAATACAGAGTCATTGCAGCAACTTATATTCATGAGGGAGATAGGCTGAAGACAATAGTCAGCATGCTGAGGATGACAAGACATAGAAGCAGGGATAGCACTCTGGGAATATACTGACCCACTGAGTTTACCGAATCTAAAATTGTACCTTTGGATTTCTTACGTGAGATGATAAATCTTCTTATTGTATAAGTAATTTTACACACTGTCCTCTATTACTTGCAACCAAAAGCATCAAAAATAATATAGCCTGTATTTTTCAAAGCAATCCTTATTTCAAATATTTTATTTCACTCTGCACATAAATGCAGTCAAAATTATTGGCAATTGCTTTCTTCTCTTTGGTTCAGAAAATGAGATGATTGTAAGCAATACTAGCACTGTGAAGTAGGTAGAAATGAAGGAGGGAAGGTTTTATGGACAGAAGGTAATAGAGTAAGGCAGCCAGGCTGCTGAGTGATTAGGATAGGTATCGACTATTACAGTTCAGTCTTCGATTATGAGATGTGATGAAGCAGACTAGTAAATCTTGAAAAGATTAGGTTTGTTATCACAACTGATTAAGACTTCTCTAGTGAATGGCAACTTGATTTCTTGATATGTATATAAGGGACAAAGTATTTTCAAATTAACAAATTAAAAAAAAAACAAGCAAAGAGGCACTTTCACTAAACAACGTAAACTGTCAAGATTTTAAATGCAAACATTAAGAGAAAGTCCATCTAGCTATCTGTGCTCATTTCACTATACACATTTGCATATATACTAAGGGATAGGATACAGCAACATTATGCAGTGACAGGATAGATCTCTAGGGGGAATATGTGAATAACATCTGAGAGACTGAATATACAAATGGACTATGGCCAGACCACATATAAAAACGGAACTCTGACCTACAACTTCCAGCAACATGTCCAGGAAACCAACTCCCTTATCTACAACAAACAGCCCAAGAAACCAGTCTGCTGTAGGTTAGACTTGCAGGAAGCTAGATTGCTATCAGGTGATAATCCAAGGAAGCTAAACAATAACTTCTATAACAGTCAGCTCAATATGGCTTGGACTTGATTAGTAACTGACAGCTTCCGCAGTTTTTGTTCCCACTTCGAACTTAGCACCAACCAGAGAAAATTAATATACATCCCTAATCAATTATAAAGGATGATCTACTTCTAGTTAGCCTGTCTACAGCTTCCCATGCCAACAGCTTTCAAATCAGGACTCACCTAAACCCTTCCTTTTTTCCACTATAAAGCTTCCCCAGTCCTCTTAGTGCTTTTAAGTCTATGCCAAAACACAAGTGATAATGGTTAACTTCCTTGTTACGAGCAAGCTCAGAAGAAATAGCCTTCCCTTTTCTCATGTGGTTGGACTTCATTTTTTTGCACACAATTTTTACATGGATAAATACCCTCTCACTGCCCCTCCTCAAAACTCCCTAAGTCAAGTCAATGATATTCATGATTGTGGTTTCAGTGGGAAAGTCAGGATTCCAAATTAATACTTGCAAAAATTTCCAAAATGATACTGATGTGGTTTTGCAGTGATGATGGAGGCCCCGAGCTATGTAGCCAAGAAAAAATTCTTGAGATGTCTTTGGTGAAAAAAGATTATTTTATTAAAGCACAGGGACAGAACCCCTGGGCAGAAGGAGCTGCACTGGAGTTGTGAGGAGTACTATGGAGTTGGGGGAAGTAAAGGCAAAAGGGAAGTTTCCAAAAATATTTTCATATATTAAAAAGGACTCATAAGATACTGGAGGCCCAGCTATTGTCAAGCTAAGGTTGTTTTTCCCTCTGGCAAAGCATTAACATTAAGACAGTAAGGGGTTCCTGGTGGAGTGTTATATTCTCAGTTTGCCTCAAGTGTTTGTCAATGGGCTGCAGGTTATAAGGAAATTTAGTTTTATCTATTATTTCCTTCTTGCCTTTGTTCCCCACATCACTATGGAGGGGAGGGTGATGATAGGGCTGAGTCTATGGGTTTCGGGAGGTTAGGTTATTGATGAATGACTTTTTCTTATAATTTAATAAGACATTCGTAGACTGACAGAGATTCATGTCCTACAGGACTGTGATCTCTATCAGTTACCTGTTTGGGTTTTTGTTTTTGTTTTTGTTTTTCCTTTTTTAGCTCTAGGGCAGCCAGGAATGCCTAAGGAATGTCACATCTGAGATGGGGAAGAGGTTTGCCAGGCAGCAGCTTGCCTTATGCTCCTTCCTTCCTCAATACAACCTCACTATCACTCACCATCCACCCCCAGACTCAAAGAATCACATTTACAGCCAACCCAATACTGAGAGTTTATCATACTTTTCAGTTGTACTAAGCAGAAAATGCTTGAGAACCATTAAGCCCCATCTTTAACTGAAAAATGAGGTATCTCTCAAACTCAGTTCAAACTATATTCTTGGGGGGGAAATTACTTAATGCTCAAGGTGCAGAAAATAATTTGATTATAAGTTAATGCCAGTTGATTATTATTCAGAGTGTATTGTACATGAGAAAGAATAAAGACTTATTTTTATGTTAATAAGATGCTTCCTAAAACTTTGCATTTCCTCTAACCCCACACAACTGAGCAAGCATTTCTACACTCCAAAATCCTGCTTAAAGAGGTAGTTATATCTCTTATTGAGTTGATTTCCTAAGGCACTGCCTTGAAAAGATACTAAATTATTGAATTTATTTTCTAAAAAGTTAATTCATACAGAGAATTAAGATTTGATGGAGAAGTGACCAGTTTCTATCTATTTCTACAGAGCAGGCTCTTATCCATTTAATGTTTCAAATTACTCTGTTGATCATGTGGTATCCCTGATCATATTTCTGTAGTCACTAGTCTCTCCACACCATTTTCATGCTTTTTATCATTTCCAGTATCTCCTTACTGTCTTTCTGTATCAATTCCAAACACCTACTACTCATTCCATTTCCCTAATGTCCTATCTCCGCTCTTTATATATCATTTTTATATTCCAGCCAAGTTAATTATGTAGCTGTTCTAAATAATATTTGCATTTTTTCTGTTAGCCTCTTTTCATACTACAAATAAAGGTTTTCCTGTTGAAATTTAGATATACAATCTCCTTCAAGACTCAGTTAAAGCTCATCTGCTTCTGGAAGCCTTCTGCTTTTATGGCAGTCTGACTTTAGTAATTTGATAACTCTTTCCACCTCTCTCTCTCTTTCTCTCTCAGCTTCTCTCTCTCTTTTTTCTGCACCTAGATTTGCATAACAGAATTTCCAGAATACCTTCTGCTTTCAATTGCTTGTCAAGTTTTTTTGTTTTCTTTTAATCTCCATGCTAGATTAGAAACCACTCAAGGGCAGGAATCTTGCCTTTTTTTTTTTTTTTTTTTCCGTGTTGTCTTCTGTCCTCATCAGCACCACACCAGGTAAGAACTTAAATGTCTGCTGACTGTCTGACTTACCCATGCTTTGTTTCTTCTGAGTGTATTAAGCTTATCAGCAGCTGGTTGAGCATGCTGATTTGAAAATGTATACAATAAGTGATACATTTTGTGTTTGGTGAATAACTGCTCTCACTTTAAAATTCTAAAGTGCAGCATGGGGCGCCTGGGTGGCTTAGTCGGTTAAGCGTCCGACTTTCGCTTAGGTCATGATCTTGCGGTTCATGGGTTTGAGCCCCGCGTCGAGCTCTGTGCTGACTGCCAGCTCAGAGCCTGGAGCCTGTTTCAGTCTGTGACTCCCTCTCTCTCTGACCCTCCCCTGCTCACGCTGTCTCTCTCTCTCTCTCTCCTAGAAATAAATAAAACATTAAAAAAATTTTTTTTTAATTCTAAAGTGCAGCATAAAAATAGCATATGACAAGGCTGTCCATCTGGAAGTAGCGTTCTGTGCATTACAAAGTGAGAAGACACTAAATCCTGAAGAGGCCTCAAATTGGAGAGATCAGTGAAGTGTTTTGCCAACAGGAAAGGAAGATGATTGCTTTTCTCAAACTGTGCCATGTTGCCAAGTATAGGAATCCAGCTGTTATGTGAGATTTATACTCATTTCACTTAACTATAAATGCATCATGCATCATTTTTCTTTAATTACTAAGATTAGCTGGGTAGGTGTAGGTGATGCACTGAGGTCTGAGCATAATCAAAATGAGCTACTGTGATAAAGTGAAAGGAAAATATTTTTGTATTCAATGGAGAAAAAGTATGTTTATGTGAAAAAAAATAAGATCTTGTCACTGCAACAATCTAATTAGCGTTAAAATCTCTTTAGTTATCCAGAACTGAGAATCTTCCAGTTATAAATGAAGTGATTTTGTAGAAGAAATCATATCTTTTTTAAAACTCTTAATTACTTTTCTATTTTATGCCCTCATATTCAGGGCCTTCCAAAGGGCAGCTTTATCCTCTATAGGCATACTTACATTCCTGTTTCCTTAAATCCCTGGAAAGCTTTTAATTTCCTGGATTTTGATATCAGAATTCCAGGCCAGATTTTCAAAACATCTACCAAATTCTTCCACCTCCTTAAAACAACTCAGTTCTTATATGAGTTTCCAGTTGTTGTGTGAGATTTATACTGATCCAATTATCTCTGTTGAATACTTTTAAGATTTTTCTTAAAATGTTCCAACTTCTCAAAGTAGTTCCTGTTCTATCATATTTGGACACAGTTTTTATCACTTATTGGAAACCTTCACTGACTTTTTAAACTCAGTCCACATCCTAACGGTATCTGCTTCAGCAGCATGTCTGCTTATGGGCATCCTCATGTTTTCATTATATGTATTTAATATCTGTACACATATGCACGTGTTTTATTCATCGACAAATTGTTGATATTACAACTTTGTTACTGTTGGATGCTCAATCACGTCACAATTTTATTAAAAATAAAGGCTATGTTATCTTACATTGTGCCAATCCTCTTAGTACCTAGAATAATGCCATCTACAAAGAAGGTATTAATGATCAAAGTAATTAATCTAAGGTTATGAACTTCCATTGTTCTTTCCACTCCTCCATTCTCCACACAACCATAATAGACTCCTTCAAGTACATAGCTCCTGTTCAAATCTCCGTTTTGACTCTCTTCAAATGGCTCACGAATATTTTTCTATCAGTCATTATTATGTCGCACATCCATATAAGTACAGTTTTTCATTTACGATTTTTATTAATCATTCTAATTGCCACATTCACTGAAATGGTTTAAGTGCTTCCTGTGTATAGATAGCCTGACACTACAATATGCTCTATACCATCTCCATCTCACTTTGATTCTTGAGATCTCAAGTGTTACAAGATTTATAAATTTATAGCTCTTGCATACAACATGCCCTGTCTTGTTTTCAAGTGTAATCATTTGCACTGTCATAAGCTAACTGAAATTTCTTAGGCATTTGCCTTGAGTCTCACTATAGTGCTTCTCCAGGCCAAGTCAGTACATTTCATTAATAAAGGATTTGTCAATAACACGGCTTTAAAAAAATAAGACAACAAGGTACGTGCGTACTAAGACCTGCTGAATTACTTTTAAGTGATTGTTTTATCTTTCCAATGATTGATCTATAAGAGAGAGAAAAAGGTTTAAAATTTTAAAAATTGGCCTGGTTTCCAGTAATTGTCTCTTTGAGGAGACAATGACCTGTATGGAGTCAAATATGAAAGGCTAATTTAGTTCCTCAGGCATTCAGTGAGGATTCAACTGGGTCAAACAATACCTTCCCTTCTGAAGGGAAGTACTTTAAATTTTACAAGTAGGCATAGGAATACGGTCCAGGTCCATAATTTGTTTATTCACTATGCCTCTAAGAGAAAATACATAAACCTTTTAAATTCTCTGAGTTTATTTTAAAGGTATGAAGCTCTTACTTTGTCTCTCTATGTATCTGTTTCTCTCTCTGTCTCTGTATCTCTCTTTATATTATATGCCATATATATTTCATTTTTCCAGCTCAGGAAGCAGTCGTAATGAGGCATTTTGGAATGTCTACGTTGAACACAAATTTTGTAGTAGGAAAAATGTCCTGCAAGCATGTGACATATTACACCTCCTTTTATTTTACAGGGCTATATTTTGTGTGTTCTCTCTCTTGTTGAATGCTATTTCTTTGAGTTACCCAAAATTTTAGAAAGAGTGCTAAAGAGTTTCAAGCCCCTTTCCTTGGATATAAGAATTTGGCAACACAAATGATACCATAAATAAGAATGATCCTTTTAAAACACTAATGTTTGGAGCTTTTAAAATAAAATTCTGGAGTGTAATGTTTCATAAGGGTCATACAAAATCCTATAGAGAGCAATAAGATTTTGAGTGGGGAAAGAGGGATGTACCCCATATGGCTTACAAATTGCTTCATCGGATTCTTCACGTTTGCAAAACTCCAGAACAGCAATTCTGATTGGCTCAACAAGTTTAGGCAATTACCTTACAGATGCAGTAACAGTGAAGAAAGTTCAGTTCCATTTCTGCAAGCACTAGTCCAAATGAGAACTGCAAGCAAAGCAATGAGTAGTGATTTTTTTCCCCCGGTTCTTAATGCTCTAGGCAAGGGATTCAATCCTAAGGGCTATGCTATTGAGAACAGGGACGAATACTGAGCAACGGAGACTGATTTCAGTGAATGCTGTTGTTGGCACTGGTGGAGAAGAAATAACAAATCAGAAAGAAAAACAAAAGGGGCAACGGGGAGTAATAAAAGATAAGTAAGGCTATCAGTGCAAAATAATATTTTTGTAAAATGATAAATGTAGGGGAAAGATTTGTCCTCTTGAGACACAAAAACTTTTAAAAGAAGTCATCTGATCTTTCGAGGGCTGGAAGTGTTAATAATGTACTTGGGGATATTTAAGTTATTGTTTCTGTTTTGCTGATATTGCTGTTTTTAGCTTCCAAATGGCTTTTGGGTAAGTAACAATCTTCCATTTAAAATCTGTCTGCCCTGCTGACACTCTCTGATCACATTGCTTACTCAGAGCAGGTGTTTCATGAAACCGGCTTTCAGGGCCAATAATGAAGCACCTGAGAGGGTCCATATCTCAGCACAGATGTATGTAGTTTTGAAGTCTGAAATCTCTGGTGTGCTCAAATTTGGAAATTTAAAGCAAAGAGCAAATAGTTTTCTTGTGTAATGTTAATGTCTTTCTCTTCTTCTTTAGAAAATATGTGGGCTTCATGTGTTAGAAATGGATGTTATTTTCTCTGCATTATGGCAGTGTAGGAAAGATCTGTGAGGCAGAGAAGCTTTTATTCTCATTATACTGTATATGTGGAAGCACTAAGAAATATGAAATCCTTCACTGGTGCAGACTAAAAGATTTCCATTTCATCTGGAGGGGAAATGTGCCAAAGTGGCTGAAAATAATTCAAGTAATTGGCAAAGAGCTGTACTCTAAGGAGCCTTTTGGTGTAATTTGATTTTGTGCCTTTTAGGGGAGCAAGTGAGATGTGATTCCATCCGCCCTGAGGGCCAAGAGATTTCAAACATTACAGAATCCTTAAGGTAGATGATGATGAACTATGGGGTCTAAAGACACCTGGAATTGTGATGTCTTTAAGAAATAAGAAGAAAGATAATGTTCAACTGAGTTAAGGAATGTCCCTTACCATGCATAGTTTGTATTTCGCCTTAACTGGGAGAATAGTCTAACTGAAAAGCTAGATGCTCCTCTGCCTACAAACTTACAGGATTATTGCTAAATTCCCTAAGTGCTATTAGTAATAATGGATGACAATCACCAACTCAGTCAGAATCGGCCACTTATAGATGGGCACCCATGGCAGCCCAATACACTGATCCTGCTTACCACAAGTCCTGAACTTGCTGGGCAGCCAAGCTGGTTTGGCACACTCTTACTTAAGTCCCCAACCACATTCCCTCTCATTATGGCCTCTGTGTATCTTGGATCTTCTTCACACAGACGCTTAGAGTCTATTAGCTTTCAATTTATTCCTCCTCTATTACTAAGAAAAAGACAGCTTTATGTGTTGCTTTTTCCTTTGGGGAAATGCCAATGTCTTTAAAATAATTTCTGTGGTGGAATTTTACGCATATTTTACACAAGAAACCCTTAAACATTCCTCTTTTTTTTCTTCTGAGACTTAAATGGAAGGCAGGCTCTGACTATAATATCTCTCATGTGGAAATAAGTAGATTTGAGTTCCTATCCACTCTAAGACTGTACAGGCCACTCGTAATTTCAACATCGAGCATGCCTACTTTCTCTCCCCTTGCTTACCCATAGAATTAAGGAAGAAGTAGGAAAGGCTGCATGAGAAGCCTCCAGGACAAGGTCATACACATACAGCATAGCATACTAATGCCAGGGCTCTGGAGCATTTTCCCACCAGCAAACCATACTAAACTGCAAGAGCCTTCAAGTATTTCCTTAGTTCAGTGGTTTGAGAACCAATAAAAATAGCTGTTTTAAAGCAGATTGCTGGATCCCACTCGCAGAGTTTTTTTAATCCACAGATCTTGGGTGGGGATGGGTATTTGTAATTTTAACACATGTCCAGCTGATGTTAATGCTGTTTTTCAAGGGACCACACTATGACTCAATAGTCCTATTCCCATAAACATTTGATTTTCCATACTTCCCAACAATTTTATTTAGCGTACCCTAAGGGTCACACAGAAATGATATGTAATGTGTGAGGTTCAGAACTAACTGTATTTATTGTCTAAGAAAGAAATTCTGTTTACATGTTTTTAAACAGTTCTATGAGTAAATTGTCCCAATTTCATTATTAGTTTCAATGAAAAACATAGGGCTTGAACGTCAGTAAAGGACTTCCAGTTTTAAATACTGTGGGTTCACCTTTCGGCTTTGTCCAGCAAAGCTGAGGACAGCAGAAAGGATTCCTCAAGACGCTATACAAGTCAAGAGAGGTGAGGGGAGGCTAAGGGAAGTCTCCCTGAGCTGATCTCAAGCTCCTATATTTACTGAGCACAAGTTTAGGGAAACAATGAGCAATATGTCAGTGAGCTATGCACCTGTAAGAATGTATACAAAACATACAGAAAAAACAAGTTAAGATAAGGAAAAATATTCCATGTGATAACACGGTCTAAGGAATTTATGAGCATAGGCAGGACCTACCTCTAGATATACATTAACCACATAAGCAAAACATGATCTGCTGTTTTCAGCAAGGCCAGAAAGCAGCTTTCTGCATTGCAATGCATTCCTTGCAATGTAACCCAGGACATAGCTATTTGGTTTCCCAGAAAATACCTCATCTCATATGGAGTAGATACACTTCTCTCTAGTGTTCCTAGTAAGAAATACTAAAACTCTGGAGATTTTATATAAAACAAACATAAAAAGACCCTAAAGGGAGGATAGAGAAGGACAGACCAGCAGGGGAACTTAGGACCTGAGAAATGACAGGGCATTGAATTCACTGGGTTTTCTTTTGGACTCATACATCCCAGACCAGATGCTGGAAAAGCAGCAATCCAGAAATACCCCTAGATGCAAACCAAAACAGTCCAACTAAAACCTGTTCTCATTAGACAAAGAAACAGGCAAGGGCAGTACAGCAAGATGAAAAACTTTTAGACAATAACTGTTCTAGTCCAGGCAAGGATCATGGGAAAAAACTACAGGGGATGGGAGAAATGGAGAGATGTTGGTCAAAGGGTACAAAATTTTAGTTATAAGATGGGTAAGTTCTGGATATCTAAAGCAGAGCATTGTGACTATGGTTAACAATAATGTATACTTGAACTTTGCTAAGAGAGTAAATTTTAAATCTTCTTAACACACACACACACACACACACATACACACACATGTAACTGTGTGGAGTACTGGATATGTTAAGTAATTTTATTTTTAGCATCATTTCGTAATATATACATATATCAAATCATCACTGTTGTATACCTTACACTTATATAATGTTGTCAGGTATATCTCAGTAAAACTGGGAAAAAAGATAAAAACCATGGCCCACTTCCACTCTGATCAACTAAGGCCAAGTAGAAAGCTTCAAATTAGTTCCTCCCCAGCAGCAATGAAGTGCTCATCCCTGTCTGAGTGGAGTTGGGTCTGGGAATTACATGTCTGCCATTAGATAAAAAGCTTCCTCACTTTTGTGGTGTCAGTGGGGACCACATGAGATCCAGGACTCCCACCTCCAACAGGTAGTGATAAGGCAATCCATTCTCCCTACCAAAATGGTATCCCAAGAGGTCCTGGACTTTCTCTACTTTCCAACAGTAACGTCTTGCCTGCTAACCTATGAGGTCATGCAGGCCACATGGGAAGAATTTTAAGGAGACTCTCCCCCTTCCAGCCCTGATGGGGTTAGTGTAGGCCTAATAAAGAAGGTGAACTTAACCTCCAACCCCAGCAGTAAGGAGGCACCCCCAGGTCAACAAAGGAATAACTAGGCTTGTACCTCCATTTGGCAGTGATGAGGTGACCTAGTGCCCCCCAACCTGTGCCCACCAGCATGGTATCACAAGGAAGACTGCTCAAATATAAGTTTTGAGCATGACCTAAGAGTCTCATACATAATATACAAAATATCCAGGATATAATAAAAAAAACTTGTAACTTTCTATTCGTAATTGGTCCTACAGTTAGCCAC
This sequence comes from Proteles cristata cristata, assembly GCA_017311185.1. Taxonomy (NCBI): domain Eukaryota; kingdom Metazoa; phylum Chordata; class Mammalia; order Carnivora; family Hyaenidae; genus Proteles; species Proteles cristata. Next base: position 2,101,244 of record JAESUZ010003082.1, read on the forward strand.
TGGAAAACCAGAGACAAATATTTTGTTACAGGTTCCAACGAAAAGTTTTCTACCCTTCTGGTCCAAACCATACAGTGATTAGCTTTCTAAGCCCAGTTAGATTGCCCTTCTGAACTAACTTGTCCTTTGCAGGGTCAGTGGAATGTTTATTACTCTATAAATCAAAAGGTCTGAAATGATGGGCATAGCTTTGTTTGCTTCTGATAGAGAGTGTATAATGTACTTAGAAGGTCTAAGAGTCAGTCGGAAAATTCCTTTTTCAGGGATTTGTGGGTGGCTCAGTTGGTTAGGTGTTTGATTTTTAATCTCAGCTCAGGTCTTAATTTTATGGTTGTGAGTTCAAGCCCCACACTGGTCTCCCTGCTGGGCAGGTGTGAAGCCTACTTAAACAAACCAAAAAAAAAAAAAAAGAAGAAAAAGAAAAGAAAAAAGAAAAAGAAAAGAAAAGAAAAATCCTTTTTCAAATCCCTATTTTCTTCCTTACCAGGAATATGGTCTTGATTAAATTTAAATTTATTAACCTATGTAAGGTCTTAGTTTCTTTACCTATGAAATGTGGTAGCAGTAGTAGTAGCTGTTGTTGTAATAGTAGGAACATGGTAGTCATATAACAGTAACTTTAATGGGGATGCCTGAGTGGCTCAGTCAGTTAAGCGTCCAACTTCGGATCAGGTCATAATCTCACAGTCCATGGATTCAAGCCCCATGCCAGGCTCTATGCTAATAGCTCAGAGCCTGGAGCCTGCTTCACATTCTGTGTCCCCCTCTCTCTGACCCTCCCCTGCTCACTCTCTGTCTCTTTCTCTCAAAATACAATAAAGATATCAAAAAAATTTTTTTTAACAGTAGCATTAATGGAAGTGGTAGTATGTGCTAGTCAATTTACCCATATTATCTATCAGGACCAGGATTCAAAACCATGACCATTAACATCAAAGTCTGTATTTCATCAGGTACACCATATAGCCTCTCAGAGAACTAAATGCAATAGTGGAGGTAAAATAATTTAGTGTATTGTCATATCACTATGTTTTACACCTGAAACAAATATAATATCCTATGTCAACTATATTTCAATAATAGAAAAGTACAAAAACTAAAAAAAAATCAGTGTAAACATAACACTGTGTTAATTCTCTCTCCATTTTCATACATATTTATATATGTACACATACATATAATATATGTATATTTATACATACATATTATATATAATATCATATATACATAAGTGTGTGTGTGAATAGTTTCATGTCAGTGCCCACCCCAAAAAAAAGTCTTCCAGTTCATTTGGAAAATTCCAATGCTATAATGTTATTTCTCAGATCAGATAAACCTAATAGATATAATTTCCTACAAGTATAATTTAAAGATTATTATAGAAATTTAACACATTTATATTCACAAAATATTATATTATGTAGAATATTTTATTGAGTGGGACTCCTGAGTGGCACAGTTCATAAAGTGTCCACCTTCACCTCAGGTCATTGTCTCACAGTTCGTGGTTTAGAACCCCACATCGGGCTCTGTGCTGACAGCTCGAAGCCTGGAGTCTGCTTCAGATGCTGTGTCTCCCTTTCCCACTGTTCCTCCCTTGCTTGTGCTCTGTCTCTGTCTCTCAAAAATGAATATTTAAAGACATTTTTTAAAAAAGAATATTTTGGGTGCCGAGGTGGCTCAGTCATTGAGTGACCGACTTCAACTCAGATCATATTCTCACAGTTTGTGAGTTTAAGCCCCACATTCAGTTCTGTGCTGACAGCTCAGAGCCTGGATCTTGCTTCAGATTCTGTGTCTCCCTTTCTCTATGCCCTTCCCCTACTCGCACTGTCTCTCTCTCTCTCTCAAAAATGAATAAGCCTTAAATTTTTTTAATTAAAAAAGAGTATTTTATTGAGTGCCCTATAAAGGCACTTGACTAGGTTAAAGACAGTAAAAAGAAACTCAGGGGTCAGTTACTACACTGTGTACCTAGAACCGTTAGATATTCTTATCTCCAAAGCACAATGTAGTAGAATAATGCCATAGATCTTTTCAACAAATCCATTCATAAATAAATAAATAAATAATAAAATTTTCATTCAATTGTCATCGAAGTCATTTTTTAATACGCAAAGTCAACCAATAAAGAAGACACAAAATCAAGAAATAGAGCTCTTGCAACAGAAGTCTAGTGAGGGCAATTTCCAGGATCATAGCTGCCATAGCTACCCTAAAAATTAGGAAACTGTATTCAAGCAGTAGAGAATAATCCATTCTGGGGGAAACCTGGTGGACAGAAAATATGTAATGGAAAAATAATCAGATACATTTGATTATGTGAAAGCTCTACTGAACGCTGTTGGAGAATATGGAAAGAACTGGTAGACAGACAACTAAACACCTGAGAACAATTACGAAATTTCTGACTCTAGGAAAAAGGGAAAAAAATGCAAGAAAGGAAATTTAGTATGCTCCTTGCCTCAGCAGTAAATGGTATTTATTTACAATGATATAAAACTTAAATATAATTTTAACTTCATGTTGGGACATGATGCTATTGGAATAAAGAAGGGGAAGCAGAGAAGGAGCTCTCAGAGAGCTAACTCCTCAGCTGCCATAAGAGGAAGTCAATGGATGAGGTCTAAATCATACAAAATCAAGAGTTAACAATATTACAATATCATTTAGAAATATGAAAACAAATGCAAAGAAAAAGTTAAAAAGAGTTGAGAATAACACTAACAGCAAGGCAGAGAAGTCTATTTTTTTTTTTAGAAATAAGATTTTTTTTAAAGGGAAGAATAGATTTTTTTTAGTTCATTTATTTTGAGAAAGAGAGAATGAGTGGGAGACGGCCAGGGGGAGAAGGAAAGAATCTCAAGCAGGCTCAGTGCTGTCAGCAAGAGCCTGATGCAGGGCTCGATCTCATAAACCTGAGCCAAAATCCAGAGTTAGGTGTTTAACTGACTGAGTGACCCAGGCACCTGTAGATATAAGATTTTAATAATGTTTTTATTAACTAGGTGTGTATTAATTTAATTTTTAAAAATAAAAAACTACAAAATAGTATATATGGCATTAATTCTATTTATGCAAACTTTATAAAATTAAACGCAAAAATTACGGTTTTAGTATTAAGAGTTATAAAACCAGAGGTGACTTTTTGCCCTTCACTCAACATAATATATCAAATAGGATAAGAAAAGGAATGTGATCAAATTTAATAATTTTCCAGTGCACCCGGGGGAATGTTTTTAGCCATGTTAAACCAAACACTCCTCTAAATACAAACCTTCCTTTGCATATTTATGAAGTAAATTGCTCAGAGTTGTAATGAGTGTGTGAGGCAATCAAGTTGACCCTTTGATTTTGGGTCTTTGCTTTATTTCCCATTTACTGGGTATTTTTGTTTGTTTCCTTTTCAGGTTTTGGTTTTTCTTTAAAAAAAATAACTCACTGTATTGTCTGGGTCATCTACATCAATATATAACTCTGTTCTGTTTCATTTTCAAACCATGCTATATTTCTCCACCAGGGAAATCTACACTTGAAATTGTGCTATAAAGAAATGAGGACATCAGGGAAAAAATGTGTGAAGGTAGGAGAGCAATGATCAAGGAGCACAGTTAGGAGGTGGAAATGAAGAGAGAGAGGGAACAGCAATCACTTTACCTCAGGCTACAGTCAGTAACTAGCAGAGTAATAGAAGACAGAGGGTAAAGGTGCTACAGATTTATCATGAATACAACTGTTCAGTGAAATCCAGGGAGACACCAAGCATCTTTTCTGTCTCTTTAAACATTTTATATAATTAAAGAAATAAAACCTGCCTACAAGATACTTTTAAAAATACTTTTCTTTCTGAGGCCCAATAATTCCAGGAATTCTAAATTGTCAGAAACACACCACAATTTCAAAAACAGAGCTTCCTCCCCGCCCCCAAAGAAGGTCTGGTAGGGAAGTAAATTTCAGCCTTTAGTTATGGCTACTCTGGCTTTTCCAGGCTTATTTCTTCTTCAGACAAATTCCATTCCCCCAGAAGCTACTCTATCAAGAGCTTCTCAACCATGCTATTAATGTGAAAATGAAAAATCTGCTTTATAGAGGCAGCACTCATGGGAAGAAGCATGCTGGCTCAGTGAGCTTCTAAGACTCTTGATTACCTGGAATTTCTGAAGCTTTTGCAGTTGTTAATGTACCTCTTGCAAAATAATGAGATTTCAACCTTTCCAAACATAGTGGCTTTGCTTTTCCTAAGACAAACTCCTGCACACATTTTACATTTCTAACTCCAATTTCTTCTGGCCTTCTTCCCAGCAATCCCTACTTGCATTCTACCTGCCATTTGCTTTTAATCTAGAAACCAAAATAATAATAATTATTCTATCAGATAACAGGTGATGTTTCCAAATATATGGTAGAAGAGAGTTGTTTTTCTTTTACTACTCTGAGTTGAAATAATATGATGGTTAATTCAAAGTAAGCAATTATACAGTTTAACATTTTATATTATCAAATAATTATTAAAAGGAATATGTGAGTAGGAGAATCCTCATTTTAAGGTAGGTAAAGTCTGCTAAGATAGCTCACCTTGATTTCAGAAAAGGGAAAGTTTCTACTGATTTCTAATATTTGTAGTTTTCATATCATATCACTGTAGCCTTAACTTTCCTTCAGCATATTGGGGGAAAAATATCCCAGTAAACAAAAATTCAGTCTTTTTTTTTTTTAATTTTTTTTTAATGTTTTATTTATTTTTAGGAGAGAGAGAGAGACAGCGTGAGCAAGGGAGGATCAGAGAGAGAGGGAGTCACAGACTGAAACAGGCTCCAAGCTCTGAGCTGGCAGTCACCACAGAGCCCGACGCGGGGCTTGAACCCACGAACTGCGAGATCATGACCTAAGCGAAAGTCGGACGCTTAACCAACTAAGCCACCCAGGCGCCCCACAAAAATTCAGTCTTAATGTCTGAAATCTCTTTACCAAGGTATAGCATTTTCTTTGAACTTCTATTTTTGGGGCTCCTTAAAATTCTCACATTTCTCCCTGTGATTTATCAGAATGTTTGATATTTCTCTAGTAGATATCATGAATCCCAGAAGCACACACCCTTATATAAATAAAACTCTACTTCACCTTGAGCATGTAGCTGAAAGAAGTTTATGGCAAAGCAGCTCAGGGTCCAGTGTTGTCACATTCCTAATTGTTAAAGGTTTAGAAGAGTAACCAAAAAAAAGTGGCTTTTCTTTTTGCTGCTAGGCTCTGTCTTAAACTCCAATTTCTTCATTTATCCTCTGCTGATTTCCATTGTGCTACTTACAATTTAAATATGAGCTGAATTTAGACTGTGAAATACATTAAACCCCAGTAAAACATACACCACAGGAGTTTTTAATATAGAAGATGAATATGTATTTATGAGCAAAAATCATCAATTTGATAAACTGAAAAACACTGATATATCAGTGCTGATGTGTGATCATAAAAATATCCTACTCTTTTTTTATTGGATTTTGGTGTAATCTGGCATCCCTAAATCCCAAGATATAAGAGTCATAAAAGGCATATGATAATTATATTAAAGTCTCTAGAATATTAAAATTTATAGTTCAGATTCTATTGTTAGATGGGTAACTAAATTTAATTGATATTTTGTACACAATGTGATGCTCTAACTTTCTATCATAGTAGAGAACAGAGTTCCACATAGATTAATTTTCTAGATAACTGAAGCTTAAAGTACCATAAGATTATTAAATTATTTTTCTACAACTGCTATAAATTTACCATTACAACACTCAGATATGCAATAATATCTTTCCATTATTCTTCACAGGTAATTTAATTTCAATGTTCCCCATTTCTGAAGATTAAGGAAACTTCAATTTTGCAAATTCAAGAGTAGACACAATCACTTCCGATTTAAATCACAAACTCTTTGTTATCATTATACAGACAATACAGTATTCCTACCTCTCCCTTTGCCTTTCCTTCTTCCTGGATGACTCTGGCTCCAGGGAAGGTTGACAAAACATTGTGGTACAGAGGGACAGCAAGGGGTAGAGGGAAAAAAGAAAAAGGGTGCTGCAACAAGTTTGTGGTCCTCTCCATTCCCTATGGCCTCTTCTAAGTGTTTTTCATCCTTTTTTACCTACTAAAGATGTCGGAGGCCTTTCTATGGCCTCTTCCCTTCCAGTACATTCACTCTGCAACCTGTTTATTCCAAATGCATCCACTTTAATAGTCTTGGCTGCTTTCCCCACACACTGCCAAGATGTACAATACCAAACCATGTGACACTACTTTTAGGCCCACTAAAAGAGTAGCAAACCATAAGAGACTCTTCAGTACAGAGAACAAACAAGGTTGCTGGAAGGGAGGTGGGTGGGAGATGGGCCAAGTGGGTGATGGGCATTAAGGAGGACACTAGTTGGGATTAGCACCCTGTGTTATATGTAAGTGATGAATCACTGGGTCCTACTCCTGAAATCAAAACTACACTGTATGTTAACTAACTTGAATTTAAAATTTTCTTTAACATTTATTTATTTTCGAGAGACAGAGAGAGACAGAACATGAGCAGGGAAGGGGCAGAGAGGGAAACACAGAATCCTAAGCAGACTCCAGGCCCGGAGCTGTCACCAAAGAGCCCGAGGCGGGGTTCAAACTCAAGGACCATGAAATCATAACCCGAGCTGAAGTAGGATACTTAACTGACTGAGCCACCCAGGCACCCCTAACTTGAATTTAAATAAATAAATTTTTTTAAGTGGCAAAACAGTCAGTGTACTTTCCCTGTTAATCACCATGTTGAGTATGGGGTTTCTCTGCAATGGTTGCTGTTTCCCTGCACACAAAGTCACCACACCTAACATCTCTAAATCTCCCTCTTGCTCCTGATGATCAAATTCTTACCTATTTGGGAGTTCTCACATCATCCTGGAGTTCTCCTTACTCTAGTTGATACTATAACCAGATCTGAGTCTTCCAGGCCATGGATCTTGATATTTTAGGCCTAGGTTTCAGAAATAAAAGTGCCTATTTCTTTGTCAAATACAACAATTAAAAATTGGAGGGCTTTCAAGTTCATAATCTCCTGGAGAATTTTTAAAAAATCAATCTGCAAATTTAAAACAGAAAAATTACTTTGTTTTGTACTAAGCTATATCCGTCCTTCTGCTTAGGCAATAAATACTCCTAGGTCCAGTGGAGAGCTACAATGCAATTTTTTTTTTTTAAATTTATTTCTAAGAGAGAGAGAGAGAGAAACAGCATGAGCAGGGGAGGGTCAGAGAGAGAGGGAGATACAGACTCCAAAATAGGCTCCAGGCTCTGAGCTGGCAGTCAACACAGAGCCCCGGCACTTGGGCTCAGGCAGAACCGCGAGATCATGACCTAAGCGAAAGTCGGCCAGCAGCATTCTACCCAGCCACCGAAACCCCTACAAGCCCAATTTTTTTCTAGGAGAGAGAGAGACAGCGTGAGCAGGGGAGGGTCAGAGAGAGAGGGAGATACAGACTCCGAAATAGGCTCCAGGCTCTGAGCTGGCAGTCAGCACAGAGCCCGACGCGGGGCTCGAACCCACGAACCGCAAGATCATGACCTAAGCGAAAGTCGGATGCTTAACCGACTAAGCCACCCAGGCGCCCCTACAATGCAATTATTAAAATAATAATGATGATGATGAAAAAAAGGAAGCTGTCAAGAAATCTCCAAATATTACCACATGATAAACCAGTTTTAAATAAATTCTCCTAGAGTAACATGTTCCTGCTTCTCCAGGTAAAATCATTTTAGCTTCCTATTTATGATTCAGAGTCAGTTTATCTCCTTTAAAGTGTATGTTCTGCAATTATGATGTCCTAATTTAGTCCCTTACTCTACCATGTATTAACTTGGCAAATGACTTAAGTTTATATGTAAACTGGAGATAATAGAAATCTCTATCACATAAAATAATTGTCAGGAATTAGCAGAATAACTCAAATGAAGTGCCTAGCACAGAGCCTCCACATAAATGCTCAATAATTGTTAGCTATTGTTGTTTTAAAATTGTTAACTATACAAAGGATTTCTTCAAAGTGTACAGAGTGTAGGCTCATATTCTGAATAAAGCCACAGAGTTAACTGTTTGAGTTCCTCTCTTCCACTCAGGATCCGTAGCTACTCTTTACTTTTTGTCAGATTCGGTTATGAGACAGAAGAAGCAGAAACTAACCAAGTAAGAATGAAGCCTTTAGATTTGAGTCTATTATTTTGTTCAGCATTAATATTTTGAATTAGTTTTGAATTTTTAAAAATATTTATTTTTGGTAGAGAGAGAGGGAGAGCATGATGGGCAGAGGGAGGGGAAGACACAGAATCTGAAGCAAGTTCCAGGCTCTGAGCTGTCACCACAGAGACCGATGTGAGGCTTGAACTCACAAAATGTGAGATCATGACCTGAGCTGAAGATGGACACTCAACCAATTGAGCACCCAAAGGCCCCTTAATTTTGATTTTTAAAAAAACAATATTGCATTAATATGCCTTTTATTTGGATTACTGAGCTTTTTGGAGCCATCTTAAATTTATGCCCAAGGTAAAATCATCTCATCCTAGCACTCTTGGGTACTTTAGAAGAACCATAGATGTAAGTAGGAAAAGGAGCCTATCTTTACATGATATATCAGGGTAAGAGTTGCAAGCTGAAATATTTTCATGGGCCAAGATGTTGATATAAGTGTTTCCAATAGGTTTGGGGTAAAATGGCAGTGTGCAATAGGGCCTGTGATTAAAGCAAACATTTGAAAATCTAAATGCATTCAAATTTATATTTTTAAAGATACAAGCCAGCCCAATTAAAAAGACTAAGGATAAAATTCTCTGACCTTGACTTAAAAGAATGGTCTTGCACTCACCTAAAGTCAGACGAAGCTGGGATTAAATTTTCTGTTTGGCTTCAACAGTTGGATTTGCCACTATTGGGTGCTAAATCCTCCAGAGTGCTGAGGTTGGGAAGTATTTCTATTACATGTCACTGTGTGTGTTCCATGTGATCTTGAGATAAAAGTGCTTGCCAGGGATGTATTTAGCATTAATGTCTTTCCTCTGTTCACTTTCTAATCAGTCTCTCATATTAGGGATTAAAAAAATCTGTTAAGCAAGCAGTACAGTTTGTTTTTAAATAAAATAAGTGGTTCCAAGTGAAGCCCTAAAAGTTCCTTCTATTGATAAAATTTTATGTGTTTTTTAAAAAATGTTTTTTTACTTATTTTGAGAGACAGCATGGGGGGAGGGGCAGGAAGAGAGGAAGATAGAGAATCCCAAACAGGTTCACAGAAGAGCTTAGCATGGATCCCAATGGAGAACTCCATGCAGAGCTCAATCTTATGACTGTGAGATCATGACCTAAGCTGAAACTAATAATCAAACACTTAATTGACTGAGCCACCCAGGTACCCCACACATGTTTTAAATCAAGAGCGTTTTACAGTCTACTCTGAGAGATAGGGTGCCATATTAGAAAGTGTGTGAATAGCTTTGGAGTAAGCTAAAGTTAGTTAACTCTGCTACTAATTAATTATAGAAGTTCAAACAGGTCATTTTAGTTCTATTCCTATATTCTTCATCTGAACAACAGGACTAAAAATTCCCGTTGCATAGGGTTATTATAAAAAACAAATACCATAATATGAAGTCTTCTATACATGACAGTTGCCAATAAAATGCTCACATATAGTAGAATAATGATTAATAGGCAATGTTTTGCCTACTCTCACACCTCTTGGTTATAATGCAGATTAGTAAATTTACAAAATAATAACCACTGAAAAGCTGATGGGCTGCTTTATACATAAATATAAATGAGCCACTATATAGGATTCTGTAAGAGGGAGATAATTATAAGCAATTCACCTTTTGGTGTCCTCAAATATGACTTTAAACAAATCATGTAGGCAAAACAAACTATGTTTAAAATATATCACCATTTCTCAATTTTTACTTTTTCAGGACTATGTTTTTGGTTTTCCCTTTACGAGTAAATAAAATCTTTGTTTAATAAATTTAAGTCTTCCCCAGAATTACATATTATATGTTGATTATTATATTCAGCCCATAAATGTGTTAGCAAGCCCTTTAAGTTATAGAAAGATTTATAAACACTCACTAGAAGAATCTAGAGTTCAAAGTATACCCAATTAGAATTCAGAAAAGAGATGAGTTTTTAAATGCAATTTTAAACTTGGAAAAGGAATCTATCAGGAGGCAATTGATTCCACCAAAGAGAAGTAATGATTGAAAATGTTCTGTCACTAGAGGATCCTCTGGAATATAAAAATGCATGGAAAAAGCAATAAGTAGGTTACACATTTGAGAACACATTTGAAAAATAAAGCTTTGTAGTGTATTCATTAGCAAACAGCAGGAATCCCTTAAACAGTATGAGATTATTCAAACACTTTTTTTCTTAAACGATATTCCAAGGAGAATAGTGGTGTGACAAATAAATGTATAATCAATTAGAAGTGTCCTCAACTACATGAGTGCACATTATTGCATGTCTTGTTATACCAGTGGCATCCCAGCCCAGTGCAAGCACGGTAACTGATTTTACAAGATGCACAGTAATACATTCCCCTGTATGACAAAGCAAGATGGAACACTGAGAAGGAGGTGACAGGGGACTAAACCTTGCCTGTGCAATTGTAGATATACATAGTGCAAGTCTCATAAAATTTAGAGAGAGAAGGAACACTGAAACATATTTGGCTCTGGTACTTTTCCCTTAGATTTCTAAGATCAAAGCAGATGATGGTACCAGAAAATATTATAGAAACCAAAAATGGTATTTACTAAAAAAAGAGCATGTGGCTAAAAATTAAAAATTGAAGTCCTCTAGATTCTAAAATAATTGGGATCCTTTGATAGATTTGAGATTTCAAGGGTTATTGGGGGGGCTTTTTCTAATGCCTTTTTATTGCCAAACTTTGTAAGGATCTTATTTATGGTGTTTCTCTTTGTTATGCTGAAGCTTTGCCTTTGCTCTAATCAACCCTAGTATAAGCATTTTAGCTATAATGCTAAAAAATGTTATAGATTTTACAATATAAAAGGGCTCCTTCCTCTCTTAACCTGTAACTTCTCCCCCGTATCTCAGGCCAAACCAATCCTCCTGCTTCATCTCCTTTGGCCTCAAAGTCATTGCTTCCAATTCAAAAGACTTCATTAAATGTGATTTGGAATGCTGTACCAATGTCTTCTTTAAGGGAAAATATACTAAAGAAGTAGATATAAATAGAATAAATAGATGTATAAAATCGTATTGGAGAAGCTCAGAAGTGCTGCACTCAAGAAAAGCACGGCGATTGACAAGCAATTTAAGCTGGAGTGTGAAAGGATGCAGAAATAACAAGATTTGCATGAAAAAATATTGAGATCATGAGAACATCAAATTTAAACGAAAAACTCATGTGCCTCATGATTTAATCATGAGGGCTGACATTACTGTTATAACTTTCAATATCCTTGGCTTTTGAAAATAGTTCTATAATGAGGGTGGAGTATATTTATCTATACAGAAAACCAGTGTTATTTTATCCAGTCAGCTCATTAATATGAGAAACAGGGTTATAAGGATCTTAAATCTTAATCTGTATGTTGGGAAGCCCAAACATTATGAATGGCTGAGCCCTTATTTTGGCCAAGGACTCAAAGCAAAAGAGAAAAATTAAGTCAAGTTGTGAAACAATCACTATTTAATCAATTATGATTAACCAACCCACAGAAAGAAAAAAAGAAATTCAGTTTGATGTCATTACTTCTGTACTTATCTTATGAAAATTTTTAATAACTGGCCAGGAGCAAGGATGGAGATTCTGTCTATAGAAGTCATTTAAAGGGCTCCATATTGACCTGGGAAAGTTTCATTGCTACAAACCAGGCAGCTGACATAAAGCAGGTCTTATTTTTCTTTCCTTTTTATTTTTTATGGCACAATAGGTGGTCTGAAAATCTAGTTGCACTTGTTATCTCAGAGGAGAAATGCAGTTCCGACTTCTGTTTATACTTTCATATCATACTGTATTGCTGTGAACCTGGATGGCACTTCCAGTGGGACGCCATGTTTAGCCCATGAATGAGAAGACTGTCACAATCAAAAGTGCTTCAGGCACAAACAGATTTGAAACAATCTTCCTACTGACTGGAAGAGAAAAGGCTGGTACTGAAGATCATTAAAGGTTCTATTGATGTGGTTTAGGGGGCACACATTTAGATTTTCAAATGTGTTTTACATTTGGAACAGTTTTACTTGCATTAAAGCTCAGTTGCTTTCCCTGAGAACTCTCCTTCTTGTCATCATTTGCAGAAGCTTTCACAGAGAACTTACTGTTCCAACTGGGAAGGAGGTGGGAGAGGTGGGAACGCAAAGCTGGCGTTTGAACTAGCTCTCTTGACTCAGAGATGCCAGGATCACCTGCTCGGCAACATTCTGCAGAGTGTGAAGCACAGAGATGAAAGGGGCCACCTGCAGTGTCCCAGAGGGGGGAAAAAAAGAAAAAGAAAAAAAAAACTTTTTGGCATTTAAATGTGCTAGCAGTCTCTGATTTAAAAGGGAAAAAGGCTACCTATCAATATAAATTATATTGAAAGCAATTAGGCAGACAAGTCTCCATGTCATTTCTTGCTGTGCATTTGTGAATGTACATATATGTGTACTCATCTGTTGTGGTGACATTTGCCTGACCACTTCATTGTAAAGACACCTTTTACACAACTTTTCTTTGTAGGAACATTTCTCCATACAGCATCTTATCACTGACATTTTATCATTAATGTTGTCAAGGGCATTTCATCATGCAGTACTCCACCATTGACATTTTATCAAAACGTCAGGCTATGGTGGTAATAGCTCAGTGCTGACAATCAGTATACTAAACCCCTTAATTACATTATTACACATGCAATTAAGTTTTCCAGTTCCTGATGTAACACTATCCCTCTGAAAAGAGAGAAGACACCTTTTACATCTCGCTGCTCTGAATCTTTTAAAACAATTGTGAGAGTTTTACTTAACTAAAATACTGTATATTAATGTTATATGTCCTCAAAATGTCTTTTAAGGCTATTTGAAAAGAATCTTCTATAGTAAGAGCGGGAAAACTATTGCCCTTGAGCCAAATCCACTCTGCCACTTATTTTTGTTAAAAAAAAAAAGTTTTATTGGAACAATCATGCCCATTTAACATGTTCTCTATAACTGTTTTTGCACCACAGCCAGAGTTGAAGAATTACAAAAGAGATCTACTGACATACTAGGACTAAAATATTTACTATTACAGAAAAGTTTGCCAATCCCTGTCCTAGAAGATGCTTATTTAAATTTTTTTAAATGTTTTATTTATTTCTAGGAGAGAGAGAGAGAGACAGCGTGAGCAGGGGAGGATCAGAGAGAGAGGGAGTCACAGAATGAAACAGGCTCCAGGCTCTGAGCTGGCAGTCAGCACAGAGCCCGACGCGGGGCTCGAACCCACGAGCGTGAGATCATGACCTAAGCGAAAGTCGGACGCTTAACCGACTAAGCCACCCAGGCGCCCCAAAAGATGCTTATTTAAATTTTTTTAAAAAATTTTTAATGTTTTATTTATTTTTAGGAGAGAGAGAGAGAGCGTGAGCAGGGGAGGGTCAGAGAGAGAGGGAGTCACAGACTGAAACAGGCTCCAGGCTCTGAGCAGGCAGTCAGCACAGAGCCCGACGCGGGGCTCGAACCCACGAACCGCGAGATCATGACCTAAGCGAAAGTCGGACGCTTAACCGACTAAGCCACCCAGGCGCCCCTAAAGATGCTTATTTAAAATGTGGGTCTTCAGACCTAATCCCATGCCATAGAATGTTACTAGAATTTGGTAACCTGTATTTCAGCAACTATTACATAATATCTTCAACAGAATACATATAGTTATAAACTGGGAAGGATATACCACTGGAAAGGTATATGGTATAATGAAAGTATAATATCTTCACAAAAAAATAATTTGATGAAAATTCATAGCTCATCTGATTTCATTCATGCTCAACTATCTACTGTCTCTTTTACAAGAGAAAATAGTTATAGTGGATCCATCATTCATTGCCTAACCAACTAGTTGGTCCTACAGCCTTGACAAAGTTATCTAAACAATATATACTCAACAGGTTAGTTCATTTTTGGCTTTGAAAAATCTTTAATTTTTGAATTAAGAAATTATGACAAATTCCTATAAAAATTCAAACAAAACTGGTGAAAATAATCATTGAAATTCCCCCCTGCTCAAGTCCCACATTTCAAATTCCTAGAGGTTACAACCATTCATTCAGTGTTTATCCTTGCAGAATCCTTTTTCTTTTCATCTCCAAGGAATCACTATGAGTATTTCATTTTACAAGGTCTTCCTACACCCCTCATATTTACATTTTCCCTCCACAGCTAGATTAATTGAATAACAAGACTCATTCAATAGAGCTTTGTTCAGTGTTGACTCTGAGCCAACTTCTGATAGTACATGACTGGTGTCCCAGGAAGGAATGGCTGTGAGCTGGGCTGGAAATCAGGTCAGTTGTGATACACATATTTCTCATTTGCTTCTTTCTTTTTGTTTCATACTCTTTTGCCCTCCTGGCATTTACTTGCTTTAACCCTAAAGATTTTCTGCTTTCTCGGGTACATATCCCTTCTTCTCTCCCCCTTTCCATTTATTTCTATTCTCTTCCATTTGCTTTGGTTTTACAATTATAGGCAATCTATACATTTTCCCCTTAACACTGCCATCTCAACCAAAAGTCTTTATCCATGACTCAGTAAATAAATGTTACACTGCCTTCTCTTCTATGAACATTTTCTGGAAAGGTGTTTTACAGCTGTCATAGACATTTATAGTAACCTTACTAGTAGCTTCTTATTGCAAAGCAAGGCATGCGCCATCAGTTTTGTCTACTTTTCTTGTTATTCTGCCTCTTCAAATAACAGATATTATATCTGTTAATATCTATGTCAAACTTCTATCTATGTCAATTTAGTAAGTGATAGACCACCCTTTAAACTTATTTTTAACTTTACATTTTCCTTTCAGCAACCATGCCTTTCTTTTCTGTGTTACCATTTACTTTACCTTGCTCTTCCTCATTTTCTGAACAATTATTTCTGTCCTTTCTCAGTATGTAATGAAATTTAAATACATCCAATATATTACTCTGCTCACTGAGCTTTGAAATTCAAAAATATTTACCTGTGAAGTAAATCTGTATTGGTGAAACCTAGCTCTTGATCAATTGAGAAATATTGGCTTTTTACTGTCAGTTTACCTTCTGCAGTAAGAAACTTTACAAAATGGATGTAATAGTTAATATGCATCAGAAACTGACTAAATCATATTTTTCTGTGCTTTTCACTTCATATCGTTTCTTCCTCTTTCTTCTTATAATGAAGATTAAAAAATGTCACTAGTACCTTTTAGTATAACATGCTACTTTTTGCTATTTTTTCCCAAATCCTATGATTTGTGACTCCAGGGTGTTTTGAATTTTATGTTGTATTTTTTTAAATTGAGATATAGTTGATATACATTCTGAGTGTTTTTTAAGTGGACCATCTTCTGGTCTTTGCTCGAAATGGACAGTCAGATAGGATTAGCAGTGAAACTGCCAGTAAAGGAGAAAAGGGGGTAAAAAAAGGAGCAAGAAAGTAGCTGAATAGAATTGTGTATAAAACTAGAAACCAAGAATATTAAAGTATCACTAGGTTTTTTTGTTTTGTTTTTGTTTATTTTTGTTTGTTTATTATAAGATCAGGAATAGAGAGGCATGCTGATAAACAATGGAGAGCATAATGTGAAGTTTCTAAGAATCACTATATATGATGGCGACAGTCAGTCAAATGTTGGAAGTATGATCATTATTATATTTATTTCTTCAATAAAATTGTACTATGATTAATAGAATAGCATAAGAAATCTTCATAGACCTCTCCAGTCTCTCATCCCATAGATGAGAATGATAATGAAAACATTATTTTCTTACAATCTCCATATACAAGATAAGGAAAAAAATAGGAGGGCTCCTTAGAAGCCTATCATTTACCTTCCTTCTTCTCCCCAACTTGAGTAGAAGTGGTCCATTATGCCTTACCTGTATTTGGTACAATTCTCAATTAAAATACTTCTCTGACTACACTGTAACTATTTGTATGCTTGTCTGTCAGCCCTACTAGACTGGAAGGCAGGTCAGAAATTGATGCTCATTTGTCTTTCATTCCCTAGTACCTGGCTTTATTTTCTCAAGAAATGATTGATATATGGGTGGGTGAGGGATGAATGAGAGAGTAACAGTAGATAAGCAAGAAGACCATTCTCCTGCTTTTATTATTATATGACAAATGACTAGAATATAATTAATATATTAACTTCCAATATTTTAATGCTACTCATTCCAGGTTTTTGTGTGACACTAAACCACAGAATCTGCTCAAAAGGAGCATGAGAGAATGAATGTCTTTGATTACTGAAAGGGGCTAACTACCATGACTAGGGCTCTGATTCACTAAAATAATAATAATAATAATAATAATAATAATAATATTTAAAATATAATGAATGTTTATCATATGTGACATGTTATTAGAAGTACCTTATGAAGTAGGTTATATTTTCCCCATATTACCAAAGAGGAAACTGAGGCAACGAGTGGTCAAGTAATCACCTAAGAACACAATAGTCAATAAAGTTACTGAATGATAAGTCAGCATTATCATTATCAGATGAGATCAGAATATTCTCATGACTCTATGGCCCTTGACATTTATCACAGTTTGTAATTGTACCTTTAGTTTTTTAATGTTGGCTAAGGTGTGCCTTTCCTACTATATTCTATACTTCCTCAAAGCAGGACTGTGTATGGTTTTGCTCATCTGACACATGGTAGGCACTCAATACTTCTTGAATGATTGACAACACTAGCTTCTCAAAGGCTAGCACCCCATAGGTGTGGTACACAATAAGAGCAAATGGTCCTGGAATTCTATCTTTCTAAACACTCATTGAACATGAAGGATCCTAGAAGCATTAGTGGGAGGAGGTTTGACACTTAGAAGACATACACATGACTTTTAGTCTGCATGTTGTCAACAGTAGGAAGAACCTCAAATCTGAACACACTAGGACCTGACTGGGACACATTATTTTCCTCAAATTTTATAGAAGGATACTTTAGCTTCTTCAGCCCTTTTGTTTTTCCTTATATTATCTGAAAGATAGCATCTCTTCACATTGGACTATTTTCTCCTGAAGCCCTGGTGAATTTTATCTTCTCTCCTTCAGCAGGTGATGTCCCTGACCATATGCAGAAACTGAAAGCTTCACAACACCAGTGCCCTGCTTCCTTATATAGCTAACAAGTCTCTTTGTACAGAAAATGTGGCCATATCCTCATGTTTCATTTTTGAAATTTTATTTATCCTTCAGTGGATTCTGGAGTCATTCTCTGGCTGTTTCTTAATCAGTTGTGTTCTTCCCTTCTCATCCCACCTTTCTTCATTTCCACAGGAGCCAGAGCATTCCTATAACCCCTTTGTGCTCCACTTAAACTGCATTTTACTCTAATCAAAACCATTAACATCACAACATTTGCCAGTCAAGTGACTATTTCTTCCTACATCAATTTTTTGATCCTTTGGGAGAATTCAATCCAAAAATCATTTTTAGAATATTTATCTGTCTAGATATAAGACACTTTGTGGGAATTAATAGATGAATAATGCTCTTAGGTTCCACCTCATGGAGCTTGCTTAAAGAGACTTTTGGGAGACCCAATACAAACAATAATAAAAGTTAGAATGAGTTCTTTTCTAAAATACACATAGAAAACTATTTTGAAAGATTAGTCTAGCCATAAAATGGATTCACAGAGGAGGTGGCTGAGTTGAGATTTAAAGGAAATGTGAGATTTTGACAGAAAGAAATGAGGAAGGAGAGGGAATAATCCAGATAGTAGGAGTATCACCAGAAAAGGCAGTGGTTATTGAGTCCATGATACATTCAGAGACTAGTGAGTAGATGAAGATAGCAGTAATATCAAGATCATAGATCAGATTGGAAAGATTGTTTAGGTCCTTCATTGTCTTAGTAAGAATTTCGGACTTTATAGACATGAGAAGGCACCAATTTGAGCAGAAATATATCATGATTAACACCCAGGTTGAGGAAAATCCCTTAATATGTATATCAAACAAATGAGAGAAAGTTTAAAATGGAGATGAGAATTCTAAAAAAGAATCTTTTATAGTAGTTTAAGTGAAAGAGAATTTTAACAAGGGCTGTAGCAGGAGGAAGGGAAGTAGGAATGAATGAGATGCCATTAGGAAGTAGAATGGACAATTCTGAAAAATTAAGAAAGAAAAAGAGTAAAAGATGACAATATGTTATGGTTGCTCTGCACAGTAGAATCCCTACAGAATTTCTCTGACAGTCTCAATATTTTCCACAGTATTTTTTCCAGGGAACCTTACCACCAGAAGTCATAACACTTCTACCTCTAAAGACAAAAACTGTGTAAAAGTTCACAACGAAAAGAATGCAGTCAAATCTCTTACAGCTGGAATGACCCTAGAGATCTAATTTAACCTTAGAGCATCTACTACATCTCTCTTATTTTGTAGTTAATAAAGCCAAGGCACGGAAAATTAATGTGACCCAGGACTGGATAAACATGACTGTTGTCTTCTGCTCCAGTACATTTCCATTCATTGCCCCTGTTTCTAATAATCTAAGAGTGAACATCTTAGGAGAAATTAGTTGACAGTGTATGTGAGGGAAAACTAGACACAGAATAAAGGATCTGGGAAAAAAGAGTAAAAACTAAGGATAGGGACATTCAAGATGTACAAGGGCAAGAGAAATTAGACAAATATAACTGTATTTAATGTGTTACAATGGGTACTCTTAAGACATGCCTATCAAATGTTATGTGCCAAAACTTTGCCTAATGGCTCCTAGAAAGTATTTTTTTTTTAGACCTGATTCTGATGTCAGGCAATGTAAGCCATTTTCTAGTAATATGGAGAATAATTGTTTAATATCCTGCCAAATTTTACCCTTCAAATACAATATTAAATGTTCTCTTATATAAAATGATATTGCCATAATTAATTTACATTGTCTTACAAAACACAAAGTTTTCTTTGTATTATCTATTTCCTTCCCTATTTTTCAACTTGTTTGATGAAGTGGAGAGGCTACACTAGGAGACATAGCTTAAATAGGGTCATACTGAGAAGAGCCGGTTTATTTCCTGATTTCTCTTTGTGTACTAAGTCATGCAACATACTAGAAATTTATTCTTACTAAGTGTATTTATGTGTTTTTAATCTTTTATCCTTTTTTCTTTTAACCATATTTATGCCTTGATAATAATACCCTGTTTTCTGTCACTTATTTTCCCCCATATTTCGTCTTATCTCTTGATTTTGCATTTATAATTAATTCCTACCCATTTCACAATGAAAACAGTTACTTGATGCCAAACCTCATACTGGAGTCTCCTACCCACCACCAACCCTCATATCTCTCAAACACAAAAGGGGATATAATGATACTCACCTTTTTTATACTTCTCTCTTTAGTAGGAAAAGGGGGAAGGGGGCTAAGATAGAGGTATTTAAAAAATGAAATCTTCCACATATTTATAATAAGGATCTTCATGCCATCAAGCCAGAATTGTTTATTCATTATTAGAACCCAGTGAAATGGCTTATAGTCTCCTCTGTATATTTCTACTTCTGCCTTAGGTTATTTCATCAAGACATGGGACATAATTAGTACCTTTAATTTCACATTTCCCAAACTTCTACCTCCAGCCCTTATCTCTTTCCCTTTAATTCCCAACTATATAATCACCTGCCTATTTACTGTTTCTATTTTGATTTCTTATAGACATCAAAATTAATCTAAATTGTCCACTGAGTTTTGTAGTCCTGGTGAGTTCCCTAATCTCACTGAGTCTTGGTATTCTACAAATTGGGGAGAATGCTATCTACTTTAAAGGGCTGATGTTGGTATGGAATGAGTTCATGATCATAAAATATCCAGTACTGACAGGAATTGGCACATAATAGATGCTCAATGACTCTTGATGTCTTTCCTCCCTTCTTATTCTCTCTCATTCCTTCCATTCATTCCAGATCATTCCATTTCCCTGTTCCTACTTTATACACCTGTCTTATTTCCTGGTTCCCAGCTCTTTAATTCACAAGGAACTATACAACCACCTGTGTGTCCCAGGAAATAGTGATGCCACACATCTTCTTACTTATTTCCTCACCCACCAAACCCAACCAGTATCTGTGTGCAAAACAAATGAATAAAAAAAAAAAAGAGTAGATAAACAGCAATTTTTTTAAGAACTGTTTTTTTCTGGTATATTTGACATTACTTTTGTATTCTTATGAATATAAATATATTTTGCTGTATATATAAAACTGATGGTTATAACTGCTTGAAATTTCAGCGCTTTCCAGTTATAGCTGAACAAAACTGCAGAACATTAGTTTCTACCTTGAAAGATGCATATGTTAATTACTATAACTGCCCAATCTCCATATACCAATATATGGCTAATCCCTGACTGGGGTTTTCTACATTACTCTGAGAAATTGAGAATTGGTATTCTTAAATAAATGTCAAAACTATATTTGAACAAAATGAAATTATTTATATTAAACATAAATACACCCTTGCTGAATACGCAGATAATGAGCACTAATGATAAACTCTAGCCTTGTAACAAAGCAGCTTAAAACTCTTTTAAGGTTTCTTTTCAAAAACATCACTCTCTCACTAAAAAACTGAGTAAAGTTTTACCAACAAAGAAACTCTTCAGATAAGTGGAAATGTTGTCTGCAGCTCTGCTTGCCAAGTGAAGAAAAGATAATGCCCAAGACATGCAAATCCAAGCTCATTGGGTGAAGAATATATTTCAAATGTGTTTCTAAAAACATTTATTATAAAACAGTCAGGTTTACCTTTTTGAATTGTTAGTTACTAAGTCATATAAAAAGCTCATATTCTGAAGATTTTTCAGCTTGCTGTGAGCAAAATACTTTGTGTCAATTCACATTTGACACACTAAAATACTTTTAAAAATATTCTGAATTGGCCTTTTAAAAACAATTCAGGCATTCAACTTTATGTATTCACCTCTATTCCTACTTAAATATGAACATGTGAAAAAGAAGTTCACCAGGGGATAGATAATATGCAGCAATTTGAAGCAAGGAAACATGACTTGACATCTTGTCTGGTTGACAGAAAACCAAATAATAGACAGTTCACAATAGCAAAAACTGATGCTAGAACTGTTTCAGAGGATTATGTCCTGAAAGCATAAGTAACCCTTTGAATCAATTTCTGAGACTAGCTGCAGCAACCTAAGCTTGTGCTTCACATCCAATAGAGATGAGAAGAAAAAATAATCATTTTTATATCCTTTCATGAGCCATAATCTCCATAATGGATATATGGGAGTACTGGCCTTTAAGAGATAAAATGTCTTCTAGACTTGCTTCAACATTCAGAGCTTGTACTGTCTTTAGTCCCACAGCTTGCCTTCCTAAGAGTGGGGTGTCTGCAGTGCTCTTTCCTGAGTGGTCAGCAGGCATTTATTCACTAGCCTGGCTGGATGCCATGTCTATATACCCATGTAAGGCAATGCAACTGGAGAACGGAGAAGGGATCTCTCAAGCAGTGTGCATATATTCTAACTGTACAGGAATTTAAATTCAGAGGATATATGAACAGAATAGAATTAATGTGTTCATTACATATATATTAATAAGGAGAGTCTATGTTCAGGGTCCTGAGTCTTCAAAGGTAAATGAAACTCATTCTCTTTTCCTACAGCACAAGTTTATCCAGTGGTATTGTCTAAAAAGACGGTTTTTAAAAATCAAAACATAAAAATAAATAAATAAATAAATAAATAAATAAATAAATAAATAAAAGACAGTTCAGCACATTCTTAGGTGGTTTAACTCTCAGAAAATATTTTTTTACCATCTATCAGGAATTTGTAGTAATCTTCCCATTTTGCAGTCATCTTCCTCTCCATTATTTTTATTTCTTCTAATATTACCCTTTGGAGGAGATAGTAAGAAGTTTATTTCTTCTGCCTGAAACCCTTTCAAGCATTGAAAATTATTATTATGTCATAGCTATACATTTTTAATTTTGCCTATTTTTGTCTTTTACTGCTGAAACTCCCCTATTTATAGTAATCATTTGAGGTTTTTCAAATGCTTTTCAGACCCGTTACTATCCTGATTGTACCTCTGGATTCTTCTGTCATGACTGTTCTTTTTTGGGGTTATCCAGAATTGAAAGCAGTGTGGATTCTAGTCTCACAGTAGAGTCCATATCCTGAATTTTATTATCCATGGTCACATTTATTTTGATGTGACCCATGAGAACATTAGTTTTTAAATGGCTTCATGATACTTGGACTCCCACTGTGTCTTTGACTAATGAAAATTCTTGAAAACAAGAACATCTCTAAATCTCCTGTTGAGGACATTAGCAAAATGGCAGCAAAGGAATTTCTACTGTTTGACCCCCACCTGCTGCCCTGCAACATCAATTTGAGCAAGCTATTTGTGCATGAAAATACCTTCAAAAGAGCTAAGAATTCCAGGTGGTGGATTACTTCACTTGAATGAAGCACAGAAATAGAAAAAAGCTTTGAGAAGTATAGGAAAGATAAAACCACATTGTCCCCATCACTTTCTCCCAACCCAACACAGAGAGAGTCCTGTCTTGTGAAAGAAGAAGTGTAAAGCAAGTGCCTTGACTTCACTACAAACCCCTGAGCTGACACACCCTGACACCAGACCAACTCAAGGACCTAGGTGGCTCCCTATAGGCTCCTTCAAACACAGATACCAGGCTAATCCCAGTGCCTGCTGGCTGCCGTGGCCCTGGTTGTCTTCCATGTCCCCAGTCTACCAGCAGGCTGTCATAAATCTATACCCGTATTCGTCCTGGTGTAAGTCAGTTCCTGCAGCCCCGTGGCCCCAGGATCCTGACAGATTCCAATAATTCCAGACTCTAGGCAGATACCAGAAACCCAGTTCCACCACCAGGTCTACTACCATAGATCCATGCTTTCAACACACCCCAGCACTAGGCCAGCCCCTACAGTTCCTGGCACACCCTCACTCCACTTCCAGGCTAGTCCCTGTAACCCAAACTCCAGATTAGACCTGTAAAACCAGGCTTGTAGCCCATTCATGCTTTAGTCCAGCTCCCATGGTCTCCACCTCAAGATCAGTCCCCCAAAATTCAGGCTTATGTTCCACCCCAGTGCCAGACCAACCTCTTGGAAGACCTCTAAGGCCCTAAGTTATAGGCTGACTGACTTATAACTTTAGACTTGACGCTTACCTTAGCACCAGTCTGGCCTCTGTGGACCAACCTGTAAGCCAATTCCTATAAAATCAGATTCCTAACTCATTCCAGGACTAGAGTAGTCCCTGTGAAACCAAGCACTAGGCCCATTCCAGAGTTTCCCAGCACTTATTTGGTCTATTTGAACCCAGGACCACCCAGTTCCCAGGCCTATCACTATAGACTCAATCACTAGCCCCACCGAGTGAACTCAGTCTCTAGGCTCAACCCTGCAGACACAGGCAACAGGCTGGTAGCCACATAACCCCCACACAGAGCTTCTTTGTTGACCAAAGCACCAGACCTGCCTACCCAAAGACTTCAGCAACAGACCTACCTAGGGACACCACTAGATGGTCTACCTAGAATCTTTGGATGGGTTGAGTGGTGAAGAGCTTTGCCCGCTGAAGCCAGTCTACAAAGACTGCAAAAGCTGTCTGCTTCATCAAGTCTGCAGACATTAATATAAGGCCATGAGGGTCATAAATAATCAAGAAAACATAACACCACCAGAAGAAACTAACAAAACTCCACTGACTTATACTAAAGAAATGAAGGTCAGTAAATAGTCTGACAAAGAATTCAAGATAATCCTCTTAGAGAAATTCAGTGAAGTATTAAAAAAAAAACATAAGTAGACAAATGAAATTTGGAAAACAATGTGTGAGCAAAATCAGAAATTCAACAAAAATAGAAACCAAGAATAACAATAGCAATAATAATAAATCAGAAATTCCAGAGTTGAAGAATACAATGAATAAAGTGAAGAATTTAATAGAGAGTTTCAACAACAGACTCAACTAAGCTGAAGTAGGAATTGGTAAACTTTCAGACAGGTCATATGAAATCATCCAGTCAGAAGAGCAAAAAGAAAAAAGAATGAGAAAGAGTGAAGAAAGGCTACATAAAAAACGGGATACCATTAAAGGGGAAAAAAAAAGTCTATATATTATTATAGTCCTAGAAAGAGAAGAAAGGAAGAAAGAGGCAGAAAGCTTATTAAAGGAATAATGGCTGAGAATTTCCCAATGTAATTGGACATTCAATATCAAGAAGCTAAAAGGTCATATCAAAATATCAACTCTAAATGATCTTCTCAAAGACACATTATATTACAACTGTTTGAAATCAAAGACAAAAAGAGAATTTTAAAAGCAGCAAGAGAAAAAATCACACAAATGAGGGAAACTCTATAAAGCTATCTACAGATACCTCAGCAGAAACCTTACAAATCAGGAAAGAGTGGAATGATTAAGAATACTGTATTCAGCAATGTTATCTTTCAGACAAAGAGAAAAAGAAAAAGACTTTCACCAAATAAACAATATCTGAGGAAATTTGTCATCACTAGATCTGTGTCACAACAAATGCTAAAAGGAGTTCTTTATGTTGAAATGAAAAGATGTTAATTAGCAACATGAAATTATAAAACCTACTAGTAAAGGTAAACATGTAGTCAAATTTGAAACACTTTAATACTGTAATATAATTGTGTTAATCACTTATCTCTAGTATAATGGTTTAAAAGAGAAAAGTTTTAAAAATAACTATAGCTACAATAATTTGTTAATGGATGCACAATAAAAAGAGGTAATTGTGACATCAATAACATAAAATATGAGGGCAGTAAAAAAGAGTTTTTATATGAGATCAAAGTTAAGTTGTTATCAGCTTAAAATAGATTATTATATGTTCAAGATGTTCTATGTAAGCCTTAGGGTAACCACAAAGCTAAAACCTACAATAGAAACACAAAATTAAAAAAAGTAAGGAGAGAGAGAGAGAGAAGGAGAGAATCAAAGTATACTACTACAGAAAATTGTCAATTCACAAAGAAAGAGCAAAAGAGGAAGAAACAAAGAACCACAAAATAGACACAAATCAATTACTAAGATGGAATTAATACCTTCCTATCTATCAATAATTATTTTAAATATAAAGAGATAGGGGTAACTGGGTGTCTCAGTCGGTTAAGCGTCCAACTTCGGCTCAGGTCATGATCTCACAGTTTGTGGGTTCGAGCCCTGTGTCGGGCTCTGTGCTGACAGCTAGCTCAGAGCCTGGAGCCTGTTTCGGATTCTGTGTCTCCCTCTCTCTCTGACCCTCCCTTGTTCACATTGTCTCTATCTCAGAAATAAATTTTTTAAAAAATTTGAAAAAATAAATAAATATAAAGAGATAAAATTCTCCAAGCAAAAGGCATAGAATGGCTGAATAAATTTAAAAAACAGACCCAGTGATATGCTGCCTATAAGAGACTCACTTTAAATTTAAGGATATACATAGGCTTGAGTAAAGAGATGGAAAAGGATATTTCATGAAAATGAAAACCATAAGACAGCAGGGGTAGCTATACTTATAGCAGACAAAATGGACTTTAAGTCAGAAACAGGAACAGGACACAAAGATCAAAAGGAGAACTTTCTTACACTGTTGGTGGGAGTGCAAACTGTGCAGCCATTCTGGAAAACAGTATGGAAGTTCCTCCAAAAGTTACAATTAGAACCACCCTATGATCCAGCAGTTGCACTGCTAGGTATTTACCCAAAGGATACAAGAATACTAATTCGAAGGGATACATGCATGTCAATGTTTATAGCAGCATTGTCAACAATAGCCAAATTATAAAAAGAGCCCAAATGTCCATCAACTGATGAATGGATAAAGAAGAGGTTGGTGGAATACAATATATGTATAATGGAATATTTATTACTGATCCATAATAAAGAATGAAATCTTGCCATTTGCAACAATGTGGATAGAGCTAGAGAGGATTATGTTAAGCAAAATAAGTAGACAAATACCATATTTCACTCATACGGAATTTAAAAAACAGAACAAAGGATCACAGGAGAACAAAATACAGAATAAAACCAAGAAATAGACTACTAGACCCTTAACTATAGGGGAAAAAGTGATGGCTACCAGAGGGGAGGTAAGTAGGTAGATGGGTTAAGTAGGTGATGGAGATTAGGGAGTACATTTGTTGTGATGAGCACCTGGTGTTGTATGTAAGTGTTGAATCACTAAATTGTACACCTGAAACTAAAAAGAAGAAGAAGCAGAAGAAGCAGAAGAAGCAGAAGCGGAAGCGGAAGCGGAAGAAGAAGAAGAAGAAGAAGAAGAAGAAAAGAAAGAAAAGAGATAAAGATTACTATATAATGATAAACATGTCAGTTTATCAAGAGGGTATAGCAGTTATGAATATATATACATCCAACATTGAAGCACTTAAATATATTAAGCATACACTAATAATTCTGAAGGGAGAAATAGACAACAATATGATAATAGTAGTAGACATCAATATCCCAATTTTAACAATGGATGGGTCATGTAGACATAAAATCAATAAGGAAACATTGGATATGAACTATACCTTAGACCAAATGGACCTAACATATATATATATATATATATAGAATAGTCCACCCAATAGTGGAAAATTATACATTCCTCTCAAGTGCACATGAAACATCCTCCATGATAGATCATATGTTAGGCCATCAAACTAGCCTTAGCAAATGTAAAAAGATTGAAATCATACCAAATATCTGCTCAAACAATAATGATATAAATCCAGAAATCCATAACAGGAGGAAAACTGGAAAAATTCATGTAAGTACGGAAATTAAACAACACACTCTTAAACAACCAATGTGTTGCAGAATAACTCAAAAGGGGGGCGTCTGGGTGGCTTAGTCGGTTGAGTGTCCAACTTTCGCTTAGGTCATGATCTCGCGGTTCGTGGGTTCGAGCCCCGCGTCAGGCTCTGTGCTGACTGCCAGCTCACAGCCTGGAGCCTGTTTCAGTCTGTGACTCCCTCTCTCTCTGACCCTCCCCTGCTCACGCTGTCTCTCTCTCTCTCTCTCCTAGAAATAAATAAAACATTTTAAAAAGTTTAAAAAAAAAGAATAACTCAAAAGGAAAATTTTAAAAATTCTTGAAACAAATGAATTGGAAACATACCATACCAAAATTTATGGGAATCAGCAAAAACTGTTCTAAGATGGAAGTATGTAATAAATGACAACATAAAAAAATAAAGATCACAAATAAAGAACATAACTTTAATTCCTTTAATTTCATAATTCCTTTAACACCTCAAGGAATGCAAAGAGAAGAACAAACTAAACCCAAAGATATCAGGAGGACAGAAATAACAAAGGTCAGAGCAGAAATAAATGAAATAGAGAAGAGAAAACCATTAGAAAATACCACAAAACTAAAATATTGGGTTTTTTTTAATGTAAGTTCTATGCCCAATGTGGGGCTTTTTTGGGAGCCATTCTGAGCCCACTAGTCGAGAAAACTCCTGATGAGGTTAAAGCAAGTTTGCACGGTCTCTTGCCAATCAAATGATGACCAATATCCACCCCCACTCAATTATTTCTGCTTGAGTATTGACCCCTAGGGTACCTTGTTGATCAATATCAGGAGTGACTTGTCCCCTTATTCTGCCCCTGGTATGATTGCACCTTGTGAAGGAACTTATTGTGGGAGCTTCTTCTTTTTATTATGGGAACAGACATCATGTCTCCAGAAGGTCCAGTTTCCCTCCATACTTTCCCTTGAGCTATGAACAGGCTAATGACCCCTAGTCATAAAAGATTGACCTTTACATGTATAATTCTGTTTCTACCATTGCATTAGTCCAAGATGTTCATACAGCTCAACATGCAAATCAACTAACCAAAAATGTCTTTCATGCCCTAGTTATTCAAGAAATCATAAAAGTAGATACAAAGGTAAATGCATTCGAAGAGGCTATTCTATGCATTGGAAATGAGCTAAACTCTTTAAAGGTATGGTTGGCTCTCTGGTGCCATAAAGCATATAACTGGAAAATCAAGTCTTGCCTGGAGACAAAGAGCCTAACTTAGAGAAATGGAACAGATAAGGGCAGAAGATAAGTTAGTACATACACCTTTGATAACTGATGGTGTATAGCACACCCTTCCCTAAGGCCTACTTTCCACAAATACCTTCCCTTCCCCTGGCAGCTGTGATGAGGATGGATAAGAGTATCTACAAACCTATGACTTAATCTTAGTGTTACTAAAATATGAACATCTTGTTATTTTCTTAGTTACTCAACGTCATTATAATTGGGGCAGTTCTGCAAGAAGACTTCTGTAAAGCCTGTTTCTGTACATTTTCCAAAAACATCTTATCACAAAGAGCTATCCATTGTAAAAAATCCATTTCCTGATGCCACGTTAACATTTGACCTATAAATAAAGACACCAAAACTGACAGGACGGAGATGCCTGCCTGGTGAACAGAAAGGATCTCGAGGCTCTCATTCTCTCTCTTGCGCCGACAGCGTCCATCCTTCAGGGACCCCTGGTCCTGCCGGAGCCGGCCTCCGACAGGGCTTGAACTCAAGACCCTAGGATAATGACTCGTATGAAGAAGCTGACTGAGCCAGCCAGACGCATCCACATCTAAAATTCAAAATATAGCTAGTTCTTTAAAAAGATAAGCACAAGTGACAAAACTGTAGATAGATTAACTTAGAGAAGTTTCAAATAAATAAAATTAGATATTAAAGAGGAGACATTACAACTGACACCAGAGAAATAAAAATAATAAGAGACTACTACTATAAAGAATGATAGGACAAAAATTAGATAACCTAGAAGAAATGGATAAATTCCTTAGAAACATAAAACCCACCAAGACTGAATCACGAAGGAACAGAAAATTTCAAAAGACCAATATCAATTAAGTAGAATTGTATCAGTAATCAAAAACTTCTCAATAAAGAAATCCTAGGATTCAATGGTTTCACTGGTAATTCCAAACATTTACAGAACACCAATCATTTCCAATCTCTTCCAAAAACTGAAGAGGAGAGAATATTCTCACACTCATTTTATGAAATAAGTATTGTCTTGATATCAAAGCCAGATAAATATACCATATATATAAAAACTTACAGTCCAATATCCCTGATGAATATAGATACAATATTTCTCAAGAAAATACTAGCAAACCAAATTCAGCATTATATTAAAAGGATAATACTTCATGATCAGGGAGATTTATCCCTTAGGTGCAAGCGCAGTTCAACACATGCAAATCAATAAATGTGACACACCATATTTAACAGAAAGAAAGATTTTAAGAATCATACAATTATCTGAATAGATTCAGAAAAAACACTTGACAAAATTAAACACCCATTCGTCATAAAAACTCCCAACAACATAGGGATAGAGGAAACTTACTTTAACAGAATAAAGGTCATATACGGCAAACTGATACCTAATATCATACTCAATGGCAAAAGTTTGAAAGCTTTCTTTCTAAGATTCGGAACAAACCAAGAATGCCCAGTCTCACCACTCCTATTGAACATAATATTGGAAATCTTAGGCAAGAAAAAGAAACAAATGTCATCTAAATCTGAAAATAACAAAACTGTCACTGTCTTACAGACAGGATCTTATATACAGAAAATCTTAATGACTCCACCAAAAAACTGTTAGAACTAATCAATAAATTCAGTAGAGTTGCAAATACAAAATCAACATATAAAAATCAGTTGTATTTCCATCCACTAATAACAAACTATCTGAAAAGAAATGAAGATCCTATTTACAATGGCATCAGAAAGAATACAGTATCTTGGAATAAATTTGACCAAGGAGGAAAAGATATTTACACTGAAAACTGAAAGCTTTGATGATAGAAATTGAGGAAATGCAAATAAATAGATGCCCCATGTTAATGGATTAGAAGAATAAAATTGTTAAAATTTTCACACTACCTGAAGCCATCTATAAATTTCATGCAAATTCTATTAAAATCCCATTGCATTTTTCCCAGAAATAAAATAAACAAACTAAGATTTATCTGGAACAACAAAAGACCAAAAAAACCCAATTCGATCACAAGAACAAAGAACAAAACTGAAGGCATCACAAACTATATTCAAACTGCATTTCTAACAATATTACAAAGCATTAATAATATAGTATAGTACTGTCATAAAAACAGGCATATATGACAAGAGAACAGCATAGAGAGCCCAAAATAATCCCACACGTATACAGTCAACTGATATTTGATACGGGAACAAAGAATATTCAATGGGAAAAGGACAGTTTCTACAACATATGGTGTTGGAAAAATAGGATATACATATGCAAAATAATAAACTGAATTTCTACCTCGTACCATTCACAAAAGTCAACTCAAAAGGAAATAAATACTTACATGTAAGCCTTAAAACTGTAAAACTGCTAGAAGAAAACATAGGAAAAAAGTCCCTTGACATTGGTCTTGGGAATATTAGATGTGATACCCATATGTGATATGAGTGACCCAAGTGTCCACCAGTAGATGAGTGGATAAATAAGAAGTGGTATATATATAATCTGCCTAGATAGATAGATAAATAGATAATATAGACAATATATATTATGGAACACTATTTGACCATAAGAAAGAATGAGATCTTGCCTTTTGCAACAACATTGATGGACCTAGAGTGTAACATACTAAGTGAAATAAGTCAGACAGAGAAAGACAAATACTGTGTTTTTATTTATATGCAAAAACTAAAATGAAAAGCTCACAGAGAATATAATTTGGTTGCCTGTGGTTAGGAGTATGGGGGAACAGAAGAGACATTGGTCATGAGTATAAACATCTAGCTGTCATATGAATATGGTTTACGGACCTAATATGACCATAATTAACAATACTGTATTTATTATATAATTGAAATTAAGAGAATAAATCTTAAATTTATTGCAAAAAAATTATGTCTCCACATACACAAAAATGTGTAATTATGTGAAGGAATGAATTAACTAATCTTACTGTGATAATCATTTCATGATATATATGTGTGTCCAATCATCATATTGTATACCTTACTTTTACATATGCTGTATGTCAATAATATCTCAATAAATTCAGAGAGCAAAAAATAATGAATGTATTCCTGACACAAATTCATGCTTGGTACCTACTAGTTGCTAAATAATTAGTTGTTAAATAAGTAAATGAATAAATTTTGAATCTTATATTTGATTTTTTTTTAATGAATGCATGACTTGTAGTGAATTTTGTCCTTTGGTTTTGGTCTATAATTTAAGATACTAATTAATATCTGAACTAGTTTTCCTAATTGTATGTTATTCACAACATTGAAAAGCATGTGTTCCATATCTTCATTTGAGTTGATGTTAATTATATCTGAATTGCTTGACCAAGTAGCTTTGCCTATACTTATATCTTTTAATAATAATTCAAATTTATTCTTCCCTCTCTACCCTTCACACTTGTAGAAGAAGTAATGTTCACCAAATTTTCCATTTATCCATCTTCATATCCTGGGACCTTTACAGTAGTATAAGTTGGCTTTATTCTATATGTATTGACTGGAGCAAAAACTCTGGGAGTGGAGCTCAGTAAATTTGTGTTTTAATGTGTCCTCCAGGTGATTCCATTGTATATCCTGGGACCTTTACAGTAGTATAAGTTGGCTCTATTCTATATGTATTGACTGGATCGGAAACTCTGGGAGTGGAGCTCAGTAAATTTGTGTTTTAATGTGTCCTCCAGGTGATTCCATTGTACACTAAAGTTTGAAAATTTCATGTATCGCCTGTTCTGACCAAAAAAATACCTAGCCATTTTTGGATCAACATAATGAACATAAGCTCCACAGTAGAGATATTTTGTTTTTCTGTTCAGTGCTATATCCTTATCAAATAAAATATATATAGAAGTTTTTCAATAAATGTTTAATAAACATTATGCATCTTTGTCCACAGTAAATTATCACAACTTGAGATATTCTTCTTTCCTATCTTCTAAAAAGTAGCTTTGCCTAAATCAGAACTGACTCTAAAAGAAGAAAATGAAATGAAGTATTGTAGAGAAATCAACTGATTTGAAAGATCTTTTACTTTCTTAAAGCTTTTTATCATTATGAGTATTTTTTTGAAAGAAAGATTATTCTATAGTGATTAATTACCTTAGGTTGTTTTTCAAAATTCTAAGAAAAAATTCTTATGTGATTTTCCCTAGAAGTTGGTAATTTACAGTTTCTTTTGGTAGCCATGAGAATGTAACTTTCCAACATTCATCCATAGGAGTGTAACTAATCAAGAACCACGGCTGCTGAGTTCTGAAATCTATCACTGTATTTGTACTGAGGCAAATGTTATCCATAGACTGTTCAGAGCAGTAACTAAGTGTGATGGAAATACTGACACATCTCTTACCTGAGAGACTTTTCTGACTGCACACTTTGTTTGAAAAGTCCCCAATAGCTTGGCAGAGCTCTTCTTCAATGGCATGGCAGTCTACAGAATTTCCACTCAACCTTCCTTTCTTCTTTTACTCCATCAGACTTGTAATCATCTAAGTTCAACCACTAATTTGAATCTAGTTATATCTAGGAAATTTGGTGACTTCTCTAAGCATGTGAAAGAAGGAAATATAATAATCATTTTAAACAAAATTGATGAGGGCCCCAATATCATGGCAAGAAAAAAATTTAGGAATGATGACAAAGGAAGGCACATAAAATAACCATTAAATATAGCTGATCCATCTAAACCAGGTAAGAGTTTTTATTCAAGCTTTATTCTTAAGAACAGAAATTTGTATGTGATAGGACTTACTTAAGACTTTTTCCTTTTCACCCTCTATTCACTGCCAGAATTCTCCCATTTCTAGCTTATGTTTAAAACTCCGCAATTAACACTTCCATTTTTGACAATGTTTTCATGTCCTATAATGCACATGCAGGGTGTTTTGAATTGAGATCATATTTTCAATTATATATATATATATATAATTGAATATATATGTGTGTGTGTGTGTGTAATATATATATAATTAAATATAACATATTTTCTAACATATTTTAGTAACTCTTAATAAGAAAATACAGTGGATAGAACAGATGAGGATGCTTGAGACCTAAATAATTGTTCATTGAAGACAGATAGCACTGACTGTAGTGACTCAGGAAATTATGTATAAAAGTGAGTCTAAGTATACTGAAAACTTACTTTTATACAGTGTTGGTGTTCCTAATAATTTGTAACTACTACATTTATTAGGAATGAGTTGAGCAGCAAAAAAAAGAAATCCTAACCAAATACAGTATAAAAAATTGTTTTTTGCCTCACATAACCAAAAATCTAGAGATAGCAGTCTGGTGTCAGCACAGTGGCCACTGGGGTATTGATATAGGTCCTTCCACTTTGTCATGTTTAAATGACCCACTTTCATCCTTATGGTTGTTACCTCATAATCACAGTATAGCTGCTATATTTCTAGAATTATGTCCACATTGTAAGCAGGAAGAAGGAAGGATCAAGGGATCTTCCAGCCAGGTCTGTCTATTTTTATCAAGAAAACAAAAACTGATCCAACGTAATTCCATTTATATCTCATTAATCAGAATTGTGCCACACAGCCAATCCTAGCTAGAAGATAGTAAAGAAAAAAAGTGTTGCGTATTCACTCTAACCACATATATAATATTAAAAGTGTGGCAGCTACTGTGGCCTACCCAGATACTCTTAATAAGAGCTTTAAAATAAATTTTCTTGGGAACCCTGGGTGGCTCAGGGACCAAATTTAGCTCAGGTCATGATCTCACAGTTCATGAGTTCAAGCCCCATGTCAGGCTTTATCCTGACAGCTCAGAGCCTGAAATCTGTTTCAGATCTGTGTCTCTGTCTCTCTCTGTCCCTCCCCTACTCATGCTCTATACCTCTCTCTTTCAAAAATAAGTAAACATTGGGGCGCCTGGGTGGCTTAGTCGGTTGAGCGACCGACTTTCGCTTGGGTCATGATCTCGTGGTTTGTGGGTTCGAGCCCCGCGTCGGGCTCTGTGCTGACTGCCAGCTCAGAGCCTGGAGCCTGTTTCAGTCTGTGACTCCCTCTCTCTCTGATCCTCCCCTGCTCACGCTGTCTCTCTCTCTCTCCTAGAAATAAATAAAACATTAAAAAAATTTTTTTAAAAAAATAAGTAAACATTTTTAAAATGTTTAATTAAAAATAAAAAATAAATAAGTTTTCTTGATATAATGCCCTAAGCAAAACAGCAGCTGCTATCATCTGTCTTTTCCTAGTCTGCACTTTATATTTTATTCTATTTTCTCAATACTTCATTCCTACATAGTCCAGTCATTCTTAGGAGTATTAGCTGAGCCTATAAAAAGCATGAAGAACTATTAAAGAAAAGATGATATGTGAAGTATCTTATACTTTACCTCTCTTATGTATGCTAAACATAAATGCATTATTATATTTATGCACAATCTATTTCCCGAGTTGTGTTATCAGTTGCATTCAGTGGGTAACTTTCCTTTCTCTTATGTAAATAAGCCATCTTCAGTGTCTTGAGCTATATAAATAATATCTCTCCTAAAGATAGTTAATAATATTACTTAGGAGTTCCCCAGTAGTTTTCATTTTGGGAGGTTTTGGAAAGCTTTCTCTAATATCCAGAGGTCTTTTCCACTTTATTAGGAATTGTGCCAGGGTTTCTATTATATATTGTTACATCTGCTGCTTCCACACATTTGGGATACCAGGAACACAGATGTTCTTGGCTCCCAGCCACCTCCAGCCTTGTTTCCTCTGCGAGTAAATTTTTTCATTACACATTTATCAAAGCATGTTACTTCCTGGTTGGTCTTCATCCGTAGTGCCAGATAGGCCATATCATAGTAATTTTCCTTTTAGCTCTTTCTCCTCTCCTCTAGTCCATCACAAGTGACCAAAGACCCTCAAATTTTACCTCAAAGAAGACTAGAGCTGAGCAGAGGCAACTTCAGGTCTAATATGAAAGGATTCAGTGGAAATGACAGCAGTAGTTTCATGAAATGTGAAGCCCAAAACACTAGAAATAAGAAAATGAAATAACTAGTGTTGATATTCATTTTTGAACACCAAGTGATGTAACTGCCTTTAAATTGTTAAATTTAGAATTCAGTATTTCCAAAACTTAAATCATCTGGAAATACTAAAATCATTGATTCCAAGCCCCACCCTAGACATCCTAAATCCAAATTTCAAGGAGAAAATTAGAAATGTGTACTTTCAAAGAATTTTTATGATCAGAATATTGACAAACATAGTGGCATTTGAATATTTATTGGCAGCACAGAAAAGATAAAAAATCTCAATATTTCACTCTTAAAAATAGAGTTAGGATGACTACCTGATGATGCACAGAGAAAATATAGATAACATAAACAAAGGAGAGTAGCTACTGTAGGTAGACAGTTTTTTGCTTGGAGATAAGTCTTAAGATGTGTTTTTTCCTTATTTTTTTTCATATCATATCAAATGAAAGATTGATTGGAAACACAATGAGAGAGGTGAAAAAATTCTTCATAAGTGTTTTCTTAGGATGGGAAGGAAAACCCAAGGGAAAGAATCAGAATGTCCTTACACTTGAGTGAGCCAACCCTGCTGATCAATAAGCTTGTTTCACAGAAGACTAAAACTTCCCTCCACAGGATGCCACCCTGCAGGGGCAGGTAAATGGGGCTAAACACAATGGGTGGGGTTTCTATGAAAGGACCAGAGGTGGGATACACAGGGAGTCAAACTCCAAGGAGGAAAATCTGTTCCTTTAATCCTTTTCAAAATACTTTTCAGTTGAAAGAAAACCAAAATCACAATATTCTGATCTTTCTCTCTCTCTCTCTCTTGAAATTAATAATATTATTTATTATGGCCAATATGAGAACATCAGTCAACCCCTTAAATTATTTAAATGAAACTATTCCACTTGATTTGGCGCTAAGGCTCAAATGGTTTTAAGAAGTAATAATAGCTATTGGGGGGATTTTAAATGCAGAGTTAGAAAATCTCTGCTGGTACCCTGCTTTCTATTAAACAGAGTTATAGAAGCCTGCTGTCCCCATTATAACTGTAACTCACCATGAGGCTCTGAGCCAGTAATATCAGCTATGCTCCCTGTGGAAATCTGTAGAAAGAAAAAAAATCCAAATATATTTTATATGACTTGATTGATAGATACAGATCTTTCTGGATTCACAGATAAAGATGATAGATAGATGATAGATAGATAGATAGATAGATAGATAGATAGATAGATAGATGATAGATAGATAGATAGATAGATAGATAGATAGATAGATAGATAGTACATTTTAGTTGTTAGTTTGACATTTGACAGCCCTGGTAAAGTATGCCTTTTACCTAAAAACTCTCCAAATCTACTCTCAGCATCTCACAAAGAACAATAATTGTTTATTGATCTAAGTGTTAACAATGTATAAATGAGGTCTAGAAATAAGTTCAAGAGCAATCATTGCCCAGGACAATAATTTTAAGGTACTTTTCCTTTATCTATAATATGAAGTTAAATATATATATTTTTGAAATCTCATATAAATTTTTTATAAACAGCTGTTTAAAAACATGGTAAAACTTAGTATGGGTGAGCATAAACAAGTTGTTTAACCTCTTCATGCTTCTTTAAAAAATAAAAAAATCTGTTTGCAAATTCTTGAGATAATAGATAAAAAACCACCATGGAAAGTGAAATTACACTTATTCCTTGTTAGGATAAAAAAGTAAAAGGTAGCTCCTGAAACCATTTTCTATAGACTGGATGTATTCAATCAAATAAATGTGTTTTCTGTATTTGAGTGAAGATGATAATAAGAATTGGTTAAATTTTCTCATATCTAGACCATAAAATATAATCATGAAGCACAGCACAGGCAAAAAAACTAGATAATATCATATGTGCATATATGAAAATTTTTATAAATAAATAATCCCTTTAGTTATGCTGATTGGTTTGATATATATATATATATAGCAATTTACATAAATCTATATTTTAGTTTATATGGCATTCCTAACATCCTTTCTTGTACTTCTACTTCTGGTAGCAGGGCATCTATCTTCCTTTTGTGAGTTGTCCTTCTCCCATCCAACATATAGGAACAGTCAGTCACAGGTTTGGGATACCACATCCTAGCTGAGATGAGCACTTGGTCCAGACTCCCAGTCCCCTTTCCACAGTGACTGAGCCAAGAAATGGTCATGGAATCCTTATAGACCCAATTGGAAAACTTTCTCATGAGATATTTTATGAATTCTAGGGGGGAAATATTTTCCTTTCTGGATTGGGCTTGCCACTAGCCACCTTTCCCATCATATGAAGAGAGATCATCTTTGGCAGGAGAAAATAAAGACAACACATAGATGCAGAGGCAACCAAGAAGAGAAAAAAGTGGGAGGGGTGAAGAAGTGAGGACAAGAAATAATTAGCAAACTGCTGGGGTTTTTGAGTCCAGTCATCCTTAAACCCTTCCTGGTTTAAGTCAATTTAAGTTCAGTGCCTTTCTATAAGTGAAGAAGTTTGGATTAACGCACACACACACACACACACACACACACACACACACACACACCAATCTATATTCACAGATTTGTAGACAAATTTGTCTGGATAATGTATAAAAGACAGGTTTTTATCTTCTCAAGACAGAAATTCTCCACAGACCATTCCTTTAAGACTCTCCGGGTTACAACTGGTTAAAAAAAAAAAATCAGACTCAAAAATATCTTGAAGCAAAAGGCAAAGCACCAACTTCTCAAAGGGTGGTTTCTCCAGCTCTGCAACTGTTCCATTGAGAGCCAAACTAGAGAACTGCTATCTCCCTTGAAACAAATTACAAAAGAAAAGAAAAAGAAGACAAAAGAAAAGGAAGGTATTGAGAAAGAGATGATTGTCAGCTAAGGGGACATCTCACTGAAGATGTCCCTGAATTTCTTTTTATTTTTTTTAATCACCTCTCCACTACCAAAGTAGTGAGTCAAACACCCAACAAAAGAAAGAGGTAAGGCTAACGGGATGATTAAGTTCCTGAAGTCTTAAGATATTTCTATGATTACATCAAAATTAAAGTCAAAGTCATATGAAATACCCTTGAGATCTATGTCATAATCCCATTCGGGTGCCTGACAAACCTTGAGAAGCCAAAGTGACAATTACTGATTTACCTTTCTGTGCTGAAAATGGAAGTTGAAAGCTAAGTGGCAACATAAAGCTAAGCACCTCTGAGACTGAGTTTCAAGTCCGGACTAGACAGAAATGACAGAAAATCATTAAGAACAGAAGGCATTAAAAGGTCAGATATAAATTGTTATCAAGCCCTATTTAACCATTTTATCAGTCAGAATTTTCTTTTGCTCTCAGAATGTGGTAACATTTTCCTATCTCTGGAGATGAATATGATATTATAAGGATTGTTACATATACACTGATATTCAGATTCTGAGAATGTTCTGTACGAAAAGACTGCAACAAAATGGACTTTAAAATGGTTTTTAAAAAATACATAATTGTCTTGTCTTTATTTGTCTGGAATGTTACTTAGTGTTCAGGTACTGTGAAGTTTATCCTTCATGGAGGAGAAAGCCAGCAATGTCTTCATGTGTTTAGATTTCAGTGCAATTCTTGGTGAAACAGACAGATTAGCCCCAAGTCAATCCCACAATTAGCAAATCTTCCTTCCCTCTCCCTCTTTTCCTTCTCTGTCCCCTTATCTTTCCATCCATTTGGCCAAGAGTGGTGATTTGCCATTTCAGAATCAAGAGATAGGGGAAAATTGATGCAGATATCTCAGAAACAAAATTTGATCTTCAGCTAAGTGAGCATGTTAGTGAATCACAATTTCTATATTCTGCATTTAAATTGTAAAAGTGGAAATGATGGGTTAAGGGATTGAGTACAGGAGAGGAAAGAGCCTTAATCATTTTAGCAATTAGTATCTAATGTCCTAAAATGATCCACAAATCACTCCACAGCTCGTACACTGGAAAAACACAGGGTACATAAGCATTCCTCAAATGTCATAGTCCAAAGGGATCAACACTTTAAAGAATATGGGAAAAACATAGGGAAGAGGAAAACCCATAGACCTGCCTTTGGAAACATACAGAAGCCTTGAATTAACTAAGCAATCTATGGCTTAGTTCATTTTGAATGATATTACATTTTAATGAAAGCAACTTAAGAGTTTCATTATCTTTTTTTAAATTAAAGTTTATTTATTTATTTTGAAAGAAACAGAGACAGAGTAAGTTGGAGAGGGAGAGAGAGAGAAAGGGAGAGAGGGGGAAACCCAAACAGGCTCCCCACTGTCAGCCCAGAGCCCAATGGAGGACTTTAACCCACAAAGCCATGAGATTGTGATGTAAACCAAAACCAAGAGTTGGCCGCTTAACCAACCAAGCCACCTAGGCTCTCCAAGAGTTTCACTATCTTTAAACAGGATAATATATTCACCAAGAGGAGAGCTTGAACTAAATCTTCAAAGGCCTTTTCAAGGATCTTTTTAGGTCACAATCTCAGAGGTCAGCAACAAAATTATTTTTCTGAATTTACTTAATCAAAATCTGTATATACTACTTAAATAAATA
This sequence comes from Proteles cristata cristata, assembly GCA_017311185.1. Lineage (NCBI taxonomy): Eukaryota > Metazoa > Chordata > Mammalia > Carnivora > Hyaenidae > Proteles > Proteles cristata. The sequence goes on from JAESUZ010003082.1 coordinate 2,141,128, forward strand.
CTCCCATCTGCAGGTTTTTCATAATCACATGTCCTAATACAGAAGATATCATATCTATGAACTACAAGTAAAAGAATTTATAAAGAAAGGAAAGGAGAGGGGAGAGAAGAGGAAAAGGAAGGAAGGAAGGAAGGAAGGAAGGAAGGAAGGAAGGAAGGAAGGGAGGGAGGGAGGGAGGGAGGGAGGGGGGAGGGAGGGAGGGAGGGAGGAGAAAGCAAAGAAAGAATGAAAGAAGGGAAGGAAGAAAAAAGAAAAAGGAAAGAAAAAAAAGAAAGAAACCACCTGAAAATAACATTCAGGAATTACACTGGAGTTTTTGCTTCATATAACATAAAACATAATGTGCTGCTCAAAGGTAAGAGCTTTTCTTACAGGAGAAGCTAGTAATTTGAACCCACCCACAGGCAGTTGATGATAATGGTGACTTAAATAGTTATATACCTCTAATTATCTCATGTTTTATTCTTCAGATTCCCACATGAGGATATTTTTTGCTTTGTTATGAATTTGTATGCTAACCTTGCTGCTAGCTTCAACACATTCCTAAAACTACCTGTCTCTGCACCCTACTATATAGTGCAATCAGAAAGAAAAATGTTAGCTGGGCAATAGCTATTTGGTTCTGATGCTGCCTTCCTTTAAATTTAGTAAGAAGGTCTTGGGCCATTTCAGTTTGCTTCATTATCAGAATTGGTATCCATTTACCTATGATTTGTTCTTCACAGTGATCAAATTCAGAGGTACTGCACTGGGTGTACGGTAAGCTGACAATTGTCAAGGCTGTTCCTATGGCCATTGGTGTCTCCTTTTACACTCCCCACCTGTAGATTGTAAAACCGATTCAAATTATCTAGAAGCCCTGAGGTTATAATGATGTTCATTTATGGAGCGCCTTTATTCAACAACTCGAAGTATTATGTAGGAAGTCCCCATGACAAAAGCTCCCTTACCAAATCCTGAAGAGTTGTATATATGCATAGTTAAGTTCAGGCAGAAAACATGGAAGTAATTAATCAATGTGAAGAAATATAGAATGACATTGATTATACCCTGATTTTCAACCCATGGCAGAACTATTATTTTTCTTAAGTCAGGTTCATTTCTAAAAATGATTAACATATGTGTGTTTAGCCACATAGTTAGCCACACACAACTAAGACCAATTCATGGATGAGCATATTCTTATAGTTCAGTTAACCCACAATTCATGCACAAAAGTTAATAGATTCCTATAAAACTTCAGCTACTCTATCCCTCCTGTCATCTGAATAAATATTGTGAGTCATATCTGGAGAGAGGCATTGCTTTCTCCTTTCTTTTTCTATCTTGTCCGAGGTTGTGCTGCCTGCCTGTGTGCCCCTGTCACTGAAAGGAAAAGAGATATTCGCTCTTTTATAAATAAGAACACAGAGTCTTTCTCTTTATATTAGATTATTTTCCAGCTAAATGGATTATTTTGGCCAGGCTAAGTTTAGTAAGAACCAGAATAGCACTAAGTTCATTGATCTTTCATTACTTTAAAGAAGGAGGGAACAGAAACTCAGAAATGAAGGAGGCAGTTCTCCATTCCATGCATAGAGATTGCAAGAATTGGAGGTGAAGAGGACGCAGCTGCATTTCTTAACTTTTGAATGAAAAGCAATTATGCCAAGAGCCTTCATTTTAGATTGTCAGCATGGGCCTATGTCATACCCATCCTGACACTCCCAAACTGAAGATTTTTAAAGGCCTCTTGCCTTTGTCATTGAGACACCTGTCACCAACTACACTGAATCAGCATCTCTAGATGCTGGGAAATACATATTCAACATGAATCTATGTAAGAAGCAACAGTAGGGAGGCTGGAATTCTTAAGAATTCTTAAAGAAAAAAAATGAAAGGAAACAAAGAAGCTGAGGTTGTGAGGAAATTTCCCACCCCATAAAGCACATTTCTGATTTCATTTTCACTTGTTTACAATTGAAATAACTTAACCTTAATGTCAAGTTAACAAAGTAAATTTCTATGAAAAATTTTAAAGTATATTAACCACAAATATTAGTGGAAGAAAATCTTAGGGAAAATATGGTTTTCTACACAAGACTTGTAAAATATAAAGCATTTGAGCATATTATTACAACAAGAAATAGTTCTAAAGACTTTATTTTTGTTTTAAGATAGAATAATAATTAATATGAATGAAATAATCTATCAGTCACATACTTCATTCTCTAGGAAGTCCAGTAAAAGAAAAGCAACTGTATCTTCAGAGTACTGGAAAAATTTTGGTACCCTCTACACGTTAAATCTCATTTTCAAATACATTTATTATTCATTCTTACCCTCTTCATCCTTGCCCTCCTGCTTAGGATCACATCTATGAGTCAATTGCAAAAGCAGTGCTCATTTCCCGCTTGCTCAAGTATATCAAGATATTCAATTTATGATTTCTGAATTCAAAAGAGAGACATCCCCCGGAACTCCAAGTGACACTCATGAGAACTCAAAATTTTATAGTTCACCAGCTTAGATATCTTTCTGAAGAAAGGCTAAATGATTTCTTTATACCTTATTAGCTATTTGATGGCACATTTACACAAATGTATTCAACATTAAAAAAATAGTAATTTTATCTAACTAATGGGGTAACAAAATCAAAATGTATCATTTAATACTAGTTCTTTCAAGAAGCACTAAATCAAATCTCCTAAAATACATGGTTTTATGCATTACTAAAATTAGAACTATGGCAGTATATATAGTTTCTCCAATTGTAGCCTATTTTATCTTGACAAATCATAACCAGCCAAAATAATTTAAAAAATAATTTTCTAGAATATTTAAAGAAGGCACTCAAAGGGTGCATATTTCCAAATTAAATCTAGTAACTCTTCATATCTAGTGACAATAACATTATAGTATTAGATCAGGACTTTGGATAAACTCAAATGAAATGCAGAGAACTTGGAATGCATATATTTACATAACAAAACCAAGAGGGGAAAAATTAGGGGTAAAAATAACTTTGACAGAAGTATTTGCCAATATGTCTTAACATTAAAACTCATAATATTTTATCATGTAGAATTCAATTTTCACCCATTTTCTTCTGGATATAACAATGGTCTATTTATTAACTCACTAAAATACCTATTGGCCCTCATTTGTTTTACTTTTCCACAGAATCTATTTAACTGAAGACATTAATTAGATTAATGTCCAGTCACCAACCCATGAGATCATACACCTAATACTCTCTGATATTAAACATTCAGCTTTGCACTTCTTTCTAATGAAGGCTTTGAAGCCAAAACTTTCCAGAAAGTACTGGAATTAGCCAAATCAATATTATTTTTCCCTTATCTGTCTTATCCTACTAGGTAACAGTACAGGATAGAACATCTGTGTATCCTTCTTAGGGCCACACTAAAGACTTTCCAAATACTATCTTTAGTTGCATTTAATGACCAGCCCATGACTTAGCAAACAATGTACTGACCGAAGTAACAAGTGAAACTTCAGCTCTTCTGGTTTAGGTAGTTAATAAATTAGAAGTCAAGAAATTATCATGCTGGGTGTGAATAGATAAAATAGCATAAGGCTTTGCAAAGAATCCTGTTCAGTCAGCATTATAAGCTTATTATCTAGGTAATGAAACTGTAGATCACAAAATCTTCAGTAAACACTCAGCACTGACATGATTAAAACACAGAACAGTCAAAAATCCAGTTTTTCCACCATGTGAGTCATTATATTTGCTCAATTCTTACTTTTATTGTTTTGATATTAAGATTAAACAATCTTTTGCTTTTCTACTTTGAAAATAGCATCATAATATAAAACTATCTTTAAAAGAATTTAGGGCACCTAGGTGGCTCAGTCAGTTAAGCATCCAACTCCTGGTTTCAGCTCTGGTCATCATCTCATGGCTTTGTGGGTTCCAGCTCCACATCAGGCTCTGAGCTGGCAGCGCAGGGCCTGCTTGGGATTCTTTCTCACTCTCTCTATCTCTCTCTGTCTCTCTCTGTCTCTTCCTCTCTCTTGGCTCCTCACTTACTCATACTGTCTCTGTGTCTCTCAAAATAAATAAACTTTAAAATAAAATAAAATTTTAATAAAAAATAAAAGAATTTAAAACTTTATTTTTAGCATGTGATAGGCAAAATAATCCCCACCCCAAAAGATGTTCACATTATAATCTCTAAAACCTGGAAACTATTACCTTCTATGGTGAGAGAAATTTTGCCTCTGTAGATGTGATTACATTAAGCGCCTTGAGATTAGAAGAGTATTCTGGATTGTTCAGATGGGCTCAACATAATTATAAACTTCCTTATAAGAATGAAACATGAATGTTAGACCAAGATAAAGACTCAAAAATGTTACACCGCTGGTTTTGAAGATAGAGGGATGGGGTCAAGAACCAAGGAATGTAGCTGGCCACTAGAAACTGGAGAAAACAAGGAACCAAATTCTTTCCTAGAGCCACCAGAAGGAAGACAGTTCACTGATACTTGGATTTTGGACTTCTGACTTCCAGAACTGTCAGATAATAAATTTGTGCTATCTTCAATCACTACATTTTTGGTAAATTTTTACAACAAGAATAGGAAATAAAGTGGTATAGGACTATTTATAGGACCACTTTCCTGTGGTCTTGGCAGTGATGAAGCCACCAGACACTTATAAGCATCGTAATTGGCATCAACATTCATATTATGAATATGGGGAGCACCTAAGTTTTCTAGTTTGGCTCTCTATGCAGCATTTGACTCTTCACTCCATTGTATACCATGGAGGCCATTTAGTGCTTTATTGTGATACTATCCCCAGCACATAGTACAAGTTGGAATTAACAGTGTGTCAATTATTTAACAAAAGTTTCATCTCAGTGTCAAAAGAGACCAATCGTTTCAGTTTTAACTGCTTGGATTTCAGTTTGGAGCAACCTTTTCCCTTCTTGCTTTGGAAAGGTCATCATAATTCTATTTTAAAAATCTTAAAAGATCACAAAGCATTTAAAACACTTCCTTGAAAATTTTGAAAGCTCCCCAAACCTAGTTAGGTCAATAGGAATTATCATTTAATATTTGTTAAACATACATAGTCTGAAAAATATCATATCAGACAAAGAAACAATTCATATCACACAATTCATATCAGACAAAGAATATCATATCAGACAAAGAGACAGACATTAAACAATTAGGAACACTTCTTTTAAAGAAAATAATCCTCACCTGTAAGTCCTGGAAAGAGATAATTCTAGTTGGTCACAAGTAATGACCCTGCAACTTGATTACAACAAATAAGCCATGATTTAAAAATAAATAAATAAAGGCCACACTGATCTCTGGTCCTGGTTAAAATGTTGAGGTCTATGATTACACTACAAGAGTCAAAGAAATGAACTATTCTCTGATCCATTTGAGAGAAAGGTCAGAGTATTGTGATATATAATTTGGTAACGGTCTTGCAAATTTTGTGAAATAATTTTCTCATCCTCTGTAATTTGGCTAATCTCTGAATTATTTTGATGAACGCACTGTGCTACATTAATAGAAGATATAATAATTAATAAGGCCCTCTTTCAAAGATATCACTACCTGGTGGAAGAGAAGAGAAAGTGTGTATATGCATGTCCTTCTATTCCTTCACAGTGCTTCACAGAACATTGCCTTACTTAAAGAAGGTTTTTAATACATAACTAATTACATAATTACAAAAGAAGCCAGAATTGGGTATATATTTAGTTAGAGGTAAATGTGATATGTTAAAAGTTTCCTAATATCTAAAGAATTACTAACTTGTATAATTGCCATTTACTAAATTATAAAACCAAGTTTGGCATTATATAACTTGCCTAAGGTCAAAAACCTTTTCAAGTTGAAACAAAAGCAAAGAAATTTTTAAAATTTAATGAACTTTTGGCTTGACTTTAAAGGAACCTCCACATGGATGTGGTGACAGGAATTTTCAACCCCACCCTTTCATATCAGAGGAGCATCTAAATCCCAGGAATTAATTTGAGACTCATGCCATTTCCCATCCAACAGAGAAAGCAACCATTAAAAGCTACTGTGGTTCTTTGTGTCAGTGCCAGACCGCAAGTGCTTCATTGTACGAGACTGCAGACCCACTGGCAGTGTACAGCTTTGCTGATAGAAGAAATATTCTTTCTTCAATATAGGTTTACATGATGCTGTATTTAAAAGGGAAAAAAAGTTGTTATTTCTAAGATGAGTTTTCTTAAGAGTTTGTCTAACAGTGAGAACAAAGGTGTGAAGAGGGAAAGGAAACAAAGTTGAAAGACTTACTTTAACCCTCTTCCATGGGACTGCGACCTAGGAGACTAGGAAGTTGCAAACATACATGCCCACTTGACCAAAGCCGGAAGCCCTATTAAATCTGTAGGACTTAGGAACAATATAAGCATCACAGGTTCAAACACTTGGGAGAGTTAACATTTTCAGAGGGAAGTAAGATCAAATTTCAGATGGTGAAACTTGAAAGGGTAAATAAAGAACATAATAAAATTGAGATCTGGAAAAGAGGGAGTACCATGGCAGTCTCCCTTCTTATTAAGATGTACTTGTAAAGATGTATTTGAACTGGATACCAGGTTCAAAGGGAAGTCCCAATTGGTTAGAACTTAAGTTTCTTTCTCTCTGATGTTGTAATTTCCTTATGAAACTTCCCTGACTACATATACCTGCAGTTTGGTACATTAGTCTGCTGGAGGCTGAATGATGAAAAAAATAGAAATGATCTGCTCCATCTATTTGCTTCAAGACCCAATCAAGAAGAGCCACTAGTTCACTAAATGGACTAGAGCTTACAAGTACAAGTGATGATCAACAGCATCAAAAAGCAGCCCCAAAAAGCATCGGTGGAGAGACCCATAACCACAGAGGAACATTTTGCATAAGACATATTATGACACATCTAAGCTTAAAATTCTAAATACCTAGCAGATTAAGAGAAGCAACACTGAGAGAGCATATGAAACCTTTGGTTTATATATATTCAATATCAACATTTTGAAACAGTAACCCAAATAATTTTGTGTTCCTAGAAATGCCTTTTACTATGGCCCTTCTGTAGTTAAAATTGGAATTTTTGGGGGGTGGGGAGAGAGTGGGGACACCAGAGTGGCTCAGTTGGTGAAGCATCTGACTCTAGATTTCAACACAGGTCAATCTTACAGGAGAGCCTAACTAGAAATACAAAGTATTGAAACCTAAATTTTTGACTGTCAAATGGAGATAATCATTTTAAAAGCCTAAAAATTTGATCGCAAGATCCAGGTTTTGTTTTTTTTTTTTTTTTTGAGTATAAAGAGGAATTTTTGCTGTTTCCCCAGCTTTTTGAACAAAGAGTAAGGACAGTTTATCTTATCAGACTGCCGTGATTCCTCAAGCTTCTGCCGTGCGTAGACCAGCCAGCTTCCCGGGTGTGGCTGGAGCAAGGCTGGAGATCTCAGGTGTCAGTGTCCTTTTGAGCATCAGTTTAAGCTGGTTGACTGGATCTGGATTATCTCACCAGGCTGACGGTTCTTCTGAGTTAGCCTACTTAACTCCAGAGCGATGGGTCCATGGGTTGATTCCTGAAACTTTAAGAGCTGAATCCTTTGGTTATATATCTGAAGTACACCTCTAAGTCTTTGAAAGGGGTGAGTGACCCCCATCCCTCAAATAATCCAGATATTCTGGGTTTATTTGGGGTGGTTTTAGGGAGGATATCATTTGCATATTTAAAGATCCACCCTGTTTTCCTATTGTTCAAGGTGACAGCAGGATGCAGAGAGAGAGAATTAGCAGTTTTAAATTTTGGGAGCTCAGACAGAGGAGTAGACTTAAGGCTTGTTAGTCAGTCTATGTCAGTCTGGAGAAGACAAGGAATTTCCCTGAAACAAAAGGAGTTTCGGCAGCTGCTTGGGAATATTCCTTAAAGTTCCCATCCCGAGGTAGACTAACCACAGTTGGCTCCAATTATAGCCATTTATCTGGGAAAAGAATGAGTGTGAAGCCCTCACATATAGAAAGAGGAACAGAGAGATTTAACCTCCCCTTCAGTCTGATTTTATCTTAGCCAGACCAATAAGGTCCCCTTCACAAGGTTTCTCCGGATATCGGCTGGGTTTTGGGGCCCTTTCCGATCAGGCACTCATTCTGCTGAGGCAACGCCACAAAGACAAAGAGTTGGGGGTCCCTCCTCTAATAAGGAGACCAGTCAGATGTCAGTTTGGCTGTGTCCCGAAAGAACTTAAGGGACGCTTAGCTGTAGTGGTCTCTGCTTCGGAAACTATTCTGATGCCACCGTAGACTGTATGCAGTTCACCACAAAATTGCAGACAGGTACACTCAGACTCCGTAGGCTTTTTGGGACCGTAAGGGTGCCCATCCGTGGAGCCACCAAATCGAACCTATCAGGCAAGCCAGACCAAACTGCACACTCACACTTACATACATATCAGAGGTTACTATATTTCCTCCCACAGAAATTCTACAGATAAGACTAACAACAACCATGACAATGACAAACAGGACAAAACAGATACAGAAGTGGCCACAAAACAGGTTTATGACTTTACTTAAGGGCCCACCGACATCTCGGTGTACCCTGGGGGAGGAAGTAGCTGCATCCAGCCTTCCATTTAATCCCCCAGACAGAAGCACATGTGCATTTAGAATTCAGATGATAAACTGATTTACCTCATTTTCTTTTTCTAGCAACAAAAATGGGAGTATTCCATGGACTATTGGAAGGTTCGGTATGTCCTTCTTAAAGCTGTTGTTCCATAAGTTGGATTGCTGCTATTTTTTGAGAAGGGCCATTGTTCTACCCAAACAGGAGTATCTAACTTCCAGACTACTGGGTCAGCCGCAACAGGAACAATGGCCCCTTCTACAAGTGTGGCTAGCCAATCCCTTTTTGTCATCCACTGACAGATTGTGAGCTCGAATCCTAACTTCCTTGAAGTGAAGCAGGACCAGGTCTAGAGGTTTTGAAGTGGACTGTCCCATAACGTTAGTCCAAACAAGATAAAGTAACACGGAGAACAAAATTAAGACACAGAATACTGGAATTAGTCCTCCTGGCCAACGGAGGAGAGAATGAAAATGAGATGATGGTCTTAGCGCGCTTTCCAAAGAAAAAGAAGAGTATGTGGGGTGGAGACCCCACAGTCCCATGAAAGACAGGGAAAAACAGTTGGGGGGCTTTGACTCCCTTCCCTAAATGTCCTCGTCAAAGTCACAACAAAAATTGTACTTAGACAAACTAAGACAAACACAAGCGTTCAAACCAATGATCGAGAAGAAGACGAAAGTACGACTGAGAAAACGTCTAACATGAATGGGATCCTGCTACTGCCACCAACAGGATCCCCTTAGAACTCTACGCTTTGTGCCGCAGGACTTGACCCGCGGGGACCTCTGCCCGAACTCCACTCTTTGTGCCATGGGACTTGACCCCCAGGGGACCTCTGCCCATGCTCCACTCTGGGTGCCGCTGGACTTGACCCACGGGGGACCTCTGCCCGAATTCCACTCTTGGTGCCGTGGGACTTGACCCGCAGTCTCTCCTTCCTGTGGGTCCAAGACGTCTCTTGGATCCCACGGCCTCGATCTTTCGCGGCGCGTCCGCCTGGCTCCTTTGAGGTCCCTAGAGACCAAGCACCGAACAGACCAGCACCGACCAGACCAGACAAACAGCAGTCATACAAAAAGACTTAGACATTAAAAAAAAAAAAGAAGAAAAACAAGGAAATGAGTGCACTCACCAGCCGTAGATCAGGCCCAGCGTTTCCGGGTCCCAAGGGGATTCTGGGGGGAGGATTTCCCTTCTGAAGAGGGGAATTCCCGGCCAATGCACCAAATGTTATACCTAGATCGCAGTATCCTCACTGACCAGAGACCACCAGGGAGACCGAGTCATGCGTGCAAAGGCAAAGGGCTTTATTACCGGCTCGAGCTCCCAGACCTCACCAATGCAATGGATCTGTGCTGAGCTGCAAGATGCAGTTTTCTTACTGAAAGATTTTTTTTGAGTTCTGAGTGGCTCCAAGATTAAAATGTGTATCATAAGGAAGAAATATGAATATTAATATGATTTCATTTTCTTACTCAAAAGTATATAACGTTCAAACAGACTGAAGGAGAGTGTTGACATATAGAAAGCAATACTAATGCTTGTCTTTTTAAAAATTAAATTTAGTTTTTTAAATTCAAGTTAGTTAACATACACTGTAGTACTGGTTTCAGGAGTAGAACCCAGGATTCATCATTTACATATAACACCCAGTGCTCATGCCAACAAGTTCTCTCCTTAATGCCCATCACCTATTTATCCCATTCCCCCTCCTACCGCCTCTTTAAGAACTCCCAATATGTTCTCTGTATTTAAGAGTTTCTTATGATTTGCCTCCGTCTCTGCTTTTATCTTATTTTTCCTTCCCTTACCCTAAGTTCATCTGTTGTGTTTCTTAAATTCCACATATGAGTGAAATCATATGATAAGGAATGCTTGCCTTTAATGGATTTTGACACATCTTTCCCCTAAACCAAGCCAATAAAGTAGGAGAAGTAATTCTGGTGTGCGTTCAATGATCTTGTTCTTTTATCATATTGTTAAATTTAAAATATCTTTTTAACTTCAGTTTACAATTTCTTGTTTCCTTGGTAGTAGCATCCTCTTGATTACGTCTTGCTTTTCTCTTGTGATCAGTTTTCTGGATAGCTCATTCAGTGGTCAAACAAATATTAAAGTAAGGTTTCTGACAGACAAAGGGAAAGCAATTACTAGTTTTTATAATAATGTCTGTACTAGCATATGAACACAGATTTCCTGATGCTTTTTTTAAGACAATACTGAGGCTATGGTAAAAATATTACAATTCAAAGGGGGTTAAAAGTTATCAATTTTCTCCTTTTCGTTAGTGCTTGTATTTCTTTTAAGAGCAATAACTTTCATCTCTCAAATTTTGGGAAATGCTGACAGAAGCAGAGCTGACCCCTTTCTTCTAAATCACTGTACTTCTTAAGAGGTATTCAGATAGACCCAACAGAAAGCACAGCTGAAACTGGCTTAAACAGCAAAATGAGATCCATTTGTTTTCCTGGTTGGAGGTATGGGGAGCCTCAGAAGTGACTTAATTCCACAGCAGGATGATCTTATCAAGAACAGGTTTCTTTCCATATCATGGATTTGCCTCCCTGAATTGCTTCTTCTCCCTAAGGTTGACTTAGCCAGTTCAAAATGCTTACTATCAACTCCCAAGCCTACCTGTTTCCTAATCTAAGCGCACAGAAACAAAGTTGATTTTGGAAATTCTCTTGAAGACATAGTTAATGTTCCAGTAATCTTTCAACAAACTGCTTCTTATGTCTCATTAACCCATACTAAATCATATACCTTGTCCTGAATCTATGCCAAAGGGGTAGGTTTATACTAATGAACTTAGTTTTGAGCCACTTGACCTAACCCAAGACCAAAAGATACAGCCAATTTCCTTCAAAAAAAAAAAATCTTAGGCTTTTCAGAAGCTGTATAGGGAATTACCTAGAGACAAAAGAATAGATTTCGGGGAAAGAACCACAATTTCCAGTATACATATGCACCTTTGGCTCCCATCTTGTATGTGCTTATGTTTTAAAACCTTTGTCCCCTACCCCACTCCTCTCGATTTCAGTGAGAGTAAAATTTCATGTTAATAAAATTACTAAGTAAACACTAACATTTTGGGCATCCAAGAGATTTTTAATACTATAAATAAGATAAAGTATGAGTATTATAATGAAATGTAAATGAGAGTTAACTATTATTTTTTTTAAAGATATTCAAGACTAAACCTAGATCCAGGGAGTTTTGGAGTGTTGCTTATAGGCTTTATTTGCCTTCCTCCTCAGATTAAAAAAAGAATATGTTTTAGAAATTTGTAGAAAATAGGAACTTGAATAAAAATCATTTTAATGAGCATTAAATTATCCATATTGTGATGTCAGAGAAAATGAATGGTTTAGAATGTTCTATTCATAAAAAATGATTCTGCCCCTATTAAGATGATAGACATGTCAGGATATAATCCAGCTGAAAATGGCTTCTATTATCTGGACTATAGTGTTAGCATTCAAGATTGAAGTTATGTGGACACATTATTATAAACTTTGAAATAATATTTATTGGACTATGCTGATAGATATGATGGGATATGGGAGAACAAAAAGAATCAAGCTTGACTCGAGAATTTTTCTTGGATATTTGTGGTTTCAGATAGCTGATCTGAGGAATATGGAGTGAAGGGAAAATTGATCAATAACTCTGTCTTGGGGTGCCTTGGGGGCACCTGGGTGGCTCAGTTGATAAAGCATCTGATTCTTGATTTCAGCTCAGATCATAATTTCATAGGTTCGTGGGATCCAGCTCCATGTTGGCTCTGCTCTGACAACACAGAGCCTGCTTGGAATTCTCTCCCTTCTCTCCTTCCTCTCTGCCTCTCCCTCTCTCTATTGCTCTCAAAAGAAATAAAGTTAAAAAAAAAAAGACAAAAAACTCTGTCTTGAACAAAATGCTTAAAACGATTAAGAGTGGAGATATTGAGAGGCACCTGGGTGGTTCAGTCAGTTGAGCATCAGATTTCAGCTCAGGTCATTATCTCATGGTTTGTGAGTTTGAGCCCTATGTCAGGCTTTGCATTGACAGCATGGAGCCTGTTTTGGATTATCTGTCCCCTGCTCTCTCTGCCCCGCCCCTGCTAATTCCCTCTCTCCTTCTCTTTCACTCTCTCAAAAATAGGTAAACATTAAAAAAAAGAAGTGTTGAGATATTGAGAAGATGATGGTTATACAAGAAATCTGGAGGGAACAGATATTTGAAAATCACCTATATAGAGATTATATTTTCAGCTCTAGAACTAGATTACTTAATAAGAGCTAAGAAATGATCCCTGAATCACTCTGTAATTTGAGATTTGGAACAATTTGAGATTTAAATACTTTTGAAGTAGACCACAATTGAAGTAAAAATAAAACACTAGTGTTTATGTCTCAGACACCAAATAAAGAAATGTATAGAAAGGAAAGTGAACACTACTGAATTATGCTGAGGTCAAGATAAGGACATAGAAGTGAGCACTAGATTTGGCAACTGGTAACCACAACAAGGACAATTTTAGTGTAGAAGAAGGAATAAAGCTTGGAAGGTTGAGAAGGAAAAAAAAGTTCAAAAACATATGGACAATTATTTTGAGAAGTTTTGAAGTGAAAAGGGGCAAAGAAAATACATAGTGGCAGGCACAGAAGGTGGAATCAAACAGAGTTTTTGATAAGGTGACAGATAATATATTATGGGTTATATGTAGGCTGAGGAGAATTGTCCAGTAAAGAGGAGAAAATCAATGCTACATGAGATGGATGATATGTTTGTAGAATGGAAGTTATTGAGAAGACAATAGTCTTGGAGTGTTAGGGTCCTTTTATTGGAAAACCACGTATCTTACCACATAGTTGAAAATAATTCAGTTGCATTAATCCTATATTAAATTATGATTCTTGAAATATCTGATTTTAACCATTACATTTCTATATTTGAGGTGATGTTATGCTTTGTTTCTTCTTGCCTATAACTGGTATGAAGGCTTGAAAGCTAAAAACAAAGGGGTATCAAATACGTAATATTCTAAACTGAAGCATAAACAATTCAAAGAACACCTTGCTTGTAGCCAAACTCACTATGCAACCCACACCACTAACCTCCACTACCCTATCCCTCCCTCCATCCACTTCATTAAAGTGAAACTAGGGAATGTGGGAGGTGAATCTCCTTAGTTCTGAAACTTTATCCTAGGAAGAAAGTGCTGTGCCTTACCTTGCTCATCAGGGGGAGGTCTACAAACAAAAGTACTCTCTACGTTCCAATTTAATAGGGTAACATATCCCTATGTTGGACCAGGAATATCCTAGTTTATGCCTCTAGCCCCTTCTATTCTCAAAAGTGACTTGGTATAGACAATGAAATATATGGTCACCCTACCCAGTAGCCAAGTAAGGAGTAACACTTTCCAGATGGGAGATTGGCACTGTGTTCTCTGGAAGGAAGACAGTTTATGCGATGAGCACACTAGTCTTCTTCTGGGACCTATATGAGCAGTCAAAATAATAATAATAATAATAATTAATAGTCTAGAAAAGACAATGTGAAGAGATGGGAACAATAGAAGAGCTTGCATTTCCATGCAGAATGCAACAGATTTCTATGAGTCAAGTAGAAATTAGAAAAGGTAGTCAGGTTTGAGTTATCTTCCTGGTCCCAGTGAAAGATGAACACAGAATGCAAAAAGGCTGTGAGGTGAGAACAGGGCTGAAGCTTTTGGAGGTGAAGGGAAGACAGGAAAAGCAGTTAGAGGAATTAGAGCCAGTGAAACTCCTGCTTCTGGGATTGTGAAATGGGAAAGAACATCTCATGGCTCCCAAAGAATCACACTTGTGCCTGGAAGAGCAGCTTATGATGCCTGTCAGAGGACATCCACAGCTGACCATTGCTATGTTCACAGGTATTCACAGCAGGGAAAATGTACCAGTAAGGTTAAGCGATTATTGCCTATTTCTGCAATGCCTCCTCCCACCTGGCAATGGGGTAATCAAGTCCAGAAATAAGAGTACAAGGGCAAAGTCCTGGAAATGAAAACACTCCCTGGTCAGCATTGGGAGGACAGAAGACGATGAAATTGAAGTTTTAGATTGAACAAGACTTTTTAATAATAGAAAGTGACGGCCGGAAAAGTGATGAGATTTTCCAAGATGTCATTATGGGTTGGAAAAGGGATAATCAGTGAAGCATTGTGGAAGCAACGATTGAGAAAATTAAATTATCTTGGGTTTGTATATCCCCAACTTTAGTTTGTCTAGTAAACTTATTTGATTAAAAACTTACCTGTTATTCCACTCCACCCCATTAATCGTGTCATTATCACAAGCCACATTGGGGTTTTAGGGATCTGAGGTGTGTGTCTGTGTGTGTGTGTGTGATTTGTTTCACAAGATTACTTTTTTAATTGTGGTTTATTTTACTCATGAGATAAAAGAGTGGTTGGTGATGAATTCTGAGCTCTAAATACAGAACTTCCTTCCCTTTCTAAAATATAATATTTTCAATCACCAAAAGAAATAATATGTAACCTAGAAGGTAAAAAACATAAAAAGCTGATGCATTAGGAACTTGCATTCTCATCTTGCCCTGCAGTGCACTAAATAAATGCAGAAGTTTTGACTGTTATCCATTTTAATTCTCAGATACAGAAGGGCAAGTCAAGTAGGTAACTAGCTTCTATAGATCTCTCCAAGAAAAACTGAAATGATCAACTTCAGGCAGCTAATCTAGCACTGGATCAAAACCCCTCAGGGAAATATTTATGTTTTACTAGTTTACTCAGAGAAACAGCTCTAGGGATCTGCAGATATCCTCTGTGATTTTGACTGAAGGAAACACTGATGCCAGAGCTGAAGCTTGTGATTTAATCATAGAAGCAATTCAGCCTTTAGCAATCCTATCTCCTAAAAAATCAATAGCTACACTTTCAGTTCTATTAAAGGATTTTTTTAACTTCTCCACCTGACCAAGATATTAATTTGTATATGTTTCATTGTCTGCCTTTCTGGTTGGTATTTTGAAATGTTGAAACACTAACTCAATGATTCGGTTTGAAATACTTTCCCCAAAAGATCATTATTATTTTAATTATTTATTGATTCAAACACCATTTTTCAAACACCACAGTGCTTTAAAGAATTATCTCCAACATCCGAAGATAACATTTCACATCAGTCTCCCAAACATGGAGTCTTCCATTCAAAAGGTGGCACAAAATAACCTTTCGAAACAGATTCTGAAGAATTCTCTGTTCAGAAAGAGAGGTTTTGTTAAAGTGTCAGAAAAAAACTGAAAACAAAAAACCAACTGAAGAGCCAGAGAAATTGAAGCAACTCAAGGAAGATCATGGCCTACCATAATGCCTACAGCTTGTGAAATCTGGGACCATCTACATTAAAATTCTCAAATTTTCCACATGATGGAGCTCTCAACAACATGTACACTATACAGACGCTGTGGTTTTCCTTCAATTAAGGAAAATATGGTTTCCGGGAGAGAGGGCAAGATGGCGGAGAAGTAAGGAGCTCCGTACTTGCACTCGCGCCCATACATCACACAGAAAAGATCTGAAGCCATTGGAAACCTTACAAAACCTGAGAGATTGGGAGAAAAAGGACGAGTGTGAACCGGGGAAGGTAAAATCGGGCTGGGATCGGAGACTCCAGGGTGGGAGGCGATCCCCCTCTACCCTCTACGGGGAGTGAGAGGGGAAAAGGAGAGAGTCGAAACAGAAAAGCCTACACTCGGGGCATAGAAAGACCGTACTTGCCAAATACCTGCACACCAGGTCCCCTCGCGCCAACTGGTCCTGGGGGAGGCTGAGCACACAAACTGCTTCTTTGTGCCGCTCCTGGAGGTTGGGGTTTCAGAGCGGCGGTGGCGCGCCTGCCGCCATTGTAGCTCCAGGGCGGCTGGGACCCCTGAAAGAGACGCGCAGACACCGGGCGTCCGCGCTCCTGGCTGGCTGGAACTCGAGAGGGAAGGCAAAGAGCTAAAAACTGGGAAATTTGCCTGTGAGTTCGTGTTTCAGGTGACGAGCCATAGAGAGACCCGGTTTTCCTCACTCCAGTGGGCTCAGAGCACCCAGCAGGCAAACCCCCGCCCATGCTGCCCAGCCCGAACCAGAGAAGGAAGCAGCGATTTTGACTCCGCCCACAGAGCTCCGCAGGGGGCCTGGAATTGCCTGAGGGGGTTGCCTGGGAAGCGGTGTCTAAGGCAATTTCAGCGGGGCGTGCGGACTGGGATTTGGAGATTAGAACTGGTCTGGGTTGAAGAGTACAACCAACTTCGGCTGCGCCCCCGGTACGGGGAGTTTACACGCCCAAAAAAGTGAGGTGTAGGGGCGCCTGGGTGGCTTAGTCGGTTAAGCATCCAACTTTCGCTTAGGTCATGATCTCGCGGTTTGTGTGTTCGAGCCCCGCGTCGGGCTCTGTGCTGATTGCCAGCACAGAGCCTGGAGCCTGTTTCAGTCTGTGACTCCCTCTCTCTGACCCTCCCCTACTCACGCTGTCTCTCTCTCTCTCTCTCCTAGAAATAAATTAAAAAAAAAAAGCAAGGTGCAACGCTTGCTTCAAGAAGGCACTGGAGCACCGTCACTCTCCTCCCCACAACCACCAAGGCTAAACTCCCGCCTGAGGCATTGGATCACGCCACGCCCATCCCTCCCTGAGAGCTGCCCTCCGCCCCCTTTTTTTTCTTTTTTTTCCCTTTTTTTGTATTTTCCTTTTTTCTTTCTTTTTTTTCCTTTTTTTCCCTTTTTTTCTCTTTCTTTTTTTCTTCTTCTTTCTCTTTTCTCTCTTTTTTCCACAGAACACTGACCTGATTAACTCTGGTTGCCAGCTTGCTTAAACAATCACAACGAGTCCATTCTGTAAATGTAAATTCTACATCTACTGACATTTTCAGGTCTTTCTCTCAGGAGTAATTAGACTATATAGTTTCTCCGGATAATTCCAGCCTCCTTCTTTCACCTATCCAACCATATTCTACCCTTTACCTCTTTGAAAAAAGTGTCTTATCCCTTCTGCCTGTTCATTCCATTTCCAATTTTGCCTCATCCTGCCCTGCCTTCTCTCTCTTTCTCTATGCCCTTCAACCAGCACTGCATACACACGGCTATTTAACTGTAGCTGGAAATCCAGGTATATGCTTTAAACTGTTCTTTGTCCATCGGTTTTCTTCTTTTTTCCTTTTCTTTTCCCCTTTTTGACCCTTTTATGTATTTTATACTCCATATTATTCACCCTCCCTCCTCCGTCTTTTCCCTTAACTTTTTCATTTTCCCTCTCGCTTTGCATGTTAGTTGAATTAGCATGTGCGTTTGTGTGCTCCTGCTCCCTGTGTGTTTGTCTGTCTGTTTTCTTTTTTAGGGCTACCTCAAGAAACAAGCTAGAGTACACAAGGTGGAGAGTCCCAAATACCACTACGAATAGGAAAATAAAATAACCAAGGTCCCAACAAGAGAGACCGAGGGATACCATTCAAAAAACATTCTCTGAAAGGATAGGCCCTGGAAAGTCAAAGAGTCTTCTTGGATATAGCAGCGCTCATAGAAACAGAGAGCATAACAGCTCTTTAAAACCAACAAGAGCCAGAAAGTTAACTAAAATGACGAAACAAAAGACCTCTCCTCCAAAGAAACTCCAAGAAGAAATGACAGCTAATGAACTGCTCAAAACAGATATCAGCAGCATAAGTGAACAAGATTTTAGAATAATAATGGTAAAATTAATAGTTGGGCTTGAAAAAAACATAGGGGACATCAAAGAAACTATGGATACAGACAGAATGGAAAATAAAAATAGGCATGAAGAATTTAAAAATGCGATAAATGAGATACATAATAAATTAGAGGCCTCCAATGCACGGATTGAAGAGGCAGAAAGGAGAATAAGTGATTTAGAAGACACCATTATAGAAAAACAAGAAGCTGACAACAAAAGAGACAAACGGATCCAGGAACAGGAAAGAAGAATTGGAGAGCTCAGCCATATGGTCAAACGCAACAATATCTGTATCATAGGAATCCCAGAAGAGGGAGAGAGAGGGAAAGGTGCTGAAGAAGTCCTGGAACAAATTATAGCAGAGAACTTCCCCGACATGGGGAAGGAAGTCAATGTGGAAATACAAGAGGCTCAGAGGACTCCCCTCAGACGTAACTTGAATCGATCTTCTGCACTACATGTCATAGTAAAAAGGGCAAAATACAAGGACAAAGAGAGAATTTTGAAAGCAGCTAGGGAGAAAAGGGCCCTCACATACAAAGGGAAACCCATCAGAGTGGTGACAGACCTATCTACTGAAACGTGGCAGGCCAGAAAGGAATGGCAGGAGATTTTCAATGTGATGAACAGTAAAAATATGCAGCCAAGAATCCTCTATCCAGCTAGCCTGTCATTCAAAATAGAAGGAGAGATAAAAACCTTTCCAAACAAACAGAAATTGAAAGAATTTGTCACCACGAAGCCAGCCCTACAAGAAATCCTGAGGGGGATGCTCTGAAGGAAGGTTGCAAGGAACAAAGATTCCAGAGACACCACCACAAACATGAACCCTACAAAAGATACAAAGACTCTAAACCCACATATTTCAATAATAACACTGAATGTAAATGGGCTGAATGCTCCAATCAAAAGACATAGGGTAGCAGAATGGATTAAAAAACAAAATCCATCTATATGCTGTCTACAAGAAACTCATTTTAGACGGGAAGATACCTTCAGATTAAAAGTAAGGGATGGAGAAATATATATCATGCTACAGGAAATCAAAAGAAAGCCAGAGTAGCGATACTTATATCAGACAAACTGGACTTTAAACTAAAGACAGTAACAAGAGATGAAGAAGGGCACTACATAATAATTACAGGGTCCATCCATCAGGAAGAACTAACAATCATAAATGTCTATGCACCGAATATGGAAGCACCTAAATATCTAAAACAATTAATCACAAACAGAAACAAGCTTCTAGATAAGAATGTGCTAATAGCAGGGGACTTTAATACTCCGCTTACAGCAATGGATAGGTCAACCAGAAAGAAAATCACTAAAGAAATAATGGACTTGAAAGGCACATTGGACCAGATGGATCTGACGGATCGACTTAGAACTTTACATCCTGAGGTCAGGGAATTTACTTTCTTCTCAAGTGTGCATGGCACATTCTCCAAGATAGATCACATCCTGGGACATAAAGCAGCCCTCAATAAATATAAAAGAATAGAGATCATACCATGCACACTGTCAGATCAAATGCTTTGAGACTTGAAATCAATTACAGGAAGAAGTCTGGAAAACTTCCAAAAACATGGAGGTTAAAGAACACCCTTCTAAAGAATGAATGGGCCAATCAGGCAATTAGAGATGAAATTTAAAAAAATATGGAAACAAATGAAAATTAAAACACAACAATTCAAAATCTACGGGATGCGGCAAAGGCAGTCCTAAGAGGAAAGTACATTGCACTCCAGGCCTATATCAAGACACTAGAAAAAGCGTAAGTCCAAAATCTAACAGCTCACCTAAAGGAACTAGAGGCAGAGCAACAAGAACACCCTAAACCCAGTAGAAGAAGAGAAATAGTAAAAATTAGAGCAGAAATAAACAACATAGAAACGAAAGAAACCATTGAACAGATCCATGAAACCAAGAGTTGGTTTTTTGAAAAAGTAAACAAAATGGACAAACCTCTAGCCAGACTTATCCAAAAGAAAAGAGAGAGCACCCAAGTAGACAAAATTTTGAATGAAAATGGACTTATTACAACCAACCCCTCAGAAATACAAGCAACTATCAGGGAATACGATGAAAAATTATATGCCAACAAATTGGACAACTTAGAAAAAATGGACAAATTCCTAAACACACACTCACTACCAAAATTCACACGGGAAGAAATAGAAAACCTGAACAGACCTATAACGAGTGAAGAAATTGAATCAGTGATCAAAAATCTCCCAACAAATAAGAGCCCGGGACCTGATGGCTTCCCTGGGGAATTCTACCAGACATTTAAAACAGAATTAATCCCAATTCTTCTCAAGCTATTCCAAAAAACAGAAATTGAAGGAAAACTCCCGGACTCATTTTATGAAGCCAGCATCACTCTGATTCCCAAGCCAGAGATCCAGTAAAAAAAGAGAACTACAGGCCAATATCCTTGATGAATACGGATGCAAAAATTTTCAACAAGATCCTTGCAAATGGAATCCAGCAGCATATAAAAAGAGTCATCCACCAAGATCAAGTGGGATTCATTCCTGGGTTACAGAGCTGGTTCAACATTCGCAAATCAATCAATGTGATACATCATATCAATAAAAAAAAAGATAAAAACCATATGATCCTGTCCATAGATGCAGAAAAAGCATTTGACAAAATACAGCATCCCTTCTTAATAAAGACTCTAGAGAAAGTCGGGATAGAAGCAACTTACTGAAACATTATCAAAGCCATGTATGAGAAGCCTTCAGCGAACATCATCCTCTATGGGGAAAAACTGAGAGCTTTCCCCCTGAGATTAGGAACACGACAGGGATGTCCACTCTCACCACTGTTGTTTAACATAGTGCTGGAAGTCCTAGCATCAGCCATCAGACACCAAAAGGAAATCAAAGGCATCAGAATTGGCAAAGAGGAAGTCAAACTTTCCCTCTTCGCAGATGACATGATACTCTACATCGAAAACCCGACACACTCCACCAGAAGCCTACTAGAATTGATCCGAGAATTCAGCCAAGTTGCAGGGTACAAAATCAACATACAGAAATCGGTTGCATTTTTATACACCAATGATGAAGCAACAGAAAGAGAAATCAAGAAACTGATTCCATTCACAATTGCACAAAAAACCATAAAATACCTAGGAATAAACCTAACCAAGGATACAAGAGATCTGTATGATGAAAACTATAGAAAACTTATGAAGGAAATTGAAGAAGACACAAAGAAATGGAAAAACATTCCATGCTCATGGATAGGAAGAATAAATATAGTTCAGATGTCATTACTACCTAAAGCACTCGACACATTCAATGCAATTCCAATCAAAATTGCACCAGCATACTTCTCAAAGCTAGAACAAACTTTCCAAAAATTTATATGGAACCACAAAAGACTCTGAATAGCCAAAGTAATACTGAAAAATAAAACCAAAACGGGAGGGATCACCACCCCAGACTTTAGCCTCTACTACAAAGCTGTCATCATCAAGACAGTATGGTATTGGCACAAAAACAGATTCTGAGAATTGAGAACTCAGAAGTGGACCCAAAAGTATACAGCCAACTCATCTTTGACGAAGCAGGAAAGAATGTCCAATGGAAAAAAGACAGCCTTTTTAACAGATGGTGTTGGGAGAACTGGACAGCAACATGCAGAATGAAACTAGATCATTTTCTCACACCATGCACAAAAGTAAACTCAAAATGGATAAAGGACCTGAACGTGAGACAGGAAACTATCAACACCCTAGAGGAGAAAGCAGGAAACAACCTCCTTGACCTCCACCGCAGCAACTTCTTACTTGACACATCCCCAAAAGCAAGGGAATCAAGAGCAAAAATAAACTGTTGGGACCTCATCAAGATTAAAAGCTTCTGCACAGCCAAGGAAACAACCCAGAAAATTAATAGGCAACCAACGGAATGGGAAAAGATAGTTGCAAATGACATATCAGATTAAGGGTCAATATCCAGAATCTATAAGGAACTCACCAAACCGCACACCCGAAAAACAAACAACCCAGTGAAGAAATGGGCAGAGGATATGAACAGACACTTCTCCAAAGAGGACATCCACATGGCCAACAGACACATGAAACGATGCTCAACATCCCTCCTCCTCAGGGAAATACAAATCAAAACGACACTGAGATACCACCTCACGCCAGTCAGAGTGGCTAAAATGAGCAAATCAGAGAACTATAGATGCTGGTGAGGATGTGGAGAAACGGGCACCCTCCTCCACTGTTGGTGCGAATGTAAACTGGTTTAGCCCCTCTGGAAAACAGTGTGGAGGTTCCTAAGGAAACTAACAATAGAACTCCCCTATGACCCAGCAATAGCACTGCTAGGAATTTACCCCAGGGATACAGAAATGCTGATGCATAGGAGCACATGCACCCCAATGTTCATAGCAGCACTCTCCACAATAGCTAAAACCTGGAAAGAGCCTAAGTGTCCATCAACAGATGAATGGATCAAGAAGATGTGGTTTATCTATACCATGGAATACTACATGGCAATGAGAAACAATGAAATCTGGCCATGTGTAGCAACATGGATGGACCTTGAGGGTGTTATGCTGAGCGAAATAAGTCAGTCAGAGAAGGACAAATATCATATGTTTGCACGTATAGGAGGATTAGGAGGAACTTGATAGAGGAACAAGGGGGAGAAGAAGGGGGGAAATGGTGGGGGAAAGGGAGAGAGGCAAACCACGAGAAACTTTTGAATGCTGACAAAAACTGAGTACTGATGGATGTGTGGGGAGGGGAGATGAGCATGGAGGAGGACACTTGTGGGGATGAGCACTGGGTGTTATGTGGAAACTAATTTGACAATAAACTATTTGTTAAAAAATAATAATTAATTAATTAATTAATTAAATTAAATAAAAAAAAGAAAAATACGTTTCCTGTTCTGATTTACTTTATGGTAAGACATTTCATTCTATCTTATAATAGTAGTTAAGTTATTACATTTGGATATATCTGGATTTTATTATAATTATCAAGTATATTGAACAATAGGGGTGTACTGAAACCAGCATTATATGGGGAGCCAAGAGTAATGAACTCTTTTTTGAGGACTCATCGGCTGTGTATTCTTGCTCAGTCACCTAAATGTTTTACATCTCATTCTATCACTTTAAAATTGAAGGTCTTAAGAATAATGATTTTCTAAGCTCTATAAATTTCAACTTTAAATGTTAAAATTATTGGATACCCATAAATCTTATACATTATTGTCAAGGATAGGCATTTTCTTTGTCATGGAAGCTCATAGACAAATCAATAAACAGTTGATTTCTGACAATATATATTGATAATATTTATAGCTTCTAGAAAATATGTGTTATTGTACTATGATCAATTTTCAAATTGACTTATTAGAAGAAATAGGGCAATGTTCATATCAATTGGCCTCTGGACTTTGAGGATGGAGACCAATACAGCCCTAGTCACAAAGTCTTATAATTAGTTTATTTTTATCAAAACTATAGGAGAACAGAATGAAGACATTTCTAATTTTAGCAGAAAGAGCAGTTAGAGAAACTAACCAGAGCATATGTATTATGGGTTTTCTAGTCATTGAGGTATCACCAATTACCAAACAAGGACCATGTCTTCTGTTCCTGTGTGTAACCTACTTTGGCAATATGGAAATATATGTCCATCCACAAATATTTACTAAGTTGTTACTATGTGTCAGCCATTGTTCCAATGATTGGCGATAGAGTAGTGAAAAAATATACCAAAAAATTCTAAACAAGTATACATACATAGAAAAAGACAATGGCCAGAGGGGGGGAGGGGTGAATGAAGGATTAGAACTAAGAAGTTGTATGTGCTTACACTAGAAGTTTCATTAGAAGAACAATTTCTATACTATCTCCTTGGTCAAGTTTGTTCTCAGTATACTTAAGATTAAAAGGGACATGTGCCCTTAAAATTCAAAAGCATATGAATAAATATGCAAGTTTACATGCATGTCTACATCTGCGTAACTCTTAGTACAACACCCTTTTAAGAATGCTTAGTCATTTTTTCTGGGCACAACTGGTACTTGATATCCTAAGCACTTATCCTAAACACTCACAAGACTGTGTTTACTGACTAAAGGTCAAATAAAATAAATCTAAAACTACAGGCTTTCCAAATGCTTTATTTTTGATGATCTTTTCTCTTAAGATTTTTTAAATGATGGGACATTTAATTTTACAAAATATTTATGTCACTTTTCTATCGTAATGTTCGAATTATACAGTTTGATCAATCTGTAACTTAAATCTCTGTTCTTGCTCATTTTTACTCTTAATTTGCTCTTCCATTAATACATAATAATAAATCATGAAGGCTGTTCATAGCTGAAGAAAGAATTCAGCATTTCCTAAGCTCAGAATATTCATCACACCGCTTCTAGTTTCTATCACTAAGAATATGAATTTCTGTACTTTTTATTTTTTATTTTCTATAGTTTATTGTCAAGTTGGTTTCCATATAACAACCAAAGCTTATCCCAACAAGTGCCCTCCTCCATGCCCAAAACCGATTTTCCCTCTCTCCCCTACTCCATCAACCCTCAGTTTGTTTTCAGTATTTAAGTCTCTTACGGTTTGCCTCCCTCTCTCTCCTTAACTGTTTTTCCCCCTTCACCTCCCCCTTGGTCCTCTGTTAAGTTTCTTCTGTTCCACATATGAGTGAAAACATATGGTATCTGTCCTTCTCTGCCTGACTTATTTCACTTAGCATAACACCCTTGAGTTCATCCACATTGCTACAAATAGACAGATTTCATTCTTTCTCATTGCCATGTAGTATTCCATTGTATAGATAAACCACATTGTCTAGAGCCATTCATCAGTTGATGGACATTTAGGCTGTTTCCATGATTTGGCTATTATTGAAAGTGCTGCTATGAACATTGGGGTCCATATACCCCTATGCATCAGGACTCCTGTATCCCCTGGGTAAATTCCTAACAGTGCTATTGCTGAGTCTTAGGGGAGTTCTATTGTTAATTTTTTGAGAAACCTCCATACTGTTTTCCAGAGCGGCTTCACCAGTTATGAATTTCTGTATTTTTTAAATGTATTTTTAAATTATGACTGCTAGTGTCAGGCACTGAGCTCATTGCTGGGAATATGATGGCTGAAATATGGCCCTTGCTCTTGCTGAATTCTCATTTAACATGCAGAAACAAAACTCACAAACAAAAAGGTAAAATGCCATGTGATTAATTAAACTCTACTCCAAATAATAAACGATAATAATATGGAAAAGGATTGTTTCAGAATAAAAGAGTTACAAAACCTTTACAGAGAGAACATTTTCCTTGACACTTTCAGAATGAGTAGAAGTTCATCAGGAAGGGAAGACGTCGGGGTCAATATAAGCTTATTCATAAGCTAATTTAATAGCTTTAAAGTTACTTAAAGGTATAGGTAATTGTGAATGGTCCAATATGATTAGAGATCAAACTTTATGTGAATACTAAATTTAATGATTTTCACAAGCAAATTTTTTATAGAGACAAGTTACTTGATGGCTAATTATTCTACATATCACCTTTTCAAGATCTTAGTCTAATACAAAGATCAGATTAATTCTTAATTTTTAGAAGATACATACACTCTATAATGTTATCAGTACACCTGATCGTGATCTATCGGCACCACCCTGTTTTCTTTTCTTTTCTTTTAATTTCTTTTCTTTTCTTTCTTTATTTTAAATTTGAGACAGAGAGTGTGCATGCAAGCAGAGGAGTGGGGGAGGGAGAGAGAAAGAGAGAGAGAGAGAGAGAGAGAATCTTAAGCAAGCTCCACACTCAGCTCAGAATCTGATGCAAGGCTAGATCCTATATTCCTGGGATCATGACCTGAAGTGAAATCAAGAGTCGAATGTTCAACCTAGTGAGCCACCCAAGTGCCCCTGTTTTCTTTTCATTATAACTTCTTACTTGGAAAATTCTGGATCTGTGTCCTAAAAATTGATCTCTATGACTATATATATATGCCTCTATGTCAAGGTTGTTGATCTTTTTCCATGAAAATTTGTATTATATTCAAAAATTTTGAAAAAGAGCCATTTAGGTCAAGATATTTTATTTGGTTTAATATACAACATCTAGTTTTGTTGACCCAACTTATGTATGTTTTCTGTTATACATCAACAACAAAATCTTATGTTAATTTATTTTCTTCAAAGAGCTTTGTTTTGTTTTTTCCCTATGGCTTATTTGGGAAAAAAGGGAAAAAGGAAACATGAGGGAGAGAATGGAAAACAAGGTCTTATAATGGAAAAGAAGAAGTTTTATTTCTATGTTTAATAGATCTCTAAAGCTTCCAAAAATTCCCACAATCTATCTCCTCAGACAGATCAAGGAGGTATTATAAGAAACCTGTAGCAGAAAGAAAATGTCAAGGAAACATCACAGATATAAAACAGATTTTTTTTCCATGAACAAATTGTTTCTAGGACATATATTCTATAAATGTCCAGAACTTGCCTTGTGCAGGTGCTCTTGACAAATAATTCAGGCACAGAAATTCTACAGTGTTAAAATCTGATTTCTTTATTATCTCTTCCATACAAATGAAATCTAAATTCAAGTTGAAATGCTAATAAAGTATATATGCTTAATTTTTGCTTCTGTCATTTGAAAATGGAGAATTTAAATGTCAATACAAATGATTTTATAAATATGCAATCCTTTGGAAATCACAGATTCTAAAGTTTTTAATGCAGAGATGTCAGCACTCTTACAGATTCTAAAATACATCATTTACTCTTATTTCTGTTATATGGTTTTAAAATACCCATTTTAAGTAGCTAGAGACTGTTACTCTAAATTGAGTCTCTCAGAAAGGGACTTTTTAAAACCATAATAACAACAAAGTTATTACTAAAGAGAAAGGATTTATTCCCCAAGTTTCTTTGCAAAAGTCAATCATGCCTGCAGAGGAACTTGATTAATGGTGCATAATCTACAGATGTTATGGAAGCATTGTAAGTGAGAATGTTAATTATCTAACTTTTTAGCAGAAAGATAAGAGTTTAACCTTTAGAAAAAGAAAGACAGGACTAAATAACTCATGGGAATTTGTAATGGGATAGTGAGCTTTTTATATTCACAATGGCAACTGAAATCCATCCCAGGTGACAACTGACAGAAACACATGAACATCAGTTTCCACCAAGGCTGACACATGAAGTGTTGGCAGCCTCTTCAGCTTCATCCTAAATAAGAGTCTGTATCTCTAAAGTACTCAAAAATATCAGTGTGCACACCAGAGGAAATTTATTACTGTGGGTTACTTGAAGACAATTAAAACTCTAATAAAGACTCAGGAATTACCAAGCTACTAAGCTCTAACTTTTCAGGCTACACTTTAGTATAGCTATTTATGATGCATAATAGCTTGCTTATAATCTCACGTGTGTTATTTGAATACTATTTCTTGCATTTGCTTGTTTCTTCTTTTACTTTTTTTGGGGGGGTAAGCACTATTTGCTTGTTTTTTAAAATAAAACTCATTGATATGTTAATATATACCAACACAAATTTTCTTTTCTCACAGAAGTCAAAGTTAATATAAAACAAAGACTTGCAGAAGTCATTTAGCTTAATTATGTAAATGATGAAAGGCAAGAAAGACATTTTATTTTAACAATACATAATATTTTTCAAGAAACCAAGACACATTAGATAATAAATCTTTTGAATTGAAATTCAAGACCAGCAATGTTAGAGCTTCAGACATAAACCACTTCTTCTACCTGTTTCAATCTGGGCATTCCTCAGGGATTTTTGCCCTTAACTGTTTTCCTTTTGCTCCGCATGTTACCAAGGTAATCTGATTATTGGTAGGCTTTCAACCACTAAAGATATATTGATGACACCTAAGTCAATACCTCCAGAAGAGCTTTATCAGTCATATCCCAGGAAAACATATCCAATTGCCTACTCTATATAAGATGTATAAATCCCAATCTATAAAACTACATACTAAATTGATGGATTTTTTTTTCATTTTTCAATAATTGAACTTATATTTTGAAAGCCCGTTTCACCTAAAAACTAAACTTGATTCCAATCAGTTGAAGAGCAATTTGCTTTCTCCCTAGACTTGCTTTATAAACTCTGGATGCACAGTAGTGTTTGAGGACAATGTGCTTACATACTCATCTTTCATTAGCTAAGATGTCCCTTTTCCCAGTTTGTACTTTGTTCATCATCCACAAAAATAAATGCTGCAACCTCCTCTCCCCTAACTTCACTAAGTTCAGTTTGTTTTCAGCCATGAATGAGCCTTCTAGGACACATGGAAAATACCTTCCAGATTCCAAACTACTCAGGGCTGTGGGAAATTCCATGAAGCCCTCTGCCTAGCTGATCTGCCTAGACATCCCAGGAATAGATTTCTTTCACCATTGTTCTTGCATATTGTGAATGAACTCTGTAGCTCGCCAAAATCTCCATATTCTGGAGTTGAATAGAGAGGTCCCTTCCTTGAATAGAGAGGTCCCTTCCTGGAGTCCCTGACTTTTCTTTAGGAGGAAAGGAGATATTCCACCTAGACTATTTCAACAGCTCCAGACTGATCTAATTTCCTCCCAATTCATCTTCAACAACACTGAAAAATATTTTCTCTAAAATATTACACCAAACAATTCTGTAAATAATTACTCTTTATCTGAAACTTCACTTTCTTCTATCTCTGTCTACTTAACTCCTACCTGTCCCACAAAAGACATCAAGCATCACGACCCTGTGAAGCTTTTCCTCATTTATCATCACCTCCACCCCCATATCATTCTTCAAATACATTGTGATATAACTTGTGGTTGTCTCTCTGTCAATACTTTAATGTGACAGGTGAGGAGGCATGGACCATATTGAAAATGAGTATGTTTGTGTTCTAAATGACTAATTCAGTACTGAAAATATACCATATTGGATTAATTGAATATAAATGATAACCAACATCCCCAATCAGTATGACTTTCCTAGTGGTTCCAATTCTCTCCTCTCTTGCTCTATCTCCAAATTCAGATCTTCCTCAAAGTCTTAGTCCTCTGAATGCATATGTTCTTATCCTATTGAATATCCTGTATGATTCATCATTTTATTCCTCTGGATATAGGCCTATGAAAGTAATCACAAATTTAAAAAGTAAGTCATTTATTAATGCCATGGAAAACAAAAATGTTTTCAGGAAAAATAACTAAGTATTCTGTATGGCTGACTACTAAATAGCATTTACATAGTCATAATGTAAACATGATATATTAATCATCCAAAATGACCACAAAACTGCCAGGAATGGAAAAATGTATGAGGAAGTAAATATCTGGAAGTCAAATGATAACTACCTAAAAGTGAGGCATCATGAAGGAGAATATAAGTATATTACTTGGAAATATAGAATAATATAAAAGGGCTATGCAGGGACAGAGGAAGAACATGGAACAATCTGGAGGGGATCTAAAGATTCTAGTAGTTTTTTTTAATGAATATTTTTATTTATTTCTAGGGGAGAGAGAAACACACACAGCATGAGCAGGGGAGGGTCAGGGAGAGAGAGCGAGATACAGACTCTGAAATAGGCTCCAGGCTCTGAGCTGGCAGTCAGCACAGAGCCCGACGCAGGGCTCGAACCCATGAACCGCAAGATCATGACCTGAGCGAAAGTCGGACGCTTAACCCACTAAGCAATCCAGGCGCCCCAGATTCTAGTAGTTTTTAAACAGACATTCAACAATTCTACTCCATCCAACTTCAGCTACATTTCTTTCATTTCATATTTTAATTTTATTTTTCCTTAAATACTTTGTCACTTGGTTTACATATAACACACAGTGCTCATCCCAACAAGTGCCCTCCTCCATGCCCATCACTCCTTTCCCCTCTCCCCCACCCTCATCAGCCTTCAGTTTGTTCTCAGTATTCAAGAGTCACCCATGGTTTGCCTCCCTCCCTCTCTGTAACTATTTTTCCCTTTCCCCTCTCCCTTGGTCCTCTGATAAGTGTCTCATGTTCCATATATGAGTAAAAACATATGATATCTGTCCTTCTCTGACTGACTTATTTCACTTAGCATAACACCCTCTAATTCCATCCATGTGGCTACAAATGGACAGATTTCATTCTTTCTCATTGCCGTGTAGTATTCCATTGTATAGATAAACCACATCTTTTTTTTTTTTTGCTTTGAAATTTATTTATTTATTTATTTATTTATTTATTTATTTATTTATTTTACATTCATTGGATGCTCTTCCTTGCTTTATCAAAGATTAGTTGGCCATACATTTATGGGTCCAATTCTGAGTTCTCTATTCTATTCTTCCTACATGTCACTAATGAGCTAGCGGTCAGCACAGAGCCTGACACGGGGCTCGAACCCAAGAACTGTGAGATCATGACCTGAGCCGAAGTCGGACTCAGCCAACTGAGCCACGCAGGTGCCCCAGTAATTCTGTAATTAAATCAAATTGATTGTCAGCCCTCTCACTGTGGAGGATTCAGCCTTCTGGGTTCTGCCTTGTCTGTTGCCTCTTGTCCTGCTGTTTTCCAACCTCAAAAAATTTACTGCTGGATCTGCTATTGCCTCCACTCTAATTTACCTAGTCCAGTGGGTTTATGCCTTAAAGAATATGTAAATATACACACATACATATTTATATTTTTATGTTTTATTTTAGATTATTATATATAATCTATATTTTATATATTCACTGGAGTTTTAGGGGGAGTTTCAGATAGAGAAGTGGTAACTATTTATACTCAAACTGACATTTTTTCCCTATGATTTTTCTCCTCACTTTTAAATGTTCTGTCAATCTTATTCACAAAACATTTTAATTCAGATAATTAAGTTGTCCAAGTACCTATAATAGCAAAACTAAGAAATTCATTTAATTTTGAAGTTGTGCTCTGTCTCTGCACTGGCATTCTTCATGCTAGACCACACAGGACATGTGGTTGACTTTTTCTCAATTTCCCCATTTTGTGCTCTTCCTCCTTTTCCCACCCCCTGTCCCTAGCTCCTGTAGGAAGTAGAAAGGGTAAGGGGCAGAGACAGGGAAAGAGCAAGAAAGATCTTACTTTACTGACTACTGATATGCAAGAGATCTGGAATTAGTGTTCTCTAGTCTTGGTGTATATTGAAAAAAAATGAATATTTCCTTTGTAGACTTTTTTGGTAAATTCCTTGGAAAACGCCACCCACTCCTTATTCAGACACCCTGATAACTTCCAAATGTTGCTCACCTGACATAACAATGACTCTCTTTGTGGTGTTGCTTGCTTCTCTGTCCTCAACCCCTGGCATACCACTCTGCTCAGCTCTCTAACCAGGTCCATTGGTACTTTAAGTCAAACCTTCTAGCACAAATCTATCTCTCAAGCTCACTTTCAGTGCATAGATCTACTGACTGGACAAACACATAGAGTTCAGGTGACTTCTAGTGCAGCACATTTCACTCTCATCAGAGCAAGTACCCAGTCACAATGACTGCCTTTATGATTTTCTAGGACTAGAATTTTGTCATCCATTGTGCCTAAAGATGCAGGCCACCCAAGTAGAGCTCTGCAAGGCATTCCATTGAAATTCCTCAGATTCAGTACAAGATGACAGAAAAGAACTTTATTCTCTTTTCCTATGGGTGGTGGTAATACTATCAAATGCATCAAATACCTCTAAAGAAATATTTTTCTTTATCTCATCACTTTGCTGTCTCAATGAGCATTGGGCTAAAAGTTATACAACCTGATTGGAGGATCTCCTAGGCAATTTATGACTAAGTGGTCTAGACTATCAGTTTAGAATAGTTTTCCCTTTACTGTTTCTCTTCAACTTAGGGCCATAGTCAAACATGAACTACAGAGAGTCACAAATTTAAATCCTCTTTTCCTCTAACTAGCCACCTTTAACAAATCACCTAACCTCTATAACATGACAAGTTAACTGTAATGATATATGGGAGTCTTCTAATCTACAAATAAGCAAGGGTTTTATACATAGAAACCATAGAAATGCTTACATTCACTTTCATGACTAACAAAAAGTATCAACACAAGAGCATCCTACTGCAAGAAAGTATAGAAAATAGCTTATTTAGAAATGTTATGTAGACTTTGTCTTCATTTGAATCTTTAATACTCAACAAAACTGAGAGCTTGCTAAGGTGTGGAATAACTGGGATACTTGTTCACTGTTGTTAGAACTGTAAATTGGTGTAATAACTTTGGGAAACAGTTTGGTGTAATCAGGTAAGCCTGAATATTTATGTGATCTATGGCCCCAAAGACAGTATGTACTAGAGAAACTTTTGCATATAGATACCAGGAAATGCATACCAAAATGTTCACAGTAACATGTTCATAAGAGTGACAACTGGAAATAGACAAAAGTCTTTTAACAGTAAAATGCATAAATTGTGCTATTTCATACTGAAGAATACTATGTTTCAGAGAAAATTAATGAACTGATATATATCTAATATGCATGGGTCTCTGAGGGGAATAAGTTTAGGAATTCCCTGAGCTTGCACCAATGGGTTAACAAGGCTCAAAGCAGAAAGTGGCCACGGAGTAAAGGTGCCCATAGCATAGAACAAAAGCATAGGGTGGGAAGCCGGGAAGCCGGGAAGCTGGGAAGCTGCTTCCAGAGGATGAAAACATCCAAGAATAGGTAAACAGGTAAACAGGGTGAAAGACCTCCACAGCAGGGTGAAATTGCCCTATTTTTTGTTTGCTAATTTGCAAAAAAAAAAAAGTGTCTTGTTGACCTTGGGGTAGCATTTTATATCTGTCTTACCCCCTAGGCAAGTTAAAATCAACAGACAGGACACCTGGTGCCTGCAGTAAACTGCTCAGCACCAGGATTTTGTTTTGTATTGACCCAACCTCTTAACACTGCATACCTTTGAAACCTTCTCTCTCTGTCTCTCTGTCTCTCTGTCTCTCTCTCTGTCTCTCTCTCTTTCACACACACACACACACACACACACACACACACACACACACGAGTTAATGATCAGTTTTATTGTCTCTTTCTGCATGTCCATCACATTTGTAAGCCTTCTGATCCTAATAAACACAGAACAAAGACCTTACTCAGGACTCTTGTCTCCTCCTAGACATTCGCCTCTCTCATGTTCAATTCTGCATTTGCTCTTTTGCTAGACAAGAAAGAACTCAGACTCAAAGTCTACAACCACTTTCAAAGAAATATTGTTGAGGGGGAAAAAAGGAAGTAATATAAGTGAACACACTATGAGATTCCATTTATATAAAGTGAAAACCTGGGGACGCCTGGGTGGCTCAGTCAGTTGAGCATCTGACACTAGATTTCAACTCGGGTCATGATCTTATGATTCATGGGATAATGGGATCAAGCCCCACATTGCTTGATCCACATTGGTGTCAGCTCTGCACTGACAGCATGGAGCCTGCTTGGGATCCTCTCTTTCCCTTTCTCTCTCTCTGCCCTTACTGGCTTGTGCACTCATGCTCTCTCTCTCTCTCAAAGTATATAAATAAAGAGTTAAAAATAAAGTGAAAAACTGAAAAAGTAAAAGAAATATATAATTTAAGAACATGTAGGTTATAAAACCAAGAATGAAAATTAATAGAATGCTAAAATTAAAAATCAGAATAGTGGTTACTTCTGGGGTTAGATGGGAAGTGTGATCAAGGAGGAGCATACAGGCATTAAAGTCCATGAATCAGGATGTAAACATTAAAAAATGAAATCATGTCAAGAATTTGTATTACAGGAAATTTAATCAGGAATTACTGACATAGGTGATGGAAGAGACGAGAAACCAAATATGAGAGAGTGAGATAGGGCAGACACTAGCAAAAGCAGGATCCCACTACCATCTCTAGGCCAAAGAAAAAAAGGAGGAGATGGTATTACCAGAGCCCAGACTGGCAACACAGGGCCTATTCAAGAGCCATTGGGAATATACAGCTACCCCAGATGTATGTGTAAGGCATGGCCAGGGACACAAAATGCCCTAGTTTCTTTCTTCCTCCTGCCTTCCTAACTCCTGCAATGGCTCACACTTCCCTACCACAGGTGGAAGGGAACTGGGGTCATGTAACCTGCAAAGTCCTTCCCTCTTGTGATACAGAGTATAGGTCTAAGGGCCAGTAAGCCCAGGACAGGCACATTAGGATGGTAGGTTCTTTTTCTTAAAGGAGCAGTGCATATATGTATTTCTATTTTATCATTGTTTTTAAGCTAAATATATACATTTTTCTTTTATGTACAATACTTTGCAATATATATAAAAAAATATATATATTTATATATTTACTTCTAACATGGCAAGAAATGTTTTGCTTTGTGGATTATATCAGCAATTCAGCAATTTCGGTACACTACAGGGATACATCAGCTTTCCAAATTGATTTTTTTTACTGTAAGATCTTTTAAAATTCCAATCAGTTTCCACATTGGTAAAATGGACACAATAATACGTACTTTCCAGAGTTATTTCAAATTCTACTGGAGATAGTATGCATGAGAGGTCTAACACTGTGGCTGTCATAAGGTACAACTTCAGTGAAAGTGACTGGTCAAACCTTTTCCTCGTGGAGCTGTGAAAAAGCTAGTGAGGCCTTTTCTGATTTCAAAACTTGACCAGAGAAGACTAAATAATTATAAATTTCTTTTCATATTCTTAAAGAAGGCAATTAACACACTTCTATGAATTTTTACTATCATATTCGTGCTTTGCTACTGACATATTCAAAAGCAGAAGGCAACAAGTATTTCAAAAAGAATGTCTCTGTTACAGTACTCATTAGTCCAAGGGATTAAGGAAAAATATACACTGAGTACATGCAGAATGTTGGCCGCCCCACCCGAAATAAAACATTTAAAATGGAGCAGTAGAGACTTAAAATCGCTTCCCATAAACAATGGCAGGAATGTGTAGTTTACCGAGGACTGAAATAATCCCACAGCAGTGCGGTGAATTTTCATTGATATATAAGTGGTTGCCTATTATTTGCAACAATGAAGAGGACTAATTTAACACAAGAATATAGCAGGAGAGGCAACACCGGCTTAATAATAGGTTCATTCTCTGCAGGAATTCATATGAGTGAGTAGGGGAAATGAGGATAGCTGCAGAGTGAGGAAGAGAAGGCAGAGCGAGATGGCTGCAAACCGCATGGCATCTTTGCTTGGAAGTCTATTACATGAATGTGCCAAGGAGCTGTTTCAGTGCCCTACTGTGTGAGTCAAGAAATGTGACTACAACTTGACAAAGTACAAAAGGTAAAGGCTGGGTAAAGCTGACAGACCTCAGGGATCTCTGTTACTGGCTGTTCCCCTTCAGAGTGTCACTGGCAGAAGATGAAAGCAGCCCCTGGCACATTGAGCAGCAGGTGCACAGCCCTAACTTGGTTACAGAGCAGCAGGGGAAGAAAAGGTGTGCCCTTCACTGGAATCCAATTTGTTAAAGGAAACTGTACATTCTGTGAAACTATTTACCCTGATTTGGAAATTAGTGGTTGCCTTAGCAACACTTGAATCCCATGAGGCTCGCACACAGTGCTAATTTCAATTCATGGACACCTTCACGGGTGAGGAATGCAAACAGTAAGTCGAGTGTCCCATCTGACATGCCTCTCATAGGAAATGAGATTTCTCCCTGCCTATAAAAATTTTCTGATAATGACCCCCATTTATCAATAGCTTCCATGCAGCAGGTGATATGCTGTAAACTTCACATTTAATTTCATTTGATGGTTACAGCAAGCCTGCAAGGTCAGTAATATTATTCCCATTTTCCAGATGACAAATAGGCTATAGAGAGGATACATGATGTTCCCAAGGTCACCCAGTGGTGGTTTAAGGATTTTAACTCAAATTTAGCTGACTCCAATATTCAGTGTTCTTTTAGCAATTCTAACTTTGTTAAGAATAATACAAATGTTTTTAACTGCAAAGTACCTTTGGGATTATCTGTCACAGTGTCCTTATTTAAAACCTAAGGAACCAGAAATATAAAAAGGCCAAGAGATTTACCCAAGGTCATATGGCCAATGATGGCAGGGTTGAGAATAGAATCCAGGCTTCAGGACTCTTAGCATCCATTTTTTGAAGTCATCTCTGAGCCATCTAAATTGTGATGCCCTCCATGTTGGACTGAATCTCTTTGGATTTTCATGCCTTTTTTTATGTATAGGTAAATATAGATAGAACTGAAGTAGACATAAAGACTGGGAGGATTCTTCTATTATGTTGACACAGAACAGCAAGAGTTCAGTATTGTTAAACCCAAAACATTAAAGGTGACTGATTTGCACAGACCCTTCCAAACTGTGGGCATGCACAGCTGCTCATGTCATAAAGTACCCTTGCACAATTTTCTTTCTACAGTGAGACGTCCCATCTGTGTCTGTAGCAGTCACCCTGAAGTTGACAGGAATATGAGTCAAATGGTAGATTCACTTTGCCCCTGGGTTTTCACAGGAGGTAAGGACTAGTCTGAGACAAAATTGAACAGTGAGGGTTATGTATGGTGCTTCTTACTAAACACTTTTCTGTGCCACTGCCTCTTTCATGACCTGATACTCCCTTCCTCAAATTACCAGACTCCCAGTGCCACCATCCTGTCAGTCTTGCCATACTGTCATTTATCTATAACCAAAGTCCCCTGCTTTAAAATCCCATTAAAACCTGGCCTCCTCCACAGTAACCTTATGCTCCAAAATTGCCTCTCATTCTTCCTCTCCCTATTCTTATCACAATTGCCATTTCCTTAATGATCTCAGAAAGTTTTTGAAAAAGGATATTTCTGGTTAATTCCAAAACAAAACAATAGAGGCAATCTTTACATAAAATTACTCTTATGTTATGTAGTATATGTTTTGTTAACCTAATCCACCGATCTCCTATAAAGCCTTTGTGCCTTGCTATGTATTTAACTTTGCCTTCACTTTCTGTGTAAATACTTTAATCCAGTGCTGGTTTCAGGCTTCAAAACCTTGAACCCCAGTAACTAGAACCCCAGTGTTGAAGAATGTGTCCAAAGGCAGAAAACTTGGGAAGGATGCCTTTGAACTGAAAATAACTAGTTATTATCCAAAGAGTCATTGAATCAATCAAAATTTGGCAATCCATTCATTTATCAAACATTTATTATATGCATACTATGTGCCAATACTATACTAAGTATAGGAAATTTTAAAAGAAAAAAATGAGTAATAGTATTAACCTTCACGAAATGTGTAATATAGATGGAGAGATAATACATATGTTCATTGCAGTTCTTTGTAACAACTGTTTTGGTGAGAGGGCAATTCAGTGAAAAGATGGGCTTAGATACAGATCAATCTGAACTTGAACATTGCCACTTATCAGCCTCAGCAAGTCACTTAATGTCCCAGGGCTTTAGTTTTGATTTTGTTTTTGTTTTTGTTTGTTGTTTTGCTGCTGTTGTTTTGTTTTAATCGTAAAACTACAGAAAATATATGTTTATTTTGCAGGATTGTTTAGAGAAAACACATACTCTGGTACTACTGTTCTTGGTATAAAAGATATATACCTGGCAACTATTTTTTTCATTATTATAATGATAAAGATAACCCCACATATTATATACAAACACAAAAATGACTTAGAATTTGTGAGTCCAGAGAGATTTCCATCATTCTGAAGTGACTTAAAATGACAAGTATAAATATGATAAGAGAATGGAGAGAAGAAAGTGAAGATTGTCATGGCCCCATAATCAAAGGCACAGAGAATCATGGTAGCTTAGGGGCTGCTAGTGGGTCTGAATGGCTGCAACAGAAGATCAGAAACTAACTTTTGAGGTTGAAAACAAGATCACAAAACAAAAGGACTTCATATTCACAATAACCATATGTCCCTGTTTACCTGTAATAAACCTGAATTATGCCTATGCCCCAAAGTAATTATTCCTAAGCTTAAATGATAAATCATATGGTCACCCTACTTAAACTCCACAGTGGGAAATGTTGGTCTAACCTGAAAAGTATGAAGAGTGACTGAAGAAAGCTAACCTGAGGAATGACATAATCAATTCTGGTTTTGAAGAGCACATTCTGTCAATTCTGTTACCAATGGTGAAGGATAGTTCAGAGAGGGCAATCTGGAGGCAAGATAGAATGTGAAAGTAAAGTCAGTATGAGTCACACCTTTAGTTATTTGATCTAGATTACAATCATAGATAACATATCTCTTCAATCTATTTATCACCTACTCTATGTCTAAGGATATTCTAAATGCTTACCTGTGTTACCTCATTTAAACCTCATCACACCATCACAAAGTGGGTTATTATTATTATCTATCTTTTAATCTCTTATTCTCTCTCATTTTATATGAGGAAACTGAAACCTAGAGAGGTTAAATTATTTGCTAATTATTAGGAGGATTCAAACACAAACTCACAGAATCTATCATCAGATCTCATGTTTGTAACCACTAAATTATATTGCAATTATTAGGACTCAAGCCAATGGACTATTGTCAGGACCCCAACCCAGAACTAGACTAGGTAAATCAAATCCTCTCTTCTTCTTTTGTGCCCCAGAATACCCAAAGGATTATTATATTATTATTTACTATTTTTGCTTGTTTATTTATTTTCCTGGCCTTTTTCCCTGATTCATCAAACTGGAACTCAGATAAATATCCTTAACCTGCAATAGAGCAAAGACATTGTCGTGGACTCAGGCTATTCTTTCCTGTTATTTTTGTTCTGTCAAGACCACTACAAAAAGCCAAGGTTAAGGTTTCCCCTCCTAATCTAGGAGTGTCAGTAAAATAAAATGTTTTATTTTAAAAAGAGCATTTTGACAACTTTTCCACATCTAAAAATGAGACATGATTGTTTACCACTCCCATTTAGATAGAAGAAGAAAATTTTCTTCCCACATTTATCTCAGTCTCTATTTCTGTTGCTATTCCATAATTAATCTTTCCAGGATGATTAAAAATTATAATATTTATCATCTTTGTGAAAAATGCATCCTTACTACCATGAAACAGGGTGACATTAGTATATTTGACAAAGTCTGGGCTACTAGTTCAATTTATGATTACTTGAATACATAGGGGAAAATACCTACTGACATCTGAAATAGGATGACTAATCTGTGGTATGTATGAAATAGAATTAAGAAGACTAAAAACAGATTGCATGTGAGAGGTCAGTGAAAGGGAAAAAATCAAGGATGATTCTCAAGTTTTTGCCTCAGGTGAATGAGTGAGTGAGTGGATAGTGATTTTATAAAATTAACTAGGGAATATAATCAGAGGAACTGCTTAAAAAATTGGACAGGTGTTAGTGAATTCAGTAAATATTAGTGAATTCAGTAAATATTTGTTGGTAGAAATACATAGTTGAATTAAAGATAACATCACTGGAATGAAAAGATGATGGAGAAGTTAATTTAAAATGGAACCAGTTCAACCAATTATTTCAAGGTTACTGGACAAACATGAAGACAAATTGTTTTCGTGTTGTGTATTAGCTGGGCAATGGGGAGGGCAAATGGGAAATACAGACATGTGCATGTGAGTGTAGAAACATACACATCATCCTAAAAATGTCTGAAAATTGATTACAGAGAACATTTAGAATGTCTGTATAATTCTGTTTCATCTAATCTATTATTGTAATTTTAACCAATTGAAAAGATTGGATATTAGGTTTTTGTTTTATTACATTTTGTTTTGAAATACACTGCTTGATATTGTGATAGAAAAAATGTTTTAATCCTTCATAAGCTTGATGTATACTCTCTTTGGCTCAGCTGTACAAGGTGTGTTTTAGCCATTAACTGTTGAAGACTATTTAAAGTCTTAGCTAAAATTATCATTAATTTTTTCCTACCTTAGTTGAATTTTTCCTGTATTCAAAAAGATAAGTAGATCCTTGGTTTAGAAGATAAAGATAAGTTGCCATGTCGCTTCTAAAATGTCTCCTAATTTTTATTTCCCTGGACACATTTTCACAGCCAATGGTAACATTCTTGCTGACATACTCATATCGTCTATCTATGTCCCAGAGGTGATGAGGAGATCTGACGGGTAGAGACACATCAGCAGCCATGCCAACTGGCTGCCAACTTGGACATATGTACGGAACAGAGAGCGTGCTAAAGTTCCTAATGTAGAGAGCCAAGAGCCCACTGACATTCACCAATGACTGAAGAATGTGTCAATATCGCTACAGCATAGTCAGGTTTGGAGTAAGCCATGTTAAAGGTTTGGAAAGGAGAAGATGACCACCTGGGAAGGGCACCACTCTGCTATGTATATGTGCCTCATTTGGCATCCATTTTGCATGTCTGCTGCTGGGCTTCCATCTGTCGAATCTCAATGTAATGTCAGAAATAAAAACTGAAGACTTCATAGCTTCAAAATGCAGTTTTCTGCTGGCTGCCTGATGGCCGTCTGGGGACATAAAATTTAGAAACCCCAGGGGCTGACCAGCCCTTTTATATGATAAGTGTACTTTAACTTTACCTCTGCAGAATGTTTAATCTAATCAATATATAACTTCAGGAAGAATCTTGCAAATTTAAAGATTCAAAAGTGAGAGAACATAGTACTTCATCTTATCATAGAATCAAATCACATATAACTGAGTTTAATTATGAAATAATTTCCCTTTTATCTGTTGGATGTGTACCTAGAAAAATATAATATTAACTGGAATGCAATTTAACTTGTACTATATATCTAAGTTATAACTTAATCACAATATATAATATTTTCAGAAGAAATAAATCTAGGACTTTGAAAATATTTTACCAACTATATTTAATTAAAATTCCCCAAATACATCTATAATAGCATCTTTGACCCTTTCCTAACCATATTTATTTGTGTCTCTCATTGAAAGACTAATTAATTAAAAATTCATCGCTAATTCTGGTCAGTTTTATTTTTCCTTTCTTTTCATTCTTAGAATTTAAAATGTTTTTTTTTTCTGTAACATATAAACATTTGACCTCTACTTCAAGTGTACTCTAAAAGAGTTTAAGTGTTATCATTTCTTTGTATTAGAATATAATCAATCATATATTGAGAGAAATTGCAAAACCAAAGGATTGAAGAATGGAAGTGGATATGCCAGGATATCTTGATTAGACTTGTACTAGTTCACCTCCTCTAGGTAAATATAGCTTTATCTCTCTGTCTTCAGAACTTTATTATTATAGAATTTAAAGCTCTGTAATGTTATGATTATTTTCTAATAGAACAACTGATCTGCTTCCATTGTTGAGTGTGTGTGAAGGCTGATCACACTTTCTCATTATTAAAAATATATTTTACAAAGTAAGAATACAATTAAAATTAAAAATTATATAAATATGAAAAAAATTATATAAATATGTATATGTATATTTTAGGTATTTTGATCAAATCACTCAAGGTTGACCACCAATAAGTCCTTGTTTCCCCTTTAGTGTAAGCCCAAACTATGAATTTATTTAGCCAATAGAATATGGCAAAAGTAATGGGATACTACTCATGATTATCTTACATTATGCAAGATTCTATCTTAGTAGACTGGACTGCTAGCCTTGAAAAAACAAACAGTCCTGTTGTAAACTGACTATAGTGATGAACATCCAAAAATGAGCAGCAGATAGCCTCTAGGAACGAAGAATAGCTCCCAATCAATAGCAAAAGAAAGAAAAGAAAAAAGAAAAAATAGTGGTGTTTGGGAGACACTACAGTCCTATAAGTACAAGGAAAAAAATTCTGCCAACAACAAGCTTGGCAGTAGATTCCTCTCCAGTCAAGCCTCAGATGAGAATGCAGCCTGGCTAACACTTTGATTGAGTCTTGTGAGAACCTGAGCAGAGGCTCTAGCTCACCTGTGCCTGGACTCTGGACGCACAGAAAATGTCAGATGAAAAATGTGTGTTGTTTTAAGCTGCTGAATTGTGATCATCAGTTTCATAGCAATAGAAGTCTAAAATAGATTTATACACAATTCTCCAGAACTCATATCTCAATAAATAGTCTGGAGTTGTATTAGTTGGCTGAAGCTACCATAAAAAAGTACCATGAACTGGATGACTTAAACAACAGAATCCTCACAGTTCTGGAGCTAGAAGTCCAAGATCAAGATGTCAACAGAGTTCCTTGAGGGCTATGGGAAAGTTCTGTTCCATATGCCTCTCACAGATCCTGGTGGCCTGCTAGAAATTTTTGTCATTCTTTGGCTTGTAGAAGCATCATCCCAATCTCTGCTTTCATGTTCACATGGTGTTTTGCCTGTGTGCATGTCTGTGTCTAAATTACTCCTTTTTATAAAGCCACTAATTATATGGATTAGAGTTCCACTCTAGTATGACCTCATATTAACTAATTACATCTGCAATGACCATATTTCTAAATAAGATCATATTCTTTGGAACTGGGAATAAACTTCAGGGGACA
Organism: Proteles cristata cristata; assembly: GCA_017311185.1. NCBI lineage: Eukaryota > Metazoa > Chordata > Mammalia > Carnivora > Hyaenidae > Proteles > Proteles cristata. Next base: position 2,183,934 of record JAESUZ010003082.1, read on the forward strand.
CAATTCAACTCATAACAGGTGTTTGGCTCTTACTATAAAAGGGACTTCTAAGAAAGAAGAGAATAATACCATTTTAATTTCAGGTGTCATTTCTCAAATATGGAGCTCTCCTTTCATCTCTCACTTTGTCATAGCTAGAAGAGAGGGGGACCAAAATCATTCATATATCCATGTCTTTTTAAAATGTGTTTCTTTTGAATACTTGGTTTTCACAGTGACAGGAGCCATGAAAATACATTTCATTAAAAAGTTATTATATCAGCTTCACTCATTAAAATACAGAACAAGTTCTTGTCTTGGCTTATGTAATGTGGTGTCCCAAAATAGTCAGACTTTGAAGACTGAAAAGTTTGTGAATTACCAATATTTCTTTAATGGTAACTTATTTTCTATCATATTTTGAGGACAGAAAGCATGAAAATGTATTTCATGTAACCGAAGTTTGAAATCATCCACTTCCAAGTGATAGAGATTTTAAATATTGAAGAGAATCTTGTGGCCTACAGAAATAGCTAGTGTGGCCAACAGAAATAGCTATTAGCCAATTAAGCATCTTCTACCTGCAAGGTACTCCAGTAAACAATAACATATATCGCTTCATAATCTATATAGCAATCATATCAAGTAGATGTTAACATCTCCATTGTATAAATAAACTGAGAAAAAAGAATAAGCAATGTGCTTAAAGTCACACAGTTAGAGAATATTAGATCAGAAATTTTAATCAAAGTTACCTGGGATCTAAGAATCAAAAATTTTTAGAATCCACTATTAGCCACCCCCACTTTGTTATTCAGGTAAAAACTTATTATTAAACACATTGTGTCATTCAGAGATTTCTTTAAATGGCACCTTTGAACTCAAAGGGAAAACAGATTGGAGCTGACGGAAGAGTGCTGGCCTTGTTCAATTTCCTACATGTTCCCTCAGACAGCATTCCAGACACTTAAATTATCTCTTTAATGTAGAGTTGGATGAATATCAGACACCAAAAAAAGTTTCTTAAGGAGACAACATGACACTATAATGAAAAGCAGAAGCTTACAATTGTATCTACGGGTCTGTGACTCATATATACCTCAAGAGTTTCTACTATGGTTGTCTGGTTTTCCCTTTATCACTGTTTACCTCCCCTTTCTGTGTTGTTTGCTGCATATATAAATTGTGGCTTGATCTGAGATTTGCATGGTTTGGGTTGTATTTAGAGCCCTCATCTAAAAACATAGCATGGGTTAGATGAGAGATTCAACTCATGCCCTCAAGCTGTAGAAATACTCACACATCACTAGAAGTTAGTTACTTGGGAAGGGTTTCCATAATTCTGTATCTATAGCCCTGTAATCAGATGACCAGATCTGTTTCCTTCATCAACACAGCATGACCTGATGAGCAGCAATCTTTCCCTCTCTATTTCCCAGCTTAGGCTGTGATTAATTTGATTGGTTTCAAAACCTGTTGTGTCTTTCCTCTGTGCCCTGCCTGAATATTGGCACAATATGATTGCAGTAGGTTGCATTATTTCCATTTTATCTTACATACTTGAACATCAGGCCACTTAATACCAACATATAAATTTACATAATATTGAATGCAAGTGAACACTTTAAGCCAAGAGCCTTAATATTTTTTTAAGGCTATGTAACTTCTCCTAAATTAACATGAGGCATGTTGACAAAAAGATATCACAAGTAACAACATAAAATATAGGAAATTTAAGTAAATCTTGGGTAATATATAATCATTTGGTTATATATATATATTTGCATTTGGTTGTACTATATATCATGTTTATTGTAATACCAATTCTGATCTCCAATCAGCAGAGCTAAAACTGGGGTTATTTCTTGTGATTATTTTTCCAAATTAAAGTACTACATAAATTGAAAGGAAACCTGTTCATTCAAAAAACATTTATTTAGTACCTATTATATGGCAGTTGTGCTTTGAAGAGTGGGTTAGAAAATAAATATGATAGTTATAAACTTTACTGTTAGAGAAAATATAAGCTAACTAGAGTAACTTCCTTTAACTGTTCTGCCCCAAATTTTTCATTATGTTTAGATGCTTCATTTGGTTCTTAAGATTACTGTTTACATGATTTTTGCCAATATCTAAAAGTTATTGTTATTTTTTCATTACTTTTAATGACTGAAAATAATCTAGGTCCGGTTTTCACTAGACTTAACATATAACTGCTTTGTCCTCAGTTTTAAAGTTCATAAGCTTGTAGGAATAATACACTCTTTCCAGGATAGAATGCCTAAAATTTCAATCCCAGAGGTGAGAGGAGAGGCTCATAACCCAGTATTACTCCTATTAATGAAATAAAGTAATTACTTCATTCCTATTTTATTAGCTATTTGTGATTTTAATTCAATAGTAGTTAAGAATATTCTTCTGAGAGCAAGTTACTAGATATCCTCTTGTGTTAACACTGTTAAAGAAGTCCTGGTGATGACAGATATAAATTTGGTGGTATAGCTACCTTCTCACCTCTTCATTCTGCTTGCTCTTCCACTGCAAAAATTTCCCTCTGCACTTTAGCTGTGTGTGTGTGTGTGTGTGTGTGTGTGTGTGTAGAAAAATTAAAAATTTCCAAAATATGCAACATACAAATTATATAGTTTTAAATACTATATAATTTTTAAAGTAAGAGCCTTTTAAAATACTTTTTGTTCTATTTTTTGACCTGAATCTTATTTCGTAATTATATTTTTGGATTTTTTTCCTATTTCTTAAGTGTATGGTCATTATTTTCTATTATCTTTCTCTGTAATATTCAAAACATTTATATGTAATTGACAACATAGGAAAACCATAATGATTGAGAATTTGATTTTATATATAAATGTTACCTAACCATTTTATATATAAATGTTACCTAACCATTTACCTTAAAAGATGTATTTAAAAATGTACAGTATCTTTCAAATAGATGAGTTTACATATAATGAGATATACTCAGTTTAATTTTCATAACTTGAAACATTCATGCTTAAATTGTATACTTGTTGCAAAGTAAGATATTTCTATTTTGAATGTTTATTTTTGTGACCTTATATGTGTAGCTGTGAAATTGTCATTTGAGTCTATTGCAACCAGCTGTAGTAAACAGAAACAATACAATAACATTAAATGAAGACTTAAATTTTACATAATGAGTGACAATCGATGATGAAACAGTGAACATGATTAACTAAGTACAGAGACTAAATACAAAGAATAATGGTGTTATCCTTTCATGCCACTCAAAAACTGCACAATAAATTGACTTAGATCATCCCATTGCTAGTCATGGAGTATTACAATGTTCTTCTATACAAGACAAACAATATGATGCAATCAGCTATTCTCAGAAAGAATGACCATAGAGTCTCCATATTGTTTTCTGTTGACAAAGAGCTATTCTTGTTTATGTCTTGAAATTTAAAATGTTCCTTTTCTTCCCTAGATATGTTTAAACTGCAAAAAAAGAAAAAGATGAGCAATACAGTGGCAAATGGTAAAATCATTGATTTTGAGTACTAAAAATTGACTAATAGATTTTCCTTTATTTTTTGCAGCACTATGCAAATTTAGTAATTAAGTTTCTTATGTCTCAAATGGAACTAGCAATTTGAAAGCATTATGAACATCACCAACAGTGCAATTACTTTTTACCAAAAATACTGGGGTGCTTCATTTTTTAATTAAAAAAATAAGAAACTTAAAGTTTAAGGCTGCTTTTTTAAAAAATATTAGTGTGCTTATGAGAATCATACTATAAGCATTCTGTCTTATTTATTTTTTTTTAACAAGAAAATAGACCTTTTTTTTAAAAAAAAAAGTCTGAAGAAATGTTTCGAAAGCCCACCAAAAAGTGATGTGTGACTTCCCCCTGCTGGCTTAGCAGAATAATAAAAATAAAAAGACCCCTGTGAGAATTTCTTAAAGTAAAACAGTAAAATCCTAGTCATATAGAGAATCTAGGGACATATCTTGTGTCAGTTATGCAACATCTACTAGTAGCAGCAACATTGGTTTATGTGCCAAATGTGCAGACCCATCAGCATTCCTACACGTTTCCAGCTGCATACATTCACTTCCAATTGGATCCCCAATTTTAACCTCTTAACCCCAGACTATATACAACATGCAAACAGGCACATAACACATAACATGCACAGACGTGTGCCAAAATCCCTCTTTTCCCTAGTGCCAATTTGGGTGTTTGCTCTCCTCTCCCTGGAATTCTGCAATCCTCTCTAGTCTTCGCCAACATGGGCTGGTTTCCAGGTTCCATTCTTTGCCTGCTGTCTGTTGGACTTTGTAGTGGAGCATGTCCCTGGAACCTCATGTGCGACCTGGCAGTCATCACTACAGAGAAACTAGTTCAATATTAAATTATATATTTTAAATCACTTAATTATTGTTGCATCTTATTAAAATTGAAAATAACCCAATCTCATGAACCAAAAATAATAGATAAATATTTTATATTACTTTGAATGAATCTGCATGTTAATCAACTAATTGCTAAATGCCAAAAAATGACTTTTTCTATTGCCTCCTCTCCCCATGCCTTGCAGTGGGTATAAAATAAAGATGACCCAAGTGAGAAATACAAGATTTTGAGTTACACATAAGAATTAATATGTTCTGAATACAGCATGGTTATTTGGGCCTAATGTTTTCTAAAGTCACTACATAAGAATTTATCCTTTCTAGAATTGTTTAAGCTGTGCCCAGACAGCAGATTAGTCCTGTATTTGGCATCTGAGTCGAAGGGTTTATTATCAATAAAATCCTTTAAGAGATTATCGCATCTGGATATTGAGACCACACTCAGTCTCAATTATTGAAATAATTGAACCTAGTACTTTCCTTCTATGAATGTTGTCCTGATAAGTAAAGTGACTAAATGATATGATAGTTAGCAGCTTAGTAACTGATCTGCCCATGATTAATTAAGATCACATTTTTATATTAACCTGAAAGTAAAAATATACTAGATGGTTACTGGTACATATTGAACTGTGTCCTATAAAAATATGCTGAAGACCTAACTGCTCTACCTGTGACTGTGACCTTATTTGGAAATAGGGTTTGCATATACAATCAAGTTAGGGTCCTACTGAATTAAGGTAGGCCCTAAGCCAATACTAATGATTTCCTTATGAGACAGGAAGAAGAAATAAAGACACATGCACAGGAGAGAACACAATGTAAAGACAAGGCAGAGACTAAAGTGCTTTGTCTACAAATTAAAGGATGTCAGTGACTGCCAGTAACTGCCAAATGCTAGGAAATATGGAACAAATTTGCCCCCAGGACTTCCAGTAGGAATTAATTCTGCCAACATCTTGTTTTGGGGCTTCTGGACTCCAGAACTGGTGAAAATATATTTCTGTTGTTTTAAGCCTTCTAGTTTGTGATTCTGTCTACAGGAGCCCTAGGAAACTAATACAGTAATATAATATAATATAATATAATATAATATAATATAATATAATATATTAAAAATTGTAGGCCAGGCACTAAGTGAGTCTTTGAGCCCATAGCACACAGTAATACTTTTATCTCTTCCTCAAGAACACTTCAGGGAGTGAATGACAAAGAAGTGAACAAGCCGTTACAATTAGGCATGAAACTATCATCAAAAGGTGTTAAATGAGCATGTTAGGAAGAGCCTTTACAGTCTTGCAGAGTCGAACCAATAGTTCTAAATAATATGACATTTCAGCTAAGTTCTTAAGAACACATAAAAGTAAGCCAAGACATATTAGGGGCAATGTAGGGATAGAGATGTACAGAAATGATGAAATTATTCTAAGAAGAAGCAACAGCATACAGAAAAAAATGAGAGCAATGAAACCAGCCATATGAAGAATGTGTTAAATTTCCAAAACTCCAAGTATGTTCATTCAGTACAAAAAATCACATATATTATTTGTAGCAACCCTTATTAGGAGATAAGCAAGATTTCTTTTTCTTTACATGTTTTGAGTTAATAAGATAGTTTCCCAATAACAAGATGTGATCTCTCCTGTAGAAGAATTCCTCAGAACAACATATTCATCAAATGACTGATCCTTTTTACTTCAAGGAATTTTCTGAAACTGAAATCCTAAGTCCACAATTACCTAAACAAATATTCCACCACCACTTCTGTACTTTTCCAAAGCCTTCTTGAAAGCACCTTTAAATTATTTCCACCTTTAAAATTTCCTAAACATCAGAGACACTTGCTCTATATTATAAACAGATTGTATAAAAATACTCATACTTGATTAATCAGTAAAGAAAGCACTTTCTTTTATAGTCCAAAGTACAAGAAAGCATGTGAAGTCAGTGTAGCTAATAGAAGAATTCAGATGAAAAACTACTCTGAATCTCAGAGGTTACATAAGCAGAGTTATCAAGATATACTAGTTACTATGGTAACTTCACTTTTTAATTAGTAGAATAAATAGAATTACAAACCTTTAATAATCTATTAACAAGTTAAGGTTAACCATAGTAGAATTAAATTATAAATATCTCTTTTTACAAATATAAAAGAAAAAATTAGTGACCAATATTTTTTAGAAGAAAGGTACAAGTATTTCCACAAAGGTTTAATTGCTTTATTTAGAGTACTGATTTAGATAGAACTTATGATATTATAAATATCACAGTGATTAATTATAAAAAGGTGCTAAAATGCTAAATTGAAACTCTTCTCTTTTTTGATCATTCATATGCATACCTGCCTGTGTTATTTGTCCATAATGATCTTTGGTAACCTTTTAAGGATATCTTACACACACACACAGGTTTTTGTCACTGAATTATAATAAAACATTCTGGGAATAAACAGGTAGATTTAATTTAAGATTCTTACATTTTTTAAGAATCTTAAGATAAGGAATTCTTACATTTTTTTTTTCACCAAATGACTTCCTTATGGTAAGACCCTTGCTTTTAGACTCTGGATCTCTAAGGGAAAATAGGGAGGTAATGAGCTTTGGCTCAAAAAGGAGGTGTACTTAAGCCCAAAGTTCAAATCTAACCCATGTGTCATCAGTACTTTGCATGACCAAATCTATTATCTAAACATTCAGAGTATTTAAACAAGTGAAACTAAAAGCAAGTCAGCAATATCTTTATCTAGCCAAATGAAAAAAAGAAAAAGAAAGAAAATGCTAGTGAGTGTTATGTAACCATTGTATATCATGTATTATGCAAAATAGGTATTTTCTTTTTTTTTTTTTTAATTTTTTCAGGTTTACTTATGAGAGAGAGAGAGAGGCACAGAGAGAGGCCTGCTCTGAAGCAGACTCCAGGCTCTGAGCTGTCAGCACAGAGCCAGCCCAACACAGGGCTCTAACTCAGGTACCAGAGATCATGACCTGAGACAAAGTTGAATGCTTAACCAACTCAGCCATCCAGGTGCCACACATAATAGGTATTTTCAATTCTGTTCAGAAAGACAACTCTTTAAGTATATAATAGACAAGATATTTTTGTCCATTTTTCAATATTTGCAGTTGAGAATCCTTTAAAGAATAATACACTCACGCAACTCTGGATTACCTGCTTTATATTCTCAAAGGTGTCTTCTCCAGATCTTCAAAGATGGGCTCATTAAAGCTTCCACTTACAGGATATGTTTCAGACTCATTACTCTTCCTGATATACTTACCCCTTAGTATTAGTTACTATTTATTAAACAATTGCTATGGGCCAGATGATTTACATAAATATCCGATTATATATCAGGTGAGTAAATAATGTTACATTTTATTTTTTCATCTAGGGAACTTGAGATCTAAAAATGCTAAGTTACTTGATTTACTGTGCATAGCTGTTTAATGTTGAAAGACAGTTAAAACCTAGGTCTTCTTGGGCTCAAATCCAGGACACTTAATTTATTTGCCAAGTGTTCTCAAATTTTAGCATGCATTCTTAAAATGCAGATGGTTGAGCCCTACCCCTAAGGTTTCTAATTTGATCTTTTTACATTTCTAATATGTTCTCAGATGAAACTGATGCTGTTGATCCTAAACCACACTTTAAAAATATTAGAGTACACAAAATTCTATCTTTCCCCCATCCACCACCCACCCCACAACATTGTATAACAGTGGCCCTCAATCCTAACTCTACTTTTGAATCATGGGGAGTGATTACCAAAATAAGAAACATGCTCATACCTGGGCCCCACCATAGACAAATTACATATATATCTGAGGATAGTGTCTGGATATGTTATTTTAAAAGTTACCCAGGGGAATCTAATGGACAACTAGGATTGAGATTCACTTAGAAATAGTGAAAGGAGCACAAACTTGTAGTTTAACCATTCTGAGTTCAGATTTCAAACCTGTGCACTTCCACACCATGACCTTGGGAACAACATTGACAGTTTTCTGTTAAGTTTGGGTGCCAATTAAGTGTTAATAGTATTGTAAAGATTAAGTGAAAATTAATTACAGTGTATGGTATAGAGGAAATGCTTGATACATATTTTGATACTACTAAGTTAATTGCAAGGAAAATAGGACATATTTGCCTGAGTTATTCCCCCCTCAAACTCCCATGTTTGTCTGTGAGACTTAGAATAAAGCCTTGGGTCCTGATCCAGGACTAATGGCCTTGGCTGAATATCAGGACTTCTATTTTTTCCCTATATCTCTTCATCAGTATGTCCTAAATTCCAGAGTACAAGTGATAAACCTCATATCCTCAGAGTTTAGTTTTCCAATCCCATCTGTTCACTTCATCCTCTGTGGTCCAAGACTCTAGAGAAGGATAGCACTAAGCCCTCTCTCTTTTCTTCTGACCTATCTCCCTTCTTGGTTCTTTAGCACAGCATTCTAAAGCTCAACACATTGTACCAGACTCTTGCCAGTCTCCCTCAGGAAGCCTCTGTACCTCCTATTCTCCTGTGGGCCACTGGTAAGGTAAAAACACTACAGCATGCTAAATTCTATCAGCCTCCACCAACATAGAGTCCTACCTACCTCCTGATTCACCTTTGCATTGCTCCCTCTGCCTCCTTGCATCAATTGTCAGGGTCAACAACTTTAAGAATTAAAACTTGGAATGTTGCGGTCATTGGAACCTGTGCTCAGAGAGTCAACCTCTGGGGCCTACATGAGCTAGGTTTGCTAGCCTCTGCCACACCCTCAGGAAAAAGAGTTGTCTAAATTCTGACCCACTTTTTCTCACTGTCACTCCTGGGTTTCCAGCATTTCAATTAATGGTATGAATTATTATACTCATCGTTAATGATGAACTTGATTACTCCGTAAGCTGGAACTACATAGTATGTTGATAGACAAAACAGTTTTTCAGTAATTTAAATAAACAAAATGTTCCAACTCTGTCATTTAATGCTCATTAATTGAATGCCTGCTGTGTGCCAAATCTTCTCCATGTGCTGAAGAAATAATGTAGAAAACAGACCAAAAAAAAAAAAAAAAAAAAAAACCTTTCCCAAATGAGTTTACACTCTAGCATAGAAATACAAATAGTAAGAATAAAACATGTAAAATTTATAGAATGTGAAAAGTACTACCAAGAAAAATAGAGATAAGGAGAGCAAGAAAGAAGGAATGATTGCTATATAGAGAGAGAGAGTAGAAAAAATATATACATATATTTTCTTTAAACAGGATTCTCAAAGAAGTCCCTACTGAGGGGACCTTGCACTTGAGCAAAGATCAGAGGGAAATAAGTAATAAACAATGAGGCTGTTTGGGAATGGGAGCATTTCAGGCAGACACAAAGAGTATATTGGGTCTGGAGGAGACTTTAGAAGGCTAGTCTTCATTGAACAATAGGAGATATAGTAAAATAAAGTGTAGTAAGGCAAAAGAGAAAGTTGGGTTTTAGGTCAGAGTCTTTCAGAAGCTATGTTGGCTTTTACTGTGATGTGGAAAGCCATGGGAGACCTTGGTCAGAGAAGTGACATAAACCTAATTAAGTTCAGAGTGTCATGCCTGCCACTACATGAAGAACAGATTACAGGAAGCCAAGTGTGTAAGCAGGGTCATCAGGACGTTTTAGTGATAATACGAATGAGAAATTACATTGGCTTGGAAAGCGGTGATGGAAGTGATAAAAAATCATTTCTGAATATATGTTGAAGGTAGAGACAAATAATTTTCTAGTAAATTAAATATTAGTCTAGAGGATAAAGGAGGACTCTAAGATTTAACGGCCTAGCACCTGAATGATCGAGCTGTCACTTATTAAGGTGGAAAAGACTTGGGGTGGCTGAGTGGTTCAGTCATTTAAGTGACTGATTCTTGATTTCGGCTCAGGTCGTAATCTCATGGTTTATGGGATCAAGGCCCATATTAGGGTTTGCACTGACAGTGCAGAGCCTGCTTGGTATTCTCTGTCTCTGTCTCTCTCTCTCTTTGCCCTTCCCCACCAACTCTCTCTCAAAAATAAATACACATAAAAAAATTAAAAAGTGGGAAAGACTTGCAGAGAAACAGGCTTGAGGGAGAAAAATCAGGCTTTGATGTTGATAGATTAAATTGAGCTGCCAATTAAATTACTACATGAAAGCTACGGCTAAATGATATGGTGTTCTAGGTAGAGGCCTGGAGTGCAGATTAAATGTGGATGCCTCACTGTAGGACACTAGATGTGATCATCAGGGAGAGGTAATGGAAGAGGAATCGTAGAACTGAGCCTTGAGTCATTTCAGTGGTTGCAGAAGAAAGAAACACAAAGGTATATGTTGTCCCAGAAGCCAAACAAATAAAATGTTTTCAGAAAGAAGGAACGCCCAAAAATGCGAAATGCTGCCAGTATGTAAAGCATTGACCATTGGACTTAGCATCTTGGAGGTTACTGGAGAACATAAGTAGTTTTGCCGGGGGGGTGGGGGGGAAGGAGACAAAAGTCTGAGTTGGAGTGGCTTTATACATTTTAAATAAGGTTGCATTTCCAATTTTGTTTTCTAAGTAGGTCAGACATTTTTAGGCACTTATATTACAAAGATAAACAAGATCTCTCAAAGAGTTCATATTCTAGATAAAAACATTTGCAAGTAAACAGTTGTAAACCTCTTCATTAAATACAAAAATAGAGGGATAGATACAGTGTTATGGGAGCAATGAAATGAGAACACCCGGCTCTTTGCTTTCAATTTTCATGTAACGATTTCTTAGCATGTGCTATTTCTGTAGGTGACAGAAAGACAGCATAACCTACCAAGGAGAAGCAGTAGCATAGCACAGAGTACCGAATCCTAAAAGGCTTCCAATTCTAATGCAATTTAGTACATCCTCTTCTTATCAGCAAATTAAGGTTATACAGCTTAGAAAATGTTTGCATCTTATATCTCACTAATGTAGAGGACAAAATAAAACATAATCTTCTTGGTTATATCCAGTGCCAAATCTAAACCCACTGACACAACTTATCTGACTCTGGGCAGGCTTTGTCAACCCACCCCCCTCCTTGTTTTGTTTGTTTTTCTCTCAGCAAACAGAACTCTCCCTTTCAGCCCTTAAGAGGTTCCTAAACCTAAGTGGAATCAGTGACTGGGATTTTCTTTCAAGTAAGTATTGCCTCCAGCAAGGGCATCCCTTAAAATGGATCAGATCTTCCCTCCATAGGAATTCCTCACTTTTCAACTCTCTAGCTGTCTTTCCTGATAGGGGGCCAGAGGAAGGTTAATTGGTAATTTCTCTTTGAATATGAAGTCTATTTAGCTAATTACTTGGTTTTTGATGTTATTTTTAGAAGACCGGTTTAGAGAAAAATTTTTAGAGGTTCTTTTTCTTCCATTTACTTTCAGATGCATTTTTAAACTTAAAGGCAAATAAAATAGTCTGATTTAATTCCAAATAGTATAATTAAGTGGATAAGCCCATTATAAGTCTGCAAAGATTAGACTCTCATTTTATATAGGGAAATGAAATAACTCTCTTTATAAATTTTATTAAAGATTTATGACTGAGAAATAGGAAACAGGTTATAAAATTTCAGTATAAAATTTCTGAATCTTGTATCTCACAGAAGTTGAAGTGAACTCACTAAATATCACTTTCTCACAGTTACCTTCTCTGATCACACTTTCCATATTATGTCATTTCCTGTTACTGTACAGCAACCACACTGACTCTCACACAACCTGTATCATAACATGAAATGATGTTGGGCTTTCTAAACTTCTTTATTATTTATTTCTCCCATTAGAATTTAAGCTCTCTGAAATCAGAGACCATGTTTTTCTTTTTCACCTTGTAACTCAAAACACTTTCTCCCAATACTTGAAGAATGTTCAAAATTTAATAAGTGTGTTGAGGAAATGTAAGAATACATGAATCAACCAACTAAACACACAAGTGGGTAACACTCATGTTGGAATTATACAGCTTCTTAAAACAGTGGTTTTCTTTTTATATGTTACGCAGTAAGATATGCATTTTACATTAGCATAATTTATTACTTTGTATTAATGATTTGTATAAGGAGTATTTAACTGAGATTTTGGGAGATTTGGGATTGTTTTAAAGTCCATTCTCAATTTTTTTCTTTCAATAGACATATCAGAGTATTGGATTTGTTATAATTTGTAACAAATATTATATTTGTTATATAATGATTTAAATTATTTTACCTTTTTAATTTAGTTCATGTTTATTATTTATTTTATATTGTTGTTTGCTATTTTCTTATTTTTGTTGGTTTGACCAAATTGCCATATATTATTCCTTTTCCTGTTGGGAATGTGCAAATTCTATCCTGCTTTTCCTTTCATTAATGGCTACTTGACTTTTCCTGCTCACTCTTCATTCACCAGACTATATTCTTCATTAACATTTAAAAATAGGAAAACTGTTTTTCCCACCAAGATGTGTTGTATTCTTTCCCAAGACACTCTATTTCCATTCCTTACTTCCATAGTACTCTCCTTTTGAAAGTTTTAAAATACTATACTTCTCCCACTTTCTCCCTCACCCTCAGATCAAACCCTTGAAATAACTTCCTAGCCTTTTGCTATCCTGCCCACAACTCTTAAGTTTTGTTGGGATACTCTAAAACTAAAAGTACCAAACATTATCAGAATTCCCTTCATTATTTGTCCCTTCTACCTTAACTATACTTAATTGGCAATTCATCACATATAAATTGAGTCTAGGTTTATCTATTTAAGTTCCGTGAAGTTACGTATATCCACAGCATTTTCTACCAATTCTATTCAATTTCATTTATTTAACTGCTGGTCACAACATCCTAATTTGATTACATTGCTCACAAAAGGATGTAACCCCTTGTTTTGGTTTCAACACCTAAAGAACCTTGCCTCATCCTAGGGAGGAGCATGCCCTCTGTCTTACCTATACACTCACATACAGAAATTTGATAAAACTTGGGGTCATCTGGGTACCTCGGTTAAGTTCCGACTTCATCTCAGATCATGATCTCACAGCTCATGTGTTCGCACCCTGCATTGGGCTCTATCTAGGCTGACAGCTCAGAGCCTGGAGCTTGCTTCAGATTCTGTGTCTCCCTCTCTCTCTGACCTTCCCCTGCTTGGACTCTGTCTCTCTTTCTGTATCTCTAAAGTAAATAAATATATTTTTTTTAATTTGTAAAAAGATGTTTGATAAAACAAAAACACCGAGTTCAGCATCACATTTCGGGTCTTCTAGAGCTATTGAGAACACCCACCAAGATCTCTTTATTTTGGTCACATCACTGTAATGCCAGGTTTGTGCCAGAAGGTAACTCTGTATACCCATTCCCTCTATAGACCTCTATAGATCTCAAAACATTGTTTCTATCCTTCAGTTGGACTCAATGTCTGCCTTGGATTTTAAGTTCAGCACCACATACCAATTCCCATTCAGCCTGCCTCATCTTCTAACCATTGTACTTTATAGAACAGCTTCCAGACTTCTCTTCCAAGTTTACCCTATTCCACATTCATCTATGATCTGCCACTGACTCTCCCTAAATAGGATAATTATAAAAGAAAAAATGTTAAGAAATCTTAAAAATACAAACAAAAACTTGTAGCTTGATAAGTCCAGCTATCTAGTTTGAATAAAATTAGAAAAGGTAACAGATTTAGAGACCTAAAATGAAGTTAATTTTTAGACTCTGCATCTTTTTTTAATGTTTATTTACCAGAGAGAGAGAGAGAGAGAGAGAGAGAGAGAGAGAGAGAAACCGCAAGTGGGGGAATGGACAGAGAAAGATGGAGACACAGAACCCGAAGCAGGCTCCAGGCTCTGAGCTGTCAGCATGTAGCCTGATGTGGGGCTCAGACTCCCAAGCTGTGAGATCATGACCTGAGCCGAAGTCAGACACTTAACCTACTGAGTCACCCAGGAGCCCCTAGATTCTGCATCTTTTCAGTGGTTAATATATACAATATCCAAACTGATTTAAGAATCAATCAATAAGAGATCAATTATCTTCAGCTATGTAGAAAAAATCCAGCAGCCTGTTTTTCAACAAAAAAGTACACAAATTACTGGGGTCTTCTGTACATGCTCACCTCTGCATTTTTAACCATTTCTATTCCCCCCAAAAATGCTGGTAGAGCTTTAAAAAAATAATATAGGCCATGCAGATCTTAGACAATGGTTCTCAACTTTTGCTACATAGTAAAATCGCTTCGGATAATTAAATAATAATACCCCAGTGGAGGAGTTTTGAAAGCTCCCCTGGTATAGCCAGGTATGAGGGCTACTGCTCAAGGCAGTGAAACAAAGATAGCCAAAAACAATGAAGGATGCCCAGCCTTGAGGCAGAGGGCAACAGGAAAACAAATCATATAAAAATCACTGATGAAGTAAGAAGCAGGCGGTCATGCAAAGTAACCTTCAGCTCTAGCCTCTGGGAAGTTTTATTTCAATTCCTAGACACAGAAAACTACCCATAAGAGGAATTTTTTGAGGGCCTTTGCCTGATATCACTTAGTAGTTACCCTGCAGGGGGAGTTGATCAAGAAGGCTATAATCCTCAGAAGAGAGACTTGTGCTTTTTAAAGCATTGTGTAGGTTGCCCTGAAAAACTTAGTGAAGAGAAAAAACAAATGCAGTTAAATAGATTTTTCCCCATAGTCAGATCCTGATAAACCTGCAAGATGCCTTCTTGCACAGGCTTCTATGGCTACTAAGAATTGCTGGGAATTATAAAGATTGTGCTGAGGAGAGGAATTCAAGTTGCAATCATAAAGCATTTGTAGTAAATAGCCTAAACAGACCTGAAAAGAAAGGGACATAACTTGTTCTAATTTGTTCTTTCATTCTAAATAAAATTTCATTTTCATACCTAATTTTGCTTTTGTAATTTTGCACTCTTTTCCTCAAACAGGGTTGTTTCAATTGATTATGCTTCCGGTCCCACAAAACTTGGATCCAGCCCTGCCTGACATTGCCTGCTAAATGAAAGTTATATAAGGAAGCACACATTTTAATCCAGGTTGTTTTCTCCTTACATATGCTTTATGAAAAGAAAAGAATGATATATGCAATCAGTCAATGAAAGAACCAGTAACACTGAACATTTCTGATAGGGCTCTAGGAGGTAGAAAATGATTGTACTTTGTTAAAACAGAGTTGTCATTATAATATTTAGGGTTTCATAAGAATCTTTTCACTATGTTTATGTTACAGAGAAGCCATTAGACATCTTGGAATATATATTAGGAATTCCAAATTTTGTAGCACTCGTTTTCAGACACCCACTAATGCACAAATAGTGCATATCAAGTTACAAGTTACCATCCCACAGTATCTGATACAATTCTCATAATGAGACCATGACACAATCCTCTCAAGCATTTTTTTTTCCAGATCCTGTTTTTTGCCTGTAGACTAATGAGATTGTCCTGAATTGATTGTAAGCATTCAGCAGGAATTTAAACCCGGGAACCCTGACTCTAATGCCAATATTCCTCCCACACATTGGCTCATCTTCCCCTACCTCCTCATCATCTCCACTGCCTTCTCCACATATACCACTGTCCACCTTAGACCTATAACAACTGTCTGAAAAATACATGCTGAATAATTTCAGTGTATGGAAAGATGGTCGCTTCATTCACAGGTGTGTGAAAAAAAATTAAAAAGTAAACAAAAAACAAAAGAGAAACAGTGAAATGGGAAACCTCATAGGTGCTAGCAAAGTTAAAAAGCCAAATTTATTTACTCTTCTAAACTTTCTGCTAAAGAACATTCAGTGCTTTACTCTTTAGTGAGAAATCAAATTACATATGCTATATGCTTTAATTATCCCAGAAACTACAAAATTCCTATGGAAACCGGAATAAGGTTTTCTTGTTTTGTTTTGTTTTTCATGAACTTGAGACCTAAATTTGGTTCTTTTCATCAATTTAAATGTTTTGGGGTAAGAATTATTGAACTAAAACACTTTTTTCCCTTCTCAGTCCACCTTGTTTTTAATTTATAATACTAAATCACATTTTATCTCTCTGAAGAAAACTCTCTTACTTAGCCATAATCAACAAAAAAATTCAAAGATGAAGCAACTGTTTTTCTTTTTAAGTTTGTATTTAAATTCTAGTTAGTTAAAATCCAGTTAATATTAGTTTCAATTGTACAATATACTGATTCAACACTTCTATAAAATATCCAGTGCTCATGGCAATTGCCCTTCTTAATAATTATTTAATTATTGCTTATTAAATATTTATATCGAACCTATTCCCCCACCCACTTCTCTTCTGGTAACCATCAGTTTGTTCTCTTTAGCTGGGTCTGTTTCTTGATTTGTCTCTCTCTTCTTTCCCTATTCTCATGTGTTTTGTTTCTTAAATTCCACATATGTGTGAAATCATATGGTATTAGTCTTTTCTCTGACTTACTTTGTTTAGCATAATAACAAACTCTAGCTCCAAACACATCATTACAAATGGCTTAGATTTCACTCATTTTTATGGCTAAGTAATATTCCGTGTGTGTGTGTGTGTGTGTGTGTGTGTGTGTGTGTGTGTGTGTAAACACACCACCACTTCTTTATCCGTTCATCAATCAGTGGATACTTGGGCTGTTTTCATAATTTGGCTATTATAGATAATGATGCTATAAACACTGAGGTTCATGTAATCTTTGAACTAGTATTTTTGTATTCTTTGGGTAAATATCTAGTAGTGCAATTGTTGGATCATAGGGTATTTCTATTTTTAACATTTTAAGGAATCTCCATACTGTTTTCTAGAGTGGCTGTACCAGTTTCCATTCCCATGAACAGTGCAAGAAGGTCACTTTTCTCTGCATTCTTGCCAACACTTGCTGTTTTGTGTTGTTGATTTTAGTCATTCCGACAGATGTGAGGTGATAATGCACTATAGTTTTGACTTCCGTTTCCCTGATAAGTGGTGTTGAGCATCTTTTCATGTGTTCTTTTGGTCATTTGTACCTCTTTTTCTTTGGAAAAGCTGTTCCTTCATGTCTTCTGCCCATGTTTTGAATTGCATTATTCATTTTTGGGGCATTGAGTTTTATAAGTTCTTTATATATTTTAAATATAATCCTTTATCAGATAGATCATTTGCAAATATCTTCTCTCATTCAGTAGGTTGTCATTTAGTTTTGTTGGTTGTTTCCTTCACTGTGCAGAAACTATTTATTTGATATAGTCCCAATAGTTTACTTTTGTTTTTATTTCCTTGGCCTCAGATGACCCATAGAGAAAGTTGCTACAGCCAATGTCAAAGAAATTACTACCTGTGTTCTCTAGGATTTTAATGGTTTCCTGTCTCATATTTAGGTCTTCAATCCATTTTTACTTTATTTTTGTGTGTTGTATAACAAAGTGGTCCCATTTCGTTCTTCTGCATGTAGCTGTCCAGTGTTCTCCACACCATTTATTGAAGAGACATTCTTTTTTCCCATTGGCTATTCTTTCCTGATTTGTGAAGGATTAATTGACCATATAATTGTGGGTGAAGCAACTGTTTTCCAATGTTATAATATTATGTGTTCTTTTGTAATTAAAAAAAGAAGGAAGGAAAAGATTTAACCTACAACAAACTTCATAGGACTATTCCAATGTCAACATCACACCAGGGGCACCTGGCTGGCTCAATTGGTTAAGTGTCCAACTTCAGCTCAGGTCAGTCATGATCTCACAGTTCATGGGTTCGAGCCCCTTGTCGGGAGCCTGTTTCAGATTCTGTGTCCCCCTCTCTCTGCCCCTGTCCTGCTCATACTCTGTCTTTCTCTCAAAAATAAATAAACATTAAAAAGAAATTTTAAAAATCATACCAAAAAAAGCAGTCTTTTCAGTTTCTCTTTATTTTTCAATTTTCAAAATGTGTTACCCTTAACTATTTCATTTTTTACTGTGATTGCTTAGAATAAAATTGACATTTTCCTTAAAGTTTATATGCATTTTACCATTCCAAAAAGCCTCCTGAACTTTATAGATGAACTTAGATTTCTGCAGTATATGTTTGGTTTCCAACGTAAAAAGTGCAGTTAAAATTGTGAATCATTTAATTATGAATATGATATGATATGGCAGAACTGTGTTGTATTTTTACCTTAAAAATACCAAGTATGCTTACACAGAGAGAAATTCTGAGAGATGTGATTGTACTGAAAGAAAATCTTTAATTATCACAAGAATGTTAAATGTTTTTAAAAAGCACCATTGTAGTTAAGATTTTCTCAGTAATAAAATCCAGAGTATTTTCCTTGAGTTTTATTGTTTTTTAATAAGAATGATTATTAATGCTATCCTCAGGAAATGTCCTATCTGAGAAAGACAGAATACAGTAAAGTATACAGGAATCAGAATACAATGAATACTGTGACTACATCAATTCTGACAAAAGTTTAACTCATTATCTGTAGGAAAGAACAACAATTAGAAAATTCAAGACGTATTCTTCTGCATGAACTTTAATTCTGAAAGTGAATTGCTTATTTAAGAAGGTTATGCCTTGATTATCTGCCATTATAGTGAGCAATAAATAAAATTCTACCTAAGTTTCTAAATATATTAGAATCTCGTGTCTTACAGTTTACAAGAGGAGCCAAAGATCAGTCATGACTTTAACATGCTATGCTCAGAACTAAGGTATAAGGCTTTGTTTAAACAAAATTAGATTGTGGAATTAAATTATAAGCAGAAGGATAATTTATTCATTTACTAATTGGTCGTCCTTCCTTCTGGCACAGGACCACTGACCTTTAGTCATAATTTATACATCTACCAAATAGGGAGATTGACTGGATCCAGCCCTACCTATCTTATATGACAGAACAAAAATGGGATTTACAAGTGAGGCTTAAATATTTGAATATGCAAAAATTAAAAAAAAAAAAAACCCACAATGATCACATATCTATAAAAACACAATGGTATCAACATGAAGCGTCAAGATTAAAAAGTATTAACATAACTGGTAGTGATGCCAAACACTTAAGTCTAAAATAAATCCGTTAGTGTAGGCAACTAATAAATCAGACAACTAACAAAGAAGGCAACATTGGAAACAAATCAAACAAAATTCTCAACTTCAGAGTAATGGTAAAATTTTAAAGTAAACATGACTTTCTATTTTCTTTCTTTCTTTCTTTCTTTCTTTCTTTCTTTCTTTCTTTCTTTCTTTCTTTCTTTCAAGAGCGTGAGTGGGGAAGGGAAGGGGGGCAGGGAGAGAGAGAAAATTTTCAGGCTCCACACAGCACAGAACCCAAAGTGGGGTTAGATCCCAGGATCCTGGGATCATGACCTGAACTGAAATCAAGAGTTAGACACTGAACCAACTGAGCGAGACAGGCCCCCCGAAATTAAGTATGACTCAAAATAAGTCATTAACTTTAAAACAAAAAGGGAGAGGAGAGAGTTTAAACTTGTGCTCATAAAGTTGAAAGCAGCTGAATTCATAATAGCCAAATGTTGGAAACAGCTCAAAAGACTTTTGTTGACATGAATAAAATGGGTGAATAAATTATTGCATACTTTTATATAAATAAAACAAACTACTGATGCACAAAACATCAACAAATAGCTAAAGCATTATGTTAAGTGAAAGAAGATAGACACAAAAAACTTCATACTGTATAATTATATAAATTCTATAAAAGGAAAAACTATAGAGATAAAGCCTATCAGTGGTCATCAGAGGTGAGAGATTAGAGAGATGACTGAGTGATAAAAGGCATGAGTTAAATATTTGAGGTGGTAGAAATATTCTACTAATTATATATGGCTATATATATTTTTCAGTATGTACATACATTTTTCAAAACTCATGAGATCAGGCATTCAAAATTGGTAAATATTATTATATGTAAATTATATCTTAACAAATTTTACTTTTTAAAAATAAAAATAAAAAAAGACTAGCAGCCGTTGTGACTAATGAAAAAGGATAAATGATAATACTTCACATTCACCGTTACTGTTAATTAAGGCTGGAATTAGAGAAACATGCTAATAAGGCAAAGATCACATATTTAAATATAGGCTAATTGTTTCATCTATTAAAACAAACAACTGTGATTTGTTTTGAAAAACTACACATAAAGCTTCTTAGGTTTTTATGAGTGATAAGCCATACCACAACTATTCACCAACTATGTAGGAATTAAGGGTGCAGCATCTGAGGTCATACTGGCTGATTTGCCTGATTTAACCTTTTCCTCCAGCTATGTGACCTTGATCTGTCAGTGACCTTTCTTTGTCACAGACTCATCATCTGTAAAATGGGAATGGTACTAGTATCTACCTCATGGAGTAGTAGTTGGAAAGATTGCTACAACTGTTCCCAACATGCCAGTTCATAAAGAATATAATTCATAGCATTACTACTATACCAGCCCTACCACTACTACTATTACTCCCACTGATGCAACCATGAGAAGTTTATTAAACTGAGTACTCCTGAGGGTCGACCAGAAACATTTTCCTAATTAGCCCATTAACTGAAACATTTGTTAATAAAGTGTAAATATCAATAATTTCCTTTCTTTTATACCATTTCTAAATGAGGTATCTAATCAATGCCTTGCAATCTAGTCTCTTGCTATGCGATGGTTGTTTAGAGAGTAAAAAATGAAAAGGCAAATTATCTGCCATAGCAGTGGACATTACCATTCATGCAATTGTGATTTTGAATTTTTCTTTTTTCCTACTGTTTGAGATTTTCTGAATCTAGGTAAAGAAATATACCATGGTGGTTTTTTTAATAGTTCAACTAAAGGTAGAGATCTAAACTTGAGATCAATAATACTCAGCCTATCAAATTTCTGAGATCAGTGGATTGGGGAAAGGGAAAGAAAATTGAGCATTCATGTCACAACACCCCTTCCCATAGTCCGGAATCATCTTGTACATTATTAGGTCTACTGAAACATTTTCTGTAATTCAAATGCAAATCTTACTATTAAAAATAAACATCAAAATTCTTATCTTGGGAATTCAAGCCCCAACTTGCCTTTCCAGCTACATTTTTTACAGTTATTGTTCTGTATTTCCAAATCAGTTCTTGTGCTACTGTACTTTCCAACTTCCATGTTTGCATCCTCATATTTTTCTCTGCACTTAAAATGTCCTCCTTTTCCTATCTCTAACTACACAAATCCCATCCACTCTTCAAGGCTTAGGTCAAATGCATATGTCACACAATGTCTGTCTTGATCTCTTCTTCCCCTTGCTACAAGGCAGAGTGCTTCCTCTAACAACTGAGTTCCCATCTGCCAAGTTTCCAATGGGTTTATTTTTCACCCTCAGACATACATGTGACTTATCATGTATATTATTTATTAGATCCTGTTCACCAAATCCAATAAATGTAATATCACAAAAGTAACATATCAGCACAATGTTGTTAAGAAATAATAGAATAAACAAAATTCTTGCAGATTAGTTTGTGAAAGGAAACCTGGAAAATTGACATAGTCTTGAAATCAGAAAGTGTAGGGGTACTAATACCTCTTTCAGGTAAACTAAACCACTTAAAAAAAATCAAGCATTCACAAAATCCACAATTGCATACCAGTTACCAGATACTGTACTGATTTGCTCAAATAAAGAAAAACTACTTAGAATAGGAACTAAAATTAGAGTTGTCAGTGGTTATGTATATGATAATCCACTGTTATTCTTTAAAACTCACTTGACTTTGGTGTAAGCTAAATTGGCAAGTTAACAGGCATGTATCTTTCAAATCTTTGATGGGAGCACAAGTACATGCAGTCTTACTTGGGATATAGTGTTTATTTTGTTTTCCATTTTGGTAAAAAGAGGAAGTTCTAGGATTTAGGGAATTTTTTTCACTCATCCTACCGTAATAGACTTTATTTCATTTTACCAGGAATGAATGTAGTTATTTTTCCAGTATTTGGCAACTGACTGACATTTAACATTAAGATTAGGCCCTTTTCACAGCCAGAACACAGAAATAATATCAGGCGTGTTTTTCATTCACTCTTGTGTGTCGCATCCTGTGATTTTCTTAAGTATTAATATACTAAACTAAACCTGTCCCTTAAACATATCACAACATAGGATGATTTCTCTTTCAATTAAATGTACAGTTGTACAAATGTATCAGTCCTTACCAACCTGGTATATATATATATATATATTTTGGTTTTGTTCAGTATGCCTTGGTTTTACTTTCCTCATAACATACCAAAGCAACCCAGCACATAATGGTAATAATAAACTAAAATTTTCAATTGGTTACTATGAAACATGCATTCTGCTAAGCACTTCATTTAGATTATGATCTTATTCTTTAGTATACTACTACTACTATCAGCTGACACTCATATACTCTTTTAATGTTCTAGGCACTGTTACATATATTAACATATTTAATTTTGACAAGAAGCCTTTGAAATACATATATGCTTTATTATTATCATTAGTTATATTACTAATAACTAATGATATAACTGAAGAAATAAAATAAAATGTATATAAAATAAATACCTGATAGAAAGTTCTTCTAATTTGCACAAAGTCATTCAACTTTAAGCTGATTGAGTTGAGATTTAAACTAACGCAGTATTGGTAGAGAGGCAATATTCAAAATATATACATTATACTAACTTTCAGTCCCATATCCGGTATTTTTTATGTGCTGCTATTCCTCTATATGACCCTCAATTTATTTGCCATAAACTTTCGTATACAATAGTTAAACTAAAGATGTTCTCTATTCTAACTGATAATAAGTTCCTTGAGCACATGGCATATGACACTTATTTTTGTATTCTCATGATTAACACAACACCATCATATTTAAGGTAATAAATAATTAAAGTTTTTAAATAGGTTAGCCAAATGTGCTCACACTGGAAAAAAATTGCAAAGTAAGGGCTGATGTTGGGATGGATGCCCTCAATAGAAGATAAAGGATTGCATCAATGGGGGTCAGCTTTGAAAGTCACCAAGTGTTGTTGAAGATTAATCAGTAAATCCCAACTTACCAATAGGAAACCCCCTAAAAGTATCCCAAAAGTTATGATACAACATTATAGTGTCAATATCTGGACCAAAACCCAACTACCTCATTATTTTTGCCAAAATAACCAGATTATACTACTTTGGGATTTTATTAAGTGTTTGACTGTTAGTAATAATTTCTGAAAAGAGAAAATCTATCTTAAGTCTGTCTACCCCAAAGTACCTACACAATAAAAAGGCAATAGTTGAATTAGTTCAGATATGATAGAGAATTTGAGTAAAAGACTCAAAGGGCAACATTTTAAACTTATTTAAATATACACATTTCATAGCATATTCAACACAGATTTTTAAGTGTATTAATCTTTTCCTATAATTTTAGAATTAAAATTGTTATTTATAATAAGGTGATTATTACTTAACCTTAGAATGTGTACACTTATTGCCAGGAATACTATCTATGAACACTTAATTGCAATCATCACCTACTCTAAAGGACTAAATTAAAGAATGGCTATAGTACATCAAGTATCTTTTATAGATATGACCTCCCAAGACTGATAAGAGGATGAAAAATATAAGTACTTAAACATACATTAATGTACATTACATTACATTAACATAAATGAGGTCTTGTGTAACAATAATTCTTAACTTATAAACTGTACTGCTTTTAAAAGTTCCAACTAAATAACACATTCTTAGCATTGACATTAGCAATTTATAAGAGATCCAGAAGAACTAGACAGACTTCTATTTTAAGAAGGATTTAAAAGTATGTTAGAAGTGTGTGCTGAATGAACCTCCTACATGCAGAATCTTTTTTTTTCTGAATAACATCTCAAAACAGAAATGATGCTTTTTATCTTTTGAAGCACAAAAATTTAACTCACAGCTTCTCTAGACACTAAGAGGTTGGCATAGCCAATATGATCTTTTGATCAAAATGAAGGAAGTACTATATTTTGGGCTCAGCCATGGGCTGCAGAATGAATTAGACAAAATTTGGAAGGTATATGAGCTTTCTTTCTCTAACTGTAGATACAATTAGCAAGGCATGCTGAGTACTGTCGGTGAAAGGAAAAAATAGGTGTCATTATTCTTATTTCCTGTGTTAGTGCATTTACTAGTATAGTAAAATGGAAGGACATTGATTTGGGAATCAGTAAGCCTGTAGGATGTCCTTGATCTGGCTTTATATCTGAACTTGTCCTAACAATCTCTCTGAGCATCAGTTTCTTAATATATGAAATGAATTTATTAGTCCCTGATCTATCTTACAGTTATCACTTTTAGGATAAAATTTAGATTATATTTTGTCTAATTATGTATATTTCTCCCTCACATATAGTTTTGTATTCTATACACACAGCATACAAATATAGATGTACATTACCATACATTATACATTTGTATGTATGTATACATGTGGATACACACATACATGTGTACATATATATGTGTATATGCATATACATGTATATACACATATATATGTATGTGTTTTATGAAGAGATTTATTTCATTTACTCCATAAAAATTCATTGGATGCCTTGTGTAATTCTGAGTCTATGTTAGGTTTTAACTACACAGAAAATAAAGACTCTGGCTTTAGGAGGTACAATTATAGTTAAGTTAGAACATTTAAGAAAATAATAAAAGCCAAAATGTATCAAGGTATATGACAGAATTATGTATATACTAAGGGGAGGCACAAAGTAAAAACTAAATTCATCATTTGATGGGTCATACTGGACACCATCTGAGATCTTTACAAAATGTGGTTATGAAAAAGATCTTGTGACAGGCAACACACAAAATAGAGACTCTAGTTTACTATAGCTCACATATAATGATTGTCCACTCTCCTCCCTTATTTCTTCACTGAAACTACAAAGTATTTTTATCTTAATTACCTGTAGCATATATTTGTTTATATATTTATTTTTCCCAATTGACAAGTCATTTGCTAGAACAGAGACTTCCTTATTCATCCTCAGCACCTAGCAGAATATATAAGTGAATGAATAAATATCATTTATGACTATAGAAATCCAAAGATGCAACAGGAACAATTAAGATAGGAATCCTCATTATGTAATTTTTAACATAGTGTTGATCAACTAAGAGAAGTGTCATGTCCCTAAAACATTTCCCAAATCTGTTAGAAAATTAAGCCTCTGTGTGTGTGCATGTGTGTGTAAATGTGCATACATGCATAAATGACCAGATTAATTTTAACATGATAAACCAGAAAGAATATGGGTTTCGCAGTCACTTAGAATGAGTCTAGAGTCCAAGTGATATAATACCCTGAGTGAGAGCTCTCAGAATGTAGGTTTCCTCTTGGGATTTAATGAAACCAAAATTGGAAATCAGAGGCTTTTGCCATCATAGTGCAAGACTGTTAAAATATTGCCCATTGCCATTGAAATGATTTACCATTCCTTAAATTTTATAAATGGTGGTCTTTACCACTACTTTTGTCCAATTGCTGGCCTTTGGACTTTTCCACTGCCAAAGCAAATGTAGCAGTAAATTTGACTGCAATACTCATATGTCCTGAATCTGAGTTTTTTGTAAATATAAAACTTCATGTTACAAAGTGTGCATGACTTCTTATTAGAAAGTATGGTTGTGCAATGGAAAAAAAGGGGGTGAGTCTAATTCTCAAAATGGTATTAGTGATACGTTAAAATATATATGTGCCAAGAGAAGCCCTACCTCAGAGAATTAAATAAGTTTAAATGTTAAAATTGCGTGGAATATTATTTAATTCCACCCAGATACCTAAAAAATTCTCTGATAACAATATCTAGATTGGTCCCAACCTTTTTTGGAATTCTTCCAGCTTTTAATGTCTATATTCTTTTATAAATGAGCCTTTAAAACATATAATCAATCGTTCCTCACAATTCGAGTGCAGTTCTTCCTGCTTTTGGGTCCTGTACTTGTGCTTTAATAAAAGCATGTAATGAATGAGCCTTGAGTATGTAGCTTGTCTCTATAAACAGATTGTAAATTTTTTGAGGGAAAGAACCACAAAATATACCCCATGTATAGGATAGTTCGGGCATCCAAACTTTGGTTGATAATGATGTTTAGTCTCTTTGAAAAAAAATCTCACAAATTTTTCTCTCAAAATTAGTTTCCTTTAAACTAAATTTGCCATAGTATCCCCAAAGCACTGCGGTATATATTTGGAATACAAACAGATAGAAAGCATATTCCTTTCTGTAAAGAAACCATAATTGAGTTAGGAAGATGGAGAACTTCATTAAAAAGTAGACTCACAATAGCGTATAATTGTGAAATGAAAGCTTAGAAAGAAAATTAAACCTAAAAAGGAAAATTAATATTAGAAAGATGTATGTGGAATTTAAGATTGTGAACTTTTTCTTTTTATAACTTAGAAATTTGCACACAGGATATTTTAGTTTCACTGAATCCTTAGCTAAGAAAAGTATTTTCTGATATCAAGATGGAAAATTTTACTCATTCAGTTTAGAACAGAACACTAAAAGATAAATTATCTTAGAAACAGTAATTCACCAACTATCAGATCTGATAAGTTACTTTACCTACAGATACAATAATTAATCTTATTTTTCTAAATCTCTTAAATATAGAATTATTAACATTGTATTAAAATATATAAGATGCAATATTAATAACTGAAATCCAGTTACTGTGACTTTCTACCACTGTAAAGGTTGCTAGTAAAAAATGTACATGACTATGAAACTTAAATTATGAAGTTCTAATCTCTTGAGTTACCAAGAAGTTTAGCAACTATGTCCTGGATCCATATTTTAAATTCTATTATTTTATTGGAATTATAAACTGAATGACTGTCAATAATATAAAAATGCCTAGTTAAGAGATTCCTGAATATGTATGAGAAGATTCATGGATAGAACTAACCTTAGATAAACTGTAAATTCCAAAACTCTAGCTTCTCCTATTCTTATATTTTCCTTCCTCCCAGAAAATTCTCCCCCCTCTACAATGTAATTTACATTATTTCCCTGTCAGAGGCAGATATGACTGAGGCAGGAACAGAAAATGGATACCATATTGATGGTTTTATCCATCAATAGTTTGGATTATTTTTAATCCAATTAGTTTGGATTTATCCTACAGTCCAAGTGATTTTTAAACTTAAGTGTTTTGATATGCTATTATATCAGTAATCTGTTAATAATAGCAATGAATTGAAGTCACAAATTATTTCTTTTAATAAAAAAAGGCTTATCCTTCTACTTTCCCTTTTAGTCCCTTGCATTTCAATATGCTTTATTGAGTGAGTAGGAAGAAAAAAAGCACAGCAAATAGTTAATGATACTGAAGCTAACTGTTCCCAAACTAGTTTGTACTACATATGAATATGTGTGTTAAGATAATGTATATACATATGTTTTATATATATAATATATATTATAAAATGCTGAGAAACACTCCTTTAAGAAATGGGATACCAGCAATTTATTCTGAACAAAAAAGAAATGTTAGCAAATTTTCATTAAAAAAATAATCTGTCTAGGGCACTTGAGTGGCTCAGTAGGTTAAGTATCAGACTTCAGTTCAGGTCATGATCTTGCAGTCTGTGAGTTTAAGCTCTGTGCTGATAGCTCAAAGCCTGATGTCTGCGTTGGATTCTGTATGTCCCTCTTTCTGTTTCTACCTCTCTGTCTGTCTGTCTGTCTCTCTCTCTCAAAAATAAACATTAAAGAAATATTCTGTTTATACAGTAGAGGGTCCATGAGAGGAGAGCAACATTAAAGTAAGGAAGTAAACAAAGGGAAAAGAAGATATTGTTAAAATTCAGTTGAAAGATGAAGGTCTGATCTCGACAGTGTGAATAGAAACTGACAGATTCAAAACTGATTCATTTGTCAGTCATTTTTCTAAGCTCCAGATCAACCCTGAAAATAACTTCAAAAAGAAGAAAATAATACAAGTCTCATAAGTAACTATTTGCACAGATGTTATTCACTAACTACAGATTGCCCAGAACTACTTTTTTGAAAACTACTCTTTGCATCTCAAGCCTTTATCTCTCTCTATATTACTATTTCAATAACATCCCTTTTTATACTAGGCTTTGACTCTAAAGCAAAAAATAGAAACTCATTTTTCTACCAAACTAATTAATAGAACCAAAGTTCTATTGCCCAAATTGATTCCAATAAGTGAAATCCATTCAAGTCACAAAAAGATTAATGTTTTACAGATCATGGCAGAGAAATTTCAGTTGACTTAAGAGTTTACAACCAAAACAATATGGCAGAACTAGTAAATATTTAAGTTTCCATTAATAGACATTTCCTTATTGATGTCTGCATTAAAGATTAAGACAAATACAGATCCTGAAAGACTTTTTCAAGTGGGCCACCTAGTCAAACTTCCACAAATTTGTTGCATATTTCTACTTGAACTATTGGATAATGGCTGCCAGGGCTCCATTTTATTGAAAAACTTACATTTGTCTAAGATACAATTCTATATTTTCAACAAATTTTAAAATTTTTAAATAAAACTATTTTAAATTAAATAGTAAATTATTTTACTATTTTAAATTAAAACTATTTTAAATTAAAATAGTAAATTTTAAATTTTAAAATAGTTACTTTCTATGTGCTATGATTAGTCTTTTAATTATTGATATGTCAGTAAATAACTGTTTGGCCTTCTAGGTACAATTATAAACAGGTGAACTTTTTGTTATAATATTTTAAGATAAAGCTGAGGACTTTGATAAACTTTTTATTGAACTGCTCTGAGTTTTAAAATCATATTTTAACTTTAAAGAATAATAAGTTTATATCCTGTGACGACTAATTTGATTACATAGCAAAAAAAAGAAGCTATGTCCCATGTTTAATCATTTACTTCTTAGCGGCAGATTTTTTTGGGAAAAAAGATTTTAAGCTTGTGGTTGCTACTGAGTAGGCATGATCCATGGGGCAAACTGAAACCAAAGCTATCTTTTCATCTCACTTCTTTTTTTCTTTACTATTAGGAGTAGTTTTCACTTGATACTGGATGAAACATTTGAAGTTCTCATGATCCTTTGTTAACTTTTGATAGTTATAGGTTGTACAGTTTATATCATAAACACAATCTTGTGTCAGAAATCGCATTGTTCAGTCCCCTATAATCAACACTCTGACCTTGATTTATCCATCTTCTCTCTTCAGCCAGGGCCTGGCCAATGACTGGCCATTTAGGGGATCGAGGGTACAGGAAAGCCATCTTTCTGTCTCACTCATCCCATCCTGTACTCACCTGTTCTTGTAAATATCACTCCTAAATTAATAGGAGTGGAGGCCAAATGGGGAAAGGGAAGTTCTGACTTGGTCAGGTACTTCCACAAGATGACATTGCAGGGACTTGGCCTGGCAGGTGTTTAAAGCTTTTGTGGACTTTTTGGAGTCTACCCTCCTCTGCATACAATACTTGTGACTACTTGTGCAATAACTTTTATTCAGATGCCTGCATCTCCCTCTTCTCTATTCCCTCAGGTGTCTACTTTAGAAAGACTAGCAGTTAGAGTCCTCTTATCCATCCTAGAAGTCCAGCTGATTAAAATTCAAAACAGCTCCAGGATGGCTACACTCTTGTCATCTACATCTCATCTACAGGAAAAACCCATGAATTTTTTACCCTTCCATTAGTGAAAATGCACTTATTCACAAATGAAGCCTCTTCTTTCTCTCAGTCTCACCACGTCAGAAAGCCATGATCCTGTGATAAAGAATGTCAAGGCATTTGTCAGATGGCAGAGCAAAGGATCCCCAAAACTGTGAGGGCATGTCCATGCTCCAATAAGCACTTCCAATAAAGCTCTTCTTTCTATATTTCAGGTAGAGAAGGAGGAGTCCCACTCCTCATCCTTGAAATGGGAAGTTGGACTAAGAATCCAGAACCAGTTCTTGAAGGAAATATCTGCACAAATACTCTCTTCTTACTCCACTTTTTTTTTTTCAATCCTTTCATTATGGGTTCTAGAGCCTTCTAGCCAGTTATTTTTCTTGGATAATTTGCATTTTGATCTCACTTTAGAATTTTATATTTGTAGAATTATTGTGCTTCCAATTTTCATGTGCTTTATGTTAATATTGGTCATTTTAATAGATTGGTTATTTGAACACCAATTACTTGAGTAACAAATGAAAATTTACTCAAATTACTATTAAATAACAAATGAAAAGAGATTCTCCTTTATTATACAAACTATTCTCCTCCAAGTTTTACATGTATTTTATAAGCCCTTTTGTAAAATAAAAAGAGTATACATTTGAAGCATGCATTCTGTAGTTTTATTCAGATTTAAGAAAGATGTATCTTTTACTCTCTGCTTCCTCTTCCTCCATGCAAACCAAAAATCAATATGCAGATGCTAGATTTACAGACTCTCTTAGGATGACAGATCAATAAAGGACCCCATTGAAAAATACTTGCCTGCAGGAGAATATAACTTTTTTCTTAATCTCTGTAAGGCTTTGCTCCCAGGACCAAGCACTTCTCGTTCAGTGTTAATAGTACTGAATTTTCTTACTGCTTTTTCATGTCAAAGTCACTCTTCAAATATGTACTTAATTAAGCCTCTCTCTTAACAGAGGTGGCCCTGTTCTCATCCCCTTGCCTCTCTTTGAGGTGTGGTGAGTTCTCTTTGAAGTCATCCAGGAGAGATGTGCAGGGATGAAGGGGTGAGAACAGAGCCAAGGGCACGTGTAATGAACTTTTGATGGAAAAGAAGTTTAATGCAGCTATTCTAGCTACCCTCTATTTAGAATTCTTATAAGTGGAAATACTAAATTACAGAAAGATAATGAGTCAGATTTTTATATTAGCTCTGAAAGTCTTGCCCTCTAAATGCATTTGTGGGCATCCTATGGATTCCTAACGACTTAGAACTTGGCAAATTTCAGGTTTTATAGGACTTACTGATTTTGTATTATGCCTGGATTCTTTATGTTTATCTCTTATGATTGTCTTCAAGTTCACAGCTGGAACTTATTAAAAGTTATCTGTTTGTCTGAATACTTCTCCTTGGATTGCATCTTGAAGGAAGTTCATGATGATTTGTAACTATGCATATTATCCATAACTACATTTTTGGAAATAGATGTTGATCATTGAGAAAGTGTTTTTTAATTGCTTACAATACAGAGGCAATTTCAAGAGTAGAATTAAGTCTAATGTTACTATACAGCAGTTGCCAAATAATTCATTTTAATTTCTTATCTGTGGTTATCTCAGTCATTTCCCAGAAAATTATTTTCTTAGATTGCTTACTTAAAGGTTTACAAAAATATGCAGGAAATATATACAATATAAATACCTTAATGGTCATAAGTTTCATAATTATAATAACTTTTTCTTCATTCTACTTTTGTTCAGGCATGCTGAATCTTTTTTGGAACATTAAATTTCATAGATGGGCTACTGTTGTATTATGGCAAATATTATTTTGACTTTTTCATGCAATGCAGACAGGATATAGAGGTAAAGTAAGAGCCATCTTGCATACTGGATTTCCAATTTACCTGAACTTATTAAAAGAACTGTTGGAGGCATTTAAAAATAATCCTTAAATTGTTTTCCAGGTCACAGATACTCTACTCAGCAGTGAAATTGTCCTTACTAGTTTCTACAAGATACTGAGTGCATTTCTCATGATATTTTAATAGGTTTATGCTTAGAAGTGTTAAAATGCAGATTTTTGGAGATATTTACAGAAAAATCATTTTTATATTTCCAGTATTTTTTCAACAATTTCTAATATGCATTGATCAAGAAAGTCCTCACATTTTCTTCCTTTTGCTAAGTTACTTTCTGTTAATTACTTTTTTTTAATGTTTATGTATTTATTTTGAGAGACAGAGTGCATGTGCTAGCAGCCGAGGGGCAGGCAGAGATGGACAGAGAGAAGTAGAGAGAGAATCCACACTGTCAGTGCAGAGCCCAACTCGGGGCTCTATCTCATGAGCTGTGAAATCATGACCTGAGCCAAAATTAAGAGTTGAATGTTCAACCAATGGAGCCATCCAGGCACTCCTGTTATTTGATTACATCTATGTCTATTAGATTTTTCTTTTAAATTTAGACCTCTTCAATTTTTTATGCAATCGTTCCTGCTCTTTTTTGTACATACAATTAAAAATAAAGTTATATCAATTAATGAGATTGTACTTAATTATATTTATTTATTTTTACTTTATTTAGTTAGTTAAAGGTAATTACATCCTAATTGTACCTGTCAAACTTCATAAAATAATACTTACTGACAAGTGAATTTTGTATTAAAATACTATAAATAAAATAAACTATTATGCTGAACAAGACCCCTTGTTTAAATCCATTTTATTTATTTATTTAATGTTTATTTATTTTTGAGAGAGAGAGAAAGACAGAGTGTGAGCAGGGGAGAGGCAGAGAGGTGGGAAGACACTGAATCCAAAGCAGGCTCCAGGCCCAGAGCCGAACACAAGTCTCAAACTCCTGAACTGCAAGATCATAGCATGAGCCGAAGTTGGACACTTGACCAACTGAACCACCCAGGCTCCCCTAAAACTGTTAAGAAGATAACCTTTTACCACCAATATAAAGTCTGTATACCTGATTCAATCAACTTTCAATACTAAATAAGATGAAGATATAGTTCTGAATATTTTAGTTTAGGCTGTCTGTAGAACTATTGATTCTTTTGATCTATACTTTTCTATCATTCATATGCTATTTATTATCATGTAATAATTAGATAAATACCATATACATAGGATGAAAAGTGAATGTAAATCCCTCAAGGACTTAGCACTTATTTTTCTCTCTCCCTACACTCTTCACCCTGTCAGCCTTCTCTTAATCATCTAGATCTCAGTTTCATATGACCTATTCAAAGAAGAATTTAGGGGAACCCTATCTAAAGAACCCTCCTCCTGAGTCATGTCCTATTATAGAATCCTGCTTTTATTTTCTTCAGAGTATTTATCAATATATGAATATTTTTATTTATTTGCTTACTTGTATATTTTCTATCTCTTCCAAATTGAAATACAAGCTCTATGATATCAGCAACTTTGTCTCTTTCATTCATCATTGCATCTCAGGGTAATAGAATAGTGCATGACCCATGGTAGACTCTCAATAAATATCTGTTCATTCATTCACCTAACACATCAGTTGAATAAATGCATACATCATTGAATGAGCTTCATAGCAGTGCATTTAAAGTCAGGGAAGAGATCATTCATACAACTGCCCAAAGCAAGGTGGAATTGATAGATAACATCAAGATTTAGAAGTCTGGTGGTCATTTAGAGTCCTTAGGGTAAATGCAGCAAAGATCATGAAAAGCAGAATGTCTCCTTTTGGCTTTTACCTTTTAGTATCACTTTTAGAGAGAAGCACTGTGTAAATCTGGGATTCCCAGTATCATATAAAATGGAATTTACTGGTACATAGCACCTGATGATTGTTAAATATCCTAAATACTTTCACTCCAACTCAGCCTGAAATTCTATCCAATAGTCACTACAAACTGGGGTTTTCTTTTTTATGACTCCCACTTAAATGAATATATTACCTTTCATATAATTCACATTTCAGCAGATAAAATTAAATGTTCTGAGGTTCATTTTCAAAGGGAAGTGCAAGCATCTAAAATAATGTGTTATAGTTTGGTTTCATCTGGGAGGAAAATGAGATAAAACTGTTGCTGGGCCCAACTATATTAGGGAGAAGACTAAGCTGATCTAATAAGATGCTCCAAAATATAGAAGCTTAAAAATACAAATGTAAGTTTCTTTAATTAGAATCCCAAAAGTGACCATGCTGAAACTCATGGGAAAGGTAAAGAATAAAGAATTCACATACCCAATATTTTAAGACCCATAGCTAAAGGACCACATTTAGCTGTAAGGAAGTCCAAGAAATATGGTCTCTAGCTGTGCAACCACATGCCCAGTAGCAAATCCTCCATGGAAGAATGCAAGATTTTTTTTTGACATGTAGTTATTTCTACCATCAGTCAAGGAAAGCATGAGGATAGTTCTCCATGAGGAAAATATTGGATGATTACTAGGGGTGTGTTCAAATAAACAAACAAACAAATGCAGTATTGATGCCAATTTTTTTAATTTAGTTTATATCAATATTGGAATGACAACTTACGCAGTGGATAACTACTTAAAGCCTTTTTATAACCACATCAGGTAATCAAATTGAGAAACCCTGCCACACTGTCCTGTACAAAGGCATTTTTGTTTGTTCTATATAAAGGAGGTTTAAGGCAAGGCATGCTAGAGCAAAAAGTCAACTCCCATATGTGAAATGTGTTCCTTAATAAATATCATGTCATGAGATGTCATATTTTCGGTCTACTTCTAAATATAACTGTCTGTTACTCTACAAATTCAATGGCATTTGATCTTTTAAAAAATGTAGCTACCTAGGATCCTCTGATTTTTCTGTGACCCTCTCTTTGCTCTCACAAAACTGGAATATACATATAACATTAAGTGGATTAAAATATTTAGTCATTTCCATTTTTATTCAATTATTTTTGCCTTTGTAACATTATTGAAAACCATACAGAAGTCCTAAATTACAGTTTATGTCTTTTTTCTACAAATATTTGCTAGCCCAATATCTAGCACTGTTTTGGGCTCAGAGGGGAAAAAAAAAAGAATGATAGGAAACTTTCCTTGGCCATAGTCTTTTTAGTGGGGAATGCAAGGAGGGTTTACTTGTGCCAACATGCCAACTGATGGAAAGAGAATTTCGCCAAAAAACATTTTAAGCTAATTTTTTAATTAAGAAAGCAATCTCATGGGATGCCTGGGTGGCTCAGTCTGTTAAGTGTCTAGCTGTTGGATTCAGCTCAGGTCATGATCTCATGGTGGGTGAGTTTGAGCCAAGCATCAGGCTATTCTATGATGATAGTAGGGAGCCTGCTTGAGATTCTCTCTTCCTCTCTCTACCTCTCTCTTTCTCTGTCTCTCAAAATGAATAAATAAACTTCAAAAAATATCTCAGGGTGCCTGGGTGTCTCAGTCCCTTAAGGGTCTGGCTCTTGGGTTCAGCTCAGGTCACAATCTCACAGTTGTGGGCTACAGACTTGCTTTGGGCTCTGTGCTAACAGTGTGGAACCTGCTTGGGATTGTCTCTCTCCTTCTCTCTCTGCCCCTCCCCCTCTGACTCTCTCTGTCTCTCTATCTCTAAATAAATTTTTAAAAAATTAAAAAAATAAAGTGATCTCTAGTAATTCCAAATATATTTTAAAATCCTTAAAATTAGATTTCTTGTTATTGACCATTTCTATTTTTATTAGATAAGAATAAATTTTAAGACACATTTACATTGTGTCAGTGTCCCTAGGGTAAGTAATAAGTTTTAAACTGCACATAGTGTGCATGGTAGTAATTATCAGGATGTCAAGTATAATAGGCCTATGTGGCACCTGGATAAGGCATAAAGCACAGAAGCAGAGTGTACTTAAAGCGTGTGCTTTTGTTGTGAAAACTTATAATTCTTCATGTTAGGAAATATAGTCAGTCATAGCAGGGAAGTTCATTTTGAGGTTTAAAAAGTCAATCTTCTTAGCACTCTGCGGTCCAATGTTCGGCTCTTGCATCTGTCTTTCAGCAGCGCAGTGAGGGAGGTGGTGCACCTGCAGGCCATACAGCACAGCAACCAGACCCGCGCCAAGTTCGGGGTGGGGGCGGAGGGGGTGGCAGAGTGATGATCAGCAACGAGCCTCGCATCGACCACAGACATTGACCACGGAGACAGCGACCTGAACTACAGCGTGTACTACAACGAGGACACCGGTGGCAATAACGTGTCTCACACTGTGCTCCTGCACCTGGAGCTGGTTACCATGGACTCCAAAAGCTAGGAACACTTTGGGCAAATCTTCAGGACAGACAGCTTCGTTTTGGGTCAGAGTGGTACTGGGAACCACTGGGCCAAGAGGCAATACATTGAAGATGCAGAGCTGGTCAGCCTGGTGCTGGATGTTCTGAGGAAGGAAGCTGAAAGCCACAACTGCCTGCAGGGCTTCTAGCTGACCCACTCCTTGGGTAGGGGGGCTGTGTCTGGGATGGATACTCCCCACATCAGCAAGATATGGGAAGAGTACCCTGACATGATCATAAGCATACCACCACAGTGTCAGACATGGTGGTGGAGCCCTATAACACCACCTTCTCATCCCTACTAAGCAAAAACACAGTTAAAACCTACTGCATCGATAACAAATCCCTCCATGATATCTGCTTTGGAATCCTAAAACTGACCACACCCACCTATGGGGAGGTGACCTAGCTGGTGTCAGCCACCATAAGTGGAGTCACTACCTGCCTGCGTTTTCCTGGCCAGCTCAATGCTGACCTGTGCAATCTGCTTGTCAGTGTGGTCTCCTTCCCCCGCCTGCACTTCTTCATGCCCAGCCTTACCCCATTGACCAGCTGAGGCGGCCAACAGTACTGGGCCCTGACAGTGCCCTAGTTCACACAGCCGATGTTTGATGCCAGGAACATGATGGCTTCCTGAGACCCCCACCACCACCTCTATCTGACCATGACCACAGTGTTCAGGGGTCACTTGTCCATGAAGAGGGTGGATAAGCAGATGCTGAACATTAGTGGAATAGATCCCCAAAAACATGAAGACAATTATCTGTGATATCCTACCCTGAGGGATAGAAATATCTGTCACCTTCATCAGCCATCCAGGAGCTGTTGAAGTGAATCTCAAAGCAGTTCAAGGCCATGTTCAGACACAAGGCCTTTTGCACTGGTACACAGTTGAAGGCACCTGCACTGGTACACAGGAGATGGCATGGAGGAGATGGAGTTCACAAAGCCGAGAGCAACTTGAATGAGAAGGAGAGTGAATTAGAGGAGGAGGCAGAGGAAGAGGTGGCCTAGAACTGATAGCTGGTAATGCATGTGGAAGCCATGTGAACTCAGAATTCACTCACAACCTCCTATCTGATAACCATGTCTCTGCGTGCACTTGTTCTTTTTCCTGTCTTGATACCACATGCTATACAGATGCCATCATTAAAGCATTTATATTGTGAAAAAAAAATGTCAATCCTCTTATTGCCTTAACTTTAACTTTAATTAATAACTTTAGTGGCAATTTGACTCTTACCAAAAGAAATAAAGAAGAATCAGTTTAGAGGAGATCTTTATTTAATTTTAAAATTTATTTTAGGGAGAGAAAGCACACACAAGTAGGCACAGAGGGAGGGAGGGAGAGAGAGAGAGAGAGAGAGAGAGATTGAATCTCAAGCAAACTCCATGCTCAGCACTGAGCCTGATGCTGGGCTCAATCCCACAACCTGGAATCATGACTGTAGCCGAAACCAAGAATTGGATGTTCTTGAGCCACCCAGGACCCCCTAGAGGAGTTCTTTAAAGGCCATCAACATTAATCTCTGGACTTTATATGGGAGTCAATTTTAAACATATATAACCTATTTTGTTGACTACTGTGTTTTTAAATATCTAGAGAGATATTCCTATAGACATCCATTCAAAGTTTTCTTACCTTAAAATCTTCCATAACTCCAAGGCATATTGTTATCTATCTTCCTCCACAAAGTCTTAGTGCTAGATATTCCTTATAGGATAGTTTTAGCTTCAGTCCAAAACTATCACACACAAAAGCACTATGACATCACAGTTAATTCAGAAACCCTTAACAAGCCTGTTAGTGTCAAAATTATCTTTAAAGAAAGACAAGATTATATGAGTCTGCCTCATTTTGTTCCAAAATATTTGTTGATGGTAAAAAGAAAGAAAAACGTGATTGTGGATCTAATAACATACTGAAAATGCTATAGTTAGACCAACTCTGTTGTCTCTGAATATATTGTGAAAACTGGGAGAACAGCCTAATAAGAGACTTTTGTTATTAAGAGGGTGGGAATGAAGGTTCCACTTAGCTTCCTCTAAGAAAAGTGCTTATCTAAACACAGAAACCACATGGAAACAGATGCCTCTGTCACCAAGACAATCAGTGTAAACAACTGGTACTTTACAGACTATATAATACATTTCCATTTGGAAAAAAGCTCTGCTGGTTATTTTTCGACAGTCTCTTACATAAGGTACTAAAATGTGCCCTATTAAATAAGTTAATACCCATATCACAATGCTTTTTTATTTCCATGGAGAAAATTAAATCCTCTGGAGTTTGTGACTAAGAATCTCATGTTTCGTAGGGTGTCTTTATCTTTTTCCACTTCTGAGTATTTTTTCTCATCCCTTCTTCCCTGCCTTTCCCTCAACTGCTAAAACTAAAAACCTGAAATGCTTTTTATATTCTGGCCTTCATCCTAGAAGACTATTTCTTTGCATCAAGCTGATAATTAAAAGTTTTTGGATATTTTCTGGTTGGCATACTGGGTGATTAGTCCATTGAAACGTGTTTCCACAGCCTTCTTTTGTAGTTCTCTATTGCTGTGCGTCTTTTTTTATGCTTGTCTGAATTAAACTATATTTACCATCTGCTGTTTCAGGCTCTCAAATGATCTGAAACCTTTGAATTTTGTTAAATCTTTCCTCATTATTGCTTTTTAGTAGTATCTATAAAGTCTATCTATTTCCCTCCTAAGGATTTCCTTATCTTTATCATTTATATACTCCAGTCACGAAGATACTAAGACACCAAACAATCAGTTCCAAATGCAAGGCCTCAGCCAAACTACAACAAAATTCAAAAATTATCTTTATCATTTTGCCTCTATTCCTTGTTTTATATTTATTTACAGGATGCTGACATAAAGTACTTCAATGACATTTTGATTGTTTAATATATTAGATCTTTTGAATTTGTTTTAGGTGTTGTCTTATAATTACTTTTCTCCCACAGTATAAAAGTTTTATTTCTCAGGGTACCTGGGTGGCTCAGTCAGTTAAGCATCCAACTTCGGCTCAGGTCATGATCTCATAGTTCCTGAGCCCCACGTTGGGTTCTGTGCTGACAGCTCAGAGCCTGGAGCCTGCTTCGAATTCTGGGTCTCCCTCTCTCTCTGTTCCTTCTCTGCATGCACTTTCTCTCTCTCTCAAAAATAAGATTTTAAAAAAGAAGTTTTACTTTTCATGTCTTTTCCTTTATTGAAGATAGGTTTCTCTATTTTATTTTTAAAATAAGTTCAGTATTTAGTAGAAATGAGGTTTGTTTTGTTTTTTGTGGTTTTTGTTTGTTTTGTTTTTTAAGTAATGGGCATGATAGTGCCCTGGAAAGAGGTAGAAAAGAAAAAAGCTCTTTCCACCTGCTTCCTACATAGAAATTTGGAGCCTAATGCCCCTTTTTCAGCTTAAACTGCCCTTTTGGTTCTGACTACAAGGGATGTTTTCTTGTAAAATTCTTTTAAAAACTTTGTGAGTTTCTGTAAATATTTTTAAATTTCACCCCTTGCCCCCAAAGTCTCATGGTTTAGATTTTTGTATGTTAGTACCTATTCCCAGGTACTAATTTCTGTATCACTCAACATTCAGTAAGAGAAGCAGAACAGTGATTTGATATGAGATAAGAGATTATGAGAATTCCACCTCACACAAATGTGGGGCATACTTGGGTAGTGAAGACTCAAAAGGGGAATTTGAGGGATAAGAATTATTACTGATAGTTTTGAGAGGCCAGGCACATCCAGCTACTGAAACAAGACTATGAAATGGAACCTAATAAAGAAGTCTCTGGGAAGCTCTTGCTTTTCTGAATACTCAAGTAAGAAACTAGTGACAATACTGAAGCAGGTGTTGGTCATCAGGATCAACAGCCAGGAAGAAGAGCTTGACCCAAAGTAGAGTTGAGAGAGGACAAGCCTGGACCTGTCAATACATCTGTGACTGTCTGTCACCACAACTAACCATGACAATCTTCAGAGAACAGTGACTGTTGCTTAACCTTCATGTCCCAAATTTCATACAAGTTTCTATTTTGGTCAACCCTGACCTTGTACAGGGAAGAGTTTTTAAGAAATGGCATTTCCAACTTAAGAAAAATGACAAACCATTTCATCACAGAAAGGAAGGGTAGGAATTAATTCCACAAATTACAGTGAGCAATTTGAAGTTTCCATGATAAACCAACATGTGAAAAATTTAATTAACATTTCTAGATTTCAGATAGATCATTGAGAAACTTGAATAGGGGCACAAAACTCAGAATTTAATTTGGATTTTAATTCTATACCTGCCACTTACTAGTAATATGGCCTTTGGAAAATTATTTAACTTCTCTAAATTTCCCACCTAAAATGTAGGGTTAATAATAATAGTCTTCATGTTATAAAATAATGTGTCTAAAATCATTGACACAGAACTGGAATACATTAGGTACTTGATTTTTCTTGGTTGGCATTATTATCCTTGATATCATAAAATGTCTTAATCTTCTTATAGCACATTAAATTTTCGAGTGTTTACTATCAATTACCACAGTATCTAGGGACATGAAAGAATGGATATTTCCAAATATGAATATGGCTTTACCACTTATGATGATTAATTTTATCATTAAACAGTGTGAACTTGACTGGCCATGGGGTGCCCAGATTAAACATTATTTCTGGGTGTGTCTGGGAGGGTGTTTCTGCATGAGATTAGCATTTGAACCAGTAGAATAAGTAGATTGCCCACCCCAATGTGGGAGCATTATCCAACCTATTGAAAGCCTGAATAGAACAAAAGGCAGAGGAAGGAAGAATTCATCCTTTTTTTTTTCCCTGCTCACTACCTGAACCAAAACATCTCATGTCATCTTCTTCTGTCCTCAGACTGGGATTTACAGTATCAACTTTCTTGATTCTCAGGTCTACTCATAATAAATTACATCACTGGCTTTCTTGATCTTCAGTTTGCAGACTGCAGGACTTCTCAGCCTTCAGCATTGCTTAGTCAATCTCTCTTCCTCCCTCCTCCCCTCATCTCCCTAAAGTCTATAAAAAAGTACAGGGTAACCATTAAGCAGGAAAACATAGGTTTTTATGCAAGCCTGCTAATTGTGTGAAACTTGGCATTCACTTCATCACACTTAGAATCAATTTCCTCAACTATAAAATAGGAAAAATACAATGCCAGGTTTCAGAATTGAGATGACATTTATACCATGCATTTGGTTCATAAGTCCTCAGTAAATGTTTATTTAGAACTATTAAATTTCCATCACCCTCCTGATAAGGAGGCAGAGGCCTGAAGTCTTAGAAGCATCAACATAAGTATTTTTGCAAAAATAGTTTCTGACAAACTCAGGAACAAATTTGACATCTGATTCCAAGTTATTCTGATGATTATAGAACCCTAAACACTGAATCCTCAGGCTCACAATGAAGGCATTAGTTGATCCTTCCCTTTCTCAATAGAAAACTGATCTGAAGGGACATCCCAGCCCCAGAGCTTCCATGAGACTCTCTGAGGCCTTTGTTGTGTCTCTCAGTTCAACTTCTCCTTCTGCTCAGTCTTGCTTTATTCTCTCTTCAGTGGCTAATTACCTATGGAACATTCCCTCCAAAATTACTCCATTAAAGCTCTGCATCTCAAAGTCTGGTTCCTAGAAATACCAGCCTGTGCCTGATGTTACTTTATAAAGTGGGGGGCAGGGTGAGGGAGGAGAGAGAATGGGAGTTGGGGAGTCATTCAACTTCAAATAAGTCAAATAGATATCTATAAAACTTTTCAGAGAACATTCAAGACAGAGATACCACCTGTAGCATTTGCAAAATAGTTTGCTTAAAGCAATGTTGAGATCAGGCTACCCTATGGTAGAAATGGATGTCATTAATAACATAGATATTAAAGATCAGATAAGTCTTATTACTTTGCTTCCTATCTTTCTATGTCCATATCTATGGACCCTACCATCTTGATTCACTTCTGCTTCATCTTGGACCAAAATTGATACCAGTAATGGCATGTTAAGGCAGAGACACAAATCTTAGACACAAGATGATGTTGACACTGGCCTCCACATGAACATCCTCACTAGCAGAAGAAAATAAGATTTGGAATGTTTTCTAATGTGCTGCAGACTGTTGATACAGTGAAATGTATGTCTTCCCAAGAACAAAAGCCCAAGTGCCAAGCTACATGTTTCTTTATAGAAAGTGAACACTATTATTCTCTGAAACATCTGCCCAGGTATTTGATTGTTAGTGATTTTAAACAGCAACCTGGTAAAAAGCTTAGTCAGAATAAATTGAAGGTGATCCCATTTAAAATGAGGAACAAGGCCCCTCTGGCTATACAACATCAAGAAAGACAAAAGACTACAATATTTTGACTACTTTGAGAGGTCCCTCTACCCCCTGCCCACTCTTTTCTAATTATTAGTAATATGCTGAGAAGAGGTGTGATTCAAATATTAGGGAGTTATTGCTGTGAATCTCATAGGAATATCCTAAGAGAAGCTCAGGCAGAAATACATATTTAAGCAATTTTTTAAACTAGTATGTTTACATTTTAGAAATGACTCATCATATTCTATTGTGTAAATACATATTTAGACTAGTAAAACTCTTTAGAAAGCAATGAATTAAAGCCAAATGTAAGTATTGAAATTAATCTTTTTTGCCTGCTTTAAGCGCCATTTTGAATGACTGGGGTGAAATTGGACATTGTGTGTATATAATGATGAAAAATGGTAGGCTACAATGAGGAATAATTATTTTGATTTCCAGAGCATAATGGCCTATGAATTATGTTTAAAATTAATGAAAGAGAAGATAGAGAATGATTTGAATCTCATCAGTAGCTATTTTACTCTTTCTCTGAGGCAGCAATGAGCCATTGTCTAAGGGATTTGAACTTTTGTGAACAAGTCTCTCTAAGCTTCTAAAAGGTCTTAATTTGAAGCTGAACCTTTTTAATGATGATTTGTTTCACTTGAAAGAACAAACAAATAAGCAGTTGGACTTCCTAAGAGGTTTTCATTGTATAAAGACAATTTATTTGCAAATCTAAATAAGTTTTTAACATTTGGAAGGACATGTAGATTCCAGCATATCCTTTTGCCATGAAAGATCCCTCCTCTCTTCAATGTTACAAATGGCTACAAAAAGAGGTTATTTTCTTGCAGAAAGCAACTTGAATTTAAAAAGAGAAAAGAGGTGTTTTTAATTTTTTCCTTTTATTTCTAATTGCATCCTCTAACACTAAATAAAGAAGAGCATTGTCTTTCAATACAGTTATGTCAAATCTAGAAGTGTTGTTTTGCCCTATATTTACCTCTTTAGTCCTCTATTAGAACATGCTTTATTTCTTGGTCTTTTAAAGAAGAATATCTCCCAGTGGAAATGGAAAATTTCATTTTTTAAAGTTTATTTATTTTGAGAGAAACAGTACGAGCACAGGAGGGACAGAGAGGGACAGAGTGGGTGTAAGAGAGAATCCAAAGCAGGCTCCACACTGTCAGTACAGAGCCCTCAGCAATGCAGGACTCAATCTCAAGAAACGTGAGATCATGACCTGAGCTGAAATCAAGGGTCAGATGCTTAATGGACTAAGCCATCCTGGCACCCCAAAAAATTACCTTATTAGAGATATAGCTATATGGAATGCAAAATTCTGCAACATGTTTGAAAAGAGAAAGTTAACATCTCTCAGATGTTGTAATGTGAATATTCACATTCCAACTTAAGGATCAAGAAGCACTTAGTTCTTGTCACTCAACACTACATCCTCCATCCCAGATCCTACAAGTGATTTCGAGGACAAGCTGATATGAGTCAGTCAGCTCACAAACTGTCAATTGTCTCTTGAATCAAATTATTTTCCCTCAAACTCAACTCCTTCACTGTCTTCACTATATATAGAAAGAGTAGCTTTACCTAGTCCTGTATTTCCTGAAATATAGTGCATAAAATACTTGTCTAAAAGTCAGTTTTCAGTGATATAAATTATTTTATTTGGTATAAGCAGTTTTCTATTTATTTTATAATTACCTTCTATTAATGTTTTTCCCATTTACAATAATAATATACAGTTTTTAAAGTAAGTATAAATAATTCAAAATGTTAATTAAGGTAATATGGCATATTTATGAAGAAGCTTATGCAGAATACAGTTCAAGAATATATATACTAGTCATCTTCTCATTCTTCATATTTGACATTATAGATCGTCCTCTTGATTTTTTTTTTTTACTTTCATCCTATTCTAAGACTCTAACAGGTATATCTTCTATATACTTACTAGTTTGGTGCTTGTATTTGTTTTTATGCTTGTTTATATTTTATGATTTTAGCTATTATCCCTATGTAGTTTGCCAAATCTGCATTTTTCTCTTTCAGTCTCCATTGGTATTCTTTAAAATGTCAATACAATTTGATCCGGCTATTGCATTGTGAATGCACTTATTACTGGCCACCTTGCCTTTCAGTCTCTCACTTCTCCAATACAGCCTATAATACTGCCAACATTATCTTGTAAAATATAATTGTTTCAGATTACTCATTTTTTAAAAATGTGTTCAGTGAGGGGTGCCTGGG
The DNA here is from genome assembly GCA_017311185.1 of Proteles cristata cristata. Taxonomy (NCBI): domain Eukaryota; kingdom Metazoa; phylum Chordata; class Mammalia; order Carnivora; family Hyaenidae; genus Proteles; species Proteles cristata. The sequence continues at coordinate 2,228,830 of JAESUZ010003082.1, forward strand.
TGGTTCAGCTAATTAAGTGTCTGACTTCTGCTCAGGTCATGACCTCGCGGTTCAAGAGTTTGAGCCCTGTATCTAGCTCTGCGTTCGCAGCATGGAACCTGCTTGGGATTTTCTCCCTCTCGCTCTCTGACCCTCCCCCACTTGTGTGCTAGCTCTTTCTCTTTCTCCCTCTCTCTCAAAATAAATAAACAAATAAACTTTAAAAATATATCTTTAGTTACCCTGCTACATATAAAGTATATTCCTTATCTTTAATAACATAGATGACATCTGCAACACCCACAGCCTAATCTACCGTGGCAAGTCTTATCCCACAATTCCCAATACTTTTTGCCTTGTCTTCATTTCATTTCTGTCCCTGGCTCCATGTATCTATCTTTCTGAAATGCATTAATCTAGTTTGTTGCACATCGCAGAATTGCCTCTGTTGATATTGCTTTATCATATATACTTTTGGTTTTATTCATTACATATGATGACACTTTAAGAAATAGGTTTTGATGTTTCTTATTCTGCTACAGAAGGTTTGGGTTTCCACACTTATAAAAGGTTGTAGTTTTCTTTTTTCTTTTTTTGAAAATATGGAGGATTATTTTAAGAGTATGAAAATGGAAACTAACCTAATTTTAAGAATGTTTTACTTATAATACCCAATTTTTTAATTTGTAGAAAGCCAGCTTATTAGAGAACTCACTCCTAGTTATTAGTGTGTGCATTATCTAACTGTGAGATAATATTTAATAATTTTAGTGAATCATTTACAATATAAACAAATAACTAGTATTAGTTCAACAAAAAACCAAAACCAACAAAACCAAAAAACCATAATTAGAAAGCTAAGTCTATGATAACATAACAAAATCAAAGCCAGGTTCCTTACCATTCTGGGCACCCTTCTGAGGACTTACTCTGATTTATAGTTGTTACAAAAATGAGACACCAGGGGCGCCTGGTTAGCTCAGTCTGTTAAGCGTCTGACTTCAGCTCAAATCATGATCTCAGGTTTGTGGGTTTGAGCCCCACATTGGGCTTTGTGCTGACAACCAGCTCAGAGCCTGGAGCCTGTTTTGGATTCTGTATCTCCCCCTCTCTCTCTGACCCTCCCCTGCTCATGCTCTCTCTCTCTCTCTCTTTCTCTCTCAGAAATAAAACATTAAAAAAATTAAATTGAAAAATGAGGCACCAAACTGAGAATACTATTTGACATTTGTCATTTGTCCTGATCATTGAAGTTTGTAGTAGAACTATTACTTTTGTGACCTTTGTTACCAGTAAAGTCTAATATATATTTTTAATTTATTTATCTGTTTTGAGTGGTAGGGAGGAACAAAGAGAGGCATAGGGAGAGAATCTCAAGCAGGCTCCGTGCTGACCTGGGATGGATTCCACATCCGTGAGATCACGACCTGAGCCAGTATCAAGAGTCAGACACCAAACCAACTGAGCCACCCAGGTGCCCCTAATATTTTTTTCTATATTTCCATAGCACATTATGTTTTTCATGGTTCTTTTTTACTTATACTATTGGACCCCCACAAAAATCCTGTGTTGTAGGTGGGACAACTTGTAATTTTGGTCTTTTTTGTATAGAAAATATATTTAGACTTTGTGTTAGAAAATATATTTAGACTTTGTGTTAGGTTCTAGGTATGAATAGAAACTAATGGACATCTGGAGAAAGATATGTGGGAGAATAGAACTGCTCATAAAATTGTAGAGAAATGAATTTTAAAAGGTTAATAGATGTTAAAAGGAATTGCATTAAATGTTCAGGTGGATCAGATATGAGACAATAGTGTGGTCTAAATTTATGATAACTAGGTCTCTAGAAAAAGAAAGAGATAAGCCCTATTTGTTAGCATTTGTTAATTTCTATGGTGTAAATGCTCCCATTATGGCCAATTTTAAGTTACCAATATGGTATGACTGAATGCAGGATTGGGAAAAGATATACAGTAACACAGTAATTTATAGCATTTTTATCATGTTGCTATAGATAAAAATAGCCTTAATCATAGATAATAGTAAACTAGTAAGAAGTGATGCACTGTGTTATTTTTTAAATATAATTTCTTTAACTTCAACTTAGTATAATTTAATTTTTAATAATGGCTAGTTTTAACCACCAGTTTGCAAACTTCCTGAAAATTTAAACATTAGCTTTTATAACCTGGGAATGCCAGCTATAGCAAACCACTAGATTAATAGAAGATATGATTTCTTCAAATATTTGAAGTACACCAGGGAGAAGAAAAGACTTTAGTATTTATTCCAGAAAGCATTACCATACCAGTCAATGCAAAATATAAAATGTCAGATTTGGGATTAATTTTAAAACTACACTTTTTTTTAATGGCTTATTCATCAGAGACACAGAGAGACAGAGCATGAGTGGGGAAGGGCAGAGAGAGGGAGACACAGAATCTGAAGTAGGTTCCAGGCTCTAGGCTGTCAGCACAGAGCCCTGATGCAGCGCTCAAACTCATGAACTGCGAGATCATGACCTGAGCTAAAGTCGGATGCTTAAAAGGCTGAGCCACCGAGGCACCCCAAGACCACACTTCTTAGCAGTGAAACTTGCCAATGCAATTGCCTATTTGGGTCAATGGATTTTCTCTGAAATTATCTAAAGTGACACTTTTTATTGAAAATGTCCAAGAGACTGAATAACCTTAAATAGCAATTTTGTAAAAAGGCATCCAGAAGTGATGTGGTTAGATCTAAACATTGCTGCTTTCCAACTCTAAGTTTTGAATGATCATTTTTATTATCAGATATTTGTTTTTGTAGGTTCTTGATTCATGATTTCAAATCAAGTATGCCAAAATTAATTCATGAAATTATTTTTGCTGAGCCCCATGATAGAGGACTGCTTAAAGATGAACTGGGCAGAACAGCAAACATCTCAGTGTTTTTACTACCGGCAAAAAGGTTAGAAAAATGGGGACTGGATTACATCCCATCTATCTGATGTTTCCAGAGGAATAAAAGGAAAGCTAGAAGGGGAGGAGTCAAGATGGCGGAACGGCATGGAAGTTTTTTTTTGCATCTCAGGTCTATGAAATACAGCCAGATCAACACTAAACCATCCTGCACACCTAGAAAACTGATTAAAGGATTAACACAACAATCTGCACAATCTGTACCACAGAACTCAGCAAGTATGTGGTACAGAGAGGGGAACTGGGGGAGAAAGAAGATGTGGAGGGCAGGGAACTGTTTTTGCTTGCAGAGAGGATGGAGATGGTGCGGGGGGGTGGGTAGTAAGGGAAAAGCACTTCCCCACCAAAAGCAGCTGAAGAGCAAGTGAAAAAGTAGAAACAGCCAAAGGGACTAAAAAGGGAGAAATGAAAGAGTTTAAATTCCATTAAGACTATAACAGAGGGATCTCAGAGTCTGAAACTCTGCAACTCAATACCTGTCAGTGCTCTGGTGGGAAAGGCAAATCCCCAGGAGCAGAATGAAGTCTGGAGAGGGGAGGTGTCCTCAGGACACACGGGGAGAGGTGGCTCCCCTGCTGGGAGGACATTTGGTAGAGGCTGTGTCGCCACCTCACAGCCAAAGATTCCAGTAGATCCCAGAGAATAACCACATTCACTGGTGCTAGAACAAGGTGTTTAACGGTAAAGCCTGGTGCCACATGCATACTGTGAATTTCCATAATCCCTGAAATGCTGCTGCTACAAGATCACATGAGCTTTCTCTGGGGCAGACTGGCACCCAACCACAGCCTCTGGGCATCAGCAGCATCACAGTACAGCAAACATTCCTGGGGGCAGCCAGCACCGGGCCATTGCTCAGTGAGACCCTCCCCCAGAGGATCTGAGTGGGTCAAAGCCCCAGTCCTTCAGAAGTTAGGGGTCAGGAAACACAGCTGTATCTGAGATAAAACTGAGGAGGGAGGTCCCACTTGGCAACTTGATAGGTTGCTCACAGACAGTGTAAAAGCGGCGAGTGGACTGAAGCCAGAGACAAAAGGCAGATACACAACTGTTGATCAGGAGAGCAGAGTTTTCATAATACACACTGGGTAGCTGTGTGACGCCATTTTCACCCCTCCAGTGCATGTGCATACACACCTACAAGCACCACAACAATCTAACCCAGTAAGTTAAGCAGCACCATCTAGGGCAGAACAAGCCATTACACTAAGCCCTGCCCAACCGGGCCAACCTTGCTCTTCAGGAACATCATAATCTCTCCACCTGCTTAATTTACAGACTATAAAGTTATTCATGGGGCTCCTGGGTGGCTCAGTCGGTTAAGCGTCTGACTTCGGCTCAGGTTATGATCTCACGGTTTGTGGGTTTGAGCCCTGCATCAGGCTCTGTGCTGGCTCAGAGCCTGAAGCCTGTCTTCAGATTCTGTGTCTCCCTCTCTCTCTCATCCTGCCCTGCTCATGCTGTCTCTATCTCTCTCTCAAAAATAAATAAAACATTAAAATTTTTTTAAATAAATAAAGTTATTCATAATTTGACTTCTAAGGGAAAATGACGTAATTTCAATAATATTAATCTGTTGTCTGGTCCATCTATTCAATTTTCTTTTTTTCTCTTCATTTCTTTATTTTTCTTGAATATAGAAAGAGGAAACATTGACTTTCATTTTCAATTTACATTAAAAATATTTTTCTTTAACTTTTTTCTACTATATATTTTTTAATAAAATTTTCAAATTCTAATTTAATTGTATCATTTCATTTTATGTTATTTCATCATATTCATTTTTCAAATTTTCTTTTTTTTAATGTATTATTTTTTATTTTTTAATTTTTCGAGAGAGAGAGAGAGAGAGATGGAGGCAACAGGAACAAGAGAGAGACAGAGAGAGTGGAAGACACAGAATCTGAAGCAGGCTCCAGTCTCAGATAGCTCTCAGCACACAGCTTGACACAGGCCTTGAACTCAAGAACCATGAGATCATGACCTAAGCTGAAGTCAGATGCTTCACCAACTGAGTCACCTAGGTGTCCCCATTTTTCAAATATTCAAACATTTTCCTTTGAAACATTTGTCAGTATGGTACTGGCAAAAAAACCAGACACTCAGATTAATGGAACAGAATAGAAAACCCAAAAAAGGACCTACAAATGTATGGCCAACTCATCTTTGACAAAGCAGGAAAGAATATCCAATGGAATAAAGACAGTCTCTTCAGCAAGTGGTGCTGGCAAAAATGCACAGCAACATGCAGAAAAATGAACCTGGACCACTTTCTTACACCATACACAAAAATAAACTCAAAATGGATGACAGACCTAAATGTAACACAGGAGGCCATCAAAATCCTCAAGGAGAAAGCAGCAAAAACTTCTTCGACCTTGTCCACAGCAACTTCTTACTCAACACAAGGGAAACAAAAGTAAATATGAACTATTTGCACCTCATCAAAATAAAAACTTTCTGCACAGTGAAGGAAATAATCAGGAAAACTAAAATGCAACTGATGGAATGGGGAAAGATATTTGCAAACAGCATATCAGATAAAGGGTTAGTATCCAAAATCTATAAAGAACTTATCTATCAAACTCATCATCCAAAAATCTGGTGAAGAAATGGACAAAAGACATGAATAAACACTTTTCCAAAGAAGAAGTCCAGATGGCCAACCGACACATGAAAAATTACTCAATATCACTCATCATCAGGGAAATACAAATCAAAACTTCAACGAGATACCACCTCACACCTATCAGAATGGCTAACATTAACAACTCAGGCAACAACAGATATTGACGAGGATGTGGAGAAAGAGGATCTCTTTTGCACTGCTGGTGAGAATGAAAACTGGTGCAGGCACTCTGATAAACAGTATGGATGATTCTCAAAATATTAAAAATAGAACTACCTTATTTACCAGCAATTGCACTACTAGGTATTTATCCAAGGAATACAGGTGTGCTGTTTCAAAGGGGCACATGCACCCCAATGTTTATAGCAGCATTATCAATAATAGCCAAAGTATGGAAAAAGCCCCAATGTCCATCAATGGATGAATCGATATATATATAATGGAGTATCACTTGGCAATCAAGAATGAAATCTTGTCATTTGCAACTATGTGGATGGAACTAGAGGGTATTATGCTAAGTGAAATTAGTCAGTTGGAAAAAGACAAATATCATATGACCTCACTCATATGAGGACTTTAATATACAAAACAGATAAACATAAGGAAAGTGAAGCAAAAATAATATAAAAACAGGGAGGGGGTCAAAACATAAGAGACTCTTAAATATGGAGAACAAACAGAAGGTTATTGGAGAGGTTGTGGAAGGAGGGAGGGACTAAATGGGGAAGGGGCATTAAGGAATCTACTCCTGAAATCATTGTTGCCCTATATGCTGACTAACTTGGATGTAAATTTAAAAAATAAATTTAATAATGAATGCAAAAAGAAAAAAGGAAAGCTCGAGGGACAATAATCATTTTTCCCCTGTAGTCTTCTAAAGAGAAGAGAAGGGAGAAACAGAGTAAGCAAGAAAAATAACATGTCTACTCACTCCTAACAGTCTGGCCCTGGCCCTGGTTCTGGTGTTAAATCTTACGGATGCTTAGTGAGGGGGGAACAAAGGTATGAGGTTAACAAGTGGAGCCATATTTACAGATTTCTCTATTTGTAGAAATCCTCAAAATAGATGCCAGAAATGGAAAAAGTTGCCAGAATTCAAGGCTCTGTCTATTTAGGGTTTGATAGAAAATTGAGGGGCATCCATAAATGAAAATTAACTAAAAATAAAGCTGTCATTTCAGTAATTTGAATATGCATGTGGTTTATCCCATTATTTCCATGGTATTTTAATACCATTTCAAGTTTTGGTTTTGAAAGTTTAAAGATGATCACTCAGAGATTCACAATAAAGAGAATATGAGTATAGATAGAGTGGAGAAGAATGCTATTAGTGCTAAGCTGGTAACCATCCACAGACAGCGTCGCCTGTAATGGTTCTAAGAACAATTTTGCACACTTGATGTATTCTGATATTTAACTTTCAATCAGATGTTAATACTTGAACCTCTCAAAACAAATAACTAATGTGTATAACAAGATATATATATATATATCTTGTTTTTTTTAATTAATCCAATATATATATATATATATATATATAAAACCATGAGGCTGGTTTATAGTGCTCTTTTATCAAATTATAAAATGATCAAGTTCTAATCTGCTAGTCTTTTTTTTTTATTTTTTATTTATTTCTAGGAGAGAGAGAGAGAGACAGCGTGAGCAGGGAGGGTCAGAGAGAGAGAGATACAGACTCTGAAATAGGCTCCAGGCTCTGAGCTGGCAGTCAGCACAGAGCCCGACGCGGGGCTCGAACCCACCAACCACGAGATCATGACCTAAGCGAAAGTCGGACGCTCAACCGACTAAGCCACCCGGGCGCCCCCTAATCTGCTAGTCTTAAAGCAAATTTTATTGAATCTGTATACATTAACAATTCACATAAAAAAACAACAACATTATGACTCATGCTGTGACAATGATACGGGTAATGAAACCAGTACTTTAGGCCATACATTTCACCTACATAGGAACACCGAGACCACTGCCACTAAGGTATAGGTGAGGAGAGTGAATGAGTGCCCCTGGGGAGGCACTGGGAGAACAACCCAAAGTAGTCTGAAATTACTTTGAAGACTTACATCTTATTTTTTTAATTAATCCAAAAATGTTTGATTTCTACTCTATAAGATATCCATATTTACTATAACAGAAATAAAACTAAAATCCGAAATGCTTATCTCCAATATTTTTAGCATTTTTGACATGGCAGGAAGATGGACCAGGTATAGCCCACAGCTTCAGATATATCCTTGCGTAACACTCTGAACCCCTTGGGTTATGCATGTTCCAGTTGGCAAAACACAGTCCTCCAGGATCAACAAACTATCTCTGGACCTATAAACTCATTTGCATATGCACAGTGTAATTTCATGTACGTTTGGTAATTTCACAAACACTTCACTTAGTAGAGATGATGAGGCTGAGCTGTGCACAGGTTATAAGATTGAAAGGGACCGTAGGAGGCTACTTTGTCTAGTCTTTGACCTTCAAGAATAATCACATTTAAATTACCAAAGACATAGGAGGACATATTGCTCCATAGGCTCTGTAAGGAAGGATTTCCATAAACAATCTTAGAAACTCAGCCCACTTTAATATCAGAAATTTCCTTCTTCAATATAAGCAAAATACATTTTAACTCTACATTTCTTGGGAGACCTATAAAAATAAATTCAGATAATTTAATTTAAAAACAGCCACTTGCACTAAGGGCCATCAGATATATCCTACATAATGGCAACAATTTTATTGGAATGTCTCTAGAACATACATGGTATTGATGGTGAAATTAAAGTGTCAGTTTAATTTTCTGTTATATTTGAAGCTTGATATTTAATCTTAAATATTCTTTTCAGTTGCGAAGTTAGAATGAAGACTTTTATTTTACAAAGAGTATTTTTTAAAACAAAAACTAAACATATGCTATGCTAATAGTTAAAATAAGCAGAAAGGTAAAGACAAATCTCTTCTCATGGACAAAAAGAAAGAAAGCCTGCTCTGTGCTTACAGAAAAGGAGTGAGCTCTCTGCTAGTGAGACTTTAACCGTGCTTCTTTATCATCTGGTATCTAAGGTATGCTTAAAAAGATATTTGATGAATGAAGAAATGAATAAATAAAGTATATTCAACTCTGAAGGATTTTTTCTGTTGAAGAACTAAACCAAACCAAAAGCTGAAAAAGAAGATTCTTTGGTGGTTATAGTCAAATATGTTTAAAAAGAAGAATGGGAAGTTCTCATTATGACTATATATAGACTCAGAGGGAGAAAAATGTGGTTTAAAAAGACATTACTCTTTTAAGTTGTCCATTTAAGATGGGGACTTGACCTCTCCCTGTTTCGCAAAAGAATCTTATTGGAGGAAAAGAAGCAATTAGAAAATCATAATACATTCACAGTATTGGCCAGAAAGTTAAAGAACTTCTGAAGGCGGGGAGGCGGCCGTTCCCAAGCTGCGCCGCTGCTTCCCCGGATGGACCCCCGCAGCAGGAAGCAGTGACTTGTGGGACTGTATCTCAGGCGGAATCAATAAATCGTGTGCAAACTGGGACCTGAAAATGAGGTGGGGCTTGGGACATAGAATACGGCCCAACTTGGCTGCACCTGCAGCACAGAGAGATCCGACAAAATGCCTAGTTCAATGCCAGAGACCGAAACTGCACAGGTCATCCCTGATGGCAAGGCCCAGGGAAAAACCTGTGGAAACAGACTGCAAGGCAGTCAGAAGAACCCCTTGAAGAATTCTTCTTCTCTGCTTAGTCTGTGCCTTTTACTGTCACTTCTGTTGTTAGTCTATTCTAGGGTTAATATGAAACCAGAATTGCCCAAAGATTCCCCTCTTCATCCAAAATGAAATGTACCTAAATATCATGCCCTTCCTCTCAATCAGATGTTGTCTAATGAATATTGTAGCAATTAACAAAATTGGAGACAGTTCGGTATGCATGGGGTCTATAAGAGACCTAGAATTCATTTTCTTTGTATGAGTCTTTTTGCCAGTAAGAATACATATTATCCCATAAGCAGAGACAGAAACAAGACTTAGTAGTTTTGGGGGACTTTCTCGGAAAAGTGTTAGAGAAATATTTGCCTGCTGACCTCAAGCCTGTAAAACAACTTATGGATTGTTCTGGCCAAAGAATGAGATCAGTAAATGCAGAGACCAAATTCTAGTTGATCCACGGGAAACATTTCCACACGTCCTCTATGATAAATGTTGACATTGTTCTTTCTTAGTAAGGAGTTGTGAGAGTCTATTACCTATAACCGCGGGTACAAGTATATCCTATTTTTGCATGCTCACTGAATTTAAACAATCAAAGGGCACTTTGTTTTCATGCATTCTGGTTATATGCTTCACTTATTTCCTGCCATGCGTAGTAAAGAATATGTAGAACTTTGTTATGACTACCTGGTTAAATTTTATCAATTTAAGTAGAAATCTTGTACTGTGAAATCACTGTTGCTAAGAACATTTAGAAATATTAAACCCCATGACTGTTTTCAAAAAATGTAAATTGTTTAAGCATGATTGTTTGGATTTGCTATAAATACCCTAAGCTGAAAAATAAATTTGAGCAATCCACCTGAAGAGGCTGGCTCCGTGTCTTCTTTGTCAACTCCAACCCTTACTCTCCAGGTCAACTCTGGCTTGTAGAGGCTGGACCCCTGCAGGGACTGGATGGGACTGGGGCGCTGCCATTTTTCTTTCCACAACCACCAAGGTGGGGCCTCAGGGAGCAGCCAGTGAGATTGCGGTGGAGGCTAAGACCTGCCTACACCAAACCAGGGCCCATCCCCGCTAGAGAGCTGCTTTTTTTTTTAATCAGAGCGGGGGGCAAGACCAACATGGATGCACTGCCATGATTAATTCTAGATCAATTCTTTCTATTCAGATATATGTTCTCTGGTCTCATTTGTAACCCTCCTCTCTGCTGGACTGGGCACTCTGGTCATTGGTTTGCTTAAACAGTCACATTTAATCCATTTCCTAGATGTATATTCTACACCTCCACAGCTACCTTTCTATCTCTCTCTCTCTGGAGTAATCAGACTATATAGTTTCTCTGAGTAACATTATCTTCATTTCTTTCTCCTCGCCTCTTACCATATTCTCCTTTTTCTCTCTCTGAGTTAAGCCTCTTAGTCTCTCTGCCTGGTCCAGTTTTGCTTCCTCCCCACCCTGTCATTTCTCTCTTTGTATATGCTCTTCCATCAGCTCTGCATACACCCCGCTCTTTATTTGTAGCTGGGAATTCTGGTTTTATGCTTTTAAACTGTGTATGGCTTTTGGGTTTTTTTTTTTCTTTTTTCTTTTATTTTCTTCTTTTTTATTTTTATTATTTGTTTTTTCTCCTTTTCTTTTTCTTTCTTTTTTCTCTTTTTCTTTTTCCCTTTTGGTTTGAGTGTTTGTTGGTTTTGTCAATGTGTTTGTGTGCCTTTGTTCCCTGTGTGTTTGTCTGTCCATTTCCTTTTCCAAGGTTACCTCAAGAAACAAGCCAAAGTACACATGGTGGAGAGTCCCAAATACAACTACGAGTAGGGAAATAAAATAACCAAAGTCTCAACACAATAGACCAAGAGACACCATTCAAAGAACACTTCCTGAACCGACAGGCCCTGGACAGTCAAAGAGACTTCTTTAATATAGCAGTAATCACAGGTGCAGAGTGCATAACAGATATAAAAACAGATATAAGCAACAGAACTGAACAAGAATTTAGAACAATAGTCATAAAATTAATCACTGGGCTAGAAAGAGGCATGGGAGACATCAGAGAAACTATTGCTACAAAGACTATGGAGCTTAAAAATAGTTGTGACGAATTAAAAAATGCTATCAATGAGACACACAGTACAATGGAGGCATCCAATGCACGGATTGAAGAGGCAGAGAGGAGAATAGGTGAATTAGAAGACAAAATTATAAAAAAGAGAAAGCCGAGGAAAAAAGCGATAAACTGAACCAAGAACACGAAATGAGAGTTTGAGAGCTGAGTGATACAATCAAACGGAACAATGTCCATATCATAGGAATTCCAGAAGAGGAAGAAAGAGGAAAAGGCGATGAAGGAGTCTTTGAACAAATTATAGCAGAGAAATTCCCCAATGTGGGGAAGAAAACAGACATTGAAAACCAAGAGGCTCAGAGAACTTCCCTCAGACGTAACTTGAATCGATCTTCTACACGACATATCATAGTGAAACTGGCATAATATAAGGACAAAGGGAGAATTCTGAAAGCAGCTAGGGATAAAAGGGCCCTAACATACTAAGGGAAACCTATCAGAGTGGTGACAGACCTATCTACTGAAACTTGGCAGGTCAGAAAGGAATGGCAGGAAACCCTCAACGTGATGAACAGAAAAAATAGGCAGCCAAGATTCCTCTATCCAGCAAGGCTGTCTTTACAATAGAAGGAGAGATAAAACCCTTTCCAAATAAACAAAAATCAAAAGAATTTGTCACCACCAAACCAGCCCTACAAGAAATCCCGAGGGGGACTCTCTGAGGGAAATGTTGCAAGGAACACAAGGTGCCAGAGACACCACCACGAGCATGAACCCTACAAAGAACACAATGACTCTAAACCCATATTTTTCAATAATGCAACACTGAATGTAAATGGACAAAATGCTCCAATCAAAAGACATAGGGTAACAGAATGGATAAAAAAACAAAATCCATCTATTTGCTGTCCACAAGAGACTCATTTTAGACCTGAGGACACCTTCAGATTGAAAGTAAGGGGATGGAGAAATATCTATCATGCTACTGGAAATCAAAAGAAAGCTAGAGTAGCTATACTTATATCAGACAAGCTGGACTTTAAAGTAAAGGCAGTAACAAGGGAAGAAGAAGGGCATTATATAATTACAGGGCCTATCCATCAGGAAGAGCTAACAATTATCAATGTCTATGCACCGAATATGGAAGCACCCAAATACAAAAAACAATCACAAACAGAAACAATCTTATGGACAAGAATATGCTAATAGCAGGGGGCCTTAATACTCCACTTACAGCAATGGATAGATCAACTAGACAGAAAATCACTAAAGAAACAATGGACTTGAATGACACATTGGACTTGATGGATTTGACAGATATATTTAGAACTCTACATCCTGAGGCCATGGAATTCACTTTCTTCTCAAGTGTGCATGGGACATTCTTCAAGATAGACCACATACTGGGACATAAAGCAGCCCTCGATAAATATAAAAGAATTGAGATCAAACCATGCACACTTTCAGATCACAATGCTATGAAACTTGAAATCAACCACAGGAAGAAGTCTGGAAAACCTTGAAAAGCATGGAGGTTAAAGAACACTCTACTAAAGAACAAATGAGCCAATAAGGCAATTAGAGAATTAAAATTAAAAAATACATGGAAACAAGTGAAAATGGAAATACAACAATTCAGACTCTATGGGATGTGGCAAAGGCAGTCCTAAGAGGAAAATACATTGCACTCCAGGCCAATTTCAAGAAAATCGCTTAAAAAGGTGCAGGTACAAAATCTAACCGTGCACCTAAAGGAACTAGAAGGAGAACAACAAGAGCACCCCAAAACCAGTAGGAGAAGAAAAATAATAAAAATCAGGGCAGAAATAAACAATATGGAATCTGAAAAAATAGTTGAAGAGATCAATTTTTTTGAAAAAATAAACAGAATTGACAATCCTCTAGTCAGGCTCCTCAAAAAGGGATACAGAAGTGCTGATGCATAGGGGCACATGTACCCCAATGTTCATAGCAGCACTCTCAACAATAGCCAAAACATGGAAGGAATGTAAGTGTTCATCAACTGACAAATGGATCAAGAAGATGTGGTTTATCTATACAATGGAATACTACATGGCAATGAGAAAGAATGAAATCTGGCCTTGTGCAGCACCCTGGATGGAACTTGAGGGTGTTATCCTGAGCAAAATAAGTCAGGCAGAGAAGGACAGGTACCATATGTTTGCACGTATAGGTTGATTAGGAGGAACTTAACAGAGGACCATGGGGGAAAAGAAGGGGAAAAATAGTTGGAGAGAGGGAGGGAGGCAAACCATGAGATACTCTTGAATGCTGAGAACAAACTGAGGGCTGATGGGAGTTGAGGAGAGGGGATGGGGGGTGATGGGCATGGAGGAGGGCACTTGTTGGGATGAACACTGGGTGTTATATGGAAACCAACTTGACAATAAACTATTTAAGAAAAAAAAAACCTTCTGAATATACCAAACAATTGGAAACAGATGAGAAAATTTAACAGACCTGAGAAACCATTAGTACATTATAGGAAAAGTAGAGACTTGCTCTGAAGTGAGTATTCCCATCAGAACTCCAGAATAGTCTAAGAAGCAGAAATATGGCAATTGGTGGTGTAAATTAATCAAGGGGTTATGGAACAGCAATACCAGCCCCCACTCTTAGATTTGCCATAGTATTTGTCTCCAAGATAAAACGTTAGGACAAGTTTCTAAAAAGAAATCTGGAATTGGCATTGCTACTGGAGATACCAGAGTGGGTGCTCGTGTTTTAATCTAGGCGACTTTCAGTTGCTAATGACAAATACTTGAACTGCAATGGCAACTTCTTCATGAATCTTAAAACACATCAGTTATGAACCTCCTCTCTTTTACCTCAATGACTTTGAGCTATAATCTGAACAGCATTCGTTATGATTTTCATATGTGCCAATGTCCCTGGACTGATGAAATAGGCACAGGAAGTGGAAGAAAGAGTCAATATTGGGGGCAGAAAGTAATATTAAAATGAGAATAATTAATATAATTAGTTTATTCCTGAGTCCATCAAAAACATAAAATATAAAGAGGCATGAAGACAGTTTAGAATTTTAAAAGCATTAAAATTCAAATCCCATATAAGAGCTAACTAACTATGAGCATGCAATAGGACACAGAAGAAATAGAAAAGGGATATTTAAGGAAAGATTCTCATAGATACAGATATGCAGCATAAATTGCTATTTATAAATTATTTATATATATCATAAAATATTTTGTTTTATCTTTGCAATATAAATTGAAATTAAATTGCATCATTTAGAGTTGTTCTAATAAAAATAAATCTCTTTCTAATTTTTAAAAACTGTGAATTTGTGGTTTCCTAATTCCCAGTGCTATGAACATCTTCATTTAAATAGGGAAATACCTGACTTTCTATTATCACTCAAAAGTAACAGTTACATGTCAATTGCTTTTGTCTGTTAATTTCCGTCTTTGTATTTCCCAAACATTCTGAAAGGTAGATACTACTCTGCCCACTTTACATATTGGAAAACTGAGGCTGGAGAGGTATGTAAATTGTAGAGAAAATAGAACAAGTGGCTTTTAGGATTTGAATCCAAGGTGTATCCAGTACTTAAACTGTTTCTCTAATACTCACCTACTTTTTAGCCATTACTAACATTAATGCAAAAACATTAATGCCAAAAAAAAGTATTAAAATCTTTACAGAGCTTTGATTTAAGCTGTTTCTAGAGTAAAAATTCCATGGAGTAAGCAAAATAATATCAGGTTATATTTTAAACATAAAGGGGAGAACTATAGCTAGTGTTCTCTGAGCCTGTGGATACAAAAAGAGTTTTGAATTGTTCCGCTTTTTGTTTATTTTTAAATATCTGATGTGTTAAGTTTCATAACTTCTTTTTAATTTTATTTTATTTTATTTATTTTAAATGTTTATTTATTTATTTTGAGGGAGAGCGTGCATAGACTCAGGAGAGAGTCAGAGAGAGAGAGAGAGAGAGAGAGAGAATCCAAGCAGTCTCTGCACAATCCGTAGGGGGGCTCAAACTCACAAACTGTGAGATCATGGCCTGAGTCTAAATCAAGCATCAGACTCTTAACCAACAGGCACCCCTAACTAATTTATTTTAAAATGTTAATAGAGGTCCCCAATTACTGTCTACTGTTCTATTCTAAATTTTTAACAGCTTACGTTTTAACACCACTTTAGAGAGTAGAGTAGCATTTCCTAAAATGTGTTCCATGGAATGAATATCTTTCCAACAAGAGTGCTGTTTGCAGGCCAAACAAGTTTAGGAAACACAGTGATACATACGTATTTTTGGAAAGTCACAAAACATATATCACACACACACACACACACACACACACACACACACACACACACACACACCCGCGCATAACATCTATTAACATCCATCTGATATAGTGTGGGAAATGATTGATTATTTTATTTAGTCCTCAAGTCCTCTGAAAGGGATGACTTTATCTTACCTTTTTAAGATCTATCAAGGTACCAGGCTATTAAACAGCAGAGCAAGGATTTGCACTCAGATCTTCAGAGTAAGTCCAGAGATCTTTTCCCTTTCCACTTGGCTACAGTTTGTTTTTCATCCCCACCAGTACCTTCATGCTCTGTTTATTTTTAACCCATGTGTTCCATGCTGAAGGAAATTGCGTTTGCTGTCACTTCATGCAGCACTTTAGGATTTTGTGCCAATTTTAAGAGAGAATTCTTGATAACAGAATTGCTGTGTTAAGTATTTGTTTAAAGCTAAAGCAGAAAACCACTCATGAGTAACAGAGGCAGTTAAATGGTACCATCTGGAGCAAGAGGCATCTGAAAGTATCCTTATTTAAGAACCAGTTTACAAATAATAACAGACCCCTGGAATTAAGCAGTTAGCTCCTTTGTTGTGAATAACAGCATTCAAGGGAAATAGCTTGCTTCATTGCTTTTGAATCTTCACAAACAGAAATACCAGGATATTTTGGCTCTTTCTTTAGAAATACCAAGATGAGGATCACTTAAATCAGTAATATTAAGAGTAACAGATAATCCAGTCTCATAGAAAAGAACAAGAATAAAGTTTCATATTTAGAAGAGCAAGTGAAACTGCTTAAAAGCATAAGGTCGAACAAAAATCAAAATGGCTGCACTAATCCTTCAGTGAAGCTTGATATTATTTTTTATTTTTTTTTTTAGCTGTGGAGGTATATTTATTTAAAAATTTAGAGACATGTATGGGATGCATATATCTATGACAGAGATTGTGAAACTCAATTTTAAAGTAACCTTTTCCTCTCTTCTGCAAACCTCCCCTCCTCCAATCCGGTCTTAGCCTTTTGTTTCTGGAACCTGGTGCCACTCCGAAAGTGACTAATTTGGGAGGCTGCAGCATGTACGTGATTCCTGTTGAAACTGGCTAGATCTGTATCTCCCTATAAATGCCCCAAGCCCCTTCTTCTGGGAGGACTGGCAAATTTTGAAGATCATAGGCTGCTGCGGCTGTCTTTGCCCCGCAAACCAATAATTTTGTTCCTCTTTATCCCAAAGTCTGTCTTTATGTATATTTTGTCTCTGAAGCACATAGGTCGGTTTTTGACAACACGAAGATATTAAACTTACCTAGATTACATCATAAGAAAGATAGGATGCATCTTTTAAAAAAAGTCATAAGGTGGGGCACCCGGGTGGCTCAGTTGGTTAAGCGGCAGACTTCAGCTCAGTTCATGATCTTGCGATTCGTGGGTTCGAGCCCCACGTCGGGCTCTCTGCTGACAGCTAGCTCAGAGTCTGGAGCCTGTTTCAGATTCTGTATCTCCCTCTTTCTCTGACCCTCCCGTGCTCACGCTGTCTCTCTCTCTCTCTCTCAGAAATAAATAAAACATTAAAAAAAATTTTTTAAGTCAGAAAATTCACTTCAAAACAAATAGAAATATTGTACAAATATTCATCAAAATCATATTTTGATTATTTTGTACTGTGTATGACATATGCTGTGTGCTCAAGAAATATCTGGAGAAGAGATATAGATAATATAGACATAGACATAGGCACAGATACAGCAAGCAGTATAATCAAAGACTAATCCTTTACAGGAAGAAATACAAAGCAATTCTCAGCCCAGGAAGTCATAGCTCCTTAGGACAATGTTTTCCTATCTGAAAATGGGTAACACTTGTACTGTGTATCTAAGGTAAACAGATACAGCTTAAGACCAAAGAAGGCTGGACAAGAGCAGTTGGGGAGGGGGAATTGCCCTGGCCACTAGAGGGCTTGCTCAGCCATACTTAGGCCTGTGGGTGTCAGAATCTCTGCAAGTTGGGCCTCAGCGACTAAAAGTTTTCTCTTTCATTTGCCTTCTATCCATCATGTGTGTAGGCCTCACTGAATATAGATTTTTTTTTTATATAAGTTTGGATATCTCCCTCAAGTTAGCATGAACAAGTATATTACTTACTATAAAGGAACCCAGGCCCACTTGTAGAACCCAAATTACATCATACCTACTATTTTCATCCCCAAATGCTTTTTCTTTCTCTGTAGACAAAAACAATTTTCAGGGCAAAATTAGTTTTGAACATTTATAATATCATTGTTAAACTATATTGAAATCACATATATGCACAATCTGTAAAAAACAAAAAATTCTGAAGATTCTAAAACCATCAGTGACTTGTTTATGAATTTATATTTTTTCACTATCACCCTATTCCCAAGAGCAATGTAAATCATGTTCTGAACTTAAATATTTTCCTCTCACACTCTTCTTGAAAGAAGACCTCATCAATGTCTCTGAGAGTTAAAGGAATTGAGGTAATAAATAGCAGAGGTGATATGAGAACTCCAGGAGAGCATAGAAATGTAAATACTGTAGTGCAAATGAACAAACCACTTTGAAGAATAAGTTACAATAAAAGTAAATATTACACATATATTTAAAGCACATATACATAACACACACATATATACATACATATATGAAAAACTACTGAATATTAGATTGTTCCTCAGTCTTCTTGCCTTAATGGATAATCCATATTTCTCTTTTTCCCTCATAATTTATATTGAGATTCACATTAAATATAATTTATATTAATTTATAATATTTAGACATAAAAGTATTATGGTTATTTAGCTAGAAGTGCATTTTTATTTTAATAATGACTAACTGATAATGCTATTTAGTGTTTTCTTTTAAATATTTTCTGTGTCTATGCAGTGTATAAGTATTTGAGAGTATATTAACTCAACAAAAGCACCTTTAAATGGACAACACTTTAGAATGGATGATATAATCTAAGTTCACTTTCTTCTTAAATTCTTAAAAGATAATTTTTTTTCTTTTCCACACTCAGCTCCCTTTTTCATTTTCTCCCTGATTCATTGGCCCTGTGCAAACTTCCACCCTATGTACAAAAAGCATAAAGAACTTTTCAAATCCTTTTTGTCTTTTTTAAAGTTTTTATTTTTAAGAGAGAGATAGAGACACAGTGTGAGTGGGGGAGGGACAGAGAGAAAGGTAGACACAGAATCCTAAGCAGGCTCCAGGCTCTAAGCTGTCAGCACAGACCCCAATGTGGGGCCTGAACTCACAAACTGCAAGATCATGACCTGAGCCAAAGTTGGACACTTAACCACTGAACC
Source organism: Proteles cristata cristata (assembly GCA_017311185.1). Classification (NCBI taxonomy): domain Eukaryota; kingdom Metazoa; phylum Chordata; class Mammalia; order Carnivora; family Hyaenidae; genus Proteles; species Proteles cristata. The sequence continues at coordinate 2,247,821 of JAESUZ010003082.1, forward strand.
ACTCAGGCGCCCCCCTTTTGATCTTTTTAAAATTTTAACTTTCTATTTACTAAACACAGTGGTTAAAGACTAGAAAAGAGATACAGAAACATCTTAGCTCTATAAACTCTTTTATCTGCAGATCTTGTCCTATCACTGGGATTTTGTGATGTCCCATGTAAATAATTATTTAGATACAATTAAGGGAATGGAGGGAGGGTTAATACGTAATTGCAGCTCAAAAATAGTTACAAAATAGTCTGCCATATCTAAGCAACTTAGTTTTCCTGCATTTCCTCTGCTCTGTTTTTAAGGATCTGTTCTAGCAAATCTCTTGCACAACGTAGAAGACCCCAGGGAATCTAAAGTGCCAACGGTTACTTTTGGTGCAAAAGAAAAGGGTGGGACTGGGAAAAATTCCCTAAAGTCTACTTTCATCAAACTTCCTCCATGTTAGTAGTTGTGCTTCAATGATTAGGTGTCCCTAGGTGACTTTTCCATGACATTCATACTATTGTGATTTTAACTTTTTCACAGTGTTTTCGTGTTTTGTTGCTGTTGATTTTTTTCCCCCATCTCATAGTTTCACATATCTTTGGGTGCCTGGAGTGACTATACCATATATTGTGCTTATCATAGCTTACACAAAACTGTCTATTTTGGTGACATTTAAGGCGTCATATGTTGTGACACATTTTGGCAATTTGGGCAAAGAAAAAGAAAGCATTCACTAATATAGTATATTTGGAAATAGGTACAATAAGCTAGCTTTGCATAATGTTACTCAAATCAAAAGGTTTAATTTACAGAATGAATGACTGCATAATGTAGTCTTTAAATATATGGAGAAAAAAAGCCCTCTAAAAATGAAAACCAACTTGGGCACCTTTTTTTTTCCCCCATAAATTCCTTAGAGGCTTTCATGAACTCATCTTTCTTTCTCAAGGTAATTATGTTTAAAAGAAACCTGCAAAAAGCTAAATAATTGATCTGTATAGGCTTAAATGGAAACATGTAACTTGTCATCAATGGGGGAGGGGGAATGGTGGATTTGAAAGGCATAAATATGATTGAAGCATTTATCATACTTGGAAGGATAGTGTTAATAGGAAGATTTCCTGATGTTCACATGATTTGCTTTTGTAGAACAACATATACATTAAGTTATTCAATGGTTGACTGTGGGAGTTGTTTGATTTTAGTTTGATATTTTTAGTTCCAGCATTAACTCAAATTTTAACACTAAGTTGCAAAAGATAGTTCCAAAGTTGTGATATGAAAATTATCAGAATAAAATAATATAAAAATCAGTGTCTCATTCCTCCCATGAAAATATAATTTCCACAGGAACAGTGAAATATGCAAATAAATTGATATATATGTACAAACATATGTGCTTCATTTTTCTAATTAAATATTTATTTTGATATAGAGAGAGAGAGCACAAGTGGGGCGGGGGCAGAGAGAGAGAGAGGCAGAGAATCTCAAGCAGGCTTCACACTGCTAGCACAGAGCCCAATATGGAGGCTTGATCTCAAAAACCATGAGATTATGACCTGAGCGGAAACCAAGACTCAGACGCTTAACCAACTGAGCCACCCAGCACCCCCAAACACATCTGCTTTAGAAGTCTTTACATAACTGTGTGGATGAGGAAAGAGATTATATGACACTATTTCATTTCTAAATTATGTCTGGTTTTATTAAAATTAAAATTTATTTGAAAAGTCTGAGTCTTTTCAATTTTATGAAGAAGATACATTCACATTATTTAACAGGAATCACTTATATAACACTTATGTGCCAGACTCCGTACTAAGCATTTTATATGAAAAATTCTTTTAATTATCTCAAGAACTGAATGAGATGTGTTCTATCACAATATGGATGAGGAAACAAAGCACAGAGGGTTTAAGTGATTTAAATCTTGTCAGACTCAGTGTCCACACTCTGAACACTGCATTATGCTGTCTCTAGGTATGTCTTAGAGGCATGTTTTATAGTAGAGGTGTTTAATATAGGTGAAAGATTGAAAACATGCTTGATTACAATCTACATGCTAGATGAATATAAGAATAAGACCCAGCAGTCTAAGAGGTTATCTGTCTTATTCACTCACTGTTGTTTCCTATCTTTTAGACCAGGAATACTGCAGGGAATAAAGTAATTGTTTAGCCAACATTGGTGAATGAATGAATCCCACCAGATAATTATTGGTGCCCTCTCAACAGAGTCAAAGTCCCAGGTTTTTACTTATGATCATGCTGGATCCACGGGTGATAGACACAGAACTTATCAGTTCATTTTATAAATATAAATACCTAGTTGGTTGGGCCAACCAAATAAAAAAGAACAGAAAAGACTCCACCCCATCCCTCCAAAAAAAAAAGTTTCACATTTCACAAGGAGTCTTTTGCCTAAATATGAATGATCGAAGCTTCCCTCTAACTCAAACATTCTAGAATTCTAGGGAGGATAAAATAAGATAAACTTTTCTCTCAGTTCATTCTCTTTTCTCCCTTGTATCCCCCCTTGCCACCAGCCTTGTTTTTTGGACTGAATCATATCAACTTGTTTTTCTCTTTCTTATTTTTGTTGACTTTTCCCCTTGAAGTGGAAAGCAATAGAAATTCCAACTGAGTTTTCCATGTATTCAGACATGCAACACAAATATCTATATCATCTTTCTTCAAACCTGCTACATCCCCAATTTTAACTCACAATGTAAACATTTTATTGAGAAAATAGATGAAATCAGACAAAATCACTCATTTTTACAGATTCATCTATCTAACTGCCAATGTCCTCATGTATCTGGCCTCTTCTCTGTTTTGTGCTTCTACTGAGGAATAGACTCTTGGGTTCATCCTAATTCATCCCTCTTGACAATTTAAAGACAATTGTCCTGCAATTATTCCTTTGATCTCCTGCACCATTAATTTCTCCCTCAGGCTAAAACCATTTCCATCAGCATGCAAATAAGCCTTAATTGTACCTATTTGTAAAAAGAAAAACATCACTTGACCCTAGATCACTCCCTCTCTCATAAAAAAACTTCTCTTAATTATTTTTTTAACATTTATTTATTTTTGAGACAGAGAGTGTTATGCCCAGATCGACCGCAAAGACCACTGAAGAGCCAATTCTGAGGCAAGCACACGAGGGTCATTATTCAAGCTCCAGCAGGGACTCCAACGCACCCTGATGCAGCGGTGATGGTATGGAGCCCCGAACTCGTGATTGCAGAGCTTTTTATTGCAGTTACAGTGGGATTCGGGGTGTTCCAGCTTGGCAGCCTCCTGATAGGTACAGGCTGTCTTGTCCGTACTCGATTGGTTCGGTTGGCCTGACCGCAAACTGCCAACCGGAACGTCTTGGGACATAGGCACCTCTTTTAAACTGATTGGCTGTTGCTCTTGCTAGGGAAGTAACTAAGGGCAGGCTGAGGCTGCCTAAGTACTTTCTGCGGTTTTTCCTGGGACTGGGTTCGGGCCTAGTTCGCCCTCAAGATGGAGGCTTTTTCTAAAATGGAGTCAATTAGATTTAGGTCTCACAAGAGAGACTGAGTACGAGTTTGGGAGGGGCAGAGAGAGAGGGAGACACAGAATCTGAAACAGGCTCCAGGCTCTGAGCTGTCAGCACAGAGCCGGATGAAGGTCTCGAACCCACAGACCGCGAGATAATGACCTGAGCTGAAGTCAGACGCTTAACCGACTGAGCCACCCAGGCGCCCGAGTCATGACAAAACTTCTTGATCAAGTATATTAAGAAGCCTCAACTCCTTTACCTTCCACCCTAACCTCACACCACTCATATGACTTAAACTTTTTAATAACTCCTACTGTGTTGGAGACCGGCTCCGGCCAGGGTCCAGGGGTCCCTGAAGGATGGACAGTGTCGGCAAGGGAGGATGAGAGAGCCATGAGATTCTTTCTGGTCACCAGGCAGGCATCTCTGCTCAGACTGGGGCTCAACTTTATTTTATAAGTGTTTGAGGGATGGCACAGAAGTGGTATTTGCCTTAGACAATGATTTCTGATGACAAACTTCATTGATAATTAAGAATTTCCCAGAACATAGATTTGTAGAAGACACCTGAGTAACCTTTATCAATAGTGATTGAGATGCTTATCCTATGGAGAAGAAGGTATCTTTAGCATACCAGACTAAGTTTTTAGCATGAAAAGGGTGAAGTTACTTCTTTGTGGGCAGGGGTCAACAGCTTGTTTAAGGTGGAAGTATCAAGGAAAGCAGGTCTTCCAGGAAACACCTTTGCTCCCATAATGACAAAAGTAGTTCCTCAATAGGTTCCTTCACAGGGAGTAATCAGTATATTCAAGGTCAGAAAATGCTCCAAGCAGACACAATTGGGTGGGGGTGGATATCTGCCCTTAACTCTAAATTAGGCTCTTTGTCTCAGGGCCAGACTCAATTGTAACTTGTGTTCTTAGCCCCCTTTATTATGTAAGTCTTGGATCTGCAAGGCCCATAGGAAGAGCCCGTTAACAATCATCCACAATCTTTCATCTGAAGTGTCTTTTGAAAAGGCAGGAATATCCTTTTCCTTATGAGCAATCTGTGTGGGGAATATCGGTCTAATCTGGAATATTGTGAGGCCTGGTTAATACCAGCAGCCTCATTTCCAACAGGAGCCAGTAGTAGCAGAAGGAGATACCAGTTTTCGTTTCTCATGGCAGGAGCTATGCAAACGTTGCCAGTTCCTCACTGTGACTGTCATCCAGTGAAGCCAGTGCCACTCCCAGCACTACTGCACTTAGAAAAAAATCAAAACTACTTACCAGGACCTACAATATTTTAAAGAATTTGCTTCTACTTACCGCTGCCTTCTTCATCCTCCCTTAATTGCACTCAGAATGCTCTGTACACAATCATCTTTCTCCTGTCCCTTGAAAAGCCAATTTCTCCACTACTTTAGGGTCACTACCTGATACTGTTTCCACCTGCAACACTTAACATCCTAAGAATCAAATCGCCAGTTACTCTTTGTTCAGGTCATATCAGATATCATCTCTTTAGAGAGGCTCTCCTGATAATGCTATGTAAGAGACTTTTATTACTTATCTACAGCTGTGTATCTAATCACTTCAAAATATAGTGGTTTAAAATATCAATAATCATGTGTTCTCCCTCTATTTCTGTCAGAAATTCAGAAAAGGTTGGGTTGGTGTTCTAGCTCAGAATCTTGAAGTGACAGTCAGATGTCAGCTGGTGTTACAGTTAGCCAAAGGCCTGTCTAAAGCCACTGATCCACCTCTACAGGGGCTTACTTACATTATAGCCAAGTTGAGGTGGGCCAACTGGTTCCTCTCCAGACAGATTTCTCCAAAGAACTGCTGTGTGTCTTCACAACATGGAGCTTGATTTTCCCCAGAGCAAGAACTCCAAGGGATCAAGGCAGAAATGGCAGTACCATTTATCATATAGCCTCAGAAGTCACACACCATATTCTGGTCATCCTATTGACCATTCATGACTAAATTTGGGAGAGGTATATACAAGGATGTGAATACTGGGAGGTCACTTTAGAGTTTACTTTGTTTTGTTTTGTTGTTATTTATTAACTTAAATTGTGTTGTTCTCTCTTCTATTTTGAATAAGGATTCTTTAGGATTCAACTAACTTCAGTAGAGTGATAGAATACAGCAGTGCATCATGGTCAACACTTGTTACAATTCCTAGCAGTCAGAGGCTGTGATAATCAAAAACCAAAAAAAAACCAAAACACATTTCTCAGACTCCCATGTAACTAAGCTTCAAGATATGATGTAGGCTTACCCATTCGGGCATACTGGCATAAGTTTCTAATTTAGAATTTAGTCACATGGTAAAACGGGCAGTATGGAACCTATATTAATGACTTGCCATGTTGCTGATATGGCTTCTGGCAGAGGTGGCTGTTCTGGAGCAAGTACTTATAAGAGCAGCACCTTGATTCAGCAAACTTATGACCTTAGCAGAGGGTGCTTCATTTCTATGACATGGTTTTGGAAGCTGTCATAGCATTCAGCATTGAATGCTCTCTTCAGCTTTCCCAATGATTTAGGGGCTACCATTATCTTTTAATAAATCACTTTCTGCTTTCATTAACTAGAATTCTGCTGTCTGTAACTATAAACCTTGACCACAAGTTGCATTAGCTATATCAGTTAAAATAATACCTAGGTAGTTTTAACTAGACTTATGCACGTGTGTGTGTGTGTGTGAGAGAGAGAGAGAGAGAGAGAGCTACATTCTTATATAAAAATGGCTATATCAGACCATCTCATCTTTGAAGAGCAGTGCCTACACCAACTTTTATCCCTTCTTTCCTCTCTGTTGTGGCTTTAGGATTTCTCTCTTGATTTCCTTTTCTGCTCCACTCAATTAATACTTTCTGTGACTGTCTATTATGCCCAAGTTCAGCCATAATAGGATTGTTAACAATAGCTAATAAGACCACAATTAACAACTGTGTCCATTCGACACACCCCAGTCTCTCAATTTCAGTGCACAGTTTTTCTAAGGAAAGGGATGGTATCAAACAAACTCAAACACTGGTCCTACTTTTCTATCTTTTTTTTTTTTTTTTCACTTCAAGGTACTGGGTCTTTGCCTCTTCTGTAATGAAATTTCCAGAAAGTTATTAGCCAAGATTGATTCTGAAATATTAACTCATTTAACTTCAGTACTCAAAAGTTATAACAGCATTCATATGTTAATAGATTTAAATAGACAAAAAGTAAATCTAAAATTTAGGTGCACATGTTTTTGCCGGGAGAGGTATAAGTAGAAAGCAAAGTATAAGTAACAAAGACCAGAGAAAATAATTTACTTGACATCCACTGTTTACTTCTTTATACCTAGCCATTAAAGTCTCTAGAGAAATCTCAAGTCTCATGTGCCTGTATAACCCACATCATATTGGACAATGTGAAAAATTAAACTGTAACACCTGGAATGGCTATTTAATATGCTACATAAAAAATGCCATGGGGGAAGAGCCAAGATAGCAGAACAGCATGGGAGATTTTTGATTTTTTTTTCCTCTCGTGTCAATGAGAGATCAAAACTAAACCATCCTGCCCACCTAGAAAACTGATTTGAGGATTAACACAACAATCTTCACAACCTGAACCACAGAACTCAACAGGTATGCAGCACAAAGAGGTGAACTGGGGGAGAGAGAAGATGCGGGGTGCAGGCAGCTGTTTTTGCATGTGGAGAGAGGACGGAGACAGTGGGAGTATGGGAAAAGGATCCCCTCCCCAAAAGCAGCTGGAGGGAAAGTGGAGAAGTGGAAACAGCTTCAGGGACTAAACTAAAAAGGGAGAAAGGAGAATGTTTGAATTCCATTAAGACTCTATAAACAGGGAAAGCACAGAGACTGAAACTCTGTAGATGGATACCTGGCTGGTGCTCTGGTGGGAAGGGCGAATCCCCAGGAATAGAGTGGGGTCCAAGAGGTTCTCAGGTCACACGGGCCACACAAGGTCATTAAGGGTGAAGCCTGGTACTACATGTGTGTTGTGATTTTCTATATCCCTGAAATGCTGCAGTTACATGATTGCGTGAACTTTTTCTGGGGTGGGCTGACACCCAGTTGCAGTCTCTGGGCATTGACAGCATCATGGTCCCAGGAACATTCCTGGGTGCGGCTGGCACCTGGCCATTGCTCAGTGACACCGTCCAGCAGAGGATCAGAACAGGTCAAAGCTGCATTCCCTCAGAAGTGAGAATGCGGGAAACACAGCCACATCTGAGATAAAACTGAGGAGGGAGGTGCCATCTGGCAACTTGATGAGTTGGTCACAGACAGTATAAAAGCAAGGAGTGGAGTGAAGCTGGAGACAAGGACAGATGTGCGATTGCTGATCTGGGAGAACAGAGTTCAATACTAGAGACGGGCAGCTGGGTGATGCCATTTTCACCTGTCCCGCGCATGCACATGCACAGCAAAAGGCACCATAAAAATCCACCCTAAGCTAAGCAGCGCCATTTGATGGAGAATGAAGCCATTACACTAAGACCCCCCCCCCGCCCCCCCAACTGGAGCCAATCTCGCTCTTCAGGAACACAAGTCTCTCCACCTGCTTAGTTTACAGACTATAAAATGCTTCATACTTTGACTTATAGGGAAAAACAGTGTAATTTCAATTGTAGTTCAGTCTGTTCACTGGTTCGTCTATTCAATATTTTTTCTTTATCATTTATTTATATTTTCTTGAATACAGAAAGAGAAAAAAATTTTTATTTTCAATTTTTATTAAAAATATTTCTTTTAATATTTTTCTGATTTTTTTGTTTTTGTAAAATTTTCAAATTCTATTTTGTTTCCATCATTTCATTTTATTCTATTTCATTGTACTTACTTTTTTCAAATTTTCAAACATTTTCCTTGTTTTCTCCCCTTTTTCTCTAATCTATAAAGCTCCATTTAACACCCAGACCAAAACACACCTAGGATCTAGCATCATTTATCTGATTTTGTGTGTGTCTGTGTGTGTTGTTTAGAAATTTTTAATTTTAATTTTTTATCTTATTAATTCCTTTTCTTCCTTCAAAATAATACAAAGAAGGAATTCACCACAAAAGAAAGAACAGGAAGAAATGACAGCCAGGGACTTAATCAACACAGATGCAATCAAGATGTCCGAACCAGAATTTAGAATCACGATAATAAGAATACTAGCTGCGGTATGGGGCACCTGGGTGGCTTAGGCGGTTAAGCGTCCGACTTTCGCTTAGGTCATGATCTCACGGTTCGTGGGTTCGAGCCCCGCGTTGGGCTCTGTGCTGACTGCCAGCTCAGAGCCTGAAGCCTATTTCAGCCTGTGACTCCCTCTCTCTCTGACCCTTCCCTGCTCATGCTGTCTCTCTCTGTATCCTAGAAATAAATAAAACATTAAAAAATTAAAAAAAAAATGAATACTAGCTGGGGTAAAAAAATAGACTAGAATCCCTTTGTGTGGAGATAAAAGAAGTAAAAGCTTGGGGTGCCTGGGTGGGTCGGTTAAGCGTCCTACTTCAGCTCAGGTCATGATCTCACAGTTCTTGGGTTCAAGCTGTCAGCTGTGCTGACAGCTCAGAGCCTGGAAACTGCTTCAGATTCTGTGTCTCCCTCTCTCTCTGCCCCTCCCTTGCTCACGCTGTCTCTCTCTCTCTCTCTCTCACAGAAATAAATAAAAACATTAAAAAATTAAAATAAAAAAGAAGTAAAAGCTTGTCAGGATCAAATAAAAAATGCTATAACTGAGCTGCAAATCTTGAATGGATGCCATGGCAGCAAGGATGCATGAGGCAGAGTGGTGAATCAGCACTATAAAGGACAAACTTATGGAGAATAATGAACCTGAAAAAAAGACGGACACTAAGTGAAAAGAGACAATGTAAGAATTAGAAAAATCAGTGACTCATTAAAAATGAACAACATCAGAATCATGGGGTAGAAAGGTTATGTGAGCAAATCATCAAAGAAAACTTTCCTAACCTGGGGAAAGGCACAGACATCAAAATCCAGGAAGCACAGAGGACTTCCATTAGAATAAAAAAAACCTAACCATCAGCAAGTCATATCATAGTTAAATTCACAAAATACTCAGGGAAGGAAAGAATCATGAAAGCAACAAGAGTAAAAACAAATAAGTTCTTAACTTACATGAGAAGACACATCAGGCCAGAATAGAGTGGCAGGATATATTCAATGTGGTGAATCAGAAAAATAAACAGTCAAGAATTCTTTATCCAGCAAGGCTGTCATTCAAAATAGGAGAGATTAAAAGTTTCCCAGGCAAACAAAAATTAAAGGAGTTCATCACCACTAAACCAGCCCTGCAAGAAATTTTAAGGGGAACTCTCTCAGGGGAGAAAAGATGGAAAAAAAAAAAAAAGACCAAAAGCAACAAAGACTGGAAAAAAACAGAGAACACTCCCAGAAACTCCAACTCTATAAGAAACATAAAGGCAATATTGATATCTTTTAGTACTCACTCTAAACGTCAATGGACTAAATGCACCAATTAAAAGATAAAGGGTAATGGATAAGAAAACAAGATCCATCTATATGCTGTTTACAAGAGATCCACTTTAGACCTAAAGACATCTTCAGATTGAAAGTAAGGGAATGGAGAACCATCTGTCATGTTAATAGTTGACAAAAGAAAGCCCAAGGAGCCATATTTATATCAGACAATCTAGACTTCAAAATAAAGACTGTAACAAGAGATGAAGAAGGGCAATATATCATAATTAAGATCCACCAAGAAGATCTAACAATTATAAACATTTACACTCCAAATGTGAGAGCACACAAATATATAAATTAATCACAACCAAAGAAACTCATTGATAATAATACCATAGTAGTAGGGGACTTCAACACCCCACTTACAGCAATGGAAACATCATCTAAATAGAAAATTAACAAGGAAACAATGGCTTTAAATGACGCACAGGGCCAGATGGATATAACAGATATATTCAGAACATTTCCTTCTAAAGCAACGTAATATACATTCTTCTCCCATGTATGTGGAACATTTTCCAGAACATATCACATACGAAGACACCAATCAGCCCTCCACAAGTACAAAAAGATCAAGATCATACCGTGCATATTTTCAGACCACAACGCTATTAGACTTGAAATCAACCACAAGAAAAAATTTGGAAAGGTAACAAACACTTGGAGACTAAAGAGCATCCTACTAAAGAATGAATAGGTTAACCAAGAAGTTAAAGAGGAAATTAAAAAGTACATAGGAGCCAATAAAAATGATAACACCACAGCCTAAAACCTCTGGGACGCAGCAAAGGTGGTCAAAAGAGGAAAGTATATAGCAATCCAGACCTTTCTGAAGAAAGAAGAAAGGTCTCAGAAACACAACCTATCCTTACACCGTAAAGAGCTGGAAAAAGAACAGCACTTAAAACCCAAAAGCAGCAGAAGACAGGAAATAATAAAGATTAGAGCAGAAATCAATGTTATTGAAACAAAAAACAAAAATCAACCAACCAACCAAACAAAAACCGCTAGAATAGATCAATGAAACCAGAAGCTGGTTCTTTGAAAGAGTTAACAAAATTGATAAGCCATTAGCCAGTTTGATCAAAAAGAAAAAGGAAAGGACCCAAATAAATAAAATAAAGAATGAAAGAGGAGAGGTCACAAACAACACAGCAGAAATAAAAACAATAAGGGAATATTATGAGCAATTATATGCCAATAAAATCGGCAACTTGGAAGAAATGGACAAATTATAGCAACATGTAAACTACCAAAACTGAAACAGGAAGAAATAGAAAATTTGAACAGACCCACAACCAGTAGAGAAATCGAATTAGTAATCAAAAATCTCCCAAAGAACGAGAGTCCAGGGCCAGATGGCTTTCCAGAGGAATTCTACTAAACATTTAAGGAAGAGTTAACACCTATTCATTTATTTTTTTAATTTTTAAATGTTTTTTATTTATTTCTGAGAGAGAGAGAGTGTGTGAGCAGGGGAGGGTCAGAGAGAGAGGGAGACACAGAATCTGAAACAAGTTCCAGGCTCTGAGCTGGCTGTCAGCACAGAGTCCTACGTGGGACTCGAACCCACAAACAATGAGATCATGACCTGACCCCAAGCTGGATGTTTAACCGACTGAGCCACCCAGGCGCCCCAGCACCTATTCATTTAAAGCTATTCCAAAAAATAGAATGGAAGGAAAACTTCCAAACTCTTTCTATGAAGCCAGCACTACCTTGATTCCAAACCCAGACAAAGACTCCACAAAAAAGGAAAACTACAGACTAATTTCCCTGATGAACATGGATGCCAAAATCCTCAAGAAGATATCAGCCAACCAGATCAACAATACATTAAAATAATTATTCGCCATGTCCAAGTGGGATTTATATGCAGGATGCAGGGCTGGTTCAATATCCACAAAACTATGTGACTCATCACATCAGTAAAAGAAAGGACAAAAACGACATGATCCTCTTAATAGATGCAGAGAAAGCATTTGACAAAATTTAGCATTCTTTCTTAATAAAAACTCTCAAGAAAGTAGGGATAAAAGGATCATACCACAAGATTATAAAAGCCATATATGAAAGACATAATGCTAATATCATCCTCACTGGGGAAAAACTGAAAGCCTTCCCCCTGAGGTCAGGAACAGCACAGGTTTGTCCACTCTTGCCACTGTTTTTCAGCATTGTATTAGAAGTCTTAGTCTCAGCCATCAGACAAAGACAAAGAAATAAAAGGCATCCAAATCAGCCAGGAGAAGGTCAATAGATGGCATGATACTCTATCTGGAAAACCCAAAAGATTCCACAATAAAAACTGCTTGAACTGATCCATGAATTCAGCAAAGTGGCCGGATATAAAATCAATGCACAGAAATCGGCTGCATTCCTATCCACCAACAATGAAGCAACAGAGAGAGAAATCAAGGAATTGATCCCATTTATAATTGCACCAAAAACTATAAAATACCTAGGAATAAATCTAACCAAAGAGGTGAAAAATCTGTACACTGAAAACTATAGCAATATTATGAAATAAATTGAAGAAGCCACAAAAAAGTGGAAAATATTCCATGCTCCTGGTTAGGAAGAATAAACACTGTTAAAATGTCAATACTACCCAACGCAATCTACATATTCAACGCAATCCCTATCAAAATACCACGAACATTTTTCACAGAGCTAGAACAAACAATCTTAAAATTTGTATGGAATCAGAGAAGACCCCAAATAGCCAAAGCAATCTTGAAAAAGAAAACCAAAGCAGGAGGCATCACAATCTCAGACTTCAAGCTGTATTACAAAGCTGTAATCATCAAGACAGTATGGTATTGGCACAAAAACAGACACTCAGATCAATGAAACAGAATATAGAACCCAGAAATGGACCCACAAACATATGCCCAACTAATCCTTGACAAAGAAGGAAAGGATATCCAATGGAATAAAGACAGTCTTTTCAGCAAGTGGTGCTAGTAAAACTGAACAGCAACATGCAGAAAAATGATCCTGGACCACTTTCTTATACCATACACAAAAATAAACTCACGATGGATGAGAGACCTAAATGTAAGACAGGACGCGATCAAAATCCCTGAGGAGAAAGCAAGCAAAAAACTCTTTTATCTTGGCTGCAGCAACTTCTTACTCAACACATCTCCAGAGGCAAGGGAAACAAAAGCAAAAACGAACTATTGGGACCTCATCAAAATAGAAAGATTCTGCACAATGATGGAAATAATCAGGAAAACTAAAAGGCAACTGATGGAATGGGAGGAAAAATTGTAAATTACATATCAGATAAAGGGTTAGTATCCAAAATCTATAAAGAACTTATCAAACTCAAGATGCAAAAAAAAAAAAAAAATTCAGTGAAGAAACGGGCAAAAGACATGAATAGACACTTTTCCAAAGAAGAGGTCCAGATGGGGGCACCTGGGTGGCTTAGTCGGTTAAGCGTCCGACTTTTGCTTGGGTCATGATCTGCGGTTTGTGGGTTCGAGCCCCGCATCGGGCTCTGTGCTGACTGCCAGCTCAGAGCCTGGAGCCTATTTCAGAGTCTGTGTCTCCCTCTCTCTCTCTCTCCTAGAAATGAATAAAAATATTTAAAAAAAGAAAAAAAAAAAAGAGGTCCAGATGACCAGTCAACATATGAAAAAACGCTTAACATCATTCATCATCAGGGAAATACAAATCAAAATTACAATGAGATGCCACCTCACACCTGTCAGAATGGCTAACATTAACAACTCGAGCAACAAGAGATGTTGGAGAGGATGCAGAGAGAGAGGATCTCTTTTGCACTGCTGGTGAGAACGAAAATTGGTGCAAGCACTCTGGAAACCAATATGGATGTTTCTCAAAAAATTAAAAATAGAACTACCCTATTACCCAGCAATTGCACTACTAGGTAGCTATCTAGGGGATACGGGTATGCTGTTTCAAAGGGACAAATGCACCCCAATGTTTATAGCGGCACTATCAGTAACAGCCAAAGTATGGAAAGATCCCAAATGCCCATCGATTGATGAATGGATAAAGAAGATGTGGTGTACATATATATGTGTGTGTGTATACACACACACACACACACACACACACACATATATATATATATACACAATGGAGTATTACTCGGCAATCAAAAGGAATGAAATCTTGTCATTTGCAACTACGTGGATGGAACTAGAGGGTATTATGCTAAGCCAAATCAGTCAATCAGAGAAAGACAAATATCATATGACTTCACTCATATGAGGACTTTAAGATACAAAACAGATGAACATAGGGAAGAGAAGCAAAAATAATATAAAAACAGGGAAGGGGACAAAACATAAGAGACTCTTAAATATGGAGAACAAACAGAGGGTTACTGGAGAGGTCGTGGGAGGGGGCATGGGCTAAATGGTAATGGGAATTAAGGAATCTATTCCTGAAATCATTGTTGACCTATAGGCTAACTAACTTGGATGTAAATTGAGAAAAATAAATTAAAAAATAAAATAAAATATATTAAAACATTAAATACAATAAACACTCAGAAAAAAAAAAAGAATTGCTATGGCCTCCTGTTTCTGCCCAATGAGGCAACTGTTTTCAGTTGGGACGTTTCCCAACAAAAATACCTTAAAACACTGGTCCTATAGCCACAACATGCATTAAGAAAGCAAAGATTTCTGGAGATGGAATGAGAATTGTCACATCTCGCCAGCTTTTGGCAGTGTAATGGAGAAAAGTAAAACCTCCCATAGAACTTAACTGATAAAGACTCAATACTTAAATACTGCTTTGAAGATGTGTATAATAAAATACCAGCATAATGGGGTGCCTGGAATGCCTGGTGAGGCAGGGCTTTAATTTGTTTTACTGAGCATGGTGCCAGCTGCTTCTCTCTTTAGACAGAGGTAAAAAGTCATCTTAAAGCCATTCTTCTCTATTCTGTGTAGTTATGCAGTTATACAAATGTAAGGCATAGTCATTTCTAACTGAACAAATCTGTTAGATTTGGCAGGGCTGCACCTAACTCTTGGTAATCAGTCTCAGAAGTGGGTGCACCAATTTACATAAGGAACTCTTGGTGAATGAACCACTTCTCCCTGAGGTTAGAAATTAAGAAAACTATTTGATGGAGGGAGGTCGCTCTGACTAAATTCTGACAGCCACTGACACCCCAACTCCCTAAGGGAAATTCACTGGGAAGGAAGAGAAAAATATGTTTGATCTGGGCTCAGCAGGATTCCTTAAGTAGGGAAGGCTACAATTGTCCTGATTTATTACTGTAGAAATAGTGACTAAAAGCTATAAAATTTGGGCTCATATATAGAACACCAGCATAGTTTGCACAAGGATCTAGACCATCTAATAAGCCATCACTAGAGAACTAACCATATTCTATAGTAACTCTATAATAGGAAAAGTGAAATGATCTTCTTGGACACTTCTAGATTCCCTCTCTAGCTGGCTTTCAGAAGCAGGGCTGACTTGTGGGCCCTGGCAAAGCCTTGCATGTCTCATGTCTTCCTGGCCCAGTTTGTATTTGTGTACAGACTGCTCAGTATTATATTGTTGAAATATGATGGTACAAGATGATGCTAATGGCAGTAAGAAATTGAGCTCAGAATCCAGGTCTAGGAGATGTGCTAAAAATAATTTTTACAGTCATATAATATTATTGTTTCAGAGTTCTGAAACACCTGGTGTGGTGGACAGTCTCTAAGATGAACCCCCAAAATTTTCACCTCCTGATGTCTCCTTGTGTCCATGCCTTTATGTAATTCCTCATCCTTGAATGTGGGTGGGACTTGTGATGTGCTTCTGGCCAAAGAACATCACAAAAGTGATAAGATGTCACTTTCATTATTGTATTACATTACACAAAACTCCATGTAAGCAGATCAGAGAGAGAGGTCAGGTCTCATTGATGGCTTGATGAAGTAAGCAGTCATGTTGAGGAAGTATATGTGACCAGGAACTGGGGGTGGCCTGTAGGGATTCCAAACATCCTCTGGGACCTGTGGGTGGCCTCCAGATAACACTCAGCAAAGCCAGCCTCTGTGATATAGCTATAAGCAAATCAATTCTTCAACAAGATAAATGAACTTTGAAGTGGGTTTTTCTCCAAACAAAAACATTGCCCAAAGGACACTTTGATTGCAGCTTTATGAAGCCCTAAGCACAGGGCCCATTAAACATGGCCCAGACTCCTGACCCACAAACACTATGAAATAAGAAATATAATTGTTTTAAGCCACTAAGTTTGAAGTAATTTGTTATACCACAATAGACGATTATTTCACTATTACACTTGGTAAACTCCACTGAGGGCTTCCCCAGCCTGCCACACTCTACCTTGGACAGGCAGATGACCCTTTCTGGGACACAAATATATTTCCTATGAGAAAAATGAATCCTGGAGAAGTCTCACTAGGGAACTTTACCCAGCCTAATATTTTTCTCACATATTCTTTATGAGAATGTATTTCTTGAGCTTATTGTATAAAGAATAATTCTGTAAGATATAACAGTAGGACTGACCTTTTTTTTTTAATCAGTTCTCAAAACTCCATAGAATTAATTCATGTTTCATTAGCAGCTCTTAGAGTTAAGGGTGTTATATACTGACTGTTTGTATCCCCCCCAAAATTCATGTGTTGAAACTCTCTCCTCCAATGTGATGGTATTAGGAGGTGAAACCTTTAGGAGGTAATAAAGATTAAGTGAGGTCATGACAGTAGAACCTTATAAGACTCATACCCTTATAAGAGTCATAAGATGTTTCTTTCCTCCCTCTATTCTTCATCATGTAAGGGTGCAACAAGAAGTTGACAGTTTGCAATGCAGAAGAGGGCTGTCACCAGAACCTGACCATGCTGGCATGGTGATCTCAGACTTGCAGTTCTTCAGAACTGTGAGAAATATATTTCAGTTTTTATAAGCCATCCAATCTATGGTATTTATGTTACAGCAGCCTGAACAGACTGAGACACAGAGAATAGAAGTGAAGATCTAAGTAAAGGAAAATAATGTTAATATAGCAAAAAAGGAATCATTTGCCTAATTCCTACTTCCTACTTGTAGTTATTATCAGCAATCTTCAAAGGAGTTGTGTGCATATGAAATCCATATGACATTGGGTTATGCATAAAGGAGACTTGAAGTGTGGTGTGTTAGAAATCATGCTCATATTCACAGGACTCAGTGAAAGTTGGAAAAGCAGAGAAGTCCTCAGAGACCTATTAGACACATAACCCTTTATATATAACTTATATGTGATCAACTGGATATATTCTTATTATAATCATTTTTATTGCATATCACAAGAGCTAATCACCCCGCCCCCCCATCCCAGAACAGCCCATCAAAGATCTAGACACATCTCAAGGGTTCAGAGTGGAAACAGGCCTGAGATTTCTGTTATTCAATGAAAGCCCTCTATATCCTGATTTATGTCCTAAGTTTCCGAGGAAACTCCTAGAAAGCCTATCTCCTTCCCAGTTTGTCTGACTTCTCCTACAGAAGGGTAAGCTTAAAGAGAACACAAACCAACAAAGACAGGATGGAAACAGTCTTTTGGGGTCTTGGTCACACTTCAGTTCTTGGCCTTGCCACATAAGAGTGGTCAAGAATTCCACAGGCAAGGAGTTCAGAACTCAGAAATACAAAATCCGGCAAACGTCTTGAGTTTTAGGGAGAAGCAAGCAACAACTTCTCACATCTTCTCCATTCACTGGTTTAAGCAAAACACAATTTAATACTGGTAGAATGTCTTGCCACTTGATCCCAAGTTAAATGCTCTCCCCACAGCTCTACTTATATTGAGATACCTTAGATAGTGAACAATATCTCATCATTAGCATCTAGGATCAGGTGTTCAGAGTGAACAAAAACCAGGTAAGCAACGATATTAATATAACACTCTTAATTCT
Source organism: Proteles cristata cristata (assembly GCA_017311185.1). Classification (NCBI taxonomy): domain Eukaryota; kingdom Metazoa; phylum Chordata; class Mammalia; order Carnivora; family Hyaenidae; genus Proteles; species Proteles cristata. Next base: position 2,265,737 of record JAESUZ010003082.1, read on the forward strand.
ACCTGAGTATGACACAAGTTATGAATAACTTTTCCCTTCAGGGAAAATAAAGGAAGATAATTATTTTATTAGAAATAGTGAGTAGTACCACAGAAATAGAAACAGGCAGGTAAATTCCTAAAACTAGAGGTAGAGGGGAAAGAAAACATTTAGCCCTCCCCCTTGACAAGCTTCTATCCTGTTCCTGTATTATAGCTAGCCTTTGACCCCTCTCAGACTGACTCTCAGGCAACAAGTATTATTACCATTGCCTTTTGGGATATGGGTTAATAACTGTCCCGACTGCCTTATTCTTCAGGAAGAGAAGTCCTGAGTTTTATTGATATTGGGGTGATGATTTTCTGTTTGCCAAGCTGGATTATGAATTCATTCCCCCTCCTGAATTTGTTTTCATCCTAAAGGAAACATTGTTCTTCAAGGTGATGCAATTCTCCTAGACCGTACAGATTTTGTGGTATTATTGGATTAAATAGGCTGTATGGGATTACCTTGGGAACCTGGACACCATTTATAACATTTCTGTGGGGGGAATACATTTCAAGCTCTAAACTACCAGATCTACAAAAAGCTCATTAGTAAACCAGAAATGCCCTATCTTCACTTTGCCTCACCTTTGCCTGTGAGAAAAAGCAACCACACTGGTACGAACTGCATTCTTTTAACTGACTTCTTTTATCAGCTGGAATGCTTTTGTCTGTAAGTAACAGAAGACCCTGTTAAATGTGGCTTAAACAATAAGGACATTTATTATGATATTCAGGAAGAAGTCCAGAGAGAAGCAGATCTAAGCATTGTCTCAGCAGCCTAACAATGCCTTAAAGTACCTAAGCTCTTTCTAACCTTCCGCTTGCCATGCTCTGCTTGTCATCAATCTCCCTCATCCCTAACCCCTCAGGCAGCAGTAAGTCTATGCATTAAATCCTCATAACAACATCCAAAGCCTGGAAAGGGAAGGGAACTGAGGAGTTTTCTCCTTAACACATATTTCTTTTATCAGGAAAAATACTTTTTCCAGAAGCCTTGCAACTGACTTTCTTTCATGTTCTATTGGCCAAAACTTAGTTACATACAAATTCTAAATGAATTCTGGTTGAAAGCGTTTTGATATTATGGCATTATCCTTCATATTTCATACCTGGGATAGAAGTGAGCCATCTTTTCTGACCCATCTTTCCTGACCACATTATTCTCAAACTTGAAAAAAATCAGGGTTTGATTAGGGAAGAAGAGAGGACTGGTTGTTGGTAGGTAACCAATAACATATGTCACACTATAATTTTAGTCCCATTTATTTCCTCTTGCTTAAGAGGTTTACTCTAAACTGGTAACATATGGCACTGGGCTGTGAAGATGAGACTTTAATGGGATACAAAGCACATTAACAAAATGTGTGCTAAATTGCAATGCTATGGTTGTGCTGCAAACTCAATGTTGTGAAATGATATTCCTGATTAGACAGTATAAATAGTACAATGCCAGTTTGGATGTTACAGTAATTCATTGGGTTTAAAGACATAACATGTGGAAAATTCCCTAGTGCTAACTATGCTTACTTTTCACTGACCTATGTCCAATAAGCCAAAAGATAAAACATGTGAAATTCACATATAAACAAGAATGTTAGTTATATGCCACTTACTGTACAGATGGTCCCCGAGTTACAATGGTTTGACTTATGATTTTTCAACTTTATGATAGTGTGAAAGTGATACACATTTAGTAGAAACTTTATTTTGAATTTTGATCTTTTCCCAGGCTAGCAATATGGGATCCAATCTTTTCTTACGATGCTGGGCAATGGCAGCGAGTCGGAGCTCTGTCAGCCATGGGATCACAATGGTAAACAACTGATACACTTACAACCATGCTATACCAATACAAATATTTTGGTTTTCACTTTCAGCACAGCATCCAATAAATTACATAAAATATTCAACATTTAATTTTGAAATAGGCTTTGTGTTAGATGATTTTGCCCAACTGCAGGCTACTGTAACTGTTCTGAGCACATTCAATAGGCTAGACTAAACTATGATGTTCGGTAGGTTAGGTATATCAAATGTATTTTCAACTAATGATATTTTCAACTTACAACATTTATCAGGGTTTTATCAGGACATAACCCTATCATAAGTCAGGGAAGATGTGTACATTGAAATTATGGCAGCTTTTCTGTGGTTAATAACATAGGAAATGTCACTGATAGTCTAGGGACTATAATCAACAATACAGTCACCAAAAACATCCTTCTCCATTAATACTCTTAGATAACCTACTTAGTAAAGACCATTCCTCCTTTTGTAAAGCTCATACTCCTTATCATAAGGTTGTGTAAAAATAACTCACAAATTAGAAACGTATCTTAGGTCACTTTCTTTGTCTCAACAAGGGAATGCAGCTCCCATCGTAGGACTTAAAGAGAGGAGAACTGAGTTCAAAACCCACTCAACTCCAGTGAAGTAATCTGATACAGACTGGGTTATAGCCAGATTCAGTTACTTATGCCTGAAACAAAGCTACAACATTTAAATACACAGAACCACAATGTCAACGTCTACTAGAATTTTCCGATATATACAACGTAGTCCCTAGAGGATAGTCCTTCCTTCCATAACCATATCCCAGTTTGGAATCTTGTGGAAAGCTCTGAGTCTGAGAGAGAGTATACCCTCTGTATCACCTCTCTCCTTTAACTTTAAAATGTCATATAGTAATGAAAACTGTGTGTCATTATGACTTTCTTTGACTTACCTCTCTTCTTATGTGGGGTCGAGGCAAGTGAAGGCTGGGGTTCCCATAATTCTTTATTGAACGTCAATAGTTCTTTTTCCCCCAACTTTAGTTGGAAAGTGAAGATAAAAGGATTATCAAAATGGGAGTCTTCTCACTTCATCGGATTTAATATGTGTCTGCAAGGGAGGAAAGCAATTCTTAAAGAGCATATAATGTATCTTTTCTTTTTGCACAAAACCAAAGGAAGAAGAAAAGATAATAAAAAAAGAAGTATACAGACCCTATTTACATGGGCAATAAATATTTTTTAACTACAGTGAAAATTGTTTTACAAATTTTAGTAATTAGCCATGAAGCTAGAGCAATCTTAAAATTAGAAATAAACAATGTTGGGGTAACCTGAAACTATTCATGTCACCTCAACTTGAATTCCTAACAGCTGTGCTGTTTGCAATACACAATCTAACACTGCATTGTCCTATCCAAAGTGAATTATAATCTTAATCAATTTATCAATAATTATTTGTTGGGTGTTCAGTGCTAGGCTTGGCTCTGTGTTAAGGAATACAGAGGGGCTATAAAACACATCACCTGCTTCAAGGAGTTTATATCACAATCAAGGAGATGATTATTACACTTGAAACAATATAGCACAATGAGGTAACTATATACATTAAATGCCAGATTTACATGCAATCTGAAATGTACACGTGTTCATATACTTCTAATATTTTATTTCTCATCGACTTCCTTCTTTTGACTTCTTGTACATGCAGTTCCTCTCCATTAGCTTGGCTATTGGTCTTTTTAATGTGGGTGAAGCACCAAGCCTAATGTATTGTAGATTTTATCTAAAGCTGGTGTTTGTGACAGTTCCTGTCTGCCTTTACAAAGACCAAAATAAAACTAGGCTAAAGTATTCTTTAACTTTTTATAATGTGAATAACTTTCTGCTTGCTTAAGAATTGTTTGGAATTACTTCTCAGGAAAGAACAGACGTTGGTAAAGCTGAAGAACTAATTGGGTTTTGCACAGTTCTGTCGATACATGGGAAAGCTTCTGTCTGTCTAGATACCTGCCAGAAAATAACAAAAGGTTTTCACTGACATGCAAAGCAAGAGTTCATTTAATTTTTCAGAATTGTATTTTTCAACTCTATGCTCATTAATTAAGTTTATCTTCTTTGTCCCTAATTATGGTGCTTTAGGTGCTGAAAGATTTACTTAAAAATTTACATATAATTACAAAACTAAATGTATATCTGTACTTAATTGGAAGATGGATAGAGATAGCTTATTATGATTTTGAAAAAAAGCCCAAAGTTACTATGATGTTCAAAATCCAAAAAAAATATGTATGCTTTAAAAAAATGAAATGTCTAGCTATTTCACTTTTCCATCCAGGAATTAACCAACTAACTAAATATAGCTTTTATTTTATCAGTTCTACATCATACCCCCAACTTTAAAGTGGAAATCTTAATAAACAAAAATCTTTAACTAAGAACATATTCAAAATATTTTCAAAAAGATTTTCCTTCTGCAACTGAGAAGTTTGAATTCGAGATGTATAATAATAAAACATCTACTTAATGAGTTTATTATGCGTTGATAGACAAATATGTAGAAAATGGTTTTAGTCTTGTTGAAAGGAAATGGTCCTAATGTCCTTTATGTCTTCCCAACTTATTGTGAAATATATTTTAATTATTCAACAATTATTATCTTACCTATAAAAGGAAATTGTCTCTTTAAAAAAGTAGGCCCCCCAAAAATAGGCCAATTTGTTTATGAAGCAAAGTATTTTCATACATTTACTCATAGTTCTTGGCTTTTGACAAGATGTCTTAGACATCTGAAATGGAAATATTCTCTCTATAATTACACAACTTTATATTCATACATATATATGTAATTTCATGCTAAAAAAATTAGGTGAGCTTATTTGAATTCATATACCATCCATCAGAATTGAGGAATTTATTCAATTGGGTCTATAATTCCTAAGTATATCCTTATATGACATTGCAACTTTTTCTTGCCAAGTATTTGTACATAGTTTTTTTTTTTTTTAAGTTTATTTATTTATTTTGAGAGAGACAGTGTGAGCCAGGGAGGAGCAGAGAGAGAGGGTGAGAGAGGATTCCTTGCAGGCTCCATGCTGTCAGTGCACAGGCCCACAGAAGGCTCAATCTCATGAACCGTGAGATCAAGAGCTGAAATCAAGAGCTGGGTGCATAACTGACTGAGCCACCCATGGGTCTCTATTTATACATAGTTTTAAAGTTATGAAATTTTTATGTATAATTACATATTTTGGCCACTTATTCTGAATAAGTCCCTATCAGAACAAAGGTAATTTATGCCCTGCATCATGATCCCTAATAACTAAATTATAAAGGGATTACAATGCACAGGTGATGAATGGTCTAAATATATAAGCAATTTTTCATACTGTGCTTTAATTTAAGAAGGGGACATGTATAAAATGTTAGTTTGAAGAGTAGAAACTTTCAAGTGATTTACTGTGTAGCCTAATGTCTTTTTCAGTTTCAACTTTCTGTGGGTCCAATGATAATAAAATGGTTTCCAGAGAAGACTATATTTTTAGTTACTAAAATCTTATTACTTTTCTGAGATATTTACTTTGAGACATTTAATCAACACTTAACTTATTATAACAAATCTCCTGCTCCTAACACCCCATTTATATTTTACCATTATTTAGGAAAAATAGCTATCAAAATATTACAAAATAATGCATGTATTAGTCAATAATGGCTACAACTATGCTAGACAATAAGCAACCCCCAAAATCTGTGACTTGTAAAAACAAACATTGGGGCACCTGGGTGGCTCAGTTAAGCATCCAACTTCAGCTGAGGTCATGGTCTCATGGTTCATGGGTTCTAGCCCCATGTTGGGCTCTGTGCCGACAGCTCAGAGCCGGGAGTCTACTTCAGATTCTGTGTCTTCCTCTTTCTCCCTTCCCCTGCTTGTGCTGTCTCTCAAAAATAAATAAACATTAAAATTTTTTTAAAAATTAATTTTTTACTGATCAGTCTGTGGATTGCCTGCAGATCTATCAATCTCAGTTGGTCTCATCAGGGTTCAGGCCTGATTAAACTCCAGGCTCCAGGTTAGGATCAAGTCTGCTCCACATGTCTTCATAACTTTGTAACTATCTGCTATTCAGGGCATATTCTTCTCATGGTGGATAGAAGAAGACCAATAGCTCAAGCTCTTGGTAACCACACTGGTACATTCAAAGTCACTGTTCATTTATGGCTGCTGACATTCCATTGGCTAAAGATAGTCTTATGATTAAGTCCAACATAAAAGTGGTATACAAATGTACATATATAAAATATACTGTATGTATCCTGGTAGGAGATAACAAAAAGTTACTTGGCAAAGGGCTTGAGTATATAATTCTATAAGAGGGAAGGAATGAAGAATTGAGATAATATATTCCATAATATTTCCATAATATTTTATAATAGGCATTCATTACTTTAAATTTTATAAATATATTTGCACAGCTTGAGGAATGAACTCTAATCAATAAGGTAAAATGATTCACTTGTAATAAGAATTTAAAGGTGATACTTTAGCCAAAATTTATGTCAGTTGATAGTAAGGATTTAGTTTAAAATCATATTTAACATGCAATTGGGTTATTAACATATGCATACATTTAGATTGTATCTACTAAAACCAAATGAATATAACATCCAACATCATTTGAAAAATTAAATTATTTAATGATAGATAACAGTGTTTGAAAAATGTACTTTCCCTTCTTGATGACTAGAAATGACATTTTTTTCTAGCATAAATTTAGGGCAAGAAGTGGCCAATAATAGAAATCCTAACATTTTCCTTATGTGTTAAGAAAAATACTTTTCTAAGATGATGTATATGATGTTCTATGATAAAATTCTGTTACATAGGACTGATTTCTTTTTTTAAAGATAATAAATCTAGTGTCAATAGAAACTCAAATACACTGGACCGTGATGTCCCTAACGATCACCATGTACAGCTACTTCCTGAAATTTCCTTTCAAGGGCGGAATGAGAACTTCAATAAAAAAAACATTTGATTATTAACAATGCTGCCCAGAGTGGTAAGAAATGAAAAGACTAATACAATTATGTTTTTAGTTTTGGTTTTGGTTTTGCTTTGTGTTTTCAGTCATTAATTTCTAAGCATTGAAGGCGCCACTTAAGAATCACTCTATGTAGGGGCACCCGGATGGCTCAGTCAGTTAAGTGTCTGACTTTGGCTCAGGTCATGATCTCACGGTTCATGAGTTCAAGCCCCAAATCAGGCTCTGTGCTGACAGCTCAGAGCATGAAGCCTGCTTTGGATTCTGTGTCTCCTTTTCTCTCTGCCCCTTCTCTGTTCACACTCTGTTTCTCTCTCTCTCAAAAATAATGAACATTTAAAAAAATTTTAAAAAAAAAGAATCAACCTATGTAAAAGTGTAGTGGCTAGAAGACAAAGCAAGATCTTATGTAGTACTTCCCTGCTTAAACATCTTTGGTGACTCTCAAACTGCCTATAGAGTGAAGAATATTTTAACCATTTACCTTTCTAAATTCATTTTTTACTACTTTTCTATCCTATACTCAAATTAGGCCATTGCCCATTTCCAAAATTTACTCTAGGCTATGCTGCCTTTTTAATTTTTTCTGGGATCTTCCTGTCCTGTTATCTATAACCCTGCTGACCTTCCAACATTTACTTCTATTAAGAATGTAACTTTGGGGCACCTGGGTGGCTCAGTCAGTTAAGTGTCCAACTTCAGATCAGGTCACAATCTCATGGTTCATGGTTTTGAGCCCCACGGTGGGCTCTGTGCTGACAGCTCTGAGCCTAGAGACTGCTTTAGATTCTATGTCTCTGTCTCTCTCTGGCCCTCCCCTGCTAGTGCTCTATTTTTCTCTCTCTCAAAAATAAATAAAAAATTAAAATTTTTAAAAAAAGATATAATGTAACTTCAAGGTCTAAATACAAATTTCCTGACAAACTTCTTCTGATAATCCTAAGACATTGAGTTCCCATTGCTTTTTGTATTTCTCTGATAGTACACACCATAGTCTAACTTCTGCATTATTTGACTTGTAAAGTCATTTACTGAATGCCGCATGTCAGTCCTTCAGAAGCTCAGTCTATTTTGCATGTTTCATGCATCTTAACAAACTATGAGCTCCCTCAGATCATCTTTGGCTTCCCTGTGGGGACTAGCACATCTCTTTCACACAGTAGGTTCTCAATAATATTCAAATAAAAAAGAGTTTTATAGGAAAGGGTCTCAGTAATTTTTATTTATTTTGTCCAGAAATTTTCACAAAATGATATAAAATTTTACTCTAGGCTTCAGCAAAAGCACCTGGATTACAGACACTCAATAAACTGTAACAGGGTCATTAGAGGTAATTGGATCTATTTGAGCCAGGAAAAGATTGTGCCATTTACCTTGAGGTATTTAATATCAAAGATAGAACCTCATTTGTCTGGGATGATTTGAGTGTTGGTCTGCATAACAGTTGTGACCCCTCCAGATTATTATGGTTCTAAATTAAGGATTTTCAACGTTCTAATAATAAACGATAAACTGACAAAAATTAGGATATACACTCACTAAACTGTAACACATTATTTACATGATTACAGGTGTTGCCAAAGTTATTAAATATTTTTACTTAAATAGAATAATAAAGTAGCTAAAATATTATATTTATAAAGTTTTTTTAAGCCTCATTGATCTTTTTCCTATCTTCCTTAAGTACAGCTTTTATATGCCACTAATTGCCCAAAAACATAATGTAGCCCATTATTTCTTTTTTTTTAAGGATGGGTTTAAAAAAATTTTTTTAATGTTTTATTTATTTCTGAGAGAGAGAAAGAGACAGACAGAGAGAGAGAGAGAGAATATGAGCAGGGGAGGGTCAGAGATAGAGGGAGACACAGAATGCGAAACAGCCTCCAAAACAGGCTCTGAGCTAGTTGTCAGAATAGAGCCCTACACGGGGCTCAAACCCATGAACCATGAGCTGAAGTTGGACACTTAACTGACTGAGCCACCCAGGTGCCCCTAGCTCATTATTTCTTTATAGGACAAAGAAATTTAAATTTTAAAATTAGAAGAGACTAGAAATTATTGAATCTTATCTGTTAATTTCACATAATAGCAACTGAGGTGCATAAAAATCATTATTAAAGTCTCATAATCTATCACAAGTTAAATTTTGACTGGTCTCCTGACTCCTGATATAGTTTTACTTTACCATCTTTTACCTTTTTAAACTTTTCTGTTTTTCAGGATCTATACAATGAGTCTCTTTTATAAGCACTTAAATTTACTTTCCACTTTACCCTCAACACAAATCTTTCGTCAGGGTCATTGCTTTCCATGATAGGACTTCTGTCCGGAAGAGTCTTCCCTTAAATTCCCTGCTGCCCAAACTCAAAGACTGTCCTTCCTTATGAAACAAACTCTGCTGTTCCAACTCACAGTGACCTCTCGAGTCTTCAAAAGAAATATTTTTCTTGTCTACAGGTTTAAAACTCTAACTTAGGTGCCTTACGTAAAGACAACTTTCAAGCAGTTTATAATACAGCTGAGGAGAGTAAACATGTTCATGCAAACACGGTAAAAGATTATGAGTGTTTTAAAATGGCCACGGTGAACTGTAGGAGCACAAATAAGAGAGGGGTATTTAGGTAGTATCTGATGTAAGTGTAAAGATGGTAAAAACTATAGAAAGAAAGAAGGACAATTTGAGATGATAGGTAAGCATTGCTCAAAGGCAAGAGTTGTAAAGTGAAAAAGGAAAGCAGCAAATACCAAATTTGGCAGGGCCTTAGGGTTTGTTAAGCAGGGCAGTGAAGAGTAAGACAGGAGTAAGTCAGAGTGAAGCTTTCTCTAGATAATATTAATTTCCAAGAAAAGGTGCTTAAACTTCATTCAAGAACATGAAAAAATATTAATTTATTGACAGTATTTGAGCAATGCAACATCTTGATCAGAATTCTGCTTAGGACAATTAAACCAGCTGGAGTCTATAGGATGAACTGAAGAAGGATGTAACTTGTGCCAAATAGACCAGTTGGGAATGGAATGCTATAGTTCAGGAGAGAGTTAACAAGGGTCTGGACTAGAGCAGCAAGTGGAAGAGAAAATAAGGGCCCAAATGTGCAAAAAAACACTAGGATATAATCAATAAGATTTGGTCATTGATTGGATATAAAGACAGGAGAGTGGGAGAAGTAGTTAACAGACATGTCCATAAACAGAGAAAGAGAAAAAAATAAAAACAGAAAGACATCCAACTATCACAGAAGAACATTATCACATTTTTAAAAAGTAAGTTTTGGGGCACCTGGGTGACTCAGTCTGTTACGCAGCCAACTCTTAAGTTTCAGCTCAGGTCATGATCTCATAGTTTGTGGGTTTGAGTCCTACCTCAGGCTCTGTGCTGACAAGTGCTTGGGATTCTCTTTCCCTTCCTCTCTCTCTGCCCCTCCCCTGCTCGCACTTTGTCTCTCTCAAAATAAATAAGTAAACAACAACAACAGAGTATGGATTTCTAAGTTAAATCCACAACATGCACACTATTGTCCCACAAATCAATATGTATATTTTAAATACAGCACCAATTTAATGCTTAATTACATACTGACAGTTTGTTTATTAATTGTTTCAACCATTTCCATCCTTAACAATAGGAGACACTTTCTGAGGCAGGGAAAAAGAGGAGTGGATGAAAGGAATTGACATGTAGAAAACTCTTACTACATTTCATGTTCAGGTACAATATATATGCTGCTATTCCCATTTTGCAGATAAGGAAACTAAAGCTCAAAACTATCAGCTAGATTATCTATATTGCCAGAGAAGATATAATGTGTCCCCAGTTTTATTGACTCTCGGGATTTAGAGATTTTATTTTTTTAAAATAATTTTTCTAACATTTATTTATTTTTGAGAAAGAGAGACAAACAGAACATGAGCAGGGGAGGGGCAGAGAGAGAGGGAGACACAGAATCCAAAGCAGGCTCCAGGATCTGAGCTGTCAGCACAGAGCCCGATGCAGGACTTAAACTCAAAAACCATGAGATCATGACCTTAGCTGAAGTTGGATGCTTAACCAACTGAGCTACCCAGGCATCCCAAGACTTTCAAAGTTATCAGTGAATTGAGGTTCTGGGAAACAGATTTTGGTTGAATGTATATATTATATTATATTATATTATATTACATTACATTATATTATATCAATTATATTATATTATATTAATTATATTATATTATATATACATTATATATGTATACATTATATATACACATTATGTATATATACACATTACAATACACATTATATGTATATATGTGTGTGTGTATATATATACATATGTATAAATACAACTTTTCAACAATTATAGCTGTAAAGTTCAAGAAGAGAACTGAGATCTACAGGGAAATTCTAATGAGTTTATATAGGTATGCAATCTATAATCAAGGGAAATCACAAAAGTTTTGTACCAAATGGTTTCAATATAATAGATATGTGAGTCAGGTACACACACAGAAGCAAAGATTAATATCTAGTGACCTATAATGTATATTTGTATCTCCTTCTTATTAAAGGTTGTTGCTTGATTTTCCCAGACCCTCTTCATTAAGAAAATGATGCATATTTTAAAAATTTTAATGTTTACTTAACTTTATTATAATCTATGGAAAAGTATTTATGTGAACTGAGTGTGATTTCCACAGTGTCTCTTTTCTGTCAGTCAGGTTATACTGTAGTAGCTTGACATGTAGAAAACAGCTTAGTCCATGATAGAAATGATATCCCGTATGAAATGAAGGAAAGCTTCTTTGTCAATAGTCAGGTACATTTCAACAGCTAAATCCTTTCTGAAAACCCACAGCAAGGTATGATGAGGTAGCAAGTGTTGAAGAATAAAAAAAAAAAAATTACAGATTCACAGAGAAAAAGGCAGAAATTCTTATTTAGGGCAACAGAAGGTCTAAAACACCCTATGATTCTACCAGATTCCATTTGGGGAGAGTCTATGTCTAAATAAGACTTAATCCTCTTACTCTTGGAGTTTATCACCATGGCACAAGCTAGGCAGATTTGTGACCATTAACTCTGGATCCTGTATAAGATTTCTTCAGCTATTTGGGGGTCTGCATCAGGGAGAACTAATATGCCTACATGTGTGATTTAATGCTATCCCAGAGTTTATTTTTATTTTTCAAAAAGACAAACTGGGACTGAGGGAAGCTCAGGAGTATTCCAAACATTATATAATCAGTCAAGCCAATGTGTTCATTCAGACTCCAAAGCTCATACTCTATACTGTATCAAGTGGTTGTAATATTACCTATGCAAGTCAAAGTTTTTATTTAAAAAAAAGTTTCCAAATTAGGATTCATACTTCAATTCCTAACTTGGTTTACTATTTGAATGACTGTATAGGTCATAAAACAAACCTCTGGATCTTATACTGTCACTTGAACATAACCTTTAACTCCTCTTGATATTTCTGCTTAAAGGTAGACTTTTCAACTCATTGATGTTTTTCTCATAAAATCTCAAAAATAGTTTAATTTTTATTCTAACTCTTCTTGACCAAACCTTCAAATAAAAAGGAGAAAAATACATCAGTTAACAGAACTATTTACAAATTAACAACAATGCAAAAAACAGAGAACATCCAGAAATGACAAATATAGAAGGGGTCTCAGATATCAAACAGCAAATTCCAGAATAAAGAGAACAAAATAGCAAGTAACTATTTAAATACTGCTAACCAGAGGCCCTGGATGGTTCAGTCAGTTGAGTGTCTGATTCTTGATTTTGGCTCAGGTCATGATTCCAGTTCCTGGGATTGAGCCCTGCGTTGGTCTCCGTGCTAAGTATGGAGTCTGCTTGAGATTCTTTCTCTCTCTCTCTCTCTCTCTGCCCCTCACCCTCACTCACTCTTTTCCTCTAAAATAACATAAAATAAAAAATTAAAAATAATAAAATAAAATACTGTAAACAAAGGAAAAATCTGAGGAGATACTTTGAATTTTGGCAGCTTTCTTTTTACCATTTCCAAATGAACACACCAAAATTAGGTGTTTGGACTGAAACACCTTGTGATGAGAATGAGCTATTCAGAAAAAGGTCTCTTCATTCATTTAGACTATTAACCTCTGCACACATACACACACACCTAGAAATACATCCACAAAAGCCAATTATAAATTACTTTTTAATATGAAAACCAGCACTCACAATCTTCTGCACATGTTATTCTTTATATTTCTATGACTCAGAGAACACATTATCAGGTATAAGTAGACTTAGATTCCAAACTGAAGTTTACCCCTTATTAACAGAGTAACTCAAAAGTTAGTAATAACCTTCTGCCTCAGTTTTATTATCTGTAAAGTAAAGGCGTTGGGATGGATGATTTCTAAAGTCGTTTCCAGCTATATGATTATACATGATTCTCAGACAAGTTAGATGAGAAAATCTATGTGGCTGTATTGAATTGTCTTTGTCCTTGGTCTTGAACAGCTTCAGACTGGAGATTTGATTCATTACAGTCAGGGAGAACATTTCCATTTCAATTTCTAAGATAATCATGGTCAAGTTTAACCCTTTCAGATTAAATGTTAATTTTCTTATTTTTCTTAGGCCTGTATATTTGTTATCCCAGGACTTTCCTATAATTAGATGTCAGTCTTTTGATTAATTCTGTATTTGCTTCAGGAAAGTACCTACTTTCAGTCCTTAGATTATTTCTAATGTGTGCTCCCTGCCCTACCTATACTTGCTCTTGTGCTTTTATGCCTTTTTTCTTGCACCTAAGCAGTACTTTACTTTCACTGATTATTCTCTTTAAGAGCCTGATCTTGCCCTTTAAGATTCAACAATTATGTCCCAATAATATACAGAATGATATACTTCTAGTTCTTCTGTCTTTGTTTTAAACCAATAACTTATTATCTCAGATATAGAAAATCCTCATTATTTATTCCTGTTCCTAAACATCTATACTTTCCTTATAATAATTGTGACTAAAATGTCCATAAAATACTTTCCAAAGTTTTAATTATTGTATAGGCAAGGATAAATATGTTCCACTTATATAACTTAAAGGATAGTTTATCATGCTTCATAACTCAAAATTAGAAAATCATAGTAAATCAACTGGTACACACATAAGAATCCACTTTACCAAACTGTAAATTCAGGAATGAGGTGACTAAATCCAAAGGTTCAAATGGCTGACTCAGGTGGTAATTTATTAATGTGTTTTTATCACTCAAACACATGTAATGATATATTGTTTTAATTAGTAACCAGAATATACATATGAAAAAAATACTTTTTATCTTTCTACTGTTCCTTGGCTGTCTCTAGTCCGAAAGAGAAATGGATGGGTTGATAAATAAATCTTTACTGTATAAACACTTAAATAGGAAATATTATCCTAACTAAAAGTCTCTGGATTTTTGCACTGATTCATTCAATTTATTTATTTATCTATTTATTTTAATTTATTCCATACCTTAATTTATTCCTTTAATTTATTCCACAATGTCTAAGGCAGTTTCCAAGCTGCTGGCACTAGACAAAGACTCAAATAGTCATTAGATTTCTGAGTTCTTTTACCTTTCAAGACTATTCTTTGAGAATATAGAGGTACAAAGAAAAAGAAAGTTAACATCATTAAGAAACAGTTCTCTAGAGTGTCCCACCTAAAGCCTTTGATGAAGCTCTTAAATATTAGATACCTCAACTGTTAATAGTATAAAATTGTGTCTCAATTTTTAGTGCTTTTCTAGAGTCTAGTGAATAATTGTAAATATTTCCACTTGCTAAACAAGAAAATGAAGCCAGATTATAAAGTTCTTTAGATATTTTTTTTAAAGTGATGCAAACAATCAGAATCACCTTTTATTACCAGCATTCTCTAAACAAATTCTTGGTTGTATAGTGCAATTTATGCTTACAATGACTAGTTAAAAGTTTGTAATATATATTTATAATATAGAGTTGTGATTTTTGTTATGTATATATAGTTTATTACATACTGAGCCCATTTTAAATAATTACTGTGTACAGTAAGTATATTTATAATATTTATACTCATATTATGCCTTTCATAACAAAACCACAGTTTAAATGTCTATAGTGTCATGAATGCTTTTTTTATTTACTAAAAATACTTATTGAGAATCTGGTATATGTCAGACACCCTCAATGCATCAGTAACAGCAATGAAGAAATCCTGATTTGAATAATTATTGTTGACTAATACTATTCATACTGTGTTTGAAGTAGTTATTGTCTTCTTTAATATGGTATATAGGAATATGCTGCAGTGAAACAATTACTTTTTGTAATTTAATTATGGTAAAGCAATTTTTTTAATAGACAACCGTTACAGTTGCTAAATATTCTCATGACCAATTACCTTCATATCATCTTGTCAGTTAGTTGTATTGAAAATCTAGTTTCCACATTACTATTATTGTTCTCATTTTATGCATGATGGTAATGGAAAATTCTGAACAACTTGTTGAATTTTACAGTTCCACAAGATAGTTCATCTTTCTACTTTACTGTGACTGGATAATATCCTTTCTGTACACAATATGTTTGTTCTTTTAGCTCATCTCTTTCTATTTTATTTTCTATCCTATGTCTTCAGTTTGCTATTATTCTTCTTCACCCCCTACCCCATAACAAACTTTCCCAACAAACCTGACTCCAGGGTTCCTTTGTGCCATCCTGAGAAAAGAACAGTTTGTGAAATATGCTTTAATAGCATGCCCTAGCTGCTTATATAAAGAAACACTGTAGGTAAAATAATGTTGCATTTTCTGTGATATATTGTCATTTGCGACATGGCTTCCAAGGACTATGACTTTATTCTACCTTTTCCAGTAATTTTGCATAAAGTATTTAATTTCTCTATGAGCATATCAACTGGAAGGAATGTTTACTGGTCTTGATGAACTGGAAATTTCCCTATTATTGAGTATTATGTGATCAAGTACATTTTTCTTTAACTGCCAAAAAACTTAAAGCCAGTAACCACTCCAAGCTTATGGAACCACAAGTCTATATAATTTAGAGAGCCTTGTTTCAGAAAAAAAGAATTTAGAATTATGAATACAAAGGGTGCCTTGGTGAGTCAGTTAAGGGTCTGACTCTTGACTTCGGCCCAGGTCAGGATCTCAAGGTTCACGAATTTTAACCCCCCATCAGGCTCTGCACTGCACCATCAGTGCAGAGCCTGCTTCAGATTCTCTCTCTCTTCCTCTCATTCTGCCACTTCTCCACTCATGCTCTCCTTCTCTCTCTCTCTCTGTCTCAAAACAAATAAACTTAATAAACTTAAGAAAATAATAAAATTATGAATATGAAACTAGGAACAAGGTTGTGGAAGAGCCTCATTCAAGTTAAGGGCTTTTGAACCCTGGGCCTTATCAACAACATGGCAAATCTACTTCTGATTATAACTTAAGTTGTATTCCAACTGTTACTGTCTTCCTCCATTATCATTTCTTAATGCACCAAATACCTTCTTATCCTTACACAATTGCAATCTAATTGATTGGTTAACTGAAATTTCTGGAAAATATGAAAATTTTAAAAAATTACATCCACATAAACAATCATATACTTAAATTAACACATACAAATATTCATTTGTCAATCTTTTGACTGATATCCAAGACTTTTTATTTCATTAAAGAATGAGATGGAAGTTAGCTAACAGAGGCTTTCCTATTCAATTTCCCCCATTCTCACCTTTTCCAATTTAATTTGTATATTTAAATTTTGCATTAATGGTTTAACATTCCCTATACCTATGCTTTTACAATAAACTACCTCAAAATTGTTTCAAAATAGGTGGATTAACTTATCATTCATGACATCTGTACATAGATTCTCTCTTTGTAAATTGTCCATGGCATTATTGTAACAGATGGGTGACTATCTCGGCCCTTTCTGAGTTGCTTCCTTTGGTTCCATTTGTCAAATACTATGTAAATAAAATACAATTTATCCCACTCAGAACATATGATAAAGTTTTTATTTTATGTAATTTTGAACCATATATGTTACTTCAATTATCCAAAATCCTAGATAGTTGATAACTAAATATACATTAGGTGTCATTTCTATACACATGGATTATTTAATTATATTCAAATATAATAGAGATGGGAGATTCTTTTTTTTAAATCAGTAGGTAAAAATAGAAATGAGTCAATGTGCTAACAAAGTTTTTGTGTTGTATTTAACATAGGTTTTAAATTTGCATAGAAACAAATTATAGAAATATTAGCTATTACCAATCTGTTTTGTCATATAACAGTTAATTGCAAATAGTCATTGGTATTTTCATTTGACCTTGTGGTGTGGAGTTTTAAGAGCATGCATTAGTGCACAGATGTGTACTAACCTTTGAAATCTGTATCCAATCATGTGGGCTCAGTTCAGCATCCAGTGCTATCATCTAGAACAAAAATAGTTTTTTCTTTCATCTGTGCAAGGAAACAGAAGAATTTCAATCAAAGTCAAATACTTATTCTGAAGGAAATCTCTCTATCATTCTTCCATGAGAGAAATAAATTTCAGTAACTTACTTCAAGTTTTAGTTGTGCAATCAATTAATTTCATACATCTTATGTTACCTCATCCAAGATGGAGTGATTTCATTTTTAAAAAAACAAATGATAGCTTGTTTCATAGTGTGCAGTTTGTGATGAGCTACAGTAATTTTTGAAGCCCATTAATTCAGGAAATTTGATTTTACACCATTTTGCAGGCCAAAATAGCATGTTATTGCATGGTTGAGAAAGAACAATTAATACTTCAAAATATTTTCTGAGGAAAATTGTTAGTTTAGGTTATTATAAAAATATACTTAAGTCAATAGGGCTTATGAAGCTATAAAATGAAAGAATATGCATTCTTTTAGAATCAAAAACCTTAGGTTCTTGTCTGAGCATAACATAATCACACATCATTATAAGCTGTCATTTCTGAAACTTGGTCATTGTTTGAATGTGTGATAGTGCAATATTGGAGAAGTACCTAAAATGGATCATGAAAAGGATGGGGGATTAAGAGTGATGCCATAACAGAATGGACTGAAATTATTGGTGTTGTTAGGCCAGCAGAACCTAAAATAAAGAGGAAATAAAACTGAAATACATTAAAATATGCAAGGCATTTAATAGGCTGAACTGTGACTTTTCTACTAACTTCAGTGTTGGAAGATGTTTAGAAAATTAAAAATATTTTTTAAGTTCTTCCTTTCATAATGTGTTCTAAACATAGGTGATTTGTCAACCTTGGGAGATAGTATATAGTAAAAACATAAAATAATTCATGCAAGATTAAGATATGTATGAATGATGGTAAACAATTGGATTACTACAGGAAATATAGAATCTTCACAGAACTACTTCTGATCAAAGAAGAGAGAGTAACCATACCTTGGTACCCCTGTGCAAGAATATTGCATAGATAAATAGTAATTTGTCTGTAATTATTATGTTTCATTTTTTCACTTTGAATTTCACAATACAGGCTATCATGAAAAAATGAATGATTTAAAGAAGTATTATTTCAAATGAATATAAGGAATAATTGATTTATAAGATAATTCATTCTAGCTCTTCCTTTTCAGTGAAAAATATATTAGTTATGATCATGTATATATTTATAATAAAGTTTAAGATAGTACAAAAACTCATTGTAATTGCTTGCTTCATAGTGACTACCTTATTTTAGGATATAAGTTCCTGTGAAATAAAATTGGCAGCCTATTCCAATAATCATAAGTATGTCATTAAAGCCTATAAATGTAACATTTTAAAAATGCCAATTTGCCTTTTCCAGCTTGCCCTTCCAATGGCTACAAATTTTCATTTGTAACTCTTGTGCTTATCTATCAGGATAGGCTTAGTTATGCTATAGTAACAAACAACCGTAAATGTCTCAGTGGTTAACACAGCAAATATTTATTTATTTATTTATTTATTTATTTATTTATTTATTTATTTGCTCACTGTGTACAACCAGTACAGATCAGTTGTGAGAGTTTTGTTCATTGCCTTTCAGGGACCAGGCTGATGTGTATGTTGTAGCCATTATTTAAAATGCTGCGGCAGCAGGAAAGACGATTATGAGGATCTGTCAATTAAATGCTCCGGCCCAGAAGTGGCCATGTTACTTCTGTTCATGACTCCTTTGGCCAGAGCTAGTCACGTGGACTCACCTGAGGGGGCCAAGTAAAAAGGAAATCATGAAAGAAAATCCCACTAGGTAGCCAGAGCAGAAAGAGTTGGTGAATAGCACTAATGATTTCCACACTGTACTTACAACACCAACCTTACTGTTGTAAAGGCAAGTATTATTGATTGAATAGCTCATTTAAGTGTTGACTTCTTTAAAACACAACCATGACTAAAAAGTAATATTAATAGGCCTCTTTTTCTTGCCAAGTCTAGGGAAAGGAGCCTTCTCAAGATCCAACTCCTGCTGAGAATGCCTTGCTAAGATTTCAGTGCACTTCTACTAATTGTAAGCTTGGATAAAACTGCTATTTTGAGAGGTTAAGTGATGTCAGCTACAAAATCACTTCAGCAAGAGTGGTCAACTCTTGGCAAGCAATCTGCCTGACTGGGAAACAAAGGTCTGAAGAAGGGAATAACAGGTAAATACTGTTATCGCTGTTTTAAACTGAGACTGATTCAGCCTTTAAAGTTCTTTCATCAGGATGTTGAAAATTCAGCCATTTTATGGATAGGTGTTTTACCAAAATACATTTTGACTGGTTACTATTAGATAATGTGTAAGCAATAAATTGAGAAATAGACTGAGGTCTCCCTCCAACACAGGAACAATTTTCCCAGTCCATTAAGGATATGAGAAAAAAGAATTTTAGGGATGGCTTAAAAAATACAGCAGTCTCTAAATCTCAGAACAATATCTGTGTGGTTGGAACAACGAATAGCAACTAGTTTCACATGATGTTTTATATTCAATTTCCTATTTTCTCTGGAATGATGAACATTTTGCAAATGAAATAGTGGCTTGAAAATCAAATAGTTAAACTTTTAGTGGATGTTGCTTTTGAAATATCTTTTTCTGTGACATGCTGATTTTATATAATAGGTCATAGATCCTTAAAATATTCAATTTATTAAATAATACTTAGCAAAAAATGTTTTAAACCTTGTTTTTTTAATTCAATTTTATGTTTATTTTGAGAGAGATACAGAGAGAAAGCATGTGCAAACAGGAGATATATATAGAGAGAGAGTCTTAAGCACGCTCCATACTAAGCACAAAGCCTAATGTGGGGCTCGATCCTACAACCATGAGATCATGATCTGAGCCAAGATCAAAAGTTGGACACTTAACCACCTGAGCCACCCAGGCATCCCCAAACTTTATTGTCTTAAAGTACTGGGAAGTTAGAATAACAGGAGAATGATGTTTTTAAAAATTTTTAGTGCTTTGTATTTATAATAATAAAATAAGGTAAAATATAAAGAAAAGATTACTATCCTTTAGAATATAACAACCTTCTAATTATTTTTATCATTAAATAAAAACACTAATAGCCAATGTTTGTTTTTTGAATGTTTACTATGTGCTAAGCATTGTCATTATAAAAACTTTATATTCACTAATTTTATTCTTGCAAGAATCCTCTAGTACAGGTATTACTATTACTATTATTATATTAGAAATTCACAAACGAAAACATTTAAAACAGTCTGATTCTAAAACTTTTGTATTGGCATTCTTTTGAAAATATGGGCCTTAAAGACAAAGAAACTGAGGTTCGAATCTTGCTTTAGCCATTGAGTAAAAGTAGCAGCCACTTTGGATAAATTATTAAACCTTTGTAAGCATCAATTTCTTCATTTGTAAAAGTCATGAACTTCTGGCAAGAAAGAAGTCGAACCAGGAGGCAAAATTGATTAGTATACTATCTTTCCCCAAGTATGTGTCCAAAAAAAAAAAAAAAATTTAGCTAATCTTATTTTTCTTGTAATCATTAGATGTAAAGGGAAACATATAACACAACCTCAGGACTATAGTAGGTACTTAATAAATATTGGTTTTCTTTCTTGTATGTTTTGAAAAATCTTAATAGACTGAAAAATAAAAGACTACATCACACATGAAATGGATTCCAACTGGGATGAAATTCCACAGGATTATGAGAATGTGTCTGTGAATGACCTTGAAATGAAAACCCAGGGTCTATTTTGAATTCTGTTTCTAAATTTAACTGTGTTATCGTCTCATATTATTCCTCTCATTGCCAGGGAGTTTGGTGTTCATTTAACATACACTGGGTACATTCTTCAAAGTATCAGCTTTCAAATCCTGGCATTGAACCAGTTTCAATGACTATTCACATTTCTTACAGAGGCATAGTAAAATTTAATAAAAGATCTGTGGATTGGAGGGGGAATAGGGTATCAGGGTATGAGAGATTTGTGACGGCTCTGATAGATTCCTTTCTTCTTTTCAAAAGCAAAATTCACAAAGTGCTTTAAATTACTGACAAAATTACAACTGAATATTAGCACCCTGTAAATCCAGGCATCACCACTGACTATTAAAATGAATGTAGTGCTAAAGTATATTTGAGGTTCAATGCTCTAAAAAAAGTTCTCTGGGAACCAAAAGTAGTTCCTGTACTGTCTGATTAAAGATACCTGTCTGCAAAACTAAATGATGCATCAACATTGCAAGCTCAAATCAATTTAATTGATTTGTGTGTATCATTATTCTATTTGTTATGTTTATGTTTGCAATTGTCAAAAGCAGACTTTGCCGATTAAGGAGTGTGTTACAGATACAGCAGTTAAAGGATGGGGAGTCCAATCATTAGTCTATATCATACAGAGCTGGCCAAGAACATTACTCTTCAAAAATGGAAAAATAACAGTTTGAGGAATAGGTCCAATGACACATTAGCTCAATGAATCCAAGAAGCTAATGCAGAGGTGGTGCTACACTTAAAAGACTAGTTTGGTTTCCAGAACTGCCAAATAAAAGTTTCAAAAGTTGACTGAAGATAAACTTCACCCTATTATGTTAGCTTTAGCAAGTTGAAAAGTGATGTCATGAGAATCCTATTCTGATGGGGGGCCTGGGTGGCCCAGTCAGTTAAGAGTCCAACTCTGCTCAGGTAATGATCTAACAGATTGTGAATTCAAGCCCAGCATCAGGCTCTGTGCTGATAGCTCACAGCCTAGAGCCTGCTTCAGATTCTGTGTGTTTCTCTCTCTTTGCCCTTCCCTGACTCACACTGTCTTTCTCCTTTAAAAATAAATTAACATTTAAAAAATATTTTAAAAGAATTTTATTCTTAACTAGGTATGATTTTCTTTACTATTAATTGCCATTAAAATTAATTGTTGAAATAAAGCTGACATATGTATGACCTTGGTTATTTATAATAATAATTAGTCACATGTCATTTTTTATCATTCCTACTAAGTTTTGGTTAGAATAAAAAAATCAAAGTATAAAATTTAAAGATACTAAACTTCTTTGTTGATGCTAACAGATTTGAAATTTAAAATTTCCATCTGTATAGAGGATAAACTTATTTGATATTATCTCACTGATGGAGATGAAGAAAAGTGAATATATATACACCAAGCTATTATGGATTAAAAGTACTTTGATTTAAAAAAAAAAAAGACAAAGTAGCAGTCTTGTATTAATTGGCTAGTTGGCTACTGCTGGTTACAATAAATGTTTAGGGGCGCCTGGGTGCTTCAGTCAGTTAAGTGTCCGACCTCAGCTCAGGTCATGATCTCATGGTTGGTGGGTTTGAACCCAGTGTTGGGCTCTGTGCTGACAGCTCAGAGCCTGAAGCCTGCTTCAGATTCTGTGTGTGTGTCTCTCTCTGCCCCTCACTTGCACTCTGTCTCTCTCTCTCTCTCTCAAAAATAAATAAACATTAAAAACTTAAAAAAAAAAAAGAATAAATGTTTTATGTCCTAGTATTTCTGAACTTCATTTCACTGGGGAAAATAAACCAATTGAGGCAACAAATAAAGTAGCATTTGGTATTTAGGAGGAAATAAGCCAAAGAGAAGAAATCCCCCTTTCTCCCCATTTCTCACCTAAAACATTCTGGAAAATGGATCTATGAAGAGCAATTCATTCTTCCAATGATAAAAAATTAGGTTAAAACTGCATATAAAAGCTTAATTTTGACATCTGGATCACAAAGTGCATTTCTGTAGGGTGATCCTAGTCTTTAGAAAAATAGTTGGGAAAAAAAGCAAATAAACTTCAGGGAAGCAGCAGATCCAAAGTCCAGGAAGAGTTATGACCAGTAAAGCAATCACCTGCCACATCCACTTGAGCATAGGACATATCTTGATAGTGTTAAACTTTAAAACCAAGGCTGAACCATTAGGGATAATGGACAGTGGACACTATCACCCTTTCTCTGGTGCCCCACACTCCCAAAACGCAGTCTGTTTCTAATTTTTTTTTTAAGTTTTTTTTTTATTTATTTCTAGGAGAGAGAGAGACAGCGTGAGCAGGGGAGGGTCAGAGAGAGAGGGAGTCACAGACTGAAACAGGCTCCAGGCTCTGAGCTGGCAGTCAGCACAGAGCCCGACGCGGGGCTCGAACCCACGAACCGCGAGATCATGACCTAAGCGAAAGTCGGACGCTTAACCGACTAAGCCACCCAGGCGCCCCAAACGCAGTCTGTTTCTAAAGCTTATTTTGTGAAAACTAATAGGATTTTATTTTATTTTATTTTTTTTACAGAACAAGAACAAATAATACCAAAATTCAATATGGAACCACAAAAGACTCTGAATGTCCAAAGCAATCTTGAGAAAAAAAACAAAGCTGGATGTATCACAATCCCAGATTTCAAGGTATACTACACAAAGCCATAACAATTAAACAATATGGTACTAGCATAAATATACACACAGAGATCAATGGAACAGAATTGAGAGCCCAGCAATATACCCACACTTCAAAAAATGGTGCTAGGATAACTGGACAGCTACATTGAAAAGTATGAAATTGGACTTTTACACGTCATACACAAAAATAAACTCAAAATGGATTAAAGACCGAGGCATCTGAGTGGCTCAGTTGGTTGAGCATCCAACCTCAGCTAATCTTACTGTTCTTGAGTTTGAGACCCACATTGGGCACACTACTATCAGTGCAGAGCCTGCTTTGGGTCTTCTGTCCCCATTTCTTCCCCTTCTCCACTCATGCTTTCCTCTCTCAAAAAATAAATAAGCATTAAAATTATGGATTAAAGACCTAAATGTGAGACCTAAAACCATAAAACTGATAAAAGAAAACATGGAAGTAATCTCTTTGGCATCAGTCTTACAGCATTCTTCTAGATATGTTTTCTCAGGCAAGGGAAACAAAAGCAAAAATAAACTATTGACTGGGATTACACCAAAACAAAAAGCTTCTGCACAGTGAAGGAAATCATCAACAAAACAAAAAGAGAATCTACTGAATGGGAGAAGATATTTGCAAGAGATATATCCAATAAGGAATTAATATCCAAAATATATAAAGAATTTATGGAACTCAATAACAAAACTCCAAATAATCTCAATTAAAAAATGGGCAGAGGACCTAAATAGATATTTTCCCAAAGAAAACACATAGATGGTTAGCAGACACATAAATAGACACATCCTCAACATCACTAATCATCAGGAAAATCAAATTGAAACCATGAGAATCACTTTATTATTATCAGAATGACTAGAATCAGAAAAAAAAAGAAAGAGAAAAGAAAGAATGAATGAAAGAAAGGAGAAAAAAAGGAAGAAAAGAGGGGAAAAGAAGAGAAGGAAAGGAAAGGAAAGGAGCAAAAGAGAAACAAATAGTATTGGCAAAGATGTGGATAAAAATGAACCTTGTGGCACTATTGGTGGGAATGTAAATTGGTACAGCCACTGTGAAAAACAGTATGGAGTTTCCTCAAAGAATTTTGAAAAAGAAAAAAGAAATACCATATGATCCACTAATTCTACTCCTGGGTATTTACCCAAAGAAAACAGAAAGACTAATTTGAAAAGATACATGCATCTCTATGTTTATTACAGTATTATTTACAACAAGCAAGATATGATAGCAAACCAAGTATCCATCAATGGATAAATGGATAAGAAGTTTTGTATACACAATGGAATATTATTCAGCCATAAAAAACAATGAGATCTTGCCATCTGTGACAACATGTATGGACCTATAGAGTATCATGACAAGTGAAATAAGTCAAACAGGGACAAATACTATATGATTTCACTTATATGTAGAATATTAAAAAAAAAACCCAAAGCAAACAAATACAAACACCCTTAAATACAAGAGCTAACTGATGGTTAGCAGAGGGCAGGTTGGTTGGAGGTGAGGGGGTGAAATAGATAAAGGGGATTAGGAGATACAAAATTCCAGTTATAAAATAAATAAGTTACAGAGATGAAAGGTACAGCATAAGGAATATAGTCAATAATATTGTACTAATGTTCTATGGTGACATCATGGTGAGCATTGAATAATGTGTAGAACTGTTAAAGCAATATGGTGTTTCTGTATTTGTTTCATTAATTCATATTTATGTTATACTTTATAATTCCCATATCTTTTTTTAATTTAAATCCAAATTAGTTAGCATACAGTATAATAATGATTTCAGGAACAGAATTTAGTGATTTGTCACTTACATATAATATCCAGTGCTCATCCCACAAGTGTCCTTAATGTCTTAATGTCCATTGTCCTTTAGCTCATCCTCATACCCAACACCCTGCCAGCAGCTCTCAGTATGTTCTCTCTATTTAAGAGTCTGTTATGATTTGTCTCCCTCTCTGTTTTTATCTTATTTTTGCTTCCCTTCCCCTAACTTCATCTGTTTTGTTTCTTAAATTCCACATATGATAAAACCATATAGTATTTGTCTTTCTCTGACTTATTTCACTTAGCATAAAACTCTAGTTCCATTTATATTGTTGCAAATGTTAAAGCAATATGTGTTTACACCTGAAACTAATAAAACATTGTATATTTATTACACTTAACAACAAAAACAAATTAAGTTTATGGTCAGCTCTTAATCTGATGTGGTTGGGAAGATGAATCTGTGTCCACCTGCTCTCAATTCTTCTGAATCGAGGAGCTTTTTGTAACATGCAAAAACAAATATATATATAGTTTATATACAAATAGTTTATTGTCAAATTGGTTTCCATATAACACCCAGTGCTCATCCCCACAAGTGCCCTCCTTCATGCCCATCTTCCCCCACCCCCCACATGCTTCAGTCCTCAGTTTGTTCTCAGCATTCAAGAGTCTCTCATGGTTTGCCTCTCTCCCTTTCCCCCACCATTTCCCCCTTCTTCTCCCCCTTGGTCCTCAGTTAAGTTCCTCCTAATCCTCCTATACGTGCAAACATGTGATATTTGTCCTTCTCTGCCTGACTTATTTCGCTCAGCATAACACCCTCAAGGTCCATCCATGTTGCTACACATGGCCAGATTTCATTGTTTCTCATTGCCATGTAGTATTCCATGGTATAGATAAACCACATCTTCTTGATCCATTCGTCCGTTGATGGACACTTAGGCTCTTTCCATGTTTTAGCTATTGTTGAGAGTGCTGCTATGAACATTGGGATACATGCGCTCCTATATACATCAGCATTTCTGTATCCCTTGCGTAAATTCCTAGCAGTGCTATTGCTGGGTCATAGGGGAGTTCTATTGTTATTTTCCTGAGGAACCTCCACACTGTTTTCCAGAGGGGCTGCACCAGTTTACATTCTCAAGGAACAAATATATTTTTAAGTTTATTTATTTATTTATTTTTTAAAAACCTTTTCTGACTTTCCTTTTTTTTTTTTTTTAATGTTTTATTTATTGCTAGGAGAGAGAGAGAGACAGCATGAGCAGGGGAGGGTCAGAGAGAGAGGGAGTCACAGACTGAAACAGGCTCCAGGCTCTGAGCTGGCAGTCAGCAGAGAGCCCGACGCAGGGCTCAAACCCACGAACCGCGAGATCATGACCTAAGCGAAAGTCGGACGCTTAACCGACTAAGCCACCCAGGCGCCCCTAAGTTTATTTAGTTTGAGAGAAAGAAAGAGAAAGAGAGAGAAAGAGTGAGAGAAAGAGAGAGAGAGAGCACATGCATGTACATGTGTAAGTGGCAGAAGGGCAGAAAGAGGGGGGTACAGAGAATCCCAAGCAGGCTCTGCACTGTCAGCACAGAGCCAGATATAGGGCTTGAACTCATGAACAGTGAGTTCATGACCTGAGCTGAAATCAAGAGTCAGACACCTAACCAACTGAGACGGTCAGGCACCCCAAAAACAAATATTTCTAAAATCTTCTTATTATATCAGGAAAAACTTATACAAATAATCAAGAGTCCAATACCCATTTCCC
Organism: Proteles cristata cristata; assembly: GCA_017311185.1. Classification (NCBI taxonomy): domain Eukaryota; kingdom Metazoa; phylum Chordata; class Mammalia; order Carnivora; family Hyaenidae; genus Proteles; species Proteles cristata. The sequence goes on from JAESUZ010003082.1 coordinate 2,292,992, forward strand.
AGTGATAGCCATACCTTACTGAATGTAACTTTCAATCAATAGTGACTTGTAAAATAATGCACTGCTTTGTAAAGAACATTTGTGGGAAGACAGTGCTGAGGAATACTGAGGTTTCTTTGTAATTAATCTTGCTTTTTGTGCAAGGATTTTTGTTGTTGTTGTTTTTAACATAAAGCCCTTCTACCTTTCTCTGAGCACCACTGAGCATATTTTGATTATTTTTGGTGCCACCGGTTTGATAGTTTGATCTTTCTTTAGGTACAATTCACTGACATATACTGCTTGACAAGGAAAAACATTCACAAGAATTTCCTGAGAAGACATTCATATGCAGTATGTGTTAGATATTTCATTTTCATTTGGCATTTTCCAACTCAACTAATTATGTTATCACTCAGTGTAAACTTTAAAAAAGAAAGTCCTAAGTAACAAAGAAAAGGAAAGAAAAAAGGAAAGAAAGTCTTGTTGCCTAACTTTAGAGATTTTCCTGTCATCTTTAAATAGAAGAAAATTATATTAATGCTTTTACATATCTGCATCATCAATGTGTTTTTTCTCTCTCTCTCCGTTTTTCTCCACCCTCACCCCTCACCCTCCCTCTTTTCTCTTTATAGAAATCTAATGATTTGTTTCTGTAGAATACAAGGTCTTTACTGATCTATTCAAATTCAAGAATTTTTAGTGTTTTCTGGGTTGTTGCTATCTGTGGAGGTTTGTCATGTTATAACTCTCCATCAAATATATCTATTACATAAGTTTTTCATTTTCTTTCATGGGCTTACGTGGCAATTCTGCCAAACACAAAAATGTTTACGACATGAATTGAAAATATGGCAATGAACATGTGCTACCAGTATATATTTATAAGCAAATACTGTATTTCAATCAATCATTCTAAGATGTCATTGATTATAAGACACAGCATTATATGCACCACTAAGAAAGAAAACATGTTTCCATTTAAATTTGACACATCATCAATTGTAAAATACATCCCCATTTCATAGATAAGAAATATAGGGAAGAAACGCACCATAGAATTGATGAAATGTGATAAGATTCTGTATGTTGATAGGCTTTTTCCCTTGTAGTACGTCTAGTGTCTACTACTGAGAACCATTGTACTTTACTTACCTGCCTTCTTTCATTTTTCTTTTTTCAAACCATATTTATGTGCAGGCCATTTTGCTGATTTGGCCTTGATTTTAAGATGCAGTTTAAAGCCTGTGTTTGGGTTCCTTCCAATCTATGTCATGGAATTTGGCACCATTTATTCCTGCAGAGTTAATTTCATTTATTCTGCCTTCAGTTGGCCAGTGACATAACTACCAGGGAAATCTGGCACAAAGGTGCAATAATTGGGTATTACTCTGTTATTCCATAGTAAAAGGATTATGCCAAAATACATACCCATTCTAAAGGCATTTGGGCTGGTTATACAAAATTGTGAGGAAGTTAGTCATCAGTGTTACCCTTCTTTCTGATGGCCAATTTTCTTACTTAGCATTCCAAAACATGAAGGTCAGAGAGTGCCCTTTTGTTTTGGGTTAATCTCACAGCCCCTAGTAATAGCTATGTGTTCTTTCTCTCACATCCTCAAGGATAGCATTTAGCAATTAGCAAATCTGATAAGCCTTCCAATTGACTGAAGACAAGGAAGTGGGATTCTGCCCCCAGGGAGAAAAAACCGTATGCATTTCACACTGAGCTTTTGGTAAACAATTAATATTTCATCCCATAATTAGGGATTCCAAGTGACTGTGGGTGAAAGCAGGTCAGTTTTAGAACCAATACTAAGGAAGAGAATTATGGTAGGTTACCAGGTAAGATATTTTGGGGGCAAATGGACCTTTCATCTATCCACACTATATAGTTAGAACTTTAAGCCATCAATGCCAAGGACCAACCTAGGTTTAGGGAAAGCATTTGCTTCATTTCAAGGAAAAGCTTATAATATAGTTTACAAATATAATATAGTTTAGAGTCATACAATGAATTCTGGAAAAAAGTCATTCATTCACTTCATATTTTTTAACATCTGTCATCAGCCTGGCCTGGGCTAGGTTTAGAGACAGAGCAATAAAATAGCTTTGGCTTTTGTCTTTATGGAGTTTATAATATTGAAGAAGATACAGATATTACAAATGAGATGGGAAAGATGTTATGAAACCCAGCCTAGTGTTTTGTAAGAGCCAAGGTGATGACAACTTACTTAAGACTTCAAAGATGGGTGTGTATTAATGTGGTGAAAGTGGGGAATTGTGTAGGCTATCCAGGCTCAGGGAAGTTAGTCCATTTGAGGGCCCAGAGGCCCGAGAGCTAATAGTACTGTACTAATGCCAAAAGAAACCAAATGTGAATGAAATATAAAGAAGGAAGCATGTAAGGGATGAAGTTGAAGACAGTAAGTGGGGTCCATCCACACTGTGGGAAACCCTGTTGGACTTTATTCTAAAAATATTAGAAAACTGTTAAGGGTCTTAAGTAAGAATTATTTTATGATTTAACTTTTTAACTGAGATTGTAGCTGAGATTAAAGAATAGTTTAGAGAAGAAATCAATTGGATTCAGTAATTCACTTAAAAAGACACTGTAGTAAGTTCAGGTGGGACTGTAATGGTGGGAATGAGAGCAGGGTGGTTGGCAGCAAAGCTGGAGAAAAGTGGATAAACCTAAGATCTATTTGGAGGTAGACTCATTATATGGGTAGGTAAGAAAAAGAAACCATCAAGGATGACTGCATGAGTCCCAATTTTCTCTCTTGAGTAACGGGGTATGGTGACAACATTTCTTAAAAAAAAAAAAAAAAAAAAAGGAAAGCCAGAGAGAAAAAAAAGAAAACAAAAACAAAACCATAGTAGTGCAGTAGTGAGGAAGAAATTCCAGAAGAACTCTGACATTTAAGGGTCAGATAAAAAAGATATGACAAAGGAGATCAAAGAGTTACAGCCAAGTCAATAGACAGAAAATCTAGAAAAAAAAGTATTAAATAAACCAAGGAAAGAATTTCCAGAGTGAAAAAATGAGAAAAACTGCTGAAAAATCAAGTTACATAAAAACTAGAATTGTCCTACTGGATTTATTGACGCGGAACTCACTGGCAACTGTGGTTAGACTAGTGAAGGGAAGATGTGAAACTTGCATACGGAAAGGAGCCAGATACGAGAGTATGTGTTAGTCAAGGTTTTTCTGAAAGCAAGTAATAAAAACTCATCTTAAACTAGTCTAAATAGAAATGGAGGAAATTTCTTAAAAGGATCAAAAGAAATCTCAATGAATGCAAGAGCAAGAAGGGAACACAGTTTACCAAATCCAATTCACTAATTCATTAGTTTCCAAATGTATTTGTTCGACAATTTAGTTTTAGTTGACCAGATTTTATTGTAATTACATAAAGTATTTGTGAGAATATTTATTTTTGTCTCTGCCTTCTTTATTGCTACAATGGAAGACTGAAATGTAGGTAAGATGGGGGGTCATAAGATAGTATTATCACAAGAATGAATATATTTTTCAGTTTGATATATTCTTATGAATATATTTTTATAAATATAATAATGAAAATATATCACTTATAAATAAATCTTGACAGTGATATAATTTAAGAATATTTATGTTCAATTTATGTTCTTCTTAGTACATCTTTCTCATCCCCTTCATTGCATGACCTCATCTTAGAGGTCAGTAATTAAGAATCAGTGGCATACATGCTGAAAAAGAAACAATATAGAGTTGGGAACATCAGGGAGAGCCAATGGAAGAGACATTTTACAAAAGGGGACTACTAAGAAATACCTTCTCCTAATTCAGGAGTTAAGGGCATAAGGGCAGAAAGTAAGGAAAGTGGGTAAAGTTCTAATCTCAATTAAAAAAACATTCCTGATCTTGGATGAGATATCTGTTATAGTAACATAAACATTAAATTTTCTCCACAAGTGGTGTGACCCAAAAAAAGGAGAAATATATCTATTTATCTTCTATCTTTCATAGCCAAACTTCTGAAGTGAATATATATGGTTATATGGTCACATATGGAATATATGAACACTTACTATGTGACAAAGTTTTAACTTTGTCTTACAATTTATGTTCTAATTATTATTATTATTATTATTATTATTATTTTAATGTTTTATTTATTCCTGAGACAGAGAGAGAGAGATACAATGTGAGCAGGGGAGGGTCAGAGAGAGAGGGAGATACAGAATCCGAAGCAGGCTCCAGGCTCTGAGCTGGCTGTCAGCACAGAGCCCAACGCAGGGCTCGACCGACGAAATGTGAGATCATGACCTGAGGCGAAGTCAGATGTTCAACCGACTGAGTCACCCAGGCACCCCTAATTATTATTATATTGTCCATATTTGATTGGGACAGAGGTTTAAGCAATTTGGCCAAAGTTAACAATGTTTTTTGTTTGTTTGTTTGTTTGTTTTAGGATGAAATCAGTGTTTAAGCCTGGACAATCTGATTCCAAAACTAGTTTGTCCCCATAGCATCCATTCCCTATCCCACCAGTCTACCAGTACTATATTCTTACTGGTCACAACTAATCATCTAACCATCAGTTTTTAATGTCCCCTTCTTGGCTTCTCTATAATCTTCAATGGATATGTTTTGAGGCATTGTCTTCCCTTGATATCTGTAAATATTCTTGTTTTTCTTTTACCTCTTTAAAGACTTCTGTCATCTTTGTCTTCTTTTTTGGATGTTCTCCATCTGCCCTGTAAGGCTGTGTTTGTCTCAAGCATTCAACATAGTCCAAATGTATATATAGTACCTTAGTTTCCATTAGGGATAAGTCCCGTAAAGCACATTCCCTGAACAAAGACCTCGATACCCTAGTAGAACTACATGCTGTAACCTCCTCTCCAGGCACAGCAAGCTATAGGCCCTGTGCTTTACACAGGTTTGATAGACTGCTCATGCTATGTACACAATCTAATTAAATCATTCCCCAGTCCTGTGTTAATCCTGCATTGCTTTTCTCTACCATTTCCATTGCTCCTTCCTGGTTCCAGCATGCCTCATACTTTAACTTGATGTTGCTGCCTAGTTTCCCTATACGATCTTACTACTGCAGCCTAGTTGGTCTACTTTGTAATTCCACAATATTTGTACTGTACAGGAGACAGTAGAGCCAAGAGTGTGTTCAGGAGTCAAACTACCTTACCATTGTTTTGTGTAAGTTCTATATATTCTAGTTATAGTCTTTTTTCAGAGAAATGCCTCATAAATATTTTCTTCTAGCCTGAGTCTTGTCATTTCATTCTTTTAAGAGTGTCTTTCAAAGAATAGAAAATTTTAATTTTACTGTTAAATTTATTTATGGATCAAGCTTTTGCCTTTGAATCAAAGAAATCTTTATCTAGGAGGTGCCTAGGTGGCTCAGTTGTTAAGGAACCAAACCCTTGATTTCACTGTCATAAGATCTAGCCCTGTGTCAGGCTCCACACTGAGTAGAGCCAACTGGAGATTCTTTCTCTCCCTCTCTCCCTGCCTCTCCATGGCTTGCATGTGCAGTCTCTCTCTCTCTCTCTCTCTCTTTCTCAAAAAAAAAAAAAAGAGAGAGAGAGAGAAATCTTTGCTTAAACCAAGGTCAGAAGGGTTTCTCCTATGTTTTCTTCTACAATTTTTATGGTTTTAGGTTTACAATTTAGTCTTATGATTCTCTTTTATGACTTTTGTGTTTAATTGGCAGTATGGAAAATATGGAGTCAATGTAAAAATTCAATTGTTCAGGTATCAAAGATTATCCTTTCTGCATCAAATTTCCTTTAAACCTTTGTCAAAAATAAAATAATTGTTTGGTGTGGACTTTCAATTCTGTCCCAGCAAGCCATTTATCTGTTTTTTCCCCAATACCACATTGTCTTCGGTTTTATAATAAGTATTATAAATCAGGTAGTATTTATTCTTTTATTGCTTCTCAGCCTTTTCGCTAAGATTAAGTGAGTATTCTTCTTTTAAACATTTGTTTTGGTTATTCCGAGTCCTTTGAATTTCCATGTGAATTCTTAGAATCAATTTAGCATTTTTTAAAGAAAAAAAAAGTCTGCTAGGATTTTAATTAGGACTGCATTGATTCTATAGATTAGTATGGGGAGAACTATCATCTTAACAACATTGATTCTTCCTATCATTGAACATAATATGTCTCTACATTTATCTAAGTGTTCTTTAATTTGCTGAAGCAGTATTTCATAGTTTTCAGTGTACATAACTTGAACATCTTTTACCAGATTTATTCCAAAGTACTTCATATTTTTTAATGGTTCGTCAGTTGCAATCTTCTAAAAATTTCAGTTACCTCTTGGGGTGCGTGGGTGGCTGAGTCATTTAACTGTCTGATCTTGATTTTGGTTCAGGTCATGATCCAAGGGTCATGGAATCAAGCGTCAAGTCAGACTCCATGCTGAGTGTACAGCCTGCTTAAGATTCTCTTTCTCTCTCTTCCTCTGCCTCTCTTTCTGCTCTTGTATGTTCTCTCTTAAAAAAAAAAAAAACACACAATAAAAATAATAAACTTCAACTACCTCTCATTAATTGCTAGTGTACCAAAACAATTAGTTTTGATCTCATATTTTGTAATTCATTAAACTCATTTGTTAATTGTAGTAGGTATTTTGCAGATTTCTATATAGACAATCATAGAATTTGCAATTAAGGGCATTTTCTCTTTCTATCCAGTATAGATAACTTATTTATCTTCCAAAATGCACTGTCCAGAACTTTCAAAACAATATTGAATTAAAGTGGTGAGAATGGAGACCCTTGTTCTGTCCCTGGATTTAGTCTTTCACCGTTAAGTATGTTAGTAGAAAGACTTTTCTAGATGACCTTTATCAGGTTGAGGAAGGTCCCTAGTTCTCATACTTTTCTGGGAATTCTTACCAGAAATGGATGTTGGACTTTGGCTAATTATTTTCCTGTTCTTATAGAAATAATCACATAATCTTTCATTTTATTGTTTTCAAATGGTGAATTATATTGATTAATTTACAAATATTAAACCAACCTTGCATTCCTTAGATAAATCTTAGTTCTTTGTTCATGATATACTATCCCTTTTATATATGGTTGACAGTTACTAGTTTTCTGAAAAATGCTCTTTTCATTTAGGTTTATGAAGGATATTCATGTTTAGTTTTCTTTTTTTGTGATGTCTTTGTCTGGTTTTGGTATAATGGTAATGATGGCCTTATAGAATGAATTTGGAAGTATTCTCTTTGTCAGGAAGAGTTTGTGTTGAACTGGTATAATTTTTTCCTCAAAGGCTTGATAGAATTAATCAGTGACTATATATATATTTATATTTAATATATATTTATATATATATAAAATGTATGTATATATAAATGTATGTATACACACATTTGCATGCATATACATATATATTTATAGATATTCTATTTCTTCTTGAATAAACTTTAGTAGTATGTGTCCTTAAAACTTTTTCTACTTTGTTTCAGTTATTAAATTTATAGGCTAAAGTTCCTCATAACAATCCTTTCATATCTTTTTAATATCTGCAGAATCCATAGTGATGTCCCTGCTTCCATTCTTCATATTGGTATATTGGTAACATGTGTCTATTCTCCCTCCCTCCCTTAATTAATCGGGCTGTAGGATTACCAGTTTTATCAATCTTTTCAATAAATTAGGGTTCTGTTTGTTTTCTCTATTGATTTTGTTCTATTTCATTGATTTATGTTTTGATCTTTTAATTTCTTCCACTTACTTTGGTTTAGTTAGCTTTTCTTTTTCTAATTTCTTAAAATAGAAGCTGATGTCGTTGATTTGTGACTTTTCCTCTTCAACTGGTATTTAATGGTATGCATTTTACCCTAAGTACTGATTTAGTAGCATCTCAGAAACCCTGTGTTTTTATTTTATTATAAAACATTTTCCAATTCTACTATTTCATCTTTAATCCATTGTTATTTAGAAGTGTGTTATTTATTATCAAATATTTGGGGATTTTCTAGATAGGTTTCTCTTGTTGTTTTCTCATTTAATTCCATTATGATTAGAGAACAAACTTTTTATAATTTTAATCCTTTAAAGCTATTGAGACTTGTTTTTATTATTCATAATAGTCTATCTTCAAAAATTTTCCATGTGCACTAGAAGACTGTGCCTTCTATTTACAGCAACGTCCATTCAGTAAGTGTGTTGACAATGTTGTACAAGTATTCTATATTGTTACTGATTTTATTCTATCATATTTTGAGAGAAAGGTATTGAAATCTTTACCAGTAATATGGTATTTATTTACTTCTTCTTTCAGTTCTATCAGTTTTTGCTTTATGTATTTCAAAAATCTGATATTAGATGCACAAAGATTTAGAATTATGTTTTTTGATAAGTAGATTCTTTTTTCACTATGAAATGATCTTTATTCCTGTAATCTTATTTGCCTTGAAATGTACTTTGTCTGATATCAATATCGCTGCTTCAAGTTCATTTTGAATAGTTTTAGCATGGCATCTCTTTTTATATTTGTATTTGAATTTAATCTGACAATCTCCTTTTAATTGGAATGCCTGGACCTATTATATTTAATATGTTTATTCATATATTTAGATTTAAGTATATCATATCCTTTATTTTTCTGCTCTTTGTTCCACATCCTGTCTTTTCTGCCTTCCTGTGGACTCAGTATTTTTTAGTGATTCCATTTCATTTCCTTTGTTGGATTATTAGTTATACCTCTTTATTTTCTTATTTGATTGATTGTACTCAGGCTTATAGTATACATCTTTAACCTAACATGTCCCACTTAATTGATTTTATATCACTATATGTACATGTAAGTTGACAATAGTTTACTTCCATTTCTACTACCTAATCTTTTACTATTTTTTCACTTATTTTACTTGTTATAAAACACAATAATTTTGTTTAAACAGTGAATTATCTTTTGAAAAAATTTAAATTATAAGAAAAAAACATTTTTTATTCACACGGTTACCTTTCCTGGTGACTTTAATTCCTTTAGATGTATATTTTCAGCTGGTATCATTTTTCACCTGAATGACAAATTTCTTTTCAGTTTATTATAGTATAAGTCTCCTCAAAATTATTTTTTCAGCTTGTATGTTTGAACTTCCTTTGTTTTTGCATTTATTTCTGACAAATATATTCACTGAATATTAAACTCTGAGTTGTCTATCTTCTCTTTAAAATTTTTAAAGATATTCCTCCACTGTTCACATTTTTCCAATGATAATTCTGCTTTCTTCCTTAGTTTTGTTTGTACACATATCTCTTTTCCTTTGGCTGCTTTTAAGAATTTTCCTTTTGTAAGTGGTTTTAAGCAATTGTATTATGAAGTGTGTTGATGTGTTTCTCTTTACTTCTTTTCATGCTTAAAGCTCATTTAGCTTCTTGAAATATGGGTGTTTAATTTTCATGAAATTCGAAAAAAAATCGCCACTGTTTTTTCAGATAATTTTGTTTGCCCCTTCTCTTTTCACTACTTCAGGGATCCAATTACATATATAAAAGGTTGCTTGAAGTTGTTTCAGAACTCACTTGATGTGCTTTGCATTCGTTCTAAAAATTATATTTTCTGTTTTAAATTTCAGATAGTTTCTATTGCTTTTTCTGCAATACCCTTAATTTTCATTTAGACATTGTAGTTTCCATCTCTACAAGTCTGATGTAGGTCTTTTTCCTATCTTCAATGTTTCTACTTAACTTTTTAGACACATGTATTCAAGGCATAATTACTGTGTTTATTCCTTGGGTCTGTTAATTCTAGCACTTATGTCGGTTTTAAGTCAGGTTTGATTGATTGATTATTCTCCTCAGTATGGATCATATCTTTCTGTTTCATTGCATGTCTCCAAATCTTTGGTTGCATGCCAGACCTTGTGGATTCTACTTTCTGAGTCTCCTTATTCCTATAAATATTTTTTGCGTTTTTAAGTAGTTTTATGTATTTATTTTTATTTTAATTTGAGAGAGAGAGTGTGTGTGTGTACACAAGTAGGGGAGAGGGGCAGGAGAGAGAATCTTAATGTGGAGCCTAAAGTGGGGGTCAGTCCCATGACCCTGGGATCATGACCTTAGGCAAAATCAAGAGTTGGACGTTCAACTGACTGAGCTACCAAAGCACCCTTTTCTTAAGCTTCATTCTTGTGTGTAGTAAGGTTACTTAGAAATAAATCCTTTATGGTCTTGCTTTTATGACTTGTTAAGTGGCTCCAGAAAAGTACCCTGTATAGGGCTAATTATCCCCCAGTACTAAGACAAGAGTTTTCAGAGTTCCCTACCCAGTGCTACATGAATTATGAGTCTTTTTTGATATGGCAGTAAGGAACAGGTACTTTTCCTGGCCTGTGTCAATGTTGTGGACTGTTTGTTTTAATCTTTTTGGACGATTTTTACCACCTCTGGAAGTCTCCTCAAATGCAAACACTGATTTGCATTCAAATATTCAGCAGGGTTATTCTGCATGACTGGGTTATTTTTCTGTGCAGGTTTCTCCTTTATGGTGTTGCCCTATGAATCTAGGCTACTTTTTCTCTGTGGATCTTCACTTCCTCAGGCCAGGTTCTTCCTGTGTTCTTCTCTGAACCATAGCTTGGAAATCTCTCATGGCAGTAAAACCCTACATTTGTAGGGGTCACCTCAGATGTTTTCTATTTCTTAGTGATTACTCTCTTTGGTTGCTTGAAGTACAGGACCTTTGAGAGGTCTAGGTGAACTGAAAACCTAACCAGCTTTTCCGCTTCTGTATAAATGCTTGCATTGCGGGAAACCAAAACCTGACTTAACTAGCTCCTTCTGCTTCTGTACCATTGCTTAAGGCTTGCATTCCAGCCTTCCCGGAACTACCGGGCGGCTGCACACTGCTCAAGGCCGAAGAGACTGGCCACCACATCACCCCATCATACTACCCTGGCAGCGCCCAATCGGGAAAGGCCAGCAGCCACCCTCCACCTTACTGAAGGAAGGGCCTAGGGAGAGAGAAGTTAACCTGTTAGTCGCCAAACAAGACCCTAGACTCGTTCTATGATTGGCTGAATTCAAAAGTATCCTAAATGTTATAATTGGATCCCGCCAAAAACCTGATGGCGGGAACCAATCAAATATGGTATATGTTCATATTTAAATATCAACCAATGACAAACCTGTAACTATGGAGATCTCCTGTCCCTCCCCAAAACTTGTTTACTCCTGTCTATAAAAAGGCTGCAAAGGCTTTGTTTGGGGCCTCTCAGCGTCACTGGCAATGAGTGCGCGGAGGTCCAGGTTCGAACCTGCAAATAAACAACCCTTGCTGATTGGCTTTGACCCTGGTCTCTCATGGTCTGTTTTTGGGGTCTCTCGAACTCTGGGCGTTTCACCTTGATTTTGATGTTGTTGTTTCACACAGGAGAGTAAATCTAGTACTTTACTGGTCTCATTTGAAGCAGAAGTCCCAGCTGATCTTAATAATGGAGATGGGCCATGGGAATATAAAGAAATCTATATATAGTTCTGCAGAAATTCCAGCTTATAGATAAAATATTGAATCAAGGTTTCTTTCTACATACACATACATATGTATATCTTTTTAATTTAAACTACATTACCCTACTCTGGAGGAGTATCAAATTTAATGAGCACCAAATTCAATCCTAAATACTGTTCACTTAAAAAGTAAGAAAAAAAAGGAAAAAAAGAAAGAAAAAAACCCCTGGATACTACAAAAGTGTCTGTCATTTAATAGGTGGTGATAACTTCATAGAAATGTGTACTTCAAATATGGCCTCTACAATCCCTTTATTTCTTGTTAATGTTTATTTATTTTCGAAAGGGAGAAAGAGCATGAGTGGAGGAGGGGCAGAGAGAGAGGGAGACTGAATCCAAAGGAGGCTCCAGGTGCTGAGCTGTCAGTAGAGAGCCTGACATGGGACTTAAACTTGCAGACTGCAAGATTATGACCTGAGTTGAAGTCAGATGCTTTACTGACTGAGCCACCCAGGCACCCCCGCAATCTTTTTATATCAGAACTATTCTTAGATCTTAAAGAATTTTCTAACCTCATCCTACTAAGGAAGAGTTTCAACCTTTCTCTGTCAAACTTTTTTTTAGCGCAAAAGTATAAGTAGTAGAATATTGAGTCAGGTGAAATGATAAGCTCTCTCATGATATAATTTAATATGGTTGGCCTAGAAATTGTTACTTTCCCATAAGTATATTAATTTAGGAGGTTTTCATGAATGTAAGTAATGCAAAGATACCTACAAGATTAATTATCTCTGAAAAAGTTCTCAAAAGATGTTTTCATAAAGGTAAATTCACACGTACATTATTAATTTTAGGTAAAGACAAATATTTCCTTAAAAACAATCTTTACTATTAAAACTAACATCAAATAAACAACTTTCATTTCACTATAATGTCTTGAAACACTGTGAGTCTTTTCAAGTTTAAAAGCATTATTACAAACGCTAATAAAAAAAAGAAAATCTTGAAAATAGGATACATTTAACATTTGAAGGGAAATGGAAGCAAATAGTGGAAGAATTAAATTAGAAAGCAACTTCAAAGTATTAAATGCTTAAGTGACTCAATGTTACGAAAATTTTGTGTAGAAAGAGAGATTCTATTAAAATTGCCTTAAGAATAAAATAGTCTAAGGAAAATGACTTCAAGATGAGAAAAATAATTTCTTAAAATTCAGGTCATTTACCTGAGATTTCCTATATTTCTAAAGTTTTGTGCTTTAAACTTTTTGATACGTCACCTAGAGACAGTCGCTTTTTTTCACCCAAGATCAAGTTATCAGCAAAGTACAAAATGGTAATTAAAAATTTCTAGTTCAGTACCAGGCACACATTGTTCTTTTAATGACTCAGATTATCTCAACTTTGTAAGGATTAATTAGGCACTTGTAGCAGTTCCTTTAAATTTCTCAGAACACTATGCCACCAGATAACTAAGCAGCAGTCTCGTAAACTCAGAGTTAATAGAGGCTCTGAAAATCCACTACACCTAATTCACTAGAGTCAGAATTTTTATTATGATGTTACTAAAACATTACCATGTATTTTTATGTAACATTAACTAAGATTGTTTAAGCACTAAATATCATTGGGAAAAAAAGGGGGAAATTAATATTGCAGTATTTTTCTTTTAGAAAAAATTAAAATTATGGAAAAATAAATATAACAATAGATTTTGAAATCTGCATGTATTTTCTCTCCAAAATTAATGTATATTAAGACTTTAGAAATATAGATATTATAGATTAAAGGGGAGTTATTTTGGGATAATTTCAGATTTATGGAAAAATTGTAAAGACAGTATACAGAATTATTGTATACCCTCACCAAACTTTCTCAGTGCTAACATCTTATACAAACACATGTATTAAAACTAAGAAATTAAGCTTCTGCACAGCCAAGGAAACAACCCAGAAAATTAATAGGCAACCAACGGAATGGGAAAAGATAGTTGCAAATGACATATCAGATAAAGGGTTAATATCCAGAATATATAAGGAACTCACCAAACTACACGCCTGAAACACAAACAACCCAGTGAAGAAATGGGCAGAAGATATGAACAGACACTTCTCCAAAGAGGACATCCAGATGGCCAACAGACACATAAAACGACGCTCAGCATCCCTCCTCATCAGGGAAATACAAATCAAAACCACACTGAGATACCACCTCACGCCAGTCAGAGTGGCTAAAATGAGCCAATCAGAGAACTCTAGATGCTGGCGAGGATGTGGAGAAACGGGCACCCTCCTCCACTGTTGGTGGGAATGTAAACTGGTACAGCCCCTCTGGAAAACAGTGTGGAGGTTCCTCAGGAAACTAACAATAGAACTCCCCTATGACCCAGCAATAGCACTGCTAGGAATTTACCCAAGGGATACAGAAATGCTGATGCATAGGAGCACATGTACCCCAATGTTCATAGCAGCACTCTCCACAATAGCTAAAACATGGAAAGAGCCTAAGTGTCCATCAACAGATGAATGGATCAAGAAGATGTGGTTTATCTATACCATGGAATACTACATGGCAATGAGAAACAATGAAATCTGGCCATGTGTAGCAACATGGATGGACCTTGAGGGTGTTATGCTGAGCGAAATAAGTCAGGCAGAGAAGGACAAATATCATATGTTTGCACGTATAGGAGGATTAGGAGGAACGTAACTGAGGAACAAGGGGGAGAAGAAGAGGGGAAATGGTGGGGGAAAGGGAGAGAGGCAAACCATGAGAGACTCTTGAATACTGACAAAAACTGAGGACTGATGGATGTGGGGGGAAGGGGGAAATGGGCATGGAGGAGACACTTGTGGGGATGAGTACTGAGTGTTATGTGGAAACTAATTTGACAATAAACTATTTGTAAAAAAAAAAACTAAGAAATTAACACTATACAATGCTATTAAGTAACCTATAGATTTTGTTAATATTTCACTTTTTAAATTCCAAGACCCATTCCAGGATATCAGTTTAACTGTATGTATGTATGTATGTATGTATGTATGTATGAACTTTTATTTAATATCAAACATAACTTTATATATGTCAGAACTATATATTTTTTCATTCATTTTTATTTTATTTATTTTTAAATGGAATTAAATAGACATACAATGTCACATTAGTTTTAGGTATAAAAGATAGTGATATTATTTTTATACATAATGAAATGATTATCATTATAGGACCAGTTACTATGTCATCACACAAAGTTATTGAAAATTATTAACTATATTCTCTCTGCTGTACATTATATCCCTGTGACTTATTTATTTTATAAAACTAAGTTATTTTATAATTAGAAGTTTGTCCTTTTTTTTTTTAATTTTTTATTTATTTCTAGGAGAGAGAGAGACAGCATGAGCAGGGGAGGGTCAGAGAGAGAGGGAGTCACAGATTGAAACAGGCTCCAGGCTCTGAGCCGGCAGTTAGCACAGAGCCTGACGCGGGGCTCGAACCCACGAACTGCGAGATCATGACCTAAGCGAAAGTTGAACGCTTAACCAACTAAGCCACCCAGGCACCCCTAGAAGTTTGTCCTTCTTAATCCCTTCATCTATTTTGCTCATGCCTCCACCAACCTCCCCTTGGGCAATCACTAGTTTATTTTCTGTATCTATGAGTCTGTTTCTGTTTTGTTTTGCTGGTACATTTGTTTCGTTTTTTAAATTCCACATATAAGTAAAATTATGTGGTATTTGTCTTTATGTTATTTCACGTAGCACTATAGCCTCTAGATCTATCCGCATTATAATAAATGTCAAGATTTCATTCCTTTTTATGGCTGAGTAATATTCATATATATATATGTATATATATACACTCATACTCCAACGTCATATTCATGTGTATGTATTTTTATACATACACATATCCCAATGTCTTTAGCCATTCATCTATTGATGGGCACACATTACTTGCATATCTTGTCTATTCCTAATAATGCTGCAGTGAACATTGGGGTACATATACCTTTTCAAATTTAGTGTTTTCTTTTGTTGTTCAGATAAATACCTAGAAGTGGAATTGCTGGATCACTATAAATTTTTGAGGAATCTCCATACTGTTTTCAATATTGGTTGTACCAATTTACATTCTCACAATAGTGTACAAGGTTTCCCTTTTCTCCACATCCTCACGAACACCTATTATTTCTTATCTTTTTGATAATGGCCATTCTGCCATGTGTTAGGTAGTATCTTATTTTGTTTTTGTTTTTTTAAAATTTTTTTAATGTTTTATTTATTTCTAGGAGAGAGAGAGAGAGAGACAGCGTGAGCAGGGGAGGGTCAGAGAGAGAGGGAGTCACAGACTGAAACCGGCTCCAGGCTCTGAGCTGGCAGTCAGCACAGAGCCCGACGCGGGGCTCGAACCCACGAACCGCGAGATCATGACCTAAGCGAAAGTCAGACGCTTAACTGACTAAGCCACCCAGGCCCCCATCTTATTTTGGTTTTGATTTGGGTTTTTCTGATGACTATAGATATGGAGCATCTCTTTTTATCCCTGTTGGCCATCTGTGTATCTTGTTTGGAAAAGATCAGTTCCTCTGACTACTTGTTAATCAGGCTCATTGTTGTTGTTGCTTTTATTGAGTTGTGTGAATTATTTTTATATTTTAGGTAACAATTCTTCATTAGATATATCATTTGCAAGTATTTTCTCCCATTCAGTAGATTGTATTTTTTGTTTTGTTGATGGTTTCTTGTCAATGTGTAAAGCTTTTCAGTTTGATATAGTCCCATTTATTTGTGTTTTCTTTATTTTCTCTTGCCTGAGGGGACATAAAAAATATACTGACAAGACCAATGTCAAATAATTTATTGCCTATGTTTCATTCCAGAAGTTTTATAGTTTCAGGTCTTTCATTAATCCATTTTGAGTTTATTTTTGCACATGGTGTACGAAAGTGATCCAGTTTCAATCTTTTGCATCTAGCTGTCTAGTTTTCCCAATACCATTTATTGAAGAGACTGTCTTTTCCCCTTTGTATGCTCTTGTCTCCTTTTTTATAGTTTGGTTGATCGTATAGCATGGGTTTGTAGCTGGTCTCTTTATTCTGTTCCATTGATCTATATATCTGTTTTTGAGCCAGTACAGTACTGTTTTTATTAATATAGGTTTGTAGTATAGTTTGAATCAAGAGAGCTAGGATATCAAACTTTCAGTCATCATGCATCCTTAGCCTTCTTTGCTGGTGATAGCATCACAATTTTTCCTTCCTCTTCACTCCTTCATATTTTTAAAAAATATTTATTTTTGAGAGAGAGACAGACAGAGAGTGAGTAGGAGAGGGGCAGAGAGAAAGAGGGAGACACAGAATCTGAAGCAGGCTCCAGGCTCCTGGCTGTCAGCACAGAGATCAACATGAGGCTTAAACTCACAAACTGTGAGATCATCACCTGAGCTCAAGTCGGACACTTAACTGACTGAGACACCCAGGTGCCCTACATCCTTCATAATTTTTAAGAATATTGATCAGGTAATTTTTAGAGCATCTCTAATTTAGTTTTATCTATACTTACTTATCAGAAGTTCTAAAATTTTTTGGACGAATACCTCAGAAGTGAAATGTGCATTTATTTATCAAACCCTATCAAGGGTTATATCATAATATATCTTATCACCAGTGGTAATTTTTTTCACATAAGGTGGATTCTGACAGGTTTCTCCACTGTAAAGTTCCTGTTTTTCTCTTTTCATAGCCTATTATTTTGAAGTAAGTAACAAAGTCTAGCACACATTTCAGTGGAAGAGAACTAGGCTCCACCTCTTAGAGGGAGAATAAATTATTTAGAATTTTTTTCAAGGAAGTGCTTTCCTTTCTCCCTCATTATTTTGCCAATAAATTACATATATTAGGATATACTTGTGAATATTTACTTTTAAATACTATTATAGGCATAGGTCGGAGATACTGCACGTTTGCTTCCTGGAATGAAGCAATATCACAATAAAGTGAGTCCACTGAGTTTTTTGGTTTCCCAGTGCATATGAAAGTTATGCTTTCACTATGCTGTACATTATGAGGTGTGCAATAGAACTATATCTTTTTAAAAAAAAGTCCATGACAATTAAAAAATACTGTATTTTTATTTTATTTTAACTTTATTTTTATTTTAACTAAGAAATGTTAAACATCATGAGCACTTTCAGTAAGTTGGTCTTGCTTTGATGTTGACGGTTACTGACGATCAGGGTGGTGGTTACTTTAAGTTGGGGTGGCTGTGGCAGTTTCCTAAAACAGACAAACTTTCCTGCATTGACTCTTTCTTTCATGAACAATTTCTCTGTGGCACTGATGTTGTTTGATAGCATTGTCCCCACAATAGAACTTATTTTAAAATTGGAGTCAATCCTCTCAAACTCTGTTATTGCTGTATCAACCAAGATTATGTAATATTCTAAAACCTTTGTTGTCATTTCAATAATCTTCAGAGTATCTCACCAGGGGCAGTTACATTTGAAGAAACCACTCCTCATCTGTACAAGTTTTATAGTAAGATTGTAGGAAGTCAGCC
Source organism: Proteles cristata cristata (assembly GCA_017311185.1). Lineage (NCBI taxonomy): Eukaryota > Metazoa > Chordata > Mammalia > Carnivora > Hyaenidae > Proteles > Proteles cristata. Next base: position 2,311,014 of record JAESUZ010003082.1, read on the forward strand.
ACATCTTCAAGCTCCACCTCTAATTCTAATTCTCTTGTCATTTCCACTACATCTGCAATTACCTCTTTTCACTGAAGACTTGAACCCTTCAAAGTCATCGATGAAGATTGGCATCAATTTCTTCTAATGTTGATAATTTGGCCTTTTCCAGTGAGCCACAAATGTTCTTAATGGCATTTAGAATGGTGAACCCTTTCCATAAAGTTTCCACCTGACTTTTCGCAGCTGCATCAGAAGAATCATTATCTATGGCAGTGATAGGCTTATAAAATGCACCTATTAAATAGTAAGATTTGAAAGTCAAAATTATTCCTTGATCCATGGGTTGGAGGCATGAATAGATCTTATATTGCCAGGCATGAAAACAACATTAATCTCTTTATACATCTCCATCAGAGTTCTTAGGTTACCAGATGCATGGTTGATAAGGAGTAATATTTTGAGACGAATCTTTTTTTGCTGAGCAGTAGGTCTCAATACTAGGCTTAAAACATTTAGTAAATCATGTTGTAAAGAGATGTGCTGTCATCCAAGCTTTGTTTTTCCATTTATACATCATAGACAGAATAGACTTAGTATAGTTCTTTTTTTTTAATTGTTTTAATGTTTTTGTTTATTTCTTTTTTTTTTTTATTTCTAGGAGAGAGAGAGAGACAGCGTGAGCAGGGGAGGGTCAGAGAGAGAGGGAGTCACAGACTGAAACAGGCTCCAGGCTCCGAGCTGGCAGTCAGCACAGAGCCCGACGCGGGGCCCGAACCCACGAACGGCGAGATCATGACCTAAGCGAAAGTCGGACGCTTAACCGACTAAGCCACCCAGGCGCCCCTGTTTTTGTTTATTTCTGAGAGAGAATGAGAGACAGCATGAGCATGGGAGGGTCACAGAGAAGGGGAGACAGAGATTCTGAAACAGGCTCCAGGCTCTGAGCTGGCCGTCAGCACAGAGCCTGACGCGGGGCTTGAACCCACGAACCGTGAGATAATGACCTGAGCCGAAGTCGGATGCTTAACCAACTGAGCCACCCAGGCACCCCGACTTAGCATAATTCTTAAGAACCCTATCATTTTCAGAATGATAAATGAGCATTGGCTTCAACTTCAAGTCACAAGCTGTATTTTAGCTCTCTAACAAGAAAGTCGGCCTCTCCTTTGATGATTTGAAGCCAGACATTGACTTCTCTCTAGCTAGGAAAGACCTAGATGGCATCTTTTTCCACTAGAAGCTTATTTCATTTACATTGAAAATCTACTATTTAGTGTAGCCACCTTCATTAAGTATTGTACCTGGATCTTCTGGATGATTTGCTGCAGTTTCTACATTAGCACTTGTTGCTTCACCTTGTACTTTGATGTTAAGGACACAGGTCCTTTACTTAAATATTAGGAACCTGCCTCTGGCAGCTTCAAATTTTCCTTCTGCAGCTTCTTTAGCTCTTAGCCCTTATAAAATTAAAGAAAGTTAAGGCCTTGCTCTAGATTAGGATTTGGTTTACAGGAACACTGTGACTGGTTTGATCTTCTATCCAGACCACTAAAACAGTCTTCAGGTCAGCAATAAGGCTATTTGTTTCACTTTCTTATCATCTGTGTGTTCACTGGGGTAACACTTTATATTTCCTCCAAGAACTGATTCTTTGCATTCACAAATTGGCTATTTGGCAAAACCCCCCCCTAGCTTTTGGCTTAGCTCAGCTTTTGACGTGCCCTTTTCACTATGCTTAATCATTTCTAGCTTTTGACATAAAGTGAAAGACATGTGACTCTTCCTTTCACTTGAACACTTAGAGACCATTTGTAGAACTATTAATTGGCCTAATTTCAATATTGTTGTGTCTCAAGAAATAAAGAGGCCTGAAGAGAGAGAGACAGATAAGGAATGGCCAGTCAATAGAGAAATCAGAACACACACATTTATCTGTTAAGTTCACCATTTTATATGGGTGTGTTTCATGGCTCCCCAAATATAACTGTAACATCAAAGATCTTTGATCACAGATCACCATAACAAACATATTAATCATAAAAAAGTTTGAAATGTGAGAATTCCCAAAATGTGACACAAAGACACATAATGAGCAAATACTGTTAGAAAAATGTTGCCAATAAACTTGATTGATGCAGGGCTGTCACAGACTTTCAATTTGCAAAAAATGCAGTACCTGTGAAGTGCAATAAAGTGAAGTACAATAAAATGAGGTATGCTTATGCTACTAAGAGTCCAATACTAACTATTTATTTTGCTGCTCAAAGGATTCCACTTTGACTATTTGAGAATCTTTCTTATTGGTTTCTGTGTCCTTTTAGTTTTTAAAATTATTTTTAAAATTTATTTTTGTGTTTTGAAAGAGAGAGAGAGCACAAGAAGGTGTGGGGCAGAGGGAGAGGGAGAGAGAGAATCTTAAGCAGGCTCCATGCTCAGTGCAGAGCCTGATGACTACAGGTTTCAATTTCATGAACCATAAGATCATGACTGTGAGATCTTGACCTGAGCCAAAATCAAGAATTGGATCCTTAATTGACTAAGCCATCCAGGTGGCCTGTTTCCTGTGTCCTTTTGACATGATCCCATAGTCTCCTCCTCCTCCTCCACCTTCACTTCCCCCCTACTCCTTTTTTTTTAATTCTCCTTCTTAACACTCTCCTTCTAGTACTATTACATTTTCTAGGTTTATCTTGGATTTTTTTCTATCCAGACCTAGAATCAGCCATTTCTTCAAGAAGTCCTGGTTCTTTTGTTGGAGAATGGTTTTCAGAAACTAAGATCTCAGTGCTGGGTATGCTTTTTGTTACTGTGATATCACTGCTTCCATGTCCTCTCAGCAGACAAAGCTAAGAAATATATGTAATACAAACCCATGTGCATACATGTTAAAAATACATCTCTTCGTGTGTGTGTGTGTGTGTGTGTGTTTGGAGGGTTGCTATGTGAGTTCATTTCACTATCTCTGACTCAATTCAGAACCACAGGGTTTATTCTCCCCTTCCCCCATTGCTTATTTGTAACTTCTATCTCTGACAGCATGAAACCTGGCTCTCATTATCTACAATTTATTTACTTATTTGCTCAACCAATTGCAATGTACATGCAGAGTAACTTTAGAATCCTTAGTCCATACTGCTGTGAAAAATAAATTTATCAACTAGAATATAGTGTTTATGTACAATTCTTTTTGTTTTTAGCCTTCCAGTGTTTGTCAAAACAATATTTTCTGAATTTGACTTAAGTTAGCTTCTTTTTTTCTCAAATAGTGTACTTTTAAAGGTAATTCTCTTGGGTAAAAACACAATATAGGCAATATGGAATTTAGAAATATAATACTGCAAAAGTTCATTTTTAAGATGATTGTCATTAATTTTAACAGAAGCAGTATTCTAAGCATTATAATCCATCATAATTATAACTCACTCACTTCAAAATTATCAGAGCTATTTGTCTTTTAAGTAGGAACAATTACAGCATTGCATCAAATCTTACCGGAGTGAAGGCAAGGATGGGAAAGATTACCTGTCCTGACTTTCATTAGATACAGCCACAGTAGCACAACTTTGCCTCCTCCCATCTTAATTAACTGAGTTGCCTTGGTCTGCTACCCTTCTTGTCATGGTTTAGATATCATTTTAATATCATATCTTCCCCAATGACATGCTACTATATCTGTATTATAGAAAATGAAACAGTTTCTGAAAGTGACTTGCCCAAGGTCATGTGACTCATAAATGATAGAGCTAAGATGAGAATTCAGCTGTATTCAAAGACCAAAACATAAAATTTATTATATGAATGTTAGAATTTCATATTCTGCAGAATACACTGTGGTTGGGATTGTGGTTAAAACACTCAGATTATACTGCTTATTAAATGGACATGTTTATATTTTTTTGAATTATCCATTGCCTATTTCCTTATGGTTAGTAGGCTCAACCTGTGCAACTCTAAAGGCATTTCTACCTAAAGAAAAAAATAATGGGGTCCTATTCTGGACAACTTTCCCATACTTCACAGTTTGTCTTTTGTCTTTAAATACTTGTTATTTAAAGGTATGGTTATTTTACAATGCAGTTTCAATAGATTGGCTCTACTTGAATAATTTAGCCTTGACCTTGAACATATAAAACAAGTATAATTTTATTAAAATGTTCAAGTCAGTTCCAGTTCTTATTCTGTTTTTGCTTTGTTTTATTTTGTTTTGTTTTCTGAGGGTTTGGAAGTGTCTAGTATATACTCATTGGGGTATTTGCACACATAAAGAATTTTCTAAGAATGGTTCTGGTTCTATCTAGCACGAGGCTAATCAAAAAGGTTTTTGTCTTTTTTTCTCCTGTAACCAATAATGGATTGATAGCTTCATAAAATATAATTAGAATATTTTTCAAAAGAAATAAAAAATTTTAAATAGCAAAAATAAGGCCCAATTTCTTATGATTATATTTTTCAAATTGATATTGAAGTTTCTAAACATTTTTTCTCAATTCCTTTATTTATTTATTTTTTTGTTTGTTTGTGGATTGTTTACAAACATTTGTATACCAGCATTTAATGGAACACATTGGTCATTGGTCAGAGGATTCCTTTAGAAAAGCTTATCTCACATTCCAAGTCAGATTTCACTGACATAATATTTTTCCCCTCTGTATGTGTGAATTGTCCTCAAGATCTTAACACTTTATTACTTTTCTACTAATCTAGGTTATGTGGAAGACATTACTCTTCTTTGCTATAGTATTGCTTGTGCAGAAATATGTTACCATTTATTACATGATTATTATATGATATATACAGATTTAAGTCTCTTATATGTATTAAGTCATTTAATCTTCTCAATATGAAAGCAAATACTATTATTACTCCTACTCTCTAGAAATGGAAACTGAGGCACAAAGAGAGTGACTTCTTTACTTCCCATGAGCACATAGTTAGTGAGCAGGAGAGTTGAGATCTAAACTCAGGTAGTTGGGCTCTTAAGCCTGTGTCCTTGCCTTATCACACTGCTATCCATAAGAAACTATCAGGGAAAGCCTTTGCATTTATCTAAAATCGGCTTTCAAGAACATGGTTCAAAATGTTTCTCAATACCCATCATTTATATAGCCATTTCTAACTAGAAGGCACAATTTAAAGCTGATAGAATTGTTTTTTTATTTTTTATTTATGTTTATTTATTTGAGAGAGTGAGCAAGAGAGAGCAGGGGAGGGGCAGAGAGAGAGGGAGACACAGAATCTGAAGTAGGCTCCAGGCTCTGAGCTGTCAGCACAGAGCCAACACGGGGGGCTCCAACTTAGGAACTGTAAGATCATGACTTTAGCCAAAGTCAGACACTTAACCAACTGAACCACCCAGGTGTCGCAAAGGTTATAGAATTATAAACACTTGATACCTTTCCCTTTTTGCTTTTGCTACTAGGTGCCTGAGAACTAAGGTCTGAACCCAAATGTCATAGATTTTTCTCTATTCTTTCTGTTTTTGCTTTTGCCAAGTATTGTTTTACTTAATACAAGTATTTTTATTAACCACCTTGAATTCCTTTGTTGAATAGATGGTAAATAAATAAGCCAATTAATGTCCTAAAGCAGTTCTTCTCTCAGTGATTTAAATAACAAAAATATATTCTCTAATAGTTTTGGAGATCAGTAGTCTGAAATCAAGGTGTCAGCTGGGCCGCATTTCCTCTGGAGGCTCTAGGGAGAATGTATTTTTTTTACCTCTTCCAGTTTCTGGAGCCTATTGACATTCTTTGACTTGTGTCTTTGTCACTCCAATCTCTGCCTGGATAGTCACTTTACCTCCTCTCTTATGTCTGTTTGCTCTGCAGGTCTCTTCTAAGGACACTGTTATTGGATTTAGGAACCAAATAATGTAGATAATCCAGGATGATCTCCTCCCCTCAAGATTCTTAGGTTAATTATATCTGCAAAGACCTTTTTCCCATATAAGTTAACTTTCATAGGTTCTGGGGATTAGGACCTGGACGTATCTTTTGTGGAGCCACCATTCAAGCCACCATAATAGGTGATGAGGATTTAATCCATGGGCTCTGTGACTTAAATTTTATATGTAAAAAGTCATTTTATTTTTTGACCATTTCCCAACTCTTTGTTTTATTGTGGACTAGTTAAGTTTTGCAGGTAGCTGGATTTCATTCAGGTAAAGTTGAAAAATGCATAGTGTTTTAAATTTTGTCGAACTTTGGTCTTGAAGTCTTAAAAAATGCTTCCATATATTTATCTTCATATTCATCTTTCTGAGAGGCAGGATAAATAATTCTTAAAATCATAGATTGTAAAAGGTGCATCTGGATTCAAATTCTGACTGACTCCAGACTATAAAAGCTGTATTTGGATTCAAATCCTGAGTACTACTCGTTGCCTTACCTTACACAATTTTCTTCGTCTCTAAGTACCTTTATCATAGGGTTAACTAAGGATTATACACACACAGGAATACACACACCACCATTACCACATAATGGTTAAAAGTGTCTAGACTGTGGAAAGCAGTGTATTATTATTATTAGTTATTATTGTAAAGAACCACAAGTGTCTTCTTTCAGAATATGCCCAGTATGATGAACTCAGGTATCTGATCCTTTGTTACAAGATTTATGCCTAAAAAGTTTGTAAAATTTTCAAATAAGTAAGAATTGAGGAGTACTGAAAATTTCAAATATATAAAATAATCACTAGAGATAACATAAAGGCATAAAGGAAGTCTATAACTCTGAGTAAAATAAAAACTGCCATTTTGTTTGGGTAGTCTGAGACCAAGGAAAACTGCTTAAGTCCTTTTTTTTAATATATATGTATACACACACACACACACACACACACACACACACACACACACACATAATTTTAATGTTTATTTACTTTTAAGGAGAGAGAGAGAGAGAGGCAGAGCACAGGCAGGGGAGGGGCAGAGAGAGAGGGAGACACAGAATCTGAAGCAGGGCTCCAAGCTCTGAGCTGTCAGCACAGAGCTCCAACTCATGAACCATGAGATCATGACCTGAGCTGAAGTTAGACAACCAACTGAGCCACCCAGTGCCCTTGTTTAAGTTCTAAAGGAAAAGACCAGGGGCTCAGGGGATTTGTCACAAAAGTTAGAGCCTTTCACTTTTAGGTCACAAGGACAAAAGTGATTAAAAATCATTATCATCTAAAAACTGTGAAGTACTGTTCTTGAAAAAAGTTGTTTGCCTAACTCTGATTTTCAGGCAGTGACAACTACCATCACATTGAACACTCACCACTTGGCAATCTAAAGAGATGCTGGAGGGTGCACTAGTCTGAAGATAAATGACAGTCTGTTCCTCCAGGGTCCTCTGAGGGGCTTCACAGGTAGGAGAGAGGAAGTCTAGCTGGCTACAGCCTCTGCTGAATTTAATCCAGAAATAAGGGGATATTAGTTTGGAGACTAGGATACCAAAACTTGCTAGGTATTATGTACACTGTAAGGAGAGTCTTACAGTATTACATAAAAGAAAGTTTTAAAATAGTTTTATGGAGTGTAATTTACACAATAAAATTCACCTGTTCTAAATATATAGTTCATTGATTTTTGGTAAACTGATAGAATTGTGTCACCTTTGCCTTATCCAAGTTTAGAACATTTTAAGGGAGAAACTTGAAGAAATATATACCCAATTAGGCACTGTAGTGGCATCCTAATAGTCTCTCTGCTTCCATTCTTGTTATCCCTATAATCTATTTTCCATAGAGAAAAATGTTCTTTTAAATGTAAATCAAATTAAATCAGTTTTCTCCTCAAAACCCTTCAACAGCATCCTATCATACTTAAATTAGAGGTCCTATATGATCAAACAGCTGCCTAGGTCTCACACCTTACTTCTTGGTATTCTCCTTCTCACTGTATAACAAGTACACTAAAATTGTCTTTTTCTGTGACTAAATTCATTTCCCATTGCACAAACTCTTTACTTGCAATGCGTTTCCTCTCATGGTTTCTCCCTTGTCATTACACTTCAGCTTAAATGTCAGTTCTGAGTGGCCCTCCTTCACCATGAGAACGAAAGCAGTCATAATTGCTTAATTTTAATTGTCGACAGTGCATTTATTATTATTGGGCATTTGTGGGCTTTGAGAAATATTTCTTATATGCTAATTGACACCCCCACCCCCCACCCCATGTGAGTTTTATGACATATGGAACTTGTCTTGGTTACCATTTAATCTCAGTACCTAGGAAACTGAACTAGGTGACACATGGGACTTCATTAAGTACCTGTTCAACAGTGAGTAACAGAGAATAGGTCCCTGCTCTTTTGGAGTTTCTATTCTAAAGGGGGAGATCAATACATTAAAAAAAAAAATCTAAGTTTTGTTAATTGTGTAGGAGAGAATATGCCATAACAGATACTGAAGTTTAAGTAGTGGAAGCAGAGGCTTCTCAAGATGAGTTGACATTTGTGCTGAGATCTCAAGGAATGCTGGGAAGAAATTAGTCATGTTTGGCTGAGTCATGAAGAGAATTTCCAACAGAGAGAAGGACAAAAAGTCTCAGAGGCTATAAAGTCCTCAGTGTATCCCAGGAAAGTCACTATTTCTACAGAATAGTAGATAGCCAGAAAAGAGGAGAAAAGATGATGAGAAAAGTGGTGGAAAGATGTGGGCCAGATTAAAAGGTTTATTAGGGAATGGTAAGAAGCTTATATTTAACTATGAGTGAATCAGCATGTCATTTAAGTTGTATGACTTATTCTTGTGTGGAGCCTTACAATTCAAACCTTACCTAACCACAATCAGCCACAGCAGTATCACCTCTGAGCATGTTAAAATTGCAGAATCTGAGGCACCACCCAGAACTGAATGAGATTAAGTAATTTTAACATCCCCAGGTAATTCATATGCACATTAAAACTTGGTAAGCACTAGAGAATGGATTAGATGGGACAAAGAGTGGAAGAGGGAAACGGGTAAGATATGTTAGTTCAAACGAGAGGCTTCTTCTGTAAGGGTGACAGCAGAAGGATGAGGAGACTGCTTTAGGGTATATTTTGGAGATAGTTGGCTTAGGTCTTCTAGCCAGCAAAATGGAGATTTCAGTAGGCAAATATGAACCTGGATTTCTTAAAAATTTTTTAAAGGTTTTATTTCTGAGAGAGAGAGAGACAGGGTGAGCAAGAGACGGTCAGAGAGAGAGGAGAATCTGTACACAGGTTCCAAGCTCTGAGCTGTCAGCACAGAGCCCTACGCAGGGCTTGAACCCACTAACTGTGAGATTATGACATGAGCTGAAGTCAAGCACTTAACCGACTGAGCCACCCAGGATTTCTGAGAAAAGTTTAGGATTGGAGATACAGATTTGTACATCTATTGGGTATCCTGCTTCTGAGTTTCTAGTGTTGTTTTACGGTGTTTTATATGTTACTGACATTCGCATGTTGTCATCTTCATGGAAAATTAAGACTCGTCTTTCTGAAGGTTGTCCGAATCCTCACGCTCATTTTAAGGTCCCCTGTTGCTAGATATCTCTCATTGTCTTTATTAACGCTTTCACAAAAAATGTTTTGTATGTTTTAAAGTTTAAGGCCAATGATGATCAGCACTCTTCCTTCTCCATAACCCCTAGGATTCTCCACACCCAAATCTTAAAAGACTGGGAAAGAGATCCTCAAGTCTGTTCAGTTCCTAGGTTCAAAGCAGTTTGGAAACTCCTGGGTTGGTGGGTCCAATTCTCTGGATGCTCATATAATTCTGTATTCTTAGAAAAGAATCGTTGAGAAGCCAGGTAATGAGTATGAAAAAAACAGAAGTCCCAACTGGGGAAGTTTATATAGGGTCTCTCATTCGTAAGCCGAGAGATTTCTTGCATTATTAGTAAGTGGTACAGTTGAACTCCAATGTAATGTTCTTCCCTATACCACTTGTCTTATCAAGGAAGTTCAGTTTACTCTTTGAAAAACGTTACAATTATAAACAAAGACAAAAAGGTCTTTTTTTCCCCTTTTTGTTCCTTTTTGAGGTATGGGAAATGGGCAAAGTTCTTGACATGGTTTCAATTCTCCGCCACTGGCAGCCCAGAGAATAGTATCAGAACATCACAGTATTCGTGGGACGATTCCAGGATCGTGGCTTTTTGGGTTAATTCATAAGACTGGAAAAAAAAACCCTATGAGTTCTGGTTAGGCAGTAGTGAAAACATTCTCAAAGTTATTACTATATCCATACTGACTGTTCCACCTACTGAGAATTTTTTTTGCTATTCTGCAATACCACCCTACCAAGACATTCTCAGAACTTTGAGAAGGCCCTTTTCAAGAAAACCACGCATCATATTTGACAAGGATGCCGCCCGCGGGAGTTGCTTAAAGGAAGAAAAACAGGGCTTAGCTCTGGAGCCCAATACGGGTCAGGTTAGGGGAGGGCAAGGCTGAGCTACGTCGGCTCAGGGCCCGTCTGCCAGGATGGCCTCAGTCCCGCGGGCAAAGAGGGTTGGGGAGGAAAAGGGCAGGTCTCTGGGGCCTTCAGGTGCTTGCCGCGTGAGCGGGCGGAGGGCCCTCGGCGCCTCACCCCCCGCTCGGGACGTGCGTCCGGGAATCACCCTGGGTCCCGCTCCGCCCCGCCGACGGGAGAAGAGGGGGGGCAGCGGAGGGAGGAGGGGAGGGCAGCCGGCCGTTCTCTCTGGCTATAAAGGGCCCCGGGACTCCGAAGCTCGCCTCAGCTTCTTCCGACTCCGCCTTCGCCGCCTTCCTCCCAACTAGCGCTCCAGTTCCCGCTAAGGTTCCAATCGACCCACTCGGGCTCGGCTACTCGGGCTGCAGCAGAAGATGGCGGCTTCAGTGGCTCGGGCCGGCTGCTCCGAGGCGGCGGTGGCTGCAGCCCTGGCGGATGTGCCGGAACTAGCCCAACTTCTGGAGGTCGACCCGTACCTGAAGCCCTTCGCCGCGGACTTCCAGCGCAGGTACCGCCTGATACCGCTCACGGCTCTCCCCCTCCCCCTCTCTCGTCAGAGCGTGACTGGCTGCCTTCCCGGCGCGGGCTCCGGGGGTCGAACCGCCCCTCTGCAGGGTGCGTGGAGGCCCCGCCCCTTCCCGGCCCCGCCTTTCAGTCCCGCCCCGCCCTGCGCCGGCCCGCCCCCGACCTTGGCGGGTAGCGACTTCTTAGGGTGGGCGTAGGGTTGCCTTCAGTGGGTTCCGTGTCTTCCGGAGTAGCGGGTTGGTGACTCTGACCCCAGGACTAGACGTAGAAGCGCCGAATAAACTTTCCTCATCCCCTCTCCTTTCCTTTCGAGTCAGCGGGTTTGCGCCATTGAGGACGTGCTTTGGCTCCCAGCGCTGATTTCCTCAGGTGCGGATAGTGAATGAGCAAAGCCACTGCAGGTTTTCTGACCTTTCCGTTCAACAGAGTTGCACTGTGAATTAGTGTGTGCATAACCCTCGGCGTGTGTAATCGTGCGTTTACAATTTTCGTTTATTTCATTGCAAATATTGTGATTTTATATCCAACACGATTCTCTCAGGCAGCTCTTGTTCCTTGTTAATATTTCCTCCCAGAGAAGATTAAGGGTGTCTTGGCCGCTCTATTTACCTTCCGCGGGCCCACATTGAAGAGTAAACTTAACGGTAACCTTCGTCAGCAACATTTGCCTGTGTTTGGTATTGCCATCCCGAAGAGGGACAAAGGCCAGGAGAGCCAAACTTCGGGAGGCCCGTTTAGGAGCTTTAGCTTCAGTTTGTCTCCTAACATTCTACAGTACGTTGGCTTAACACAACTAAGTTGCTGGGATAATAATTGTAGTAACGAGCTTCTATTTCAAACAATAGCTTGTAAGATTAAACTAGTTGTCATACTAGTTATAGTAGTTACATTTGTGAGATAAGCACATTGTGAGTTGTGGTTTCAGCCCTTTTAGCTGGACAAAAACTACCGTGGCAGCAGAACAGGCAGAGTCCGATTTTCAGGTAATAGAAACAGCCTTCTAGTTATTGCCAAGGAGCAGTATTGGGGGTAATGAAACAGGGTTGATTTGGAATTTGAAAAAAAACAAAAATCTTAGGGTCATGACTTGGCATTGTCACTTACTACCAGCATTGAATCCAGCAATTGTTTATTAAGGAGTCCCCATGAACAAAAAAAGTAAGGGATGCCAAGTTCAGTACAACATCTCATTCCAGAGCTTGTATATCCTAATTAATGAGCCCTCCTCAAAGTAGTCACCTTGAGCTGTTGCTCTGTCAGTCAGATGGTTGGGCCCTTATATAGCTTTGTGAAATTGCTTTCAGTATTTACAGTTTATATTTTAAAGGTCGTGATTGCATAATCTTCATAGTTCAAAACTGAATTTGGTTTAGAAATAGTCAAAAAATTTTAGAGCAAAAATATGGTGGTCAGACTTTTGTGATGTGCTTATTGATGATGATACTAATTTATTTATACGCTTTGTAAATGACACGACTTTTCTAAGGGAGAGTTGTAGGTATGTTCTATGTTTCCCCATCTCCTTTTTAAAAAAAATGATTACAGCAGACACACATCCCTGGTTAAGGATCTTTTCATGTAATTCACTTCAACTCCATTGGGATTGAACCAGTTATGATCCTCTTTCATGGTTTGTCAAAACTAATGAGAGGGACAAAGGCCAGAATAAAGAAGAGGGGCAATCCAGTGTCTTGGTGAAAAGGCTTGTGCCTCACTCTGACCTGGATTCTATTTCTGGCCTTGGTTCTGAGTAATTGCCATTTTCCAGCACACATGCTCTATTTAGGCAAATCAAATAGTAATTTGACATTTGACAATAGTAACTTTTACTGCTAACATTTGAAGAATAAAGAATTGTTCCCTCATGAAGTTTGGTTCTGGTTACTTCATTTTCTGTTTATTTCTAATAACCCACTGGGGCATTGTGTCTTTGGCCTAACACAGATATACAACCAGTCAAACATTCACGTGCAAAATGGAACCTACTGAGGAGTGAAGAAAATTTAGGGCATAAACAACAGTATTTAGGAATGGTGATGGGGAAGGCAGTTTCTTTTCATTGATGGACTGTCTCATCCTTTCTCAACCAATGTATCTTCATTAGAAATTCTGTTATATATATTTGTTGTTCTTGTTTACCTTTTCTCTAACTCTAAGAATGTCAGATCAAGTGTGAGGATTAGTGAATTACTCTAGGACATAAAATAAAAATTAGTTCATAAGTGTGTGTGATAGCCCCTGTGATGTCTCATTAATTACCTCCTAAGATGGGATTTTTCTTCTTGGCTATCCTGCTTTTTTCACCTATTATTTATGTTGCAATTTGTTGCTGTGATCCTAATTCCAAAATCTTAGTGTTTTAAAGCAGTAACATTTAATTGTCCCTATATTACATGCCACTGTGAGTCAGGTTCTCCTCATGGCAATCACTCAAGGATTTAAGATGATGGCTTCGTTTTGAAACATGCCTGTATAATGTCAGCTGTAGGGAACATGTTGAACTATGTAGAGTTTCTTACAGCTTTCGTATATGAGTAAGTCACTTCTGCCAATACATTATATTGGCCAGTGTAAGTCAAATGTGACTTCTAAGCCTTGTGTGTGAAACATAAAATTGGCATCTGTGAACAGCTTGAAGATCAACACAGTTGCAGTAACACTTGTCTATACCCTCTGTTTAAAGTTTATAGAATATTTTCAGATTTTCATTTTATCCTGGTAACAAAACCATGAGGCAGGAAGTATTTTTGTTTTTCCTCTCTTTCTGATGGTTTTCCTTTTATCTCTTTATGATTGTTTAACATACGAGTCTCACGGCTCTTCCCTAAGTCCTTTTATGTGTTTCTATTCAATATAATTTCCCTAAGCATTCTCCTCCATACATCTCTGTACTGAGGCTGCCCACATCTGTCTTCAGTGCCCAGTCTTTCTCCTGCTCTTCGTCATATTTATAAATACCTTCATTTTGATGTCCTAGAAGTACAAAACTCCACATGTGTAAAACCAAACTTTTGAGTTTTTCAACCCAAATATGTTTGTCCCTTTATACTCTATCTCTGTGTGTGGTACCTTATCTACTAACTGCTTAAGCCTAAAACTTAAAACTTATCCTTAATTCTCACCTTCTCTTTCTTCTTATGTCCACGTTTAGTCAGTGATGGCTCCTGTTTTTCAACTATATGCTACTCTCTCTTCCTACTGCTATCATCCTACTCAAGGTGGTAGTAGTACCTCTAGCCTGGTTTACAAAAAGAGCCTTAAAGTTGCCCCCCTTTTTCCAATATTTTCAATTCCCCACGGCTTTTAAGGTGTAACAGACTTCTCATGATGTGCAAGATTCTGTATCAATTGGCCTTTTTAGTCTCTACCTTTTTAGTTTCACTTTATCAATTGTCTACCTTTTTAGTCTCACCTTCTACCTTCCTTCTCACTCTGTACTGTCTGACTAGAGGGGGCGTAGGGACGGAGAGGCAGCTGAGATGTCTGAAGGCCATTCTATAAGGGATACTAAAATATCACTAGAATAAATTGGAAGCATGATATCTGTTTCACACGTGTACTCTTTTAATATTGAAAATTTTCATTTGTGTGTGTGTTCACAAGAAGTTAGGGGTCTAGGAAAATCACTGAATAAATGGCAAAAGAGATTAAGAACTGGAAACATTTTTGATCTTTATTAGAAGTGACTCCTTTAGTGGAAATGAATTAATAAATGAACCCTTTTATACATTTTTATTAACATAAATTTCCTCTATTCCATTAAATAGATCTCTTAACAAATGTTTAAAGATATCAGTTTGAGGTGTGCCAGAATATTATTCCATGTTCGAAGCCACATGTTTTGGTCTAGACATGGTTCCAGGTGTGCTTTTGCACTGGCTGTTTGTTTTCTTTTGTGCGTACTTTGCTTCTATCTTATATCCTCCTATATGTGTTTCTGGAAACCGCTTAAAGGTATATACCTTCTGTGACTTCCCCCTCTCCTTATACCTTCTTCCAGGCTGGGTGAAGAGCCTTATTTCTTGTTTACCATCCTAAAGATGCTCATCCACTGTCATATAGTTGTATTTCTGCTCTTTTGTATCCCGCACTAGTTTTTTTGTGTCTTTGGGTGGGGACTTTTCCTGTATTGTTTACTGTTCTCAGTCTGTAGAACCATACTTGGCTTATAGGAATTCTATAGTGATTCTATACTGATAGAATTTAAATGAATGTGTTCTGAGTCTATTTGTTTTTCTCATTTTTTAAAAAAAGTTCCGTATAACACCTAGTGCTTAAAATTTCTTAATGTTTATTTTTGAGAGAGAGACAGAGTACAAGCAGGGGAGGGTCAGAGAGAGAGGGGGACACAGAATCTGAATCAGGTTCTAGTCTTTGAGCTTTCAGCACAGGGCCTGATGTGGGTCTTGAACTCACAAACTGTGAGTTCATGACCTGAGCCAAAGTTGGATGCTTAACTAACTGAGCCATCCAGGAGCCCCATATTTTTCTCTTTTTTATACCAGTGAGTCTCAGGTCAACTTATCTTAAGCTATACATTATTGGGAGTGCTAGGACAAACAGAGAAGAAGCAGTAGTTACCAGGGGATGATGTGTCACAATCTGGGGGAAAGGGGAAATCTATGTTTAAGTAAAGAGCAAAAGTTAACTAGAGAAAATGAAGAAAATTGTTATGAATTAGATACTTCCACAAAGACTAAATTTTTTTCCCCCCAATTTATTTATTTGGAGAGAGAGCGTGCTCACGTGGTGGGGGGTCAGAAAGAGAGGGAAAGAGAATCCAAAGCAGGCTCCACGCTGTCATCTTGGGACTCCATCCCATGAACTGTGAGATCATGACCTGAGCCGAAATCTAGAGTCGGATGCTTAACTGACTGAACCACACAGGCGCCCCAACACATAGACTAAAGGTTTAATCACTGAAGGGATATTAAGTTTGAGAGAGCCTGATGTTAAATTGTGTGCCTAGGAATGGGAGGAGAGGTTTTTGTGACCCCAAGCATACAAAGTGTTATAATTACAGTAATCATCTCTATTTTGTTAGAAATGTAGATAGTTTTTACACTGGTAGCTAATCAGAGTTGGAAAGTACTTTGGATTTGTGTATCAGCAGCCACACCAAAAATTGATTCTCACAGCATAGAAGTTTTATATCATAGCTGTATGGTGCACTTTTTTCTCAGTGCCTGGCCAAGTTATTGGCTCTGAAGAAAGTCAAATGTCAGTGATTCTAGAAGGCAGGGATAAATCTGAAGATTACAAGATGTATCTGGCTTACTCTTCTGTACTAGTAGATTTATTTGCCCTTTGCAGCTGAGATCTGTACTAACTCCAGAGTTACTCCTGAATTTTCTACGGCAATGGGCAAGAGGCTTTGACCTCTTTTCATTTTCAAAGTGTCTTAAAATGACTTGGTGGAACATTTGGGTAGGCTCTGGTGCCTGCTATACCACCTCCTGAGAGATGACTCTTTATATGATAACTTCTTAGAGGATTCAGTTCAGCTCCTACCAAGCCGGCCCTAGATAGTCAGCGAGATGTTAGTAAAGTCCCTGTGAAATGTGCTATAGTTTTAGACTGATAAGAATGCCATGCTGCTGTTATTTGAAAGCATGTATTAAACTTCAATTATACATTTATAGATATTAAAAGAAAACATGAAAGTGTTTTCATTGGAGAGAATTTTTTTTTCACTAATGAGTACATTCTCTTCTTGTGATGTCTACCCATCATCAGAAAATGCTTACCACTGTTTTGAATCTAGGGTTCTTTTGTGTTTAAAATCCAAAAGCAGCCTATTCAGTTTTGTGTGTTTAGAGTAACAGGAACTGGGGTGCCTGGGTGACTTAGTCGGTTAAGCGTCCGACTTTCGCTTAGGTCATGATCTTGCAGTTCGTGGGTTCGAGCCCCGCGTCGGGCTCTGTGCTGACTGCCAGCTCGGAGCCTGGAGCCTGTTTCAGTCTGTGACTCCCTCTCTCTCTGGCTCTCCCCTGCTCACGCTGTGTCTCTCTCTGTCTCCTAGAAATAAATAAAACATTTAAAAAAAATAGAGTAACAGGAACTAAGTACATGAATAAAAGGCAAAACTCTACAGTAAGAATACATTATTATACAACCTACATTCCTTAATTTATTATATATGTTGCATCTTACTTGACATTGTTTAAATTATAGTGACTAACTTGTAAAACCTGATTGTTTTTTGATGTTTAAATTGTTAGAATAACTAGGTTCTAAATTTAGTTTCCTAACATGTAAACTGGGAAAGTGTATAAAAATATTGCTGTGTATGTGTTGCAAAGGATGAGAGCAAGATGAAGCTTGAACTTGAGCTCTCATGTGTTCTAGGAGCTTTGAATCTAAGGGCAAATTAATCAACCTCTGTGAACCTCAATTTCTTTTTCTGTAAAATGTAGATGGGACTTACCTTCTAGGAGTGTCTTGAGGCATAGAGGTATATTAAAGATAGTAAATAACTAATCATTATTTGATGATGATAATATTATAAGCAAAATAACCTTCCATCTTAAATATTCGCTAGGATATTATTTTCAAAAGATAGTATTGCCAGCTTTTTAAAATGCTGTATCCTGAAATCAACTATCAGGTATTTAATACTACCAGTATTCTCCATAACTCTTCATTTTGTTGGATGGCATCTTTATTTTAGGGGGTTCCTTTTTCCTAGTAGAGCCATTGTATGAATGAGGTGAGGGGGTGGTAATTTTAATCATCATCTAGCATACAAGGAAAAAAATGTTTAAACTTTGATCCTTAATTTGGAGAGGAAATAATGCAATTGTCTGTTTACTCTAAGCTGAAGGTAAGATGAGTCCAGCATATAATGACCATAAAGGTTTCTTTAGAGAGAGGTAAATGCTAGCTTGCAGAGGCTCAGAATCACTCTTCTTTTGATCTTCCTTTTCCATCTTTTCTCTTCTTTCATCTAACTGCTAACCGTTCATATTCTTGGGCATCAAACAACTACATGGATTTTCTCCCTCTTGAACTCTGGATGGTTGGAAGAATGGTCATATCAAGTTTAGTGATAAGCAGGAATAACTTTGAAAATAAGAAAAAAAACCATAACAGCAGCTTAAAAGTTTGCAAGTTAAAGAATTGTTTAGTGGAATCTTAACATGTAACCTATTAATAAGAGTAAAATGTAAATCCAGTATATTTCCTTGTGTTTTCTCTCTATTTGATGGTTTCAGTTATTTTCAATATGTTTGATTTGGCAATGAGATGTATAAAATAGAGAAATGTGATATTCATGTCTATCTTCATAGATCCATGGAACAGAAATTATAATGAGTCATAGCTCTGGGTATGTACTCGAGGTCTAAAATCTAAAATACAATAATCAGAAGCCAACTATATGGATACACTTCTTATATAGGTAATCTTGAAGTTTTTCAAATAGTTAGCAAGTGAGAATTAAATATTTCTTTCACCAATGAAATCATATGTTACTCAATATCATCAATCTAATTTATTTTCATTTTCGTAAACTATAAACAACTAGCCACAGGTTATATTTAATTATGAATAACTGCATGATACAGGGACAACCTCTGTTACAAAAACATAATAAAATCAGCTATGCATTTAGGTCTATGTTACAGAAAACCCCAACATACTCTCAATTTACAGAAAATCCCACAAACTGAGTTATTAAAATAGAAACTTGTATTTCTCAAAAAGAAAGTGAAGGTGAATGGTTTGGGCCTTAGCACTGACCCATCCTTTATCTTTCTGCTCTATTATCCTTAGCACATGGTCTTTATATTCTCATGCATAGAAGATGGCTGGGTTCATCTTGGCCCCATGTCTTGAGGAACACAGTCCTGGCTGCTCACTCTATCCATTTTAACCAAGCATATGTTAATTTTCCTGTAAACTCTATCTAGATCTTTCAGTTCACAAATTATTGATCAGAGCTGTTCCATGGTCTTTCTTGGCTGAAACTGAGCCTGGATACTCGAGGCTTTTAGTTACACACACCTTCCTGAGAAAAGTCCTTTGGCCTCACCTATAGAATATCCCAGAACTCTGGCCTTTGCTCCGAAAAGGACACTATTTTTGCTTAGAGATGTAAAGTCCCAGTGAGACTGCTGTAGTTCCCTAATATCACATCTGTGTGTAAAACCTTCTGAGCAGAACCCAGGTGTTTTCTCTTCCAAGAAAAGTCTATAGCCACATCCCTTAATATCGCAAACCCCTGAGTCACTTTTATAAACCTGATCTGTATTTTTCTGGATTATTTTCTTGGGGGAATATAGAGACTTTTGACGGCTCTGGCCCAAAATGAGCTGATCGGGTGTCCTCAGCTGGCCTCAAGATTGGTAAACACCACTATCTTTTCCTATTAATTTCATAGATATTTTACTATTAAAAAATGTGAAAACATTTTGAGAGGAAATGAGTTTGTCAATTACTAATACCTTTTTTATGTATTCTCGGGCTCATTAAAAAAGATCTGACTGGGGAGCCAGGGTGTCTCAGTTAGTTAAGCATCTGACTCTTGATTTCAGTTCTATCATGATCTCATGAATCATGAGATCAAGCCCCGCATGGGTCTCTGCCCTGACAGTGTGGAGACTGCTTGGGATTCTCTCTTTCCTTCTCTCTCTGCCCCTTTCCCACTCATGCACGTGTGCACGCACTCTCTTGATCGCAAAATAAATAAACATTAAAAAATGGCAAACAGAATGATCTGATATATTTTTTGGAGAATATAGTTTTTTGGAGAATATAGTGTTTGTGAGGTTAGAAAGAAAGTTAAATTAAAGATGTCAATTTATGCTCCATCTTTAAAACACAACTTGTCTTTTATTTTCTAATGACTTACATATTTATGGAGCTTTAACCTTATACCTTCCTGTGCTTTTCTTTTGAAAGCTTGTTACTATTGTTCTTCATAACATACCTAGCACAGAGTTTTCATATAAATATAGGATTTTATTATCGTAGAGAAGTTTAGGGTTTTGTCTTTGGTAATATGACTAAAGAACAATTTGTGGGAGAGTGTGACTCCTCTTTGTTGTCAGAATAGAAGACCATTGCTGTGTCCGGGTCATAGTTTTCTCTTTTTAGAGGTCATGGGCCTAGTATCTATGATCATTCTGTACTATTATTTGGAGATCATGAGTAACTAATGTCTGAGTTACTATTTTTTTTAATCATTTTACAATATTCTCTCAAGAGGACTAGTTATTTCAGAATTTTGGAAGTTCACAAATGAGTTCGTCTGTCATTTCCATGGTTTTCTCAGCTCTTTCTGCATTAAAAATATCTGATACTTTTGTTATTTGTACATTGTTGTTTTTGTTGACTCTTGGGAGTCTTCCATTCTTTTGACCATTTCTGTTGGCAATATTATGTTTGTTGTTTAAAATTGTGCTTGCTAGAGATATGAATGTAATGAAACTATCAGATCTTTTTTTGCTTCACTTCCCTACGTTACCCTTTATTGAAAACTATATGCTATTCATGTGGTATTAGGTAAACTTCTACTCACAAGTATAAAACATAAGCAGGAAGTACATAGAAACAAGGGTGTTAACTGAAGTTTTGTTGTAGCAGTCCAAAGTACCTTTAAAGTTAGGAGACATTAAAAACAGACAAAAAACGATGAGCCAAAAAAAAAAAAAAAAGGTGAGAGAACATTTACAAATAGAGTGAATTTAGATAATTGCAGATTGTATTAGTCTAGATTTAAAAAATAACTATTTTAAAACAATTATAGTCTCATAGGAAGTTGCAAATAGTTTGAAGAAGACTCCTTTCTCAAGCTTGCCCATGTGTTAATATTCTTGCATAACTATATTACAGTATCAAAACCAGGAAGTTGGGGCACTTTGGTGGTTCAGTCCGTTAAGCATCCAACTTTGACTCAAGTCATGACCTTGTAGTCTATGAGTTCAAGTCCCACATCAGCCTCTGTGCTGATACCTCAGAACCTGGAGCCTGTTTCAGATTCTGTGTCTCCCTCTCTCTCTGCCCCACCTTGCTTGTCCTCTGTTCCTCTTGCTTTCAGAAATAAACAGAACATAAAAAAAATTACCCCCTCAAAAAACCCCAACAAAACCAGAAAGTGAACATTGATACAATCTACAGACCTCATTCAGATTTCATGAGTTTTTTGTTACATGTGCTTATTGGTGTGTATCCACTTCTTTGTAATTTTATCAATAGTACATATTAATGCAACCACTATCATTATGAAGATATGGAACTATTCCATCCATGGCCAAAATGGAACTCCCTCATTCTTTTATACTCACACTATCCCTCTTCCCCTCCATCTCTAACCTTTGGCAACCAGTAGTTTGTTTTCCATCTCTATAACATTTTTTTTTTTTCATTTTTAGAATGACATGAAACTTAAGTCCTACACTTTGTAATCTTTGGAGATTGCCTTTTTTTGTTTTTCACTCAGCATAATGCCCTTGAGATGTGTCCCCAAGTTGCACAGATCCATAGTTTGTTTCTTTTTGTCCTTGAATGGTATTACACTGTATGTATGTACCATAATATGTCCACCTGTTGAAGGACATATGGATTATTTCCAGTTTTTGGCTATTAGAAACATTTTACTAAAGTTGAGATATTAATATTTACATCTGGTTTTATTTTTCTGGGAGAAATGCTCACGAGTGTGAATGCTGAGTCATATGGCACGTGTATGTTTATTTTTCTAAGAAATTGCTAAACTACTCTTCAGAGTGTCTTTGCCATTTTGCATTTCAACCAGAAGTGTTTATTTTATTGCCTATGGATATTTGATTCTTGTTTAGATCATAAATGGACAGACTTGTGTTGGGTGGCCACCTGACCAAAATTACTTGGTGTTTAGTTAGGTCTCATTGTTAATATATGAATGATGACACTTGTCATCTGGTGTTACAGTTTTCAATATTTAATTTTCCCATTTTTTCTCTTATGCCGTAACATTTCTTGATTTACATCATAAACATATATAGATTGAATTTGTAATTTTAATTTGACTTTTTAAGTTTTTTCTTATTTCATGTCTTATACTTAGAACCCACTTGTTTGTCAGTATAACATACTAATCAGTTCTATATTATAAATATTGTTTTTAAAAACAAGTTTTTTTATTATCTGTTTACTTGACTTAAATAACAAGCAAATCTTCAAAAAACTTTTGTTATGCTCACTTGTAGGAATGAAAATGTTAAATCTTAACTAAGGTAATGTTAATATTTCCTAAGATTAGTGGCTTTTTATCTAACTGAAATTAGCCTTTGGTTTATTTCAATCTTAATATTTACTTTGATTTACTTTGTTTGTCAGATTTATTGTGCTCTTAGTATAATAGAAATCAGAGCCTGTCAATTCCGAGACAAAAATTGCTTAGATGTTGACAGATGAAAGTCCTTAGTACGTTTATTTGGCAAAATTTGTAAAATTTATGAGTAAGATAGTTAAAAACATATCCATCTTTAAACAGAAAAGTAAAGTGAAACTTTTTGAGGATTTATTCATTCTACACTGATTACTCTCTGTGATGGACATGATGCACTGAGTATCTAAAAGAGACTTCTGCCAATTCTACTGATAATAAATTATCATCAGAATAATAATAATTATTACAATGTATGTACACATCATTTTATGTGTATTGAGTCTGAAATCTATATCTAAGAAGCTCCCAGGTGGTGCTGATGCTGCTTTTTCATAGTTATTTTGACTAGCAAGGCACAACATGACCCCAACCTCAATGTAAAACTGCATTAGTAGTGGGCCAAATTTTATTCTATAAATATTTAAGTTATATGGTTTTTGAAAAGAAGTAATCCATATACACTAATCCATTTAACCAGATTATTTAATTTTTCAATGTCACATAGATTTTTCTATTTACTGTTGGTGAAAGGAGTTAATTTTATCATTATCAAAGTTACTTTTTCTTACATTTGCATTGTAAGTACATTTCCATTGTATATATGCTGCATATAGGTCTTCAGGTTAAGATACATAAGAGGACTATATAAAGAAAATTATTTGCCACACTCATGTTCCAGGGTATACATGAGCATCTGAATCATAGGCTATTTCATTAATTTGGTTATTTAATAAATCTATTTTTGATATCCTCATTGTCTCAGGCATTCCCCTATGTGATAGTAGAACAATTATGGTTAAAGTAAGCTTCCTACCTGACAGGAGCTCTAACTGGGGAAATGAACAAATAAATGCAGTTATAGTAGATACTTGTGTGTAAAATTCAGTATAAGATAGATGAAAGCATATCCTGTTCTGTTAAGGAAGTGGAGTATATACCAGAAAAGAGTTCATTTGATTGCCTGGAATTCTTAAAATTATTCCTCTATAAAAGAAGGACTGAGTGTTGATGAATGTGGGCAAAGTCTGAGACATTTTTGGAAGAAGTCACAGAATGTGATAGCTAAAACATTAATCCACATTAAAACTATGATGAAGTTATATGACTTCTACACAGCTTTTGTTGCTTTTAAGTGAAAGTTTACTTGCAAAAATGTTTCAGTTGCAAAATATGCTTGTGTAAGAATTGCCATATTGTGTAAGAACTGAAGCCTCTAAAAGAGTTTATAAATCATATTTGATAACAGGTCAGCATGTTTCTTTAACAGATAAGTCCATTTTGAAAGGGATTGTGGACTATTTTTAGAGGGAATGAAGCAATTCTTAAGTGAGCTAAGGGCATCCATTCCTGAATGAGTCAGGGGAGCGTTTTGATGATTGTCACCCAGTCAGGAAGGTCTCAGAAATGCACAGAAATACTGTGTGCCTCCACCTCATGCCCCCCTACATGTCTTACCTAGATCAGCACTACTCATAGAAATATAAGCCACATATGTAATTTCAAAATTTGTAGCAGCCATATGGGAAAAAGAGAAATAGAAACAGATAAAATGAATTTTTGGAATATATTTTAACCTCAGTGTATTCAAAATATTTTTTTTTTCAACATATAATTTTAAAAATTAGTGATGAGAGGGATACCTGAGTGGCTCAGTTGGTTACGTGTCCAACTCGATTTCCGTTCAGGTCATGATCTCAAGGTTTGTGAGTTTCAGCCCTGTACTGGGCTCTGCGCATGGGTTCACAGCAGAGTCTGCTTGGGATTCTCACTCTCCCTCTCTCACTTCCCCTCCCACACTTGCTTTCTCTGTCTCAAAATAAATAAACATTTAAAAAACTATTGATGAGATAATTTACATATGCTTTTGATACTTTTAGATGCTTTTCCTGCTTTTTCATTCTTTTTGGAATCTGATTGTATTTTACGCTCACAGCACATCTCAGTTGGGATTAGCCATATTTCAAGTGCTCAATAGCCACATGTCGCTAGTGGATAACATATCAGAGTGTGCAGGTTTAGATTATACATTAGGAAGAATAGTTTTTATAGAATGTATTGGTATGACTGATAAAGACAATGAAGGGAAAGATTAAGAAGGGAGAGAGGTTTAGTCAGCTTTGTGTTCTTGATAAGAGAGGGAAGTATTCCCATAGTGATTCTGACTTTGCCTAAGAGACAGTCAGCAATTATTATTAAAATATTTTTAATGTTATTTTTGAGAAAGAGAGAGAGAAAGAGAGAGAAAGAGAGACAGAACACAAGCAGGGGAGGGGCAGAGAGAGAGGGACACAGAATCCAAAGTAGGCTCCAGGCTGTGAGCTATCAGCACAGAGCCCAAAGCGGGACTTGAACTCATAAACTATAAGATCCTGAGCTAAAGTTGGATGCTCAAATGACTGAGCCACCCAGGCACCCTGAGACTCAGCAATTATTGACCTGTGACTTTTAAAAATTTTTAATGTTTTTTTTTTTTAAATTTATTTCTGAGAGAGAGCGAGAGAGACAGTGTGAGCAGTCAGAGAGAGAGGGAGACACAGAATCTGAAACAGGCTCCAGGCTTTGAGCTAGCTGTCAGCACAGAGCCCGACATGGGCCATGAACCCATGAACTGTGGAGATTCATGATCTGAGCCGAAGTCAGACGCTTAACCGACTGAGCCACCCAGGAGCCCTGACCTGTGACTTTTAAAAATATTTAATACTTGAAGAAAAATATAAATGGATGATGTCATAAAAGTAAACATGGAGATATGTCATGTACTTAATTAACTGGGGTCTAGTAGGTAGCCAAGTTTTCCACAAGTTATTTGACATGGCTTGTCCAAATTGCCCTTTTCATTTAGGTGATTCTTATTTACATCCTTTTTGTATGCTGAATGCAGTACATCTGTCCCAAAGAGCAAAACAAAACAAGACAAAATGGCCAAAGTAAATCTGGTCCTTCTTATTAAAGTGAGATTAAGTGGCTCCCCTGTGCTGTAAGAGTGGTAGACCTTTTGGGATGTGCCAGCCTCACTTGACTCAGCTTATGACAGCTGCTCCTAACTTTGTTGTCCCAAGAATCTTGCTTATTTGCAGTGACTCATTATGACTTGCATTATTCCTGCGCTGGTCCTCTGCTTATAAGAGAGAAGGGTTGGAAGGCTTGCTCCATTATCACTCTTGGAACTATTGACATTGTTGTGGAGAGGGGGGCTGTGCTTGCATGAATGAGTGTTTTGTGTTTTATGCCCTTCATGACTTGCTTTTCTTAGTTCCTCTATATGGTAGTTTCTGTGGTAGTTATACTTTTTATTTATTTTGCTCCTACTCTCTTTGCATACTTAATAGTTACCCTTGCAACAGTAAAAATCATTGCCATTTATAAAAGTATTTACCATCATGGAAGTGCCAATCAGATTCTTCCCATGGAATGGTGTTTACCTTCTCTCTTTACCACTGTGTTCTCCACATTATAGCTGCTCAGTACATGCTGAATCACTGTGCATCCCTGGGATGCTGCCTGTGTGTTTTGAATTTAAGAAGAGAAGAATGTATTTAGGAAACACACTGTTGTCTTTTAGGTATTTTCCATAGAGCATAGAATAGAGGTTTTTACTCAGGGGGTGCTTTGCAAGTTGATATTGACTGGGGGTCTGGTCCAGCTTGTTCTGTAATATTCGAAATCTAGAAATATTTATTGCTATAGTTGTTGGAGGGTCCCTAGAAACGCTGGAAAGTAATTCTTCTATCATGTAGTGGCCTGTGGTGGGCAAAACCTCTCTCATATACAGCTTAACCTTTCTCACGTCTAATACTACTCGTGAAGAAGATTGTAATTTGTGCATTGTGCTTTTATCAGGTTGCTGTTCCCAATGCAGGTAGTGTAATTTTTCATTTCCTAACAGTCCTCGGGCAATTCTATTTAACATGCTTTCTATTTCAGAACATTTTCCTATTTAAAAAACTTCTTTCGCCTCAGGCCCAACATGCTTTTCCAGCCAGGCCAGTAGTAATTTCTATCCTTGCTGGCTTCATTCACCTTCACTGTTGAAATTTTATATAGATTTCCTAAGAATGTGTTTTTTTTTCATGGCATAGCAAATGCTGGGATGGGTAAGGCGTCTGTTTGCGGATATTTACAAAAATATTATTTCATTTTGATACTAAGAACAAGACATGCCTAGTTTTTATTTTTGTTTCAAATTTGTGATAGATTGCAAACTAGACTTTGTTTTCTTAAAGGATAGAATTTTAACTTTCCACCTAAACATTTAAAAAATTTTTTTCCACCTGACATTTTAAAGTCATCCACAAAGTGTTATTAAACAGTAGTATTAACACTAGAATAAGAGACTGTTTCACTGATTAAAAAAAAGGTGGGGGGCATTTAAGTTCATTTAATAGTTAGCAAATTCCTCTTCGGGCCTCTTAAAAGTGAGTGAAACAGGGGCGCCTGGGTGGCTTAGTCGGTTAAGCGTCCAACTTTCGCTTAGGTCATGATCTTGCGGTTAGTGGGTTCGAGCCCTGCGTCGGGCTCTGTGCTGACTGCCAACTCAGAGCCTGGAGCCTGTTTCAGTCTGTGACTCCCTCTCTCTCTGACCCTCCCCTGCTCACGCTGTCTCTCTCTCTCTCTCTCCTAGAAATAAATGAAACAAACAAACAAAAAAAAAACGTGAGTGAAACAAATTATCTTGATTGCCATCCCAAATGACCATGATTTAGGCTTGGTTTTGGCTTACGATAAAACAGCATTCTAAGATGGGGCTCTTGAAGGTGATTTTTGAGTCTGATTTCAGTAATAATGAATACTCTAGAGGGATTTAGATTTTTAATGGGGAAAGTCTGGGAAACAGAGGCATCCAAGAGAAAGTCTTTGTTCTCTTATCATTAGCCACTCTGGCTTATATCAGGGTAGATTTTAAAGTATCTATTACAATATCAAGTTTTTCAAGTGTTTGTAGGGAATAAAAACTAAACTAAAATTAGAACTCTGCTATGCTATAAATATGTATTTTACATTGTATGTGCATACATATTATATGTGTGTGTGTATTTGTGTATAAATGGCTTTTATTTTATGTCTCATCCAAGTGGAAATAAAGATTTTTCTATTCATTGTGCTGATATCTGTGTCAAAACGTGGCAGAAAATGGGGAGTTTCTTCTCTTTGGGGATAGTTATCATAGTGTTAAAAAGGAGAAAGGAAGAGTACTTCTTTTTTTGGGTTATAGTTTGCATTTTAAATTTCATTGCTGTTCCTCTCAACTTCCATCTGTGTTGACATTTGGGAATTTTGTCGTTGCTCTTTCTCAAGTAGAGTGGAAAAGCTTAAAACAGAATT
Source organism: Proteles cristata cristata (assembly GCA_017311185.1). NCBI lineage: Eukaryota > Metazoa > Chordata > Mammalia > Carnivora > Hyaenidae > Proteles > Proteles cristata. The sequence continues at coordinate 2,338,642 of JAESUZ010003082.1, forward strand.
TACACTTTAAAACAAAACGGAGGCTGTGTCACCTCGTGATTCACTCCAGGTCTGAGTACTTTTTGCTGGGCTAAAAAAAAAAAATCAAACATTTTGTTGAACGAAGTAATTCTCAAGCTTATAACATGACTCATTATTATATATTATTAACAACTATTTTTCATTTTGGCATTAATGGAAAATTCAGGCTGATAAATACTCAAATTTTAGGTACTTAATATTTTATGATATGAAGAGATGTTTTCATGTGGTATACTAAAACATACAGATGTTTTCAGATGTATTGTTAATTGATTGTTATTTATTAATGCCATTGTGGTTTTATTTTATTTTACTTTATTTTTTAATTAGGTTGATTTGTAACCTAGGGAATAGTAAAAATGTGGATGAGCCACAAATAGATTGGGTGCTCTGTGAACTTTTTTTTCCCCTTAACTTTCTAAATCCCAGTCTGTACTCCCCTCCGTGTGTGTGTGTGTGTGTGTGTGTGTGTAAGAAAGAGACAAAGAATCTTTTAGCTGAACAATTAGAACAATTAGTGGCCTAGACCTCTGTTTAGTGACTGACAGGTTTGGCTGATAGATTCCTCTTTTAGTCTGTTTGGACTGCTATCATAGAACACCAAAGTGGCTTACACAACAGAAATTTATTTCTCACAGTCCTGGAGTCTGGAAAGTCTGAGATTAAGGCTTTGGCAGATTGAGTGTTTGGTAAGGGCACTCTTCCTGGTTTATAGATGTCTGTCTTTTCCTCATATCCTTACTTGAAGAGAGAAGAGAGAGAGAAGCAATGAGCTGTCTCCAATCTGTTTGTGTAAGGGCACTGCCATTCAAGAGGGCTTTACTGTCATGACATCCGAAACACCCCACCTTCTACTACCATCATATTGGGGTTAGGATATCAGTGTATGAATTTTAGGGGCACACAAGCATGCAGTCCATAACAATTCTATAAGACTCTCTAGCTATTGGTGTTTGGGATGGATTTTTTTGGGTATAATTGAGTTTTAGATTTTAAACAATGTGTGTGTCTGCATGTATGTTTTTTCCAGCACTCTTAGGCAATACAGCAGAAGCTCATTGTTATTTTCTAAGGCAGCCATTGATCATTTGATAATTATTTTAATTTTTTAATTTTAATTTTAATTTTTTTAGTTCATTGTCAAGTTGGTTTCCATATAACACCCAGTGCTCCTCCCCACAAGTGCCCTTCTCCATGCCCATCACCCCCCCTTCCCTTCTCCTCCACCACCATCAGCCCTCAGTCTGTTCTCAGCATTCAAGAGTCTCATGGTTTGCCTCCCTCTCTCTCCCCAACTATTTTTCCCCTTCTCCTATCCCATGGTCCTCTGTTAACTTCCTCCTAATCCACCTATACGTGCAAACATATGTTATCTGTCCTTCCTGCCTGACTTATTTCGCTCAGCATAATACTGTCAAGTTCCATCCATGTTGCTGCACATGGCCAGATTTCATTCTTTCTCATTGCCATGTAGTATTCCACTGGGTAGATAAACCACATCTTCTTGATCCATTCATCCATCTTCTTGATGGATACTTTGGCTGTTTCCATGTTTTGGCTGTTGGTGAGAGTGCTGCTATGAACATTGGGGTACATGTGCCCTTCTGTGTCAGCATTCCTGTATACCTTGGGTAGATTCCTAGCAGTGCTATTGCTAGGTCATAGGGGAGTTGTATTGTTAGTTTTTTGAGGAACCTCCACACTGTTTTCCAGAGAGGCTGCACCAGTTTGCATTCCCACCAAAGTGTAGGAGGGTGTCCATTTCTCCACATCCTCGCCAGCTTCTATAGTCTCCTGATTTGTTCATTTTCGCCACTCTGACTGGTGTGAGTTGGTATCTCAGTGTGGTTTTGATTTGTATTTCCCTGATGAGGAGGGATGCTGAGCATCTTTTCATGTGTCTGTTGGTGATCTGGATGTCCTCTTTGTAGAAGTGTCTGTTCATATCTTCTGCCCATTTCTTCACTGGATTATTTGTTTTTTGGGTGTGGAGTTTGGTGAGTTCTTTATAGATTTTGGATACTAGCCCTTTATCTGATATGTCATTTACAACTATCTTTTCCCATTCTGTTGTTTGCTTATTAGTTTTGTTGATTGTTTCCTTTGCCGTTCAGAAGCTTTTTATCTTGATGAGGTCCCTCCCAGTAGTTCATTTTTGCTCTTGATTCCCTTGCATTTGGATAATCATTTTTAAAGTGGTAGATTTGTGGGGAGTTTTGATTTTATGTACTGTGAAAGGCAAAAAAGGAAGAGTGCAAATCTCCCAAAATTTCTTACCTTCAAATTGTGACCATTAAACATTCCAAGGTTCCTGGGAAGCGAGGCAGAGGCTTGGTTATAAGCAGACATGATTCATTCATTGGGTAGCCTGGGAAGGAATAGGTTACCTATTTATTTCCTTAGGTTGAAATAATTATAATGAAATTCTTTTGGAGAAAAATAAGAGCACTATAAATGGATTTTATGTAAGATCTGAGAAGGAATGGATATTTTAAGAGCATTTACTGGAATTTAGATTTTCTTGCAAAAAGTAACAATAAATGTAGTACTAACTCTGGACTAAACAGATACAACTGGTTGTCATACAAACAATTAAGCATTCATTTTAATGTCTTTGACATGACCTTAAATTATTTCTTTTCACCTTCCTCCTTGTCTAGTCATTAGAAATCTGAAGGCATATTTAACTTATAAAAAATGAAAGATAAAAAATGAAAGGATGAAAATAATTTATACTAGATTTCTTTGTGTTTTATTTTGATGTTTCTGTGTAGTGCAGGCTAATAGAATTGGTGTTTGTTTTTGAGAGTATTAGGGAACTATTTGCTTCTCGAGTAGGTGCATAGATGAAGGGTGGAGACCCTACAACATAATTTCAATGTAATCTTAATAAAAGCTAATTAATAAGTTCAGAGACAAATATACATTCATTAGATATTAGACATATTGTTGTGATAACTGAGTCTTTTATTCTGTTCCCTTTCCTCCTGTTTGCTTTCTCTTGGTTCCATTTCTGCTCTGTGACCTTTAGTTGATTTTCTGACTGATCAGCCAATTAGAGATAAAGTGATAATAGCTGATAATAACTTAATGTTATGCTCTTATATGTTATATACATTTAAATGATGGTGTTTGCAGGCTAATTCAAGATCAGCTATTTGAGAACTTATGAGACTTTCAGCCAGGAAGCATTTTTGTTTTGTTTTTAATTTTTTTTAAGCTTATTTTTGAGAGAGAGGGAGGGAGGGGGAGAGAGAGAGAGAGAGATTGAGATAAGAGAGAGAAGGGAAGGGAGAATTGGTGGGGGAGGGGCAGAGAGAGAGGAAGGCACAGAATCTGAACCAGGCCCCAGCCTCTGAGCTGTCAGCACAGAGCCAAACCCAGGAGTCAAACCCATGAATCGCGATATCATGAAGTGAGCTGAAATTGGATGCCCAACCGACTGAGCCACCCAGGTGCCCTGAGTTTTGTTTTGTTTTTATTTTTATTTATTTATTTATTTATTTTAATGTTTTATTTATTTCTAGGAGAGAGAGAGACAGCATGAGCAGGGGAGGGTCAGAGAGAAAGGGAGTCACAGACTGAAACAGGCTCCAGGCTCTGAGCTGGCAGACAGCACAGAGCCCGACGCGGGGCTCGAACCCATGAACCGCGAGATCATGACCTTAGCGAAAGTCGGACGCCCAACCAACTAAGCCACCCAGGCGCCCCATTGTTTTGTTTTTAAACTGGTGTCCACCTATATGTAATGCTGACCCTTAAGAAAAACCAAAACAATAGATAACCCCAAAGCAATCATGAACTATGCCATTACCTGTTGGAGACCTAAGTTCTGATTACTCTTTTCCTAGTAAACAACTGTAAGGAAGGGAAATTGCTGCTGTAACAAACCAAAGGCCACAAGATAAGGTCTGGAATGGAAAATGGGGAGTATGAGATAACTAAAGCCATAATGAAATCTTGCTTTGTCTCTCTACCTCTGCAAATAGGCAAGAATAGTGTCTCTGGATCACTTGTGGATCTCATTAAACTGAAAATGTGGTAGGTATGGGCAGGGGTTTGCAAATTTGTATTTTGAACAAGTTCACAGGTGATGCTGCTGGACCACATTTTGTGTGGCATTGTCAAGGAGTGCATGAAGTTGTTGATTATCTTAGCTGTCTACTCCCCTCCCACTCAAATTATTACTTTTTATGTTTCTTTTCCTTCCTTTCCTTCCTTCCCTGTTTTTCCTTCCGCTCCTAACCCCTCCTCCCCTCCCCTCCCCTCCTCTTCTTTCACCGTAGTTGCCAAAATATATTTACCTGTGTTTTCAATGAAATCATAACCTTTTAATTTATTATAAGAATCTAAAGTTCTTTTCCTTTCCTTTCCTTTCCTTTCCTTTCCTTTCCTTTCCTTTCCTTTCCTTTCCTTTCCTTATACTGCTAATAATGCATAAAAACACATTGCTGCCAAATTCTTACAGATCGTTCAGTTAAATCTAAATTTGTGCTTTTATCCTTATTTTATAATTAAGGAGCTATGCTATTGCCTCTTGAAGTAGCTCATCTAAGTTGGTAGAATTTCTCTCCATAAGGGTTTAAATTCACTCTAGTAATCTTTACATTGTGCTAAAAAATCCCATTAAAAAGCCAACAGAGATGCCCTAGTGATTATTCTTGTAGAAACTGCATTATTTCAAGTCATATTCCTTATGTCTTTCAAAGACTTTTTTCCATGTGACACAGAATTAACATGTCCAGATTTCATCACAAACGAATCATGATTTAGATTTAGATTTTCAGTTAGAAAATCATTCACTTTTCCACCTGACATTTCTTAAAATTATGCAGTATCTGATACATGTCCACAAATCCAAAGAAGGAAATATTTTATTGTAATCTGCTAGAGACAATTAATATAAGAAAATATATGTTAGCAAACTGTTCTGTGGAAGTGGTCATTATAGTGAGAGTTTTGTACTGCAAAGGGGAAGATGTATATATATAATGATTAAGAACATGGACTTTGGGGGGAGATTAGGGTTGAGTTTTGGCTTTGCTTTAGGATTATTTTTGTTTCATTGAGCCACTGTTTCTTCATATGTGAAAACGAGGCAAAAAAAATACTTATGTGCCAGACTTGTTCCAAGGATTAACTTTAGTGGGAAGATCTATTTAAGGCATGTAGCATGCTGCCTGGCATAAGTAGTAAACATTGTTAATATTATTTTAATACCACATTTTCTTGGAGGTAGGAAAAAAATCAGGTGTGAGTAAGACGAAAATGGAAAAGTGTAGGTTAGGGGCGCCTGGGTGGCTCAGTCGGTTAAGCGTCTGACTTTGGCTCAGGTCATGATCTCACAATTCGTGGGTTCAAGTCCCGCGTCAGACTCTGTGCTGACAGCCAGCTCAGAGCCTGGTGGCTGCTTTGGATTCTGTGTTTCCCTCTCTCTCTGGCCCTCCCCTGCTCACGCTGTCTCTCTCTCTCAGAAATAAATAAAAAACATTTAAAAAAAAGAAAAGCATAGGTTAAATAAAAGCACTATAATATATATGTAACCTGTAATATATATGTTATATGTAATGGTTAATTTTTATTAATTGTTTATTATGAGTTATTGAAAGGTATTATAGAAAATTAGGCAAAAGCTATACCAAAAGTTTGATATGTATTTATGGTTAAAAATAAAAATAAGAAAATTAGTAGAAATAGTTTTGAAAGGAAGTATAAGATATGAGTCGGTCCTCAACGGATGATGAGCCAAGACAAAATTGGTTTAACCCATTTGGGAAGCCTAATGGAAAAGATTCAAGTCAATAATGAAAACACTTAGTAAAATCAAGTCAGCTAGAGAACTAATGTGACCTTATTACTGTATTGCCTAAGTTGATGAACATATTAAACTATTTTTCTATTAAGAAAAGTTAGATTCGTAGGTCTAAACTCTCCTGAAATGGACATTAACTCAGTAAATATTTCCCAGGCAATATGTTAGATTCTAGAAGGTGTGCCTTTATCTTTTTTTCTTGAGCAATTATTGCCTAGTTAGAAGTACTAAGAATAATCCATCAATAAATGATAGTATATAAAACTTTCCTGATAACCAAGATATAAATAAATTCCTAATTCTGGAAGACATATACCTAGAAGTTTTTTGATGAACTTCATGAAATATTTTATTTAAAATACATAAAATGGCTGATTGATAGGTTGACAGTATATATATTTTGCAATACCATTTGGTCTGTGTTCCAATCCCAGTTCCCTGATGTATTAGTTAAGTGACATGTCAGGTTATTTAATGTCCCTAGCTCTTAATTTTTGACTCTGTGACATAAGGGTAGTGATACTAGCTTTGGTGAGGTTTAGTGAGGATTAAATGAAATAATCCATATGAAGAATGCCTGGCAAGAAGTTACTGCTCAGTAAGTATTATCGATGGTGTGAAAGAAGGAGATATGGATGATAAAGTGGTCACTGGAATTGTGTTCCAGGGCATACCATTTTTTATGATGCCATAAGCTGATGAGAGCAACAAGGACAAAATACATAACCATACCCAATCCCAAAAAGTTACAGGTTTTTTTTTTCTAGATTTCTTTCCTTAAGTGAATGCATTTACTACCATAGCTTTAGACTTTTTAAAAGCATTCTTTTTTAAATGTTTATTTATTTTTGAGAGATAGAGAGAGAAAGAGCATGAGCAGGGGAGGGGCAGAGAGAGGGACACAAAATCCAAAGCAGGCCCCAGGCTCTGAGCTGTCTGCAGCACAGAGCCTGAAGCAGGGCTCGAACTCACAAACTGAGAGATCATGACCTGACACAAAACTGGATGGCCAACTGACTGAGACACCACCATAGCTTCAAAGCAGTGCTTTCCAGCCTATGGAAAAGGATCAACCTTCTTTTATTTTTTAAAAAATTCTAATTTAATGGAGACTTTTATAAATTCAACGGAAGTTATCAGAAAATTTAAATTACACTTAAAAGATATGAAAATACTTTGTCAATTGCTATAAAAGTTTCTAGTTGCTTATTCTAAAGTTCACTGCTTATTTCATCATGGACCAGTGATACCTAGTTGGCAGCTCAGCATTGGTCCATGAATCACACTTTTGAGTAGCGGTGCTTTAATGTCTATATTCATTTACTTCAAAATTTATGTTTCTACTCAGATCTTTTCTCTGACCTTTAGATTCACACTTGATGATTACCATCTCTTTCTTTTAAGTAAATGATACTATACATCTACTTAGTAAAAATCTATTATTGATTCCTCTCTTTTCTCTCTGCCCCTCCCCTGACTGGTTCATTTACTTCTTACTGACTCTCACCATTGTTTTACATCTCTACATCACTAGTGCAAATTCTCTAGTATAAACCACCATCAGTGTCTGACCCAATTTGGAACCTGTTTTCCTGTTTGTACTTATCACCTCCCATCTTAGCGCTAGGGTTAGGGTTGGTCTACAAGAATGATATTTCTAGAAGTAGTGAGTCTGCTTATAATCTTTTAGTGTCTTTATGTTTTAATTATAGTCTCTTTGGCTAAATGGTATGTAACAATTACATTTTCAAAGGGTTAGGAGGAAATTGCATTCTAGGTATGTGATTATGGAAGCTTAGATTGGGGTGGTGTTAGTGGAAATGGGAAAAAATTACTGATTCAAAAGATTTCCAAGTATTAAAATCAATGTGAATAAACTAGAGGTATGGAGACCATTTTTGCTTCTATAGAGAAAATAATACGATTCTTCTTAAGATAACTGTATGTTTCTTAATTCCTTTAGACCTATAACTGAGTCAGGTCCTAGCCTTTCATAGGGATGATTGGCATTTTAAGGAGCAAGCTAATTTATTTCTGCAGCAATGTGGAAATAGTGTACTGAGTTGAATTCTAAGAAAAGTAGACTAAGGAGGATGGAACATACTGATAAGAGTATATTCAGATTGAGCCAAATTTATCTATATGAGTATTCTTTTTTTTTTAATGATGATTTTTTTAATGTTTTTTTTTTATTTATTTCTAGGAGAGAGAGAGAGAGAGAGAGAGAGAAAGAGAGAGAGAGAGAGACAGCGTAAGTAGGGGAGGGTCAGAGAGAGAGGGAGTCACAGACTGAAACAGGCTCCAGGCTCTGAGCTGGCAGTCAGCACAGAGCCCGACGCGGGGCTCGAACCCACGAACCGTGAGATCATGACCTAAGCGAAAGTCGGATGCTTAACCGACTAAGCCACCCAGGCGCCCCTCTAAATGAGTATTCTTAACAAAAATTTGGATTTGATCTGGATTTAGTTTAATAGTTCCAACAGTTTGCTTGATTATTTGCCTAGAACTTGGGCTCAACAAGAGCTAACATATAATAGGGTTAAGGTGCCTAAAGGTTCCTATGCTGTGAAGGAGGAGAGAGGCATGGGAAGATGGGAATGGTAGAATAGATTTATTATATACAGTCTCATCCACCATGTCACTCTTCCCTCAGTGAGGGCACACCTTTGATAATAATTTTAAAGTGCAGTGATGAGGGGAACAGAGTTCTGTGGTAGCAGCTGAAGACTTGGGAATGTTATTAAGATATAATGCCATTGACCTGGACTCATTGATTTTACTGAGGATTATGGGATCTGGTAGCAAAATACTTTAACAATGCTTAGGCTTCATTGATTACATAATTATAATTGCCATAATAAGCTTCAAGTGTAGAATGGCAGTCATTATTTTGAAATGTAGAGTTATGTGGTATGGCTAAAGGATCATAGTGTCCTTACGAATAGGATACATTGGTAGATTACTAAATTTTTATCTGATCTATATAACTGGGGAAGTTTTAGGTATGTTGAGTAGAAACTTGACCTATGTCACTGAAATAGGAAGAACAGCTTCTCTTGAAGCCATTTGATTAAAGGAGAGGCTGATTTCCCTTGAGAAAGGACATAAAATACCACTGTAGATAGATATATGTATTTTAAGTCTTTCAAAGTTTTCCCAAGGAGACCTGCTGTTTAGCAGGAAAAAGCCCAGACTTTTGAGAATTAACAAAAGCAGAATCTGGATTAATCCTTGTATGTAAATGCCATAGTGGCATATCAGTTAGAATTGAGACTTTTATGGGTCACTTGACCTTCATTACTGGGGGTCCAAATGGCTTGCCAGACAAATCCTCTAGTTAGTTTCCAGTTTCCTGGGTGCATAGTTGAAACAGGCTTGGGAATTGACACAATTTTCACATTGACCTCTTGTTGAGTGAGGACTATTTAGGAAGGCCTGAGTGGAAGGCTCTAGAACTGCCCCTCATTAAAGAAATCCTAAACATATTACATCCCTAGAAACACTGCAGCAAGTAGGGTCACTTTCAAAGACTTGGATTATACAGCAAAGATATAGGATTCCTGTAACTTTCCCTTTTGGTTTGCTGATTTGTGAATGATCTCAGAGAACAACTGTGGACTAAGTAAATCTAATTAGAGTGGCTTCAGTTGTTTTGCTTTCTAAAATGTTGTATCAGAATCGTCCTTGGTACAAGCAGTTGATCTGGTGTTGTTTTTCTCTATGCCGGTTAGTAAGGACAATCACAGATAGATGGCCTTCATCTTGCAGGGACAGCTGAAAAACCTTCACCTTTTTAGGATAGGGCAATGACAGTTTTCTTGATCTTGGTCATAATATGGCCCATTGTATGTTATGATGGTTAATTTTATGTGCCACCTGGACCACAGCGTGCCCATAATATTAAGTTATATATTACTCTACAGGTATCTGTGAAGGACATTTTGGATAAAATTAGCATTTGAATTGGTAGACTGAGTAAAGCCAGCTGCCATCCCCAATGGTGATGGGCCTAATCCAATCTGTTGAAGGCCTGAATAGAACAAAAATACATGGAGTAAGGGAGAATTCTCTCTCTACCTGCCTATCTTTGAGATAAAATATGGTGTTCCCCAGCTTTTGGACTTGGACTTGGACCAGAACTTATACCATGAACTCTTCTGGTTTTCAGGCCTTTGAACCCTGATTGGAACTATACCATCACCTCTCTTGGTTTTCAGGCCTTCAGACTTGCACTGGAAGAACTAGACCATTGGCTTCTTGGTTCTCTAGCTTGTCCCCTACAGGTCTTGGGACTTTTCAGTCTCCATACCACATGAACCAATTCCTTACAATAAATCTCTTTAATAAATACCTATATATCTCCTATTGTTTCTGTATCTCTGAAGAACCCACACTAATGATTTTAATCATTTGGATATCTAGAAAACATAATCCTCAGCCTGTATAGTAAAGACATCATACTTTTTGAATCTAATTAGCAGAGAGTAGCAAGTGGTCTAGATGCCTTAGTAGGATTCACACATGCCAGATGGTAGATGATAAACTCCATGCTTTAAATTGCTAATCTGCAAAATTTAACTTAATACGGTGTTCATATATTGGGTCCACACTTCTGAGTCTATGAATTTTTTCCCTTTCCCCAAATGACTGGTCTAAATTAAATATGGAAAAATAAAGAATTCCCTATTAATTTGAAAAGAGGGTGCTCACTTTAAACAACTTACATAGTATCAAACTTTCAAAACTTATAAATTTCTATAGCTGTTTGACTTAAGCTTTATTTTTGAATAGTGATTATTTTTTTAAAGTTAACTATTTTATTTACTTATTTTTTATATTTATTTATTTTTGAGAGAGACAGAGAGAGAGAGACAGAGCACAAGTTGGGGAGGGGCAGAGAGAGAAGGAGACAAGGAAGTCAGAGCAGACTCCAGGCTCTGAGCTGTGAGCACAAGCCTGACACAGGGCTCAAACTCACAAACTGTGAGATCATGACCTGAGCTGAAGTCAGACATTTAACCTATTGAGCCACCCAGGCACCCCAATAGTGATTATTTTTTTATTGTTAACTGAAAAATACATTTATAGAATTTAGTGTATTTATTTTACACATACACTCATATATAAAAATCAGTGTCCTTTTTAAAAATACAACTTTGTAGTTGAGTGACTTGTATGTTAAAATAAGAATAAGTTAAATTGGAAAACTTTTTTGCAAAGTTTATTTATTTTAAGAGAGAGAGAGTCTGTGTGTGCAAGTAGGGGAAAGGCAGAGAGAGAAGGAGAGAGAGAATCCCAAGCAGTCTCTGTGCTTTTCAGTGTAGAGCCCTACTTGGGATTTGATCTCAGAAACCATGAGATCATGACCTGAGCCAAAATCAAGAGTCAGGTGCTTAACCAACTGAGCCACCCAGGTGCCCCTAAATTGGAAAGCTTTATAAATAAACTAGAATTTCCATCCTCAGGGTTTTAAAAAATTGGTTACACCTAATACTCTTAAGTAAAATCTTATTTATATTTAGTAAAATAACCGATGACTAGAGAAACAGATGACTAGGTAAGAGAGGCAACTTTGTCTAACACCCACCCTTTGTTCATGTAAAGAAACAGAATTCATTTCAGTAATTTATTTAGTGTCTACTATGGGCTAGGTACTGTTGGTGAACAAAACAGACTAAAATCTGTACATCTGAGACACTTTATTGCTGGAGGAGACAGATGCTATATAATAAACAACAAATATTGGGTGATAAATGCTGTGGCAAAATGGAAACAGAAAAGTATAAGCAGCACAGGAATGGAGAAGCAGGTTTATTTTATTATTTTTTGAGAGAGTATATGTATGCACAACTGGGGAAAAAGTGGGGGGGGCAGAGAGAGAGAGAGAGAGAATATTTTAAGGAAGGACCATGCTCAATGCAGAGCCTGACTAATCCAGGGCTCAATCTCATGACTCTGGGATCAGGACCTGAGCTGAAATTAAGAGTTATATGCTCAATGGATTGAGCCACCCAGGTGCTCTGGAGCAGCAGTTATAAATAGGTTTTTATTGTTTTGTTTTGTTTTGAGGTGGAAGCTGCTGAGAATCTGGCATGTGTGCAAAGATGTAAAGGGGAACTAGGTATGTAGATAGTGGGTGGAAGAATGTTCTAGACAGAGGAAATAGCCAGTGCAAAAACTCTTAGGGTTTGCCTGAAGTGTTTAGGAAACTGTAAGTAGAATAGTCTGTTTGGGACATAGTGAGGTAGGAGCAGAGCATTAAGGAGTGGCACAGGAAGAGAAATTGAGTAACACTCAGATTATGCAAGTACTTGTAGATTATTATAAAGACTGGTTGGTTCTCACTCTGAGTGACATGGGGAATCACTGGAGAGTTTTGAGCAGAGCAATGATCATCTGGTTTAAAATGATTACTGTTTTGGGTTCTCCAGAAAAATAGATCAACACACACACACACACACACACACACACACACACACACACATTCTCTAAGCAAACAAATAAATGAAAGTTTTATAATGAGGAATTTGCTTATGTGATTATGTACACTGAAAAGCCCCACGATCTGCTCTGTGGAAGCTGGAGGCCTAGGAAAGCCAGTGGTACAGTTCCAGTAAACATCCAAAGGTCTAAAACTGGGAGAACCAATGGTGGAAATTTTAGTCTAACTCTGAAGGCCTGAGAAATACAAGTGCAGATGCTATTAATCATATTCCCAGAGTAGGAAAAGATGAGGTAATTAGGCAGAGATACTTTTTTTTTTTTTACATCCTCACCTGTGTGTGTGTGTGTGTGTGTGTGTGTGTGTGTGTGCGCACGCGCACATGTTCAGGACCTCAATGAATTGGATGATGTCCACTCACATTGGGGAGAACAATCTTCTTTAGTCAGCCTGCTGGTTCAAATGCTAATCTCTTGTGGAAATATCCTCAGAGCCATACCCAGAAATAATGTTTAGCCAAATATCTGGGTAATAGATTTTAGGAGACAGAAAATAGATACTAGGAAACAAGGATGCAAGCAGGTAAGACTGACTATAGCTATTACATAATCCAGATGAGAGACACAATGGTCAAGACTAGTAGTTGCGCTGGAGGTGGTCAAATGTGATTGAATTACAGAGCTATTATAAAATTTGATTCAAAAGACCTCCTGATGGATTGGATTTGAGAAAAAAGAGGAATCAAGGATAGTTCCAAGATTTTTGTTAGGAATAAGAGGAAAGAATTTAAGACCACATTTATTTGAAAGTTTTTTTTTTTTTAAATATAGTTGAATGTGGGATTTTATTTATTTTAGATGAAAGAGGGCTTGCTGTATGTATCTGCCTAATATAAAAGGTACTATACTGTAGTTTAATGTCCTATTTGTGAGTGTTAATTATCTTGCTTATTGGTAGGCTTTCTATTTCATTTTGCATACTGATCTGTCTCAATGCAATTCTCATGAGATATGCATATTCACTGACTTAGCAACTATATTTCACTGCTTAGTAGGCATAAGACATTGTGTTAGAGGCTGGGCTTACAGCAATAAACATATGAAGCAGATAGTTATCTTCATGGTGTTATAAGCAGTATGTATAAAGGTCTTTTGTTTGTTATTTCTTTGTTTTTGTTTTTCCATTTCCTATAGAATTGGATACAGATATTAATGTTCATTTGGGGACTAAAGATAAGTTTTTAGACATATCCATCAGGGCTTCCACAGGAAATAGATGTCAGAAAAAGCAGCATAATCTAAGGTGATTTATTTATAAAATGAATATTTATAAGGATATGGTAGTAGGGAAGCCTCGGTGGATAATGCAGTTACTGGGGGCTTAGCTTCTGAGCTGCTTCCATAGGTAGTCTGAAGGAATAAGGGAAGGGGCAGTCGATGTTATCTGGAAGGAAAAATATGATATAGAGACATCCATTTTGAGAAGAGCAGTGGTCTTAGGGTAGGGGACATGGTAAATTCAATTGTAGGTAGGGAGCCTGGAGAGTAAGTATCCTGATAGACCTCCCTCCTTCATCTCTTCCTGGATCTCTCCAGTGGTCAAACCCTACTGGCAGCTGGAAATCTGTTGATACAGTCCATATAGGTCATGCTCCTGGAGCAGAGAACAGTATGCAGAGTGATGGAGAATGGGCCTGGAGGGGCAAACGAAAGATGTCTGGAGCAGTTTGCTCCTTTTGCCTCTCAGCCTATGCTCTTGTCTTTTTTTCAAGGTGAAATGTTTGTGATCCTAGTGCAGGCAATGCACAAGTCCCATCATCTGTGTCTTCATCAGGTGATGTCAAACTGGTCTTCTCTTCACTGAAATATAAAGTATTGACTACCACTAGTATTCTTCATATAAGATAACACAGAGGAAAGAAATAGAGAAAATAATGTAATATGCAATATGCAATATGAAACATAGCTGCTACAGGCCATTGTAATCATAGTGGCCTCCATCTACTATCCCTCACCCTCTACCTTGGCTGGATGGGGTTCTTTGCAAGGTGAACCTTTATGGGGAAACTTTGCAAGGTTCATTTCTGTAGGATCTGAGTCCTTGGTAGTTTTGTTTTTATTGGGTTATACCTTATTGGGACCGTATATCCCCTGATTTTAAACATAGTGCTCTTGGCCTCCACTGTGAAACTACAACTCATTTACCTCCTTATCTTCCTGTGGTTCAATGGTAATGAAGTACAGGATGGTCAGAGAGTAGTCTTAGCTTTCATTTAATCAAAAGTATGACCATATTTCTTGGTAGAAGAATTCCCCCTCCCTTGGGAACCAGGGCTTTACACCTACCAAGCCTAAGGTTGGTGTAAAGCAAAATTCTTCCTGTATCTTATCAGATATGAGAATGAGAGGGGCTACACCACATCCTACATTTGATTTCTGGACCTATATTCAGTCTATGGAGAGATAAATACTATATATTGGCTGCTAGTTTGAAGCGTACACTGAATCCTATAAGATAGTACCTCACCCTCTCAGGCTGTTGCCTGCCAAGTGTCATAACCGAGCCATCAGCAGGCCATTCTATCATTTTATAAAGCCTGTTTCTGGGTGATAGAGGATGTAGTAATACTGGTGAATTGCCTAAGATTTAGCTCATTATCTATAGAGTACATCCTGTTGTCAGAGGCACTGTTCTTTCATCCAACATGAGAACTGATAAAGTATAAGGTAAATCCATGAATGGTAATGCTGGTGGAAACATCAAAGACAAATCAATACCCAGGATATGTTTATCCTTATGAGGACAAAATACTGCCCCTCCTTGAGTCCTTCCTTGATGTGATGGGTCCAGTGTAATCAGCCCATTATCGAGTAGTTGATCGGCTCAGAAAAAGGTGATAAAGGGTTTTGGCTGGCTGCATACTCAACACAGGTGTTAGACTTGGTAAGGAGAAGACCGTGTTGTTGAATACAGGCATCCATCACTGCCACCCTAGCAACCATGTGCATGAGCATGGACTGTATTGGCTGAGAACAATGGCTGACTAGCATGAATATCATCATACTCTATTATTCCCAGAAGTCAATCAACATACTCATCTGTCACTGATTTTTAAACGTCTCTGTTTCAAAATTTATGCCTTGCTGGCTAGACCTTGCAGTTACGAGCCTATAAATCAGTGTCAAACTGTGCTTCTAGTTACTTCTTATTCTACTCAAAGTAGAAAACCAAATGTAGAAATTATCTTTGCTCACTGGGAAGGTTACTGCTGAATGGAATTGTAGTACACTTCTAGCTTAATGCAGGTATAGTATGCAGATGTATTCATTACCCAAGCTCAGACTTTTTCCTCCTCTGTTTCTTGGCCACTGGGACCTGTCCTGAGGCCAAAGGTGCAGGTTGAGGGAGAGGCAGTGGTTTGTAGGAGCCAAATGCCTTGGGATTCTGAGCCACTTGTTTTGTGTAGTTTAGTTTACTCGTATATACCACTTGTTTTGTAATGGAATTCCATTCTGCATGTCAAGAATGGAAGATTTGGTGGATCAGATAATACCTAGTTCAATGCGGACAATTCGGATCTCATAGTCATAGGCAGATGGTTAATCTCTACTAGCACTTAATATTAGTAAGCTAGGAGCTGCTTTTCAAATTGAGAGCAACTGTCTGCAGAGAATGGCATGAATTCCCTTTGATGTAACCTACATATATTAGGTTTTTGGGGGTAGGAAGGCAAGGTGGAGAAGACTGGACTGGAGTTTGGAGGGGCAAAGGGAAAACACCTGGCATATTTTGAACACTTTAAAGAATTTTATAACCTTTTTAATGATAAATATTTAGTCAGCTCTTGTTATTGTATATATTTTTGCATAAGAGGTCATTTATAGTAATGCTTTGATTTGATATTTGAATTTAGACTTAATTTCACAGTAGTATAGTGGTATTTTTTTTTATTGTGCCTTTTTTCTTTTTTTTTTTTGGTGAGGCACACATTTCTTTTTCTTTCCTTCCTCCCCCTCCCCCTCAACATGGCCAAGTAATAATTAGGATGTATTTCAGTCCTATATTTTGTTGCATTATATGGCTAAACTAAAAAGGTCGGCTCCAGACTAGACTGGTGATTTACTGCTCACCAGATTTGCTGTTTCTAGTTTCCTTTCCATTAATATCTGCCTGTTTCTGCTATTCAAAGGAAAAATTGGATGATGTGGTTTCATATTGTTTTCATTATCTATGTTGAAATGGGTCTATGGCCAAGGTAATTAGAAAGCATATGAGTATAATTAGAATAATCAATTTCTCTAGCACTATTATAGTTCTTCTTCAACCCCAGCTAAGGAGTTCCTACTCCATTGTTACTAAATTTTGTATTGTTTTTTACTTAGATCAAATCACTTTCTTTTTTTTTTTTAATATTTTTTATTTATTTATAGGAGAGAGAGAGAGAGACTGTGTGAGCAGGGGAGAGTCAGAGAGAGAGGGAGTCACAGACTAAAACAGGCTCCAGGCTCTAAGCTGGCAGTCAGCACAGAGCCCGACGCGGGGCTCGAACCCACGACCCGCGAGATCATGACCTAAGCGAAAGTCGGACGCTTAACCGACTAAGCCACCCAGGAGTCCCAGATCAAATCACTTTCAATACATTTAGCTATCTTTAGAATGACAGGATGTTTTTGTTTCTACAATATATATATGTGTATGTGTGTATATATATGTAAATGGCAGATTCTTCCTCAGTGAGACTTTTTAAATTCAGAAAGCTTTCGTATCATCCTTTTTTCCCCTCAGTACTATATCTTTCGGTGCATTTTTAATGTTTTATAATGTTTATGATTTAACAGTCAAACTGTACACAGAATAGGTACTGGCAGGAAACTAATGTTTTACTGGTGACTCTGTGGTACTTGGGAGGTTAATTCATCATTCTATATAATTAGTTAATATTCTAAATAATCATAATATGAGAATCTTTAAAAATCTTTTTCTTAACAATTCTGGCTAGGTGTCAGTTTTAGTGGGAAAAAAAGAAGGCTACATTTAAGAATCTGTTACTTTGGAGGCCATCAGGACAGGCTGGAATTATGAGAAAACAAATGTCACTTCAATTTATTCAGCATGAATTTATCTTCCAAAAGGAGCTTAAAAATATACTGCCTACTTTTTTCCTATTTTTGTTGGGAGTCTTACATTATAATGACATTCATATTCTCTTTTGTACTTCAGCTTGAAAATTGTTGTTAAAGTTTTTATCATATGAAGAATTGCATTGAGATATTTGTGTTTATATTATGTGATGATTGCCCAATGTCAGGCGATTGAAAATTGCTTATTTGTCAACATATAAGTATAGGAAGTTTACATGTGTGGATTGATAATACTTTATAAAAAATAGTTTGTTGTTCTGGGAATACCTTGATCAAATTCCCATTAATTGGCTTAAAGATCCTCTAACACTCACTACATAATTAATGATTTTTTTCCTGTTCTCATGATAGATTTATCATCTGTGACTTTTGTTCTCAAATAACAGTAAGGGCTGTTAGTCTCTTTTCAGAAGATGTTACACATATTGCATCAAGGGAAGAGAATAATTCCTATTTGAAGGGAATTTTGCCTAGGAATTAAGCAGGTTTACATTTTCATATTTTCATTAAAAAAATACCAAGTGCCTTGCCCATTGAACTGCCTCAGTTTGGTAATTTGGTTGATTTGGATTGCTCATAGGCATCATTTCTTCCTTAGGGAGGAGAGCAAAAGGAACCAAAATCCCCTCACTGATATTTCTCTCCCTTGTCACTCCTTCCTAAAGTCACCAAGGTAGGGCCACATATCTTAGCTGGACAACATCACTTTATTTGGTGTCCAAAGATAAGTGTGCATCATAAGCTCTGGGAAGTATTGCTGGGGCATTTGGAGTAATCCCTTTGTTGGTACAGACTTGAAACACAATTCATGTAAAGCCCAATGTTGCTTAGCAACTTCTATATATAATGCTTTGAGTGATCTCTGCCTCTTCCTGTCCAGAAATGAACATCTTATTGTTCTTAAAAAGGAAATAAAGGCCTATTGTTCTTAAAAAGGAAATAAAGGCCTACTTTAGGGAAGGGGTATTTCTCATATATACTCTCAATGCTGATGTGTCTCAGGAGACTCCCAAGATCAGTTTTAGTACAAAAAAAAAAAAAAGTATCCTGAAGGGAGATGTATTGTTAGAGACTATTACCCTGAAAGAAGAAATACGATCTTATGAAAAATAAATGTATTTGAATTTTACCACAAAATTGGGACACTGGGTAAAATTGGGTTATTAATGTATTTTATTCTTTTAAAAAGGCAAAAATATATCTTCTTAATTATCGGTTTTAATAGCCTTCTTTAAGAAACAATGTACCCATCTGTTAGCATTTAAAACAGAATGATATGCATAGTAGTGATGTGGAAAAGTTTTGTTAGAAGGCTATTTGTGGGCCTCATTCCAGAAATCGGGTTTAGTTAACAGACATTTTGGCAAGCATCTCAAAAGTCTTGATTGTGGTAAGCACCCTAGTTGAGTGGATACAGGAGGGACAACACTTAAAGAAACACATGTTTTGGGAATTATATGTAAGTTCAAATGCATTCATTGACTTTAGAGAATTTATGTGACACAAATATATAAAAATCGGTATTACTGTTTGGTTTTTCAGTGTTTTAAATTTCTATTTTATACATTCAGAAAAATTAATTTTTGCTTCTGATGAATCAGATTTTTTTTCCCCTGGTGGAAGACACCGCATTTTCGTGTGCACATGTGAAATCACTAAGGCACTATTAAGGCACTAACTTAGCTTATTAAGACTACAAAGGCATTTTGGCATTCTGTAGAGGAGCTGGGGAAACTGGACATAGAACTTCGCAATACTTATTTTGTAATTGATTGAGGCTTTTTGCTCTTTAAAAAATTTTTTCCTCCTTGAACAAGAGAAAACGTTTTCTCTGTCCTGAAAATCTGTCTGTGATTATTTTTATTGACTAAGGATCTTGGAGAGTGGGAGATTTTGCTTCAAGATGGTAATTTGAAGTCTCATCTTGATACCATAGAACTGTAGGAAATAATTAGTGAACAGGATCATAATTTACGTATTATAGTTGGAAGCATTTTCATCTTTTAAATTTAGAACGTTAATAAGAAAATGCTGGCAAAAACTTTTAGTGTGAATTTGGAAACAAATCTGGTTTCATTTAAACTTAGCTGTATAAAATATTTTAAATATATACACAATATATTTCCTGTGAGATGAATCTTTTCCTTGCATTTGGACTTCTCTCAATTATAGCCATGCTCACTGAACCAGTACAGGAATCGCGAATGGAGTCTTGTGGAGAAAAATGTCAAACATACTTTTCTCAGCAGTTGTTGAACTGCCCAGTTCTTGATGGGGTACAATTATTGTTTAGGTGTTCATTCTAGTAGCAAGCTAAAGGGAAAGAACTTGAAACCTAGTGTTTTCCAGGGATGAGAAATAAAACAAAGAAAGCACAACAAGCAAACACACAACCAAAGCACAGGCTTTGGTTTTGGAGTTGATTTGTAAGAGCAACCGGCTGATTAATGCTTTTTCATAGTACTGCACACTGTGTATAGGCAGGAGGCAGTGCAGAAAGAGTGGCTGCAGATACATAATTACGCCTGCCTCCATCTTCTCTGGGGTTTTAAAACAGAAATAATGTTACTCTTGAGGGTGCAGAGCGGGACTTTTGTGCTCTAGTGGTAACCAGTCTTAGAAGAGAATGTGTATGTCATGCTTCACTGCCACTGCTTTTAGTATTTATTGTTTGTAAGCGTGGTTTTGAGAATGTTGCTGGAAGTAAGAAGAAAGGAGGGAAATAGGTATTGAAGCAAACAATAATAAAATAGGTCTATCACTGGAACTGTCTGTGCACAAGCAGTGAAGTAATTTAAGATGTATTGCACTGTTTTTAAAGAAAAAAAATAAGCGGATAAAATTGAATGATTTATTTTATTGTTCTACAGGTGGTAGTTTTTATTTAAATATAGCACCTTTGATAGTGTAGTCTTCTTTTTTAAAAATCATTAGTTTTATTTAATAGAGAGAATGTGTGTCTGTTTCTGCTGTGGGTGAGATTGACATTTTGAGAGTGAGTAAGGAAATATCAGGAAGATTGTGGTAGGTTATATCCTTGAGGAAATGATGCTGTATATGCATATATATGTATAATATTACCGCATTATATGTAAGCATGTTATATATGTGCATATATATTATATAGATAAGCATATATATATACTAATACTGGGAAGCCCTACCATACTGAATTTCCTTGAAAACAGGCATCATATTTAATTCTTTTTTTATGCTTTTTTTCTTGTTATTGTTAGCTCATGAGATATTTCATTGAGAAATGCCTGCTGTTGTTAGCCACTTGATTCGGTATTCCAGACTTAAAGAAGGAGAATTAATAAATGGATTACAGTGGGGTGGGGGAAATGTGTATAGGCAGAATCAATTTGCTTTAAGGCTTTAAAAGGCCTTATATATTACATTTCAGCAGAGTGACCTGTGGTAGCGGATGATATTATTGACTTAGGAGAGTTATGCCTACTATTACAATGATTTGAATAGTAGAAGAGCTAATGAGATATAAGTTTTCATTATTTGGTTGTCTTCTCTGTTTCTTCCTTATTTGCTGTTCAACAAGTAGTCTTTTAAACTTTTGTTAAATTAGACAATTAAATGAAATATGCTCTACCTTGGAATGTTAAATTTTTTTAAAGCAATAAACTTTAATAATTATAAGTTTTTCATAATTTACTTTATATTCTATTGTCTTTGCATTCTTATAGTAGGAAAAAATAGAAAAAATAAGACAGAAATACAGAAAAAACATAAATTCATTACTCTGAGATCATGGTTAACATTTTGATGTGTAATCTTGAAATACTTTTCTATACATTTATAATTAAACAACAAAAGACCTTTTAACATTTTATTATTTTTCATCTAACAGTGTACTATAAATAAATGTACTATAAATTTATGTCAATAAATATAGATTTAATACATATATTTTATGTGTTGTAGCATACATATTCAATAAAACCTTTCCTGTGATTTGCATGGGAGTGCTAAAATTTTGAACATATTATGTATGAATATTAATCCTTACAGCTAAATTATTCCACATGAACTTTGGGGATTCTTTTTTTAAAAATTTTTAATGTTTTTTTAAAAAATTTATTTCTGAAAGAGAGACAGTGTGAGCAGGGGAGGGTCAGAGGAAGAGGGAGACACAGAATCCGAAGCAGGCTCCAGGCTCTGAGCTAGCTGTCAGCAGAGAGCCCGAGGTGGGGCTCGAACCCATGAATCGTGAGATCATGCCCTGAGTCGAAGTTGGACGCTTAACCAACTGAGTCATCCAGGTGCTTCCAAACTTTGGGAATTCTTATAGAGAATTTGAAGTTGAATTGAATGTATAGCCAAAAGATTAACCACTGTTATAAATCATTATAGTCATCTGCCCTTATCTGCTGGGGATATGTTCCAAGAATCCCAATAGATGCCTGAAACTGCAGATAGCACTCTATCTATATACTCTATATATACTCTATATATACCATGCTTTTTCCTATACATACATACCTGTGATAAAGTTTAATTTATAATTTGGGCACAGTAAGAGATTAACAATAGCTAATGACAAAATAGAACAATTATAATGATATACTTTAATAAAAGTTATGTGAATGTGGTCTCTAAAAAGTATTTTACTGTACTGTAGTCACCCTTCTTCATGTTATGATATGAAATTATAAAATGCCTACATGATGACATGGAAGTGAGGTGAATGACGTAGGCATTGTGACATAGTGGTAGGCTACTATTGATTTCCTGAAGTCAGAAAGAGCACCATCTAGACCATGATTGACAGCAGGTAACTGAAACCCAGGGAAAATGGAACTCTTTATAAAGGGGGACTACTGTATTATGATGACGACTTTTTTTTTTAAATGTTTTATTTATTTCTAGGAGAGAGAGAGAGACAGCGTGAGCAGGGAAGGGTCAGAGAGAGAGGGAGTCACAGACTGAAACAGGCTCAGGCTCTGAGCTGGCAGTCAGCACAGAGCCCGACGCGGGGCTCGAACCCACGAACCGCGAGATCATGACCCAAGCGAAAGTCGGACGCTTAACCGACTAAGCCACCCAGGCGCCCCTGATGATGACTTTTTAAAGGTACTTTAACATAGAATTAAATAGATGTTTCAAATTATAGTTCTGACATAAATACCATATGATTTCATTCATTTGTGGAACTTTGGGAACAAAACAAATGAGAAAAGTTAAAAAGAGAGAGAGAGAGGGAGAGAGAAAGAGAGACAGATAGAGACAGAGACAGAGAGACCAAGAAACAGACTCTTAACTAGAGAGAACAAACTGATGATTAGCAGAGGGAGGTGGGTGGGGGATGGGGGAAATAGGTGATGGGGATAAAGAGCATACTTATGATGGGCACTGAGTAATGTATAGAATTTGTTGAATCACTATATAGTAAAGTACACCGGAAACTAAAAATACTGTATGGTAACTATCCTGGAATTAAAATTAAAAACTTAAATTCTGGTTCTTGCAATAACTTGCTGAGTGATCTTAATCACATTGCTTAGTCTGTGATCCTTCGACTCTTCTTCATTTGTGTAATGTAGAATTCTCAACACATATAATTGAGAGAATTAAATGAAATACTGTTTGTAGAGAACTTAGCACAATGCTAGGTACACAGTAAGTGCTCAGTAATAAGTAGCAGTTATCATTGAAATCTCCCTAGGTTGTTAAGACATTGTCTGTGGTCAGAAATGCCCCATGGTGAAATGTATTGAGGGAACCATTTGTTCGGTCCCTATTTCTTAACGGGTGCTATACTAGATGTGGAGGATGTAAAATTAAACAAAAATGATCCTTGGCTTTATGGTACCCATAATCTGGTGAAGAAAAATGGCAGCATAGAAATTTACAAAACTGTATGATTATAACTTTGGGGCAGTTTGGCCAGAGATCTTCGTGAGCAGGCTTGGGACTGGTTGGCCTATGAGCAGTGAGCGATCTGTGTGACTTCACAGTTCCAGGAGTTTTGATTATGAATAGGTCACATTAATTATCAGTTACACTTTGAGATCTGGCCAGAGCATTTTAGAAACACCAAATTGGAAAACAGTGGCCCAGAAGCAATAAAAGTCCTATATGAATTTAGTTTCCATTTTACCAATGCCAAATAAGCTGCCAAATTAGGCTTCCGGGTGGCATTATTAGCAAATGGATTTAATTGTACTTAAATGGGATTTAATGTTGGGTTTTCTTTCAGATCTGCTTATAGTAGTTTAATTTTATGGTTTGATTTATAAATGTATATGGTTATAGTAGTTTAATTTGGTACAGGGACTCCTGGTAGTTGGGTAAGTGAAATTTGTAAATGTTATTTTACATTCATACTTCATTATAAAACCTACAGAGTAACATTGTTCAGTAATAATTACTTAATCTCAATTTAGAAATATTTAAAAGAATAAAATATGTAATTTAGGAGAAATAATAAACTGGGACACATAAACAGTACAGTACACCACTCTACTGGTCAAAGTGTACCATGCTTTCAGTCCTATTCTGTTCAGTCTGTTTTAGGTCATTGGATATAAAGAAAGAAATTTGTGTACTTGTGAGTATAATACATATATGTATGCATAATATATAATACATAAGTATATATAAGCATATATGATACACACAATATATTTATATATACATATACAGATAGATGGATAGATAGAAAATTTGATTTTTAACTTAAAAGAGATCTTGCCAATATGTTGGAAGGCACTGTGAAAGCTCTTTGATCTTTTGGTTTTGTAGCTGACAGAATTTTGAAACCTTTGTCTCCTTCAGTAAAAGCAAAGAACTGTCAGGGTTTTTGATAGACCTTTGATATTTCATGGCTATTTAGCCCAAAAGATGTGGATTTTTTTTGTTGGAGATATATATATCTCCTTGGATTCTTCGATATATATTAATATCATGTGTTCTATGCCATTGTCAAAGTGAAAATTGATTCATTTATCCTGTCTCTAATATTAAAAACATTCACAAGGATAAAGTTCATGGCTATCTGGCTGTATTTAATAAGTCCAAGAGTGTGATTGGGTTTGTTGATTTCCCAAATACCAGTTTTTAACCTTGCTGATCTTAGGCAGTTTTTTAAGTAAAAAAATTAGTGTTTGTTAGTTTTTTATCTTACAATTGATATAATAACCGTCCAGTTTGAAACCTATATTAGGGGTGTAAATAGTACTTTGTGCAAAATTTGCTTCACTTGGTTAACTCAGGTTCATTGTGATAGGTACACCCACTCCCCGGATAAAATTTTCTGGCCAATTCAAATCAGCACCGGTGGGAGTTCTGCTCTCTTTAAGTCTTTAGAAAATAAAATAGAAAAAAAAAATGCTCTGTGGATTTATTTAGTCAGTGTAAATAGAACCAATTTTATTTTTTTTTTCATGTGCATTTTCTGGTGATTTTATTTTTGACCATTTATATCACTCTTAATTATAACAATCTCTTGTGCAAGGTAAAATATACCCTTTTGGTATATGTGGGAGATGTCCAAATAACCTTTGTATTGAAGTGTATTTTTTCCTTTCTTGGTTGGAATTAGGACCCAATGTGGAATCAGAGGAGATTAGAGTATGGATTACAGTTTTTTAGACTTGGATGGGACTTTTCAGTTCAACTTCTTCAATTTTACGGAAGAGGAATCTAAAGCTTTCAGTGGTTATCTTTCTGAGGTTCACATGGATAATGCCTTAGAATCCATTTAGAATTTGTGTCTTTTGACTCCTTAACCTCCCTCTCTGTTTTGGTGAGTAAAGAATTTTTGACAGTGTTTGCATAACAGTGACATTCAATATTAAGAGATGAAAAGACATTGCCATTGTTGCTTTTAATCTATTTATTGATACAGTGAATCACATGAAAAAGAAGATTCTGGTGGTGACTTGGAAGACTGGAATTGCTTCTCAGCAGATTAGTCGGCCTCATGTTCTCAGGAGCATAGCTATTGTGTAGATTATGGTCTACCTCACAAAGGGCCTATAGCCCTCCCCCCCGCCCAACCCAATCATGTGGCCTTCACTGTATCCTTTTTTCCAAAAAGAGAAACCTGCCCAGAGAACAGAATGTTATTTGAGCCAAGAGCGGTTGAAACATTAAGTTAGATTTCTTCCTAGAAATCAGTAGACTAAGACTGTGTTAGCTCATGTTTCATATTACACGAGAGAAAATAAACGGAAAGGTCAGTTGAACAGTTACAGCATTGCCCGTTTCCAAGGTAATCAGCAGAGCATGTAGCAAAGACGTGAACAGGAGCGTGACTGGAAAGAGAGTGGCTGATAAAGAGGCTGGCTGCTCCAAGTGTGTGGGACAACACTTGACACTTCCAGGCCTGACCAGATGGGCCGTCTCACAGGGCTTACCTTCAGTAATGCTGATTTATTACATTCAGATGATTTTTTTTCTAGTTAGGCAGTCAGCTTTTTACATTGCCAGAAGACCCCAGAAATTTTAATATTGACCATTAATCATACCTTGGTAAAATGCAAGAGCAATATATTATTAACTTGTCTGCGACCAAGAGACAAGGCACAGTGATTAAAATTAATTTCTAGCTACATTGTGTTAATTTATTCTAATTAATTAATCTGTTAAGAAGTGAAAATATGTTTACATTAATGGCTGTATCATAGGTTCTTTAAGTTGTGGCATTAAATGTCATTTCCAGTATCCTAAATGCAGAATTCTAGAGATAAGTACTTTATTATTAAAATAAATAGGGAGTTATATAAGGCTAAGTAATACCACTAAGCAGATATTTCTAGATCTTCATTAATTGAATAAAAACATTTCATGTTTTGGGTTTTGTATGATTAAAATTGGGAGGATCTCAGCAGTAACTTTCCCCAACCCTTCACCTCTATGGCCCAGAACCAGAACTAGGAGAGAACAGTAAATAAACAGCAACTGCTGTTTACCTTTAGAAGACTACTTTAAATAGTACCAACTCTAACTTTTAAAAGTTAATTTTTAACAGTTTTGGAATGACGTCATTCTTCCCTCCCCAAAAGAAAGATTTAATGACTTTTATAAAATCATAAATTTCTACATCTATTTTATTAATCTGAAACTCAAAGTAGCCAAATTACACTTAACTTAAAGTCAAGAAAGAGTAAAACTGTCATTTACATAGCTTTTATTCTATAACATCTGAAAATAAGGAATCAACCATTTGTCCTTAAATACATCGGAGGATGTATTTATTGGATTGGCTCAGTACATTAGATTTTGTTTTAGATATGGTATGAAATAGATTTTTTTTAAAGGTAAAAATTAATAACACACTTAATGCTTGCTTGGAAATGAATTTAGATTTTATTGTAATTAGCATGATAGAACTATTTCATTTTTTCAATATTTTATTGATTTTTTTTCAACTTAGAAATCCCTTCATTTCTTTTTTCTTAAATGAAAAAGGAAATAGGAGACATGCTATTAAATAATTTATTTTTGGTGAGTTAGTTGGCCAGTTGATGCTTGAACAATGCAGGTTTTGGGGCACCAACCCCCTGCACAGTTGAAAACTATGTTGACTCCCCCAAGTGTAACTATTTTGACTCCCCAGAATAGCCTGCTGTCTACTGAAAGATTCATCAATAATATAGTCTATTAACATGTATCATGTATTTTGCATACATTATATACAGTATTCTTAAAATAATGCAAGCTAGTGTAAAATGTTAAGAAAGTCATAGAAAGAGAAAATACACTTATAGTACTATACTGTATTTATTGAAAAAAGTCAGCAGTGTAAGTGGACCCATGTTGTTTGTAGGTCAATTGTACAGAAGCACAACCCTGATATCAATGGTATTATTTTTCTGCTTTATTAATGGGAAAGTTGAAATTCTGAGATAATGAAGAAAAAAAACCTAAGATCAGTTTGCTAATGGACCTAGCAATTGAACCTAATCTTTTATTTCTAAAGACTGTCTTTTCTGGTTTGCCATCATCCCTGGCACATAGTAGGTGGTCAATACCACTTATAGTCTTAGGCTAATTTCATATGTGAAATAATTATTTTAATTAACATATAGTCCCAATTCTCATGAAAATAAGCATTGGTAAGGATTATAATAGTGAGAAAAACTACTTGAATAAAAGCCACAGACATGTGTGATGCTATCAGTTTGAGTAGAAATGAGATGATGGCAAGTCATTGCCTTCTATTCACTTTTGATCAATTGTTTGCATTCACCTTAAATAGAACTGACTGCTGAGGGGAATGTGTGTTGGTTCCTGGCAGCAGTTGGTATCTTTATTGGGTCATCACATTCCCCCAGTTTGCTATTTATTTTTATGGTTCCATATGTTTGATCTTGATATAGCATCAAGTTGATGAATCAGTTTCTTATGTGAGATAATGTATTTCCTTACAGAGCTGGTTGTTTGGTCACACAAGACCTTCAGGAGGAAGGGTGAAGAATTTCTGTGAGGACTCTTTCCCATTTTCCATATCTTACTGGTCAAAGTTGGTCCCGTGAGGTGTTCATTTCTCTGTATTGTAGAATCTGACCTCTACTGGTAGTGGCTTTACAAGCCGCCATAAGCCAGTCAAAGAGTGCAGGAAGCCTGGAGGGTCAGTGGGACTGAGCGAATCAGGGATATAGTACAGTTATGGTGCATTGTAACTCTCTTATATTTTAAGATTTTTTTTCCTCAAATGCAGCCATCACATTTAATACCTTTATTATCCCAGGTGTGTGTTTATTTCATGCAAAGGTATCTTGCTAAGCATTTTTAGGTATATTATCTCACTTGATTATCAAAGCAACCTTATGCAGTAGGTTCTGTTACTATTCTTAGATTAGGAAATTTAGTTTTAGTTATAGCTGGTAAGAGGTAGAACTGGGATTCAAATCCTAGCATAATCATTCTAATCTTATTTAAATCTAACCATCCTGTTACCATTGCTTAGCTACAATCTGACAAGTAATAAGTGCTCACTAAGTATTTATTAACTGAGTACTTACTATGTGCTAGTATTTTAGCTCTTGGTTACATCATTATGCAAAACATAATTTTTCCTATCTTTGTGGAATTTATAGTCTAGCTACTTCAGTTTTCTGGTTATAAGCCTTTCCCACTCTGCTTTTTTCTTTATTGTTTTCATATACACATATCAAACAATACCTTGAAGTCATGGGCTTTGTGATGTCTTTCATCTCTGTGTTTGTAGTGACTAGCATAGCACTGGATATATAGTGGATGTTCAGTAATACATATGGAATAAATGGATGGATTTCACCACTCCTTGTTCCTCACCTTTACTTACATATCATCTAGTGTTTCCTGATTCATGCAGTTGAGCATACACTAAATTGGATAGAGATTAGAAGTGTGACTGAGATTTTATTTTTTAAAATTCTTAATTCATTTATTTTGAGAGAGAGAAAGAGAGAGAGAGCACACACATGAGCAGGGAAGGGGCAGAGACAGAGGGAGAGAGAGACAGAATCCCAAGCAGGCTCTACACTGTCAGGGCAGAGCCTGATGCAGGTCTTGAACTCATGAACTGTGAGATCATGACATCAGCTGAAATCAAGAGTCAGACACTTAACTGAGCCACCAGGCACTCAGTAAGTGTGACTGAGATTTCAAATGGAAGTTTTTGGAAATTTACACATTTGTTGACTAATGACATTTTAAACATTTAAAAAATAAGGAACAACATTTAAAAATAAGAAACCACATGTAGTATAGTAACAATTTTAAAATTCTTTTCATTGATCAGCCTTGTATATATAACAGAAGCATCTACAAAGCCCTGTGCCTTTAATATTCGGTCTATTTTAATAAAGATTTCATGAACCTATGGACTCTACCTACCAAAATTCAAACTTAAAACTGTTCCCTTTAAAACCTGTGTTTGATCGTATCAGCTGTCTCCTCTGTAAAGTCTTCAAAGGTTTTCATTTTTTTATCGAGCAAAAATTGTCTTTTCCATCCTAGATCCCTTCCCATTCTCTTGCTCTGGCTACACCCAGCTATTAGTCATCATATTAGCAAGGACTTCCTAGTTCTTATATGTGTAATGTTCTTCTCTGTCAGTTCTCTGGCCTTCAGAATATACTGCTCTTTCAAAATACAGCATCAGTGCCAGCTACTCCCTAAAAGCCTTCTCTACCCTTTTCTTCTTTCAGTCCTCGCTTATCCCAGCCCTTTCCTGTCAAGAGTGGAACAATCTTCCTTTGTTGATGGTCTTCTAAAGAGAATGATTTTGTTTTATGTAACTGGATTATCAGCACATAATAAAGATTTTTATTCTGTAATAAAGACATTGTGTGTTTTTTGGCTATGGAATTTTTATCCTTAATTAAAAGATATAAACTCTTTGCTTTGCAGTCTCATATATGGATAATCTTGCATATTCTGGATAGTTTTCACCTGAGAAGGAAGTTTCTGCCAAACACCTTGAAGTCTTCTTAAAGGTTGATTCAAAAAGCTATTTTTTTTCTTTCAAAAATCTCAGCCTTATTTTCCTCCTTTTTAGCTATTAAAAATCCCTTGAGCTTTTACTTCTGTGCTTTTTCTTGCCTCTAATCCAAGTCTCCTCTAGGAAGTGAAAAACAAGCTAAAATCTTGACAAGGAAGCCAGCAGGGAAACGGTTTCTCCCCTGGGTTCCTTAGGTCTCAGGACCACTCAGAAACACTTCAGAAAGAATTCTACATCCTAGACGTTTCTAGATAAGGTATGATCCATCTCTCTTGACTTATCTCCTATGTTCACAACTCTGCCTGAAATTAGAAGTGCAGTTTCTAGAAATCCTGTTCTAGGATGAACTATCTTCTAGGAGAGCAAAGATTTCAGATTTTTTTTCTTAATTTATTTCTTGCTACTTCTGTAAAATAACTATTTTCCTCCTCCTGCCAGCCAATCCAACTACTTAATTTTTCCCCAGACTTTCCATAATCCATGCATTCAAATCCATATGGAGTGCTTAGTGTATGTTATGTGTTAGTATGCCTATATTTGTAGTTTTTCATAGCATTAAAAAAAATAGTGAAGATTCTCAAACACTTGTAGAATTTTAGGGAAAAAAATCCTTAATGTTTGCTAATAATTAACACGTATATTAAAATGTAAATAAGTGCTATAAATAAAAAAAGATAAATTAAAAACTATCCTACAGCATTGCTGCTCATTGAGGTGGAGAAAAGTTGCAATCAACAATTTCTAAGCACTTGCTACTGTGAGGATGGCTCCCAGTGCTATTTCATTGATTCCTTTCCCCAGTTTAACAGGAGAAGAAATTAAGGAAAAGGGAGGTTAAGTGACTTGTTCAAGGTATGTAACAGAATTGGGAATTAACCTACTCTTTTATTTCTAGAGACTGAGCTGATTCTCTTAATTAAAAAAAATTAATAGCCTTGTGAATGAAACTTTAAGGACTACCTTTAAAAAGAAAATGTGACATTTAATTTAAGATTTTTGTCTTTTTACTAAGTATACCTCTTGCGATAAATGATATTTCATCTCTATTGCTTGTTATGTTCTTGACCTTGGACAGCTTATGAATTCATCTGTGCCTTCTTTTATTCCTTTGTAAAAAGCATTAAAAACATCAATGTAGAGATCAAATCTGATAATATTTATAGCATTTTATATCTGTACAGAATGCTAGTTGCCATACTTTTTTTTTATGTTCTTTGGTTACTAAGAATTTGACCTAGTTTTTAAATATCCTATAAATTCAAGCAAAATATTAAGAGAGATGAGTGTAGTAGGAGAGGGCACAGGCTTGATGAGCCTGCTGTATCCTCGGGCACTTTCTGTTTTGAGCCACAATGATTTCAAAGTGGAATGTGTATTTCTGTATCAGAAGCTATAGGGCTGACCTTGAGGGAAGTCAAGATATTTAGTTAAAGTAATATAATGCTGTAATCCTGTTTCTGTTGAATTTTTAGTAAATGGGACATTTGTATACATCTTATGAAAGTTCTTAGGAATGAGTTTTTAAACTTAAACCTTAAATAAATCTAAAGTGTGTTTTTAAGATATTAGACTCACATTAAAAAGAAAATTATTACCATATTTATTTAACCCCCCAGAGTTTGTATCTTTTTTTAATTAGTAATTTTCCAAAATAATTTTATTTCTCCTTACTGTTTGACCATTTTATTGAATGTTTCTACTGTGTGTTTTAGTATGGATTAGAGGTTTCATATGCCAAGAATGGTGGCTGAATGACATTTGTAAGAAGTAAAAACAAAACAAAAAACAAAACCCCCTCTCCCCATTTTCTCACAGGACTTTGAGAATATGAATTTGCATAATAGTATCTCATTATATCTATAGACCTAGTTTGTGTTTGTTTATTTGTTTTGTGCAGGCCAGTGTTTTAAGGAATTTTGAAACATTGCCAATTATTTAAATTAGAGAGAGTTCATAGAAATATCTCAGATTTTGTTTTGGTCCCCAAACAATTATTTGGTCTGGCAAATCATGCATGGTAACAATAGACTGTAGCTACTAAATAGAAGGTTTTGTTTTTCAGTGGGATATATAGTTACTGTCTCACTAGAGCTCCTTTCTGCTTTGTTTTCCATATTCTAAGGTGAACTTAATTTTTTCTCTTCAGTCTTGTGCTTTTGTGTTTCTTATGAGGTATACTTCCTCATGTATGTGATACCTATCTGGTTTCTGTGGGCAGTTCAGTTTGTGCCTCCTGGGGTAAGGACATCAGCGAGACTGAGCTTATGACATTTTGTTAAAAGCTGATTTGTTTCAAAGCACAGATTGAATATAATTTTTATATTTATAAAACCATGGACGTGTGTGCATGCACATGTGCATGTGTGTGCATATACGTGTGTGTATTTGCGTGCTAGGTATATATACAATACAGAAGAGCAGCTCAACACAAAAACCCCCAGATAAATAATTAAAAAATGGGTAGAGGACCTGAATAGACATATTTCTAAAGAAGACATATGGAAAACCGACAGACGCATGAAAAGATGCTCTATGTCACTCATCATCAGGGAAATGGAAATCAAAACCATGAGATATCATCTTACACTGTCAGAATGGCTAGTATCAGAAAAACAGATAACAAGTGTTGACAAGGATGTGGAGAAAAAGAAACCCTTATGTACTGTTGGTGGCAATGCAAATTGGTACAGCCACTGTGGAAAACAGTATGGAGGCTCCTCAAAAAATTAAAAATAGAAATACCATATAACTTAATAATTCCACTATTGGATATTTACCCAAAGAAAACAAAAAGACTGATTCAAAATTATACATGCCCTATGTTTATTGCAGTGTTATTTACTACAAGCAACCTAATTGTCCATCAGTAGATAAATGAATAAGGAAGAAGTGTTGTGTATACACATATACATTAGAATATTACTTAGTCATGAAAATGGATGAGATCTTGCCCTTTGCAACAACACATAGATGAACCTACAGGATATTAGCTAAGTGAAATAAGTCAGGAAAAGACAAATACCATATGATTTCTTTTATATGTGGAATCTAAAAAAACAAATTCACAAACAAAAAGCAGAATCAGATACATAAAGAGAACAAACTGGTGGTTTCCAGAGGAGAGATGGGTAGTAGGATGGGAAAAATGGGTGAAGGGGAGTGAGAAGTACAGGCTTCCAGTTATGGAATGAAAAAATCAGGGGAATAGAGGTTACAGCATAAGCAATATAGTCAGTGGTATTACAATAGTATTTTATGGCCACAGATGATAGCTACATTTACCATAAGCATAGTAAAACATAGACCTGTCTGATCGCTACATTGTACACCTGAAACCAATGTAACATTGTTGTCAAATATACTTCAATTAACAATATAAAAGGGGGTCATATATAAAGTATTCCACCCATACCTACCACTCCTATAGGCCACTTTAGTCCACTGATCAGATTATGTGGCATATTTCTGTCATTGAAGCAAATGTGGTAACTGTGGTGCTGTTAGGAAGGCTCAAGGCCCCTCCGTACTCCAGGCCTTTGGAACCTAACCCCTG
The DNA here is from genome assembly GCA_017311185.1 of Proteles cristata cristata. Taxonomy (NCBI): domain Eukaryota; kingdom Metazoa; phylum Chordata; class Mammalia; order Carnivora; family Hyaenidae; genus Proteles; species Proteles cristata. The sequence continues at coordinate 2,372,059 of JAESUZ010003082.1, forward strand.
GAGTCAGGGAACAAGTCTGGTGACAATGGATCTGCCTGCCATCCATAGCTAGATCTATGTTTTGTTTATGCAAAGAGCTGCTTTTCAGAATATTGTTCTATAACTTCTTTCCCTAAACATGACATTTTTGGCACCTTTGCATATCAGCCCATTTCTCTCTACCCCATTCTTCTTTATGACTCTTGTGTAATTTATTGTTTAGAAGTCTCACAGTTTATTCAACCAATCTCCCAATTGTTGATCTGGTAGGTTATTTCCCATGGTTTTGTATTATAATTAGTGCCATAATTATTATCATTGTTCACCATAGACGTCATTGTTTCCTTGTTCTCTTTATCCATAGGTAAATGTCTAAAAATGGAATTACTTAGTGATTTTGAAATTTTCATAGGTGATGCCAAATGGTTCTCTTAACTTATATCTCACCAAATAGTATTTGGGAATGTCTTTTTTTCCTGCACTGTACTCTGTTCACTCAGACTATCATGTTTACTGATATTTTTAGGTAGAAACTAGAATTATTAAGTTTGGGATTTGTACTTCTTTAGTTATATATAAATTTGAACATCTTTTCATATCTTTATTTGTACATCTGTGAACTATTTGTTTTATTTATTTTTAATTTAATGTTTATGACTGTGATCTTGAAGTTATTTTGGTTTCAGAGATCCAGTTTTTAAAAATATTTATAGGTTCCAATATTTTATTAGATGAGAGATCCTTTCATTACTGATTTGAAATACTCTTTCATTAGATATTTAATTTCTACATCTGCTGAAGCCTATTTCAGCTACTCAATTTTGTTCCAAATATTGATGTCAAATAATTTCAATTCCCCAAATGTTACAAACATAGTTTTGCATGCCAGTAAAATTCCTAAGGAATACGGTAGGATTATGTAGATTATGAAATTATGTAGATGTTTTAATGATGTAAAAATTATATAGTTTCAGAAAAAATTTCTTTGTTTTCATTTAAATGGTGCTCATTTCTTATAAACAGTTGGAACAATGTAAGGAAGAAAGTAAAAAGAAACCATGTGAAAAAAGTTGTCACTGATATTTGGAGAACTTTATTCATCATACTTTTATATGCTTATATGTAGTTAGGAGAACAGAGAAATATCTTGATAGATAGAAATAATGAAACAGAAAAACATGTGTTAAATTTAAGTTAAATCATCTGAAACAAAGAAACTGAAGTGAATTGAAAGAAATGGGTGAAATTTGTATACAACTTCTTTATACTCAAAATTATTATTTTCTAGAGTTCACATCTAAGGCCAACAAAGGGATTAAATTATTTACAATTGTACCAAAAAAAAAATACCTAAAGGATAAATGTAACAATGATGGTGAAGATCTGTACTATGAAAACTATATTGATATATATTGATGAAATAAATTGAAGGTGACACAAGGAAAATAAAAGATTGGGAGAGCCAGTAGTGTTAAAATGTACTACCCAAAACAATCTGCAGATGCAATCCCTGTCAAAATAGCAACTACATTTTTCACAGAACTAGAACAAATAATTCTAAAATTTGTATAAACCACAAATACCCCAAATAGCCAAAGCAATCCTGAAAAAGGAAAACAAAACTGGAGGTATCACAATCCCAGATTTTGAGATATACTACAAAGCTGTAGTAATCAAAACAGTATGGTGCTGAAACAAAAATAGACATAGATCAGTAGAACAGAATACAGAGCTCAGAAGTAAACCCACACTTTTATGGTCAATTAATCTATGACAAAGGCGGCAAGAATATAGACTAGGGAAAAGTTTCTTTAACAAATGGTGCTGGGAAAACTGAACGGCTACATGCAAAAGAATTAGATTGGACCACTTTCCTACACTGTCCACAAAAATAAACTCAAAATGGATTAAAGACTTAAATGTGAGACCTAAAACCTTAAATCTCTAGAAGAAAACATAGGCAGTAATTTCTTTGATATTGGCTAATGAAACATGTTTCTAGATATGTCTTTTCAGTCAAGGGTAACAAAAACATAATTAAACTATTGGGACTATACCAAAATAAGTTTCTTCTGCACAACAGAGGAAACCATCAACAAAACAATAAGGCAACCCTCCTGAATGGGAGAAGATAATTTCAAATGATATATCTGATAAGGGATTAATAACTAAAATATATGAAGAACTTATACAACTTAACACTGAAGAAACAAATGCAATTTAAAAACCAGTGGAGGACATGGGTGGACATTTTTAAGATGGCATACAGATAGCCAACAGACACATGAAAAGATGCTCAACATCACTTATGAGGGAAATGTAAAACAAACCACAATAAGATACCTGTCATATGTGTCAGAAAGACTCTTACCTGTTAGTTAGAATGGCTAAAATAAAAAAACAAGAAAGAACAGGTGTTGGTGAGGGTGTGGAAAAAAGGAACCCTTGTACACTATTGGTGGGAATGCAGCTGGTACAGCCACTGCAGAAAACAGTATGGAGGTTTCCCCAAAAAATTAAAAGTAGGATTACCATATGATCCAGTATTTCTACTCCTGACCATTTACCCAAGGAAAATGAAAACACTAATTCAAAAAGATATATGCACCCCTCTGTTTATTACAGCATTATTTACAATAGCCAAGGTATGGAACCACACCAAATTTCCATTGATAGTTGAATGGATACAGAAGAAGCGATATATGTGGATCATTTTAAATATGTACACACATGCACACACACACACACAGACATTACTCAGCCATACAAAAGAGTGAGATCCTGCCATTTGCAACAACATGGCAGGACCTAGAATGCTAAGTGAAATAAATGAGTTGAGTTGAGGAAAGACAAATGCCATATGATTTCACTCCTATGTGGAATTCAAGAAACATATGAACAAGGAAGAAAAGAGACAAATAAAAAGCAGATTCTTAAATGTAGAGAAAAACTGGGGATGCCAGAGAGGTAGTTGGTGGGGTGAATAGGTAAAGTAAAGGGGTTTGAGAGTACATTTATTGTGTTAGACACATAGTAATGTATAGAATTGTTGAATAATTGTATTACCCATTTGAAGCTAATATAACACTGTATGTTAATTATACTTGAATAAAAATAAAGAGATTAGGGTGCCTGGGTGGTTCAGTCTGATAAGCCTCTGACTTTAGCGTAGGTCATGATCTTGCAGTCCATGAATTTGAGGCCCGCATTGGGCTCTGTGTTGACAGCTCAGAGCCTGGAGCCTGCTATGGATTCTGTGCCTTCCTCTCTCTCTGCCCTTCCCTTGCTCATACTCTGTCTTTCTCTTTCTCAAAAATAAATAAATATTTAAAAAAAAAAGATTATAAAGTGTAATGAAGACCAGTTACTCTTAAAACAGGGGTCTGACTACTCCAATATTTTCTTCCATTTTTCCTTTCATCTCATTTTTTAAATAATAAAACTTGTAATTTATCCATTGAGATTCTTTTTTTTGTTACCGCATTCACACATTTGCACAGTCACCTCGCCATGGTTCTGTTTCCTGACTCAGGGTTCAGCAACACAGCTGCAATGACCATTAATTCCTCTGTGTGTGTGTGTTTAATCTTTTAATTGCCTAGTTTTGTTTTTGTTTCTCCCTTCAACCATAGCTCATTAGTGTCATAAGCTTAAGATTATTTTTCAATTTGACAATACTTAAAGAATTCCTTAGGTTTGAGTACGAACTTGCCTCATATATTACCCTTAGGTTATTCCTTTCCCTTCTCAGAAATGTGTGGGCTTCACATTATCTTCTGGTCTTTTATGTAATGTTCCTTTGGGGAAAACAAAATAGAACAAGACAAAAACCAAAACCTCCCTCTGCTTCCTTTTTTGTACCTGGTTGTCTGAAGAGTTGTTTGTTTATCCTTTGAATTTCAATTGCTTAAATTGGGAGGTGTTGCTCATGTGTGAATTTGTATGCTTTTTTTCCCAAAATTTTCTTAAAACACAGTATGCTCTTCTTAATATGGAGATTTAAGCCTTCAGGAAAAATTGTCCAGCTTTATAGTTTTTGCATCCATTTTATTTGATTTTGTTCTTCAGAGTCCTTATACTAGGTATCCTTATTTAGATCATTGTTTGCCGATTTTGTGTATCTTTTAGATTCTCTTAATATATTCCATTTCTTTGTCTTCCTTTCTATTTTATTATATAAATTTCCAATTATTTATTCATTGAATAATTTGTGATTTTTACTCTACATTTTGTTTCTTACCAATTATGATTATTTCCAATGATAGATTTTGTTATTCATGTTGTTTCCTTAGGTTTCTACAGTCTCATTTTATTCTCATTCTCTCATTTTGTCGTATAATCCCACATCTCTCTTTTTTTTTTTTTGAGATCATTTTTAATTAAGTTGAAATACAGTGTGAAATAATGTAAGAATTTCCACATCTTTGGAAGGATCATTTTCTCTTTAGCTCACTTGGAGTGACCTTCATTAGTCAGTTTCTGAAGCTTTGTATATTCCTTGTATATCCCCTACTTGGATTCAGGCCATCTTCCTGGATGGAGGTCTATTGCTCACCCCTTAGGGTCTGGGGAAGTGCAGGGAAGCTTATTAGCATTGCTCAGTTCATTGTTCTGGAGCCTTCACTTCTGACACAAAGTACCTATCATGTGTTTCACTTCTCCAGTTTTACCTGTTTTGTCCTAGCTTCTCCCTAGATTTGTTGGTGTTAGTGAAAATAGTACCTTTTTTTTTTTTTTTTTTTGGTATAACCCTATGGGCTTGGGACCTGTGAGAGGGTCAGGAATAAGCATTTGCTCTTTTTGGTTCTGCTTGGGAAGGAATCTTCTGTTTCTTCTCGTGGCCACTAGCTTTTACAGTTTGACACGATGTAGTATGTTCTTTCCATGCTTAGTTGCTATAGGGCAGAGCTCGGCAAACTACAATCCACAGGCCAAATTTGGCCAATAACTGTTTTATAAATAACATGTTATTGGTGCCAGCCATACCATTCATTTGCATATCATCTGCAGCAATTTTCATTTCATATTCCTCTTTAATATCTTTTTTACTCTTGAATAAGAGTAAAGCATTTGCTTAATTCCAGATAGCTTTCTTGGAAGACAATTTTATTTTCTAACTTTCTTTTTTTTGCACTTTTTTAAAGGTATAAGCGGTTTAATGAGACTTTGAACAACATCGGAGAGAACGAAGGTGGTATTGATAAGTTTTCCAGAGGTTATGAATCATTCGGTGTCCACAGATGTGCTGATGGTGGTTTATACTGCAAAGAATGGGCCCCAGGAGCAGAAGGAGTTTTTCTTACTGGAGACTTCAGTAAGTGTTTTGAAAGAACCAAAGTCAGTTTTACTGTTTTATTTATTTACTTAAAACATAGATTTGCGATATTTCATATATTTAACTATATGAGGACTAAGGATTACAAGTATCTGCCTCTTTAGATAGAACCATAGACTTTGTTAAGTCTTTACTTTCATGTGGTACTGGTGTCTATGCTGAAATGTAATACATGTGTTTCTGAAAAACTTTTATGTTCTGTAAAATCATGTACCAAAATAACAGAGTTTATAAGAAAAATAGTACTAGGCAGACTGCTCTAAATTTATTCAGCTTTGTTAGCAAGGCCTGACAAAATCAATAGCAATCTGGGTAAAAATAGTGGTGTAAGTTAAATCTCCACTAGCATTTGTACCTGGTTAGCTGGCATTGTAGTTCTTGGGTCCTCTAGTGCCCAATATTCTTTCTTTTGAGACCTCAATAAAAGTAGACATCTAATCTAGAGGGTGAACTTCATCACTGAATTCTGGTTGTTTTCTTTTTTTAGTAATACAATGTCAGGGTTGTTTTGTTTTGTTTTTTTTTAACAAATACCTTCTCAGCCTTGTTATTTGCACTGTTAATTTCATTAGATAATTGACTGCATGGAAAGCATAGTTGGGCTAGAAGTCATGCTTCTTCTAGCTTACAGTCTAGTGGGAGGAGGGACCTATATATAAATAACTGTGATAAAATTTCCTCACTTTGATTCTAGTGGTGTAAATAAATTACTGTAATAATGACAAGAGAAGAAAGCTCAGTTTTGGAAGTGGAATAACGAAAAATAGTCTTTGGCAAAATGTTCGTAATGTAAGGAAGTATCAGAATGATAATCATCCTTTAATGCTGTGTAAGTGCTGGAGTATTTAAAATTTGATTTTGCCAGATTCGAAGTCTACATGTTATATATTCCACTTATATGACATTCTAGAAATGGGAAAACTATACGGACAGAAAACAGAGTTGTCAGGGTTTGGAGGTAGGAGTTGTGAGCTGATTTCAGAAGAGCATGAAGGTGCTTCTTGGGGTGATGAAAATACTTTATGTCCTAACTGTACTGCTTGTTACATGACTGCATATGTTTTTTTAAAATTTATAGACCTGTACTCATAAAAGAATGAATTTTATTGCATGTAAATTATTCTTTAAAGAAGCTGACTTTTAAAAAGTTTTGGTTTTATATGTGTTGTCTAAAGTAGTACTGTCTAATGGAAATGTAAGCCACTTATGTACTTCAGAACGCTTAGTAGCTATATTAAATAAGTAGAGGACAGTTGAATGAATTTTAATAACGATAAATTTTATTTAACCCCATATATCAAAATATTTTAGTATAGATCGCCTGGGTGGCTCAGTCGGTTGAGCATCCAACTTGGCTCAGGTCATGATCTCATAGTTCGTGGGTTTGAGCCCCATGTCAAGCTCTGTGCTGACAGGTAGCTCAGAGCCTGGAGCATGCTTCAGATTCTGTATCTCCCTCTCTCTATGACCCTCCCCTGCTCACGCTGCCTCCCTCTCTCTCTCAGAAATTAAAAAAAAAAACATTAAAAAATTATTTAATATAATCAATATAAAATCTGTTAGTGAGGTCTTTTTGTTGTTTTGTATTCTTTTAGCTTTGATATATCTTCATTGTAAATACTTGATCTATATTTACATTTAATAAAAGTTTTTCTTACTTTTTAAAAAATATTTATATTTTGAGAGAGAGAGAGCACAAGCAAGAGATGGGTAGAGAGAGAGGGGAACATAAGATCTGAAGCAGGCTCTGCACGGACCGCACTGAGCCCAGTGTGGGGCTCAAACCCAGGGATCATGAGATCTTGACCTGAACCAAAATCAGGCACTTAACCAACTGAGCCACCTGGACACCCCTTTAATAATTTTTTTTTTTTCAAAGAATACATACCCAAGTATTTTCAAACATAATTAAAAGTTCTAGTAACTGAATTGAGTAATAGTTTTAAAATTTTAATTTAATAAAGCAGTTAAAATAAAAAAAAAATTAGAGTTCAGGTTTTCAGCTGCCCCAACCTTATTTCAAGTGCTCAATAGCCACATGTATCTACTAGCTGTCTCCCTTATCAGAAAGCACAGGTCTAAGAACTTGTAGTTCCCCAATTTAGATTATGTAAGCTGCCTGTTTCTTGAGACTCATTGAAAACTTCATGGAGGGCTGCCTGGGTGGCTCAGTAGGTTAAGCGTCTGACTTCAACTCAGGTCATGATCTCATGGTTCGTGGATTTGAGCCCAGCATTGGGCTCTGTGCTGACAGCTAGCTCAGAGCCTGGAGCTTGCTTCAGATTCTGTATCTCCCTCTCTCTCTGACCTCCCCTGCTCATGCTGTCTCTCTTTCTCTCTCTCAGAAATAAATAAAACATTAAAAAAAAAAAAAGAAAGAAAACTTCATGGAAAGTTTTGCAAAAGACCCTATGACTCAGATTAGTTTTGTTTGGCTGATGATAATCATAAAATATATTTTGGAGATAAGAGACTCTTCACTTAAATTATTGTTAAAATACTTCTTAATACTTTTTTCTAATACACAAACATGGTTTTTCCCCATCTTCTCTATACAACTGCTTTTAATAGTAGTTTGTTGGTAAAAGATTATTTAGACATTAACCTATTTTTAAGACACTTTTTGGCATTCTATTTCATTACTTCTTTTTACAGCCATTTATAAGATTGAGAAGTATTGACTGAGAATGTTAAAATTAAATTCCTATGCGGAGACACCAAAACCACTATAAGAACCTCAGTGAAAATTTGGCACTTGCATCAGTGCCACATATATATGATTAAAAGCCACTGTTTAAGCTTTAGAAATATAAAAACTTGGGAAAGGAACTATATGAAAACTAGATTTGGGCACTATCATAAGGTCTAATGCTGATTTATTAGAAGTTATGCCTTATAAATATAGTTGGACCAAATGTGCATTTGGATAATTGCATTTTAAAACTTTATTTAGAATTCAATGCTTATATATTAAAAGTATAATAATTGAGAAAACATTTTATAAACAGAAAACTAAAAATTACCTTCTTCCTATTTTAATGTAAAAATGTCCTGTTAACATTTTTTTTTTATATAATTCAAGTTGATTTTTAAAAACCCTACCCTTTGTGAAGGTGTATCACATAATTTAAAATCTCTCCATATCTTTAGGATAGCATTTGGTGAATTATTTTTATCAAACAGCATTTATTTAGTGTTCAAGAGCACAAAGAACATCAGATTTAATCAATGAGCCTTTATTTTTACTGGACAGATGGGAAAGCTGAGATAAATGAAATTGTGATTGAAAATAGGAAAAGACAGTATGCTGGGAAAATTTAAATGACTGATCTATTTTCTTATCTAGTTGAAAGAATAGCTTTTCTGCCCAAAGTTATAGTTTCAGGGTCTTTGTATATATAAGATCTCAACTTTTCTTACTAAGGAGCTTTGACTTTTTAAAGAAAGTTTGAAAATTTAGAGTAGAACCAAAATTTGGGGTTAGAAATGCATTTAAAAGAATATTTCTTTGGAAAAAAATGTACCTGTGAGTAGTGAGCATTAATTTGATACGACTGTGTAGAGCACAGAATATTGATAATAATGACAACATAGTTGAAAATATACCCTTAAATAAACTGAACTAAATATGCCATTTTTTTAACATGAGGGATTCTATATTTTGTTTCTCCCTATTTACATTCTCTTTCTTTCTCTTTTTTGAGGAGTTGAGCAAGAAGAAAGTCATTTTTCTTTGTTGAGCTTTTGCTCAGGTTCAAAAATAGGTTAGATAATTTTATTGTTATGTCTTCTAATATATAAATTTGTACTAAACCAAAAGGAAAAGAAAATGTATATTAATTAGTTAAACAGTTACAGTACCTTTTTTATTAAAAAATGCATATGAAGATTAATTAAAATGTTTTTGGTAGTTTTGCTGATCATATTAAAATGTTTTAAAAAAAATTTAAGAACAACATTTAGCTGTATTCATGACTGTACTCCTATTTATCAGGTGATGGGTTGACAAAACAATAAACTCAAAAGGCCCTATAGAATTAATCTCCAACCATAAAAGCACTGATCAGTTCTTAGAATTCTATTCCTTACTTTGTCGTGTAATGTAACACAGTTAGCTAACTTTCTGCGTATGTACTTGAAATATCACCTTAAGAAAACCAAACTGCTTCTTTACCCATTGGCAAAGATTTAAAAAGTAACATAATTTTGCTTATATTTTTATCACCAAAGTGTAAATATAATTTAAAACACTGCTTTTCTATACTTACCTATTCTCTCAACCCCCAAAGATACCATAATACAGATCTTCAGACACCAGCAACAAAAACCTTATTTCTACTAAGGTTAAATTGACTATTAATTATATTTACCTGAAAAGGAAAATTTCAATTTAGTTTTTATCTGAATGACTAGACATTTGTGGTGTTTTTCCAGAAGAATTTAAAATTAAAGAATGTCGGGGCGCCTGGGTGGCTTAGTCGTTAAGCGTCCGACTTTCGCTTAGGTCATGATCTCGCGGTTCGTGGGTTCGAGCCCCGCGTCGGGCTCTGTGCTGACTGCCAGCTCAGAGCCTGGAGCCTGTTTCAGTCTGTGACTCCCTCTCTCTCTGACCCTCCCCTGCTCACGCTGTCTCTCTCTCTCTCTCTCTCTCTCTCCTAGAAATAAATAAAATATTTAAAAAAAAAATAAAATTAAATTAAAGAATGTCTAGGTTTAAATTTTGTATTATGAAAAAATACATCTGTAATCAAAATACTTTAGAGTACTTTGATGTACGTCTCTTCTTCTGACCATTTTAGAAATGTACCACACTATACGTTTTTTATCTGGGCTTACTGAAAATATTTCTGGTAAATAATTTATTGTTCTGGTGTATTTTTTTTTGCCAACTGACTTGGTTGGTACAACTGCTTAGAGTAGTCAAATAAAATTGATCTTTAAGAAAGAAATTTCCCAGAATTGGTAGGGAAAGAAAAAAAGAGTTTGAAATCATAATTGAGCTCTCAAAACATGGTTCTGTCTTTGGCTCAGTGGGAGTAAAGTGATGATACTTGTCTTACCTGCTTAAACTGGGTTGTGAAATATACTAACTAGATTGTAAATGTGAAAACGTTTTCTACCTTATTGAGTGCAATAGGAATATCAATTGATGATATTGAAAAAACACTCTCCCATTTGTAATGGTCTTTTTTTTTTCTTCTTAAAGAAATTACTACTAATTTCAAATAGCAGTTAACTCCTCCAAGAATCAAATGACTTAGTCTCTGTTTTGCCCAAACTGAAGCAAATCTAGCTTTTGCCATCCACTTTTTTAAAACTTGGAAACGAACTTCACTTTAAATATATTACACATATTTTTTTTTATCTGAGAGAAAATGAAACAATCATTTCTCTTCCTTTCAGTCATTTTTTACAAACTAGCTTTTTAAGCAGCTGCAGCAGCAGCCCAGGACAGTGGATATATAATGACATTCATCAAGATTGGAGTCTTACCACCCAAAAAGTATTTCTGGGCAAGCCAGAAACTACTTTAAAGGTTGGAGATGAATTTCTAAAACTTTGATTCATCTTCAGTACAGCAAAGATTCATTCTTTAGAAAATTAAATGCGATTTAAAATATGCTTGGAGTTTTGGAGCCAAACCAGGTTTATTGCAGGTTGCTAAATAATTGAAGAAAACTAGGTGCTTTCCAGTCACTAGATGATAATAAGTAGAGAAAAAGGCAGTAAACTACATATGTCAATATAAAATAATTGGGTTCTATTCGCTATAACTGAAAACATTTCATTTAAAATTACTAAGTCTGGGAGCCAGGCACTTTTCAAATAACCTAAATGTCTATCATGGATAGACTTATAAAAAAAAAAAAGGAAAAAAAAAACCCACCCTGATTTTTATGCCTGTAGAAAAAAGGAACCATAGATATTTTTGCAGAGTAGGAAGGATGTTAAAGAATTTTACCTGTTTCCTGGACAAAATTTATGTATAATTTTGTTTTCAGTTATACAGTTTTCCAGAAGTTTACATCATTACAAAAAGCCTTTGTATTTCTTAATTCCACATGTTCTGAAGCCGTGTTTGCTACTCTGTGGACCAGTGTGGTTCCATGCACTGTAATTGTTTTGCAGTGATATATTACCAGAATTTGGGATGGTATGCATTTAGGAACTTTAATAGCGGTTTGACTGAGTAATTATTTTTCCTGGTGAATCTGATAATGATAATACAAAAATTGGGCCTTAAATTTTGAAACATTTTCTCCTTCTGATTTTCTAATAATATATTTTATTACACTACATACGATTTGGTCTGTAATAAATTGGAAAAAAAAATTTTAAAGTAACTGATCCGTAATCACAGGTAGTTGGGGAACACTTATCTGGAAATTAATGATTATTTATTGGTTTACAAACCTTTTATTGTTGTAAGGCATAGTTCTCCTTTGTATTTTTTTTTTCAGTCAAATAAATTTGTTAGTTCACTTTTACTGTAATATGACATGTTACAAGGAAACTCTTGATGCTCTGTAATAAAGGCTATAATTATCATCTGTGGCTCGGTCCCAAGGGTTTGATTCTTTAAAAAAAATTTTTTTTTAAATGTTTTATTTATTTCTGAGAGAGAGACAGAGACAGCATGAGCAGGGGAGGGTCAGAGAAAGAGGGAGATACAGAATCTGAGAAAAAGCTTCAGGCTCTGAGCTAGCTGTCAGCACAGACCCCGATGCGGGTCTCGAACCCATGAACCATGAGATCATGACTTGAGCTGAAGTCGGATGCTTAACCAACTGAGCCACCCAGGTGCCCCACAAGGGTCAGATTCTATTTAGTGTCAAAGGTGATGGAGCAGCCCCTGTGTGGGACATGCTGAGTTCCAGACAGAGAGAAATAGCAATGAGGAAACCTGTTATGGCTTTCAGAGCTTCAGTTTATAAGTGACAAATGTGATTTGCACTTCCATTTCATGAACCAAGTAATCTGGCCAAGTCTTATGTCCATAGGGCTTGGAAGCAGAATCATCGTTTATGGATGGAAGATCATGAAAATTTGGGAATAATAGTGTTAATGACCCCCATGGCAAAAAATATATAAAGAATAAATTTTACAGATTCTTTGATATTCTAAGTTATCATAAAGGTTGTCATTTTTGGAGAGGGGGAGCAGAGGGTAACTGGTTGGTTAGGTAGGGTGGTACTCTCTACACTGATTGTTGAGAAGGTTTTTTTCTGGAATCTCTACTAACTTCAAGGAGTTCTCTGTGAATGCAGTTTTGTTATGTGGCTTCTCATAAGTTTGGCTTATTGGAGATTTGTGATGTTTCTAAAAACCAAATTTCTGATCTGAGCACTCCTGGTATTGTTTATTTTGGCAAAAGGTGGCAGCTATGAGGTAGAAGTGGAAGGCTTTAGGACTGTTAACCAATTCTGCATCGATGCTGAGAAATAGCCTCTTTGACATATGTAAACTTAAAATAACTAATCAGCCAAGGCTTTCTCTAGGAAGTTGTCAGGAATTTCTCTAGCTTTCCAAACTGATGTTGATACTCTTACCCCTTTAATCAGTTTTCATGTATAAATTGCTTGTTTTCAACAGAGTCGAGATTTACTTAGCTAATGTCTACTTACCAAACATACTGAATTTGCTTCTGCTTGACAGGCTCACCGTAAATGATACCGACAACCTTCCCCAGGATACTGAGCATGCATGGGCAGTAAGCTATAGTCTATACGTGTATGCACTTCTCCTCCTGCCAGTTACATTGAGTACTTATTAGTGAACCAGTTTCCCAGCCCATTCAAATCCTGTGAATGCCAATTCTTCTCGTTATAATTCTACAATATAGCATTATGTAAAGGGATGAACTATAACTGTGACAGCAAAGAAAATTATTAAGTATTGGGAAAATCTCAGCAAGGACAAGTTAGAAAAAATGGTTCTGAATTAAGTATGCTCAAGCGAACTGTGAGAAAATGATATAAATCTAACAATTTCATATGCAGATTACTCTATGTGTACCTTTTAGCTTTCTTTCTATTATGATCCAAAAGGAATTGGAAATATAAATGTCGCGTTGTAGGTATAGGTTCATATAAGAAAGATACTACAAATTCCTAATTAGAGGACCTAAGAAGAAATGCCTTTACTCTTACATCAGAATATGGGTGAAAATTTATATTTCTATTTTAAATAAAAACAAAATTTTTACTGTTTGTGTGTATATGTGTGTATATACATATGCATATGCATATTTTATCATTGTCTGCTTTAACCAATATTTTCAATATATGTACCAACTTCTGCCCCGATTGTGCTAGGTCAGTGAGCTTTGTTATAATGTCTAATGGGATTATTTTTATAGGGAAGCATCCTTACCTCCTGGGATTTTAGGAAATTGCTGTTAAGGACCTTAATGCTAGAAGGTAGATTTTGAACTCTGTGACATAAATAATTTTCTAGCCTTGTGTTGCTTTTTCATAAATATCCTGTTAAAAATTTATGCTATTTGGGTTATACAATACTTTTTGTTATGTTTCAGTTTTGCTGTTTCCCTTGCAGTTAATGTTTGTAAAATTACTTGGTTTATGGTTCTTCTTCAGCATTTGTCTTTTAAAATTTTCACAATTTTATCCATTAAAGTGACTTTATGAAACTCACCACTTACTTACACCACAAAGGGACATAATTAATATTATTCTTTTTTCAAATTAGATGTTTTCTTAAAGAAGTTTTGTTTTGGTTTTTCAATAGTCACATGTGGCCTCAAGTGTGACTGGTGGTAACATCTATCAATGTATCTGTCTCTTGATCACAAGGCAACTATTCATTTTATGTTCAAATTGTGTTATTCTAAGAAGTTGTCACTTACGATAGACATTTTAGGGAATTCCAATTTAATTTGTGATTTTTTTATGCCACAGATAACATACCTGAATATTATTTTGCATTGTGCAGAGGTTTATAGAAATGTAGTAAATCTGTAAAAGATATATAACACTGTTTGTTTTGCTTATCCAGACCTCCAAGCGGGTCAACTGAGATTTGCTGATTAGTCCTGAAGCTTTATCTTGTTTATTTTGTCAGGCTTTGAATACGTACCTCTCTCCTCATATCCTTCCTGTCTTTTACCTGCTACTAGTTTGTATTCTTTACATTTTCAATCTCTGTCCAACTATTTTTTTATTTAATGAAAAAGTGGTATGTTTAAGCTTGAATAGATCTTGAAAAAATATAAAAAGAAAAACTTTGGATCTTTATTGCTTGGAAGTCCCTCATGTGAAACTGTGAAAATATTAATTTTAATTAAAAAATTTTAATCTTTATTTAATTTTGAAAGAGAGAGAGAGAGAGAGACAGAATGAGACAAAGAGAGAGACAGAGCACAAGTCACAAGAGGAGGGGCAGAGAGAGAGGGAAACAGAATCCAAAGCAGGGTCCAGGCTCTAAGCTGTAAGCACAGAGCCCTATGGGGGGCTCAAACTCATGAGCTGTAAGATTATGATCAGAGCCAAGGTCAGAAGCTTAACCAACTGAGTCACCCAGGCACCCTTACTAATTTTAATTTTGACTGCCAGGGACCCACCTTTCATGACTGGTTCTTAAAAAAGTCACGTAGCTACCTTAGTTGCTTATAAATCAGTGGCAGAAGTACCCCAGATGCATTATTTAGAAATTAGGAACCTGAAAATACCACATTTTCTCAGCAAATGTCAATGCCCTTGGATAGTGATACAGTTTTGCACTGTCACTGCCCAACAACCATGAAGACTAAATGACTTTTGACTAAAATTTTTTAGGCTTATTACATACTCGCACTTCTTATTTATTTTCTTTCATTATTTTTTTTTAACATTTTAAAAGTTGAGCTATAATTCACATATAAAATTTACCATTTCAAAGTAAACACTTCAGTGGTTTTGGTATACTTACTAGTTGGTACAAATATTATCAAGTGTCTAATTCCAGAACATTTCTATCATGTTTCTATCATCTAAACAGAAACATCTGTTAGCAGTTAGTGCCAAATGTTTTTTCCCCTGCATCCTCTGGCAACTACCTAATCTCTTTTCTGTCCCTGTGGATTTTCCTGTATTAGACATTTCCTACAAATGGAATCCTACAACATGGGGTCTTTTCTTTCCACATTCTTTCACTTAGCATAATGTTTTCAAGGATCATTAATTTTGTAGCATGTAACAGTCCTTTGTTCCTTTTTGTGGCTGAATAATATTCCATTGTACAGACACCATATTTTGTTTATCCTTTCCTCAGTGGCAGGACATTTGGGTACTTTCTACTTTTTAGTTATTGTGGATAGCTAAAACATTTTATGAACATTTGTGTACAAGATTTTATATGAATATGTGCATTCAATTCTCTTAAGTTGCCTTGGTTATTGATGTTCTTACCATCATTGTAAGAACATATTGATGTTCTTACCCATTCACATATTTTACTGTGCCTTGATTATTTGCCCGAAGATCCTTTCCCCTACCCTGCTCTGTACCACATTTCCCCAGCTCCCTTGGCCTCTGTTTCTGTTGAGTTGGCTTAATGAGAGATACTAATGGATAGCTTGAGGATGGGAGGAGGGAGAAGCCAAGGAATCCTCTCCTCCCCATTCCTTTTTCTACTCCTCTATCTGAAGTGAGGCTGGGTGTTTCTCATTCAGCAGGTATGTCTTGTGGTTCTTGTTGCTTTTCTGTCCTGAGCTCAGCTCCTGGCATGTAGGCTTGCTTTATTGCCATCTTCTGTTGGATGGCCCTGGCTTCTGAGTTCCAGTAATCGTCTCCCTTAAGGGTGTTACCAGATTTCTGTTATTGCTAATTTCCCTCTCAATTCTTAGTTCTTCGACCACCTGTGTAAGCAATTCCCAGTATTAAGGCTCTTTCTTAGAAATCAGTAGCTTGGTTTCCACTCTGGCCTCTCATTGCTGGAATAATATCTCTCTTCCATTAGGCCTGCTGGGTTATGCAAATATACAGTATACCTTTCACTTTGTATCTTAGATATTTTAAAGTACTCCATGGCCCAGTACAATGGCTTTCCATACTGGTTCAGTACAGAAAAATATTTTCAACAATTTTTTTTGAAAGTTAGGTTTATTGGGGCACCTGGATAGTCCAATCAGTTCAGCATCAGACTTTGGCTCAGGTCATGATCTCATAATTCATGAGTTCAAGTCCTGTATTGGGCTCTTTGCTGTCAATGTGGAGCCCACTTAGGATCCTCTGTCTCCTTTCCTCTCTGCTCCTCCTCTGTTCATACGCTTTCTCTCTCAAAATGAACATTTTTTTAAAAAGTTAGGTTTACCAACTTTGTCAATTTTTACATCTGTGATAAAGAGATATGTACTATAGAATTTCAGTTATTCAAAGTTCTAGAAAACTCAGCAATGAGAGATATTATTATATTCTTTCTCTGTATTGTAACAAATTAGTTATGCTTTATTTTATTTTTTAAAAATTTTAATGTTTATTTTTGAGAGAGAGAGAGAGAGAAAACAAACAAACAGAGGAAGGGCAGAGAGAGAAGGAGACATAGAATCTGAAGCAGGCTCCAGGCTCCGCACTTTCACCACAGAGCCTGACATGGGACTCAAACTCATGAACCGTGAGACCATGGCCTGAGCCGAAGTTAGAACACTTAACTGACTGACCCAGCCAGGTTCCCCAGTTCGGCTTTATTTTAAATAGGATTTTTATGTTTCCTCTACTAGAGATCAATTTTGCCTTCATCATGCTTTGTTAAGTCTAAAACAACTTTTCCTCTTATATGGTCCATATATCACTTAAAGCAGCATAACCTGGGTATTGGTAAAATGAAGATTCCAGGGTAAATAGCAAATCTTCTGAATCACAGTCTTAGGGTAGAGTTTAATATTGATGATGTATTCCCCTCATTTTTTGAGGATTTATATCATTTATACACTATGACTGTTGTAATATCTTATATTCTTCCTTTTAATCTCTTCCCCCCATCTTCATGGGAAAGTCACAGACATACTCTCTTATCCTAGCACATAATAAGCAATGTGCAACCTAACAGCAGTGACATATATTTTTATTTAGGAAAATTTTCTAGAAGGAGGGATATACACAAGTCTCCTAGGAAAGAATCAAATGGGCATGTCACTTACAGTGGAAGGTAGAGAACAATGAAATGATTATTTCAGATTCCTGGGGTGGAGGAAATTTAGTTATTCATTGGTATTTAGGTACAGCTGAGACATTTGCAAATATGTAGAGATACAGAAGGTTTATCATCAGAGAATTCTTCCTTAGGAGACTATGTATGGATAACTGCAAAATGAGGGAATAAATCAAGAAAGAGGAAGACATGAGATACAGGAACAAGTGTCACAGGTTTAGGAAAGAGTAAAATGGAAAGAGAAGTTGTCATTGAAAACAGACAATTAGCAAGGGACCGGGTGGAGAAGACATCATGATGTTCCCTGGGAGGAGGTTCCCTGGGAGGAAAATGGTAGAATGGAGAAACCATCTGGGAACTTAGAAAATTTTAGGATATGACTCAAGGCTTTCAGTAGAGGAAAAAAGTGAAGCTCAATTTAAACACGAAGCTGGAAAGAGCTTTCTTTAGGTAGATGTTAAGGATTGAATTTTTGTGTCCCTCTCTCCCCAAATTTATGTGTTGAAGCCCTAACCCCCAGTATGATAATATTTGAAGGTGAGGTCTCTGGGAAGTAATTAGATTTAGATGAGATTGTGGGGACCCAATGATGGGATTAGTGTCCTTAAAATAAGAGGAAGAGAGACCAGAGTGCTGTCTCTAACTTTGTCCCACGTGAAGACACAGTGGGAAGGTGGTAGTCTACAAGTCAGGAAGAGGGTGCTCACCAGGAACCACCTCTTCTGGCACTTTGATTCTAAACCTCTCAGACTTCACAACTATGGGATATAAATGTCTGTTGTTTAAGCCACCCATGTGGTATGGCACCCCAGACAGACTTTCAGAGACCCACATGGTCATGTTTTGGGACTGTGGATGAGCCTTTAATCATAGTTTTCTACTTGGCTCTGCAATGAACAATATTTACTTTAATATAAGAAATGTTCATTAGTTTTTAGCTTTTGAATTTACCTACAGAGGTATCACTAAACACTTAGTGTTTTAATTGTTTCTGTAAAAATAATAATGCAAAATTTAGGAAGATGTTTTTAAAAGGCTATTGTTATATGTCCATGTAACCATGTCGATGTAATGAAAATTTACTCACTAAAAGTGAAAATAAATTATGACTATATGATAATAGATATGTATAGTGATACATGTATATATACTGATGATATATATATAAATACATATATCAGTATAATATATCTGATATACTTGCTACATGTTGAAACAAACCTGCTGGGCAGATACATGCTTAATCTAGACATTGCTTTCTGGATGGAAATACGAAGATGTTTGTTCAATGTGTTCATCCTAATTAGGGGGAAGTACCTGACGAGAGCTTGATCAGGACTGAAGGTGAATGACCCTTGTGCAGATTCACAACTCTGGGCACATTATAGAAGTTTGTTTGCTTGTTTGTTTTAAACCCAGGCTACTCTGATTGGCTTTCTTTATTCTTGCTATCTCAGTTGACTGATAAGTGTGCTTGGCTCCAGTGACCAAGGCCATCATCTCTAGGTGGTAGTTATTCATAGACTTGCTTCTATTTAAGAGTTTTTCTGGAGAGTCACAAGATTTTAGCCTTTGTATCCGTCACGGAGCAGGACACAGATGGCATGTTCAGATATCACTGGAGAGAGTTTAGTGAAGGGCTCTTTACAGAAGGCTGGTGAGGGTTAAGGGAACAACTAGAATTGGAAGCTGTTGCCTCTTTAGGCGTAGGTATGAGAAAGGCAGGGATGGTTACTGGAACATAGCGCTGGAGTCATAAATTAGGAGTCTGATCACAGGATCTGTGGCCAGAGAGAAAGGCAGCCACAGCCAGAATGAAGCAAGGGTGGAGTGGGTGTTAAATATCTTCATTTCTCTTATGCCAATATCTTCCGTTGGCCAGTCCCAACTTGAACCTGGAGTGCAGGGGAGATTCGAATTGCCATCTACTAAATTCAGCCTCCAAGGCCTCAAGAAGGTCTGAGAAATTCAGAAGGGTCTTAAGGTAGTTCCTGGCATGGAGAAATGGAGAATAACCAGATAGCTACCCAGAGTTCCCTTAACATGATTTAGAGGGAACTCAAATCCCTAGAGGCATTTTTGACTTTATTTGCTTCTAAGTGATCCCATCTTTAAATAACAATATGAGTGAGTTATGTGCATTTCCATTCAAAGAGGAAAAAAACATTTTTTATGCATTGGTTTCTTTTTCCCTCCCTTCCTGCCTGCCTTGCACCTCCCCTGTCCTTCCTTTTGATCCTTACTTCCCTTCCCATCTCCTCCGCCCCCTGATTCTTTCCTTCTTCCCTCCTTCCCACTCTTACTTCCTTTTATTCCTTGGATCTATCCTTAATGTCAACAATCCTGAAGAAGGCTAGTAACTTAAATATTAAGAAGCTGAAGAGTTTCAGGCTTACCAAAGGTCTGAGTTCTTAGGGGAAAGAAGATGCAACTTTCTTTATTTTAACGTTCACTTATTTTGAGAGAAAAGTGCTTGTATGCATAGGGGAGGGGAAGAGAAATGGGAGAGAGAGAATCCCAAGCATGCTTTGCACTGTCAGCACAGAGCTAACATGGGGCTAAATCCCATGAGATCTCACCTTAGGTGGTGGTGGTGGGGGGTGCAAAGTATGAGATGAAGACCTGAGCTGAGGGAGGGAGGCAAACCGTGAGAGACTCTTGAATGCCTAGAACAAACTGAGGGCAAATGGGGTAGGGGGAGGGAAAGGGGGGGTGATACATATGGAGGAGGGCACTTGTGGGGATGAGCACTGAGTATTATATGGAAACCAACTTGACAATAAACTATAAAAAAAAAAAAAATACCTGAGCTGAAATCAAGAGTCAACACTCAACCAACTGAGCTGACCAGGTGCCTGGAACTTTATTTCTTAATCTACTGAAAAGCAAACAATGAGCTTTATAGCAATTTATCAAAGGCTTCTAAAATATTATAAAATAATGTATATACTATTACCAGTACATCTAAAATCTGGGCAAGTAAAATCCAAGTTTTCTTTTCTTCTCCACCTGAAATTACAGAATATAATGCTAAAATAAGGTACTTACTTTGTTAATGTTGTAGAATTTCCAGAATATATTCTAATTCACTAAATATACAGTTGTATGTGAGTATATAGTGATTTTTTTTAAGTAGGTTTATTAAAAAAAAAAAAGATACCTGCTAGAGTCCTTTAATTTAGGGTCCGGAATTTAAATTCAACAATTCACCTTCCTCCTTCCCTAGTTTCCTTCCCCTTAAGTAGCAATATTTATTGAGCACCTTCTCAATTTATTGTGCCAGACACTGTGCTGAGTAGTGGAAATCCACCAATGCAAAAAGGGGAACATAACCTTCTCATCTAGCAGGGGAAATGAGTGGTCTCTTCTTAACGAGCAATAATTATGTCAGGTCACCAGTACTCATAAAATTAAAATTAAATTGAGATTTTGATATTACTCTAAGATAGTACTTTCTAAAGATATTTTAGGATATAAAAATTATATAAAATTTCCTAATAACTTTCTAAAGTTGAAACAGCTTTTAGAATATAATTTAGTAATAAATAATATACTCTTTCATGATAGTAGGTTTTTTTAAAGGATTTATTTTATTGCTTACTTATTTTGGGGATATTTTGTGTGTGTATTTTTAAATCAAAAGTATGAAAATGAAACTTTTGAAGGTATATTTCCAGAGAATCTGTAATTGATTTAAATGATACATGAGACATTTTTTGTCAAACTGAAGAGAGCTAGAAAAAATCTCTTAGAATAGCTGTATTTAGATTTTAATGAAACTAGGCAGAAAGGAGACTAAAGTGAATTTCCTTTTTAGTCTTTTAAATGAAAAAGTGCATCATTTGTCCTATATATCTTATTCATCATCAGTCATAGCAAAGCATTCATTCCCATGAGAGAGATAATGGATTCAGAGAGCCGAGAGGAATGGAAGATTGTCATTCAATGCAGATGAGTTTTAGTAATATTTTTATCATGAGAAATTGGGTTGCAGAACCTTAAGATTTGGAATTAAGTTGCCATAGATATATTTAATTAAAAGTAGATTGCTTTAACCTTTCTTTAAGTTAGAAATAGGTTTAAAATCTTAAATTAAATTTATAGTTAGTTTGTATTTAACTTGTATTCAGAACTTGCCTTTAATAGGGATTCTTTATAAGATTTAGCCCCAAAAAGGTACATTTTAATTGAACGATTACAGTGAACATATAAAAAAAGTTTCTGAAAGTATGTTAGAACTTTATATATTGGATCAAAGTACAGTTTACTTTTCTGCTCATGGAGAAGAACGCAGTTAATCCAACCAGAACACAAACTGAGACCAAAAGGGGGCTCTGCCTCCTGAAACCTCCTAACACCTCGTCAATACAACTCCTTAATCAGCATAAATTTTATTTCCTAGTGTCTTATTGTTATAACCTTGGTAGGTTGGTTTCTCATTCATAATACTGTTCAGTGGAATGCTTTTCTAAAAGTTAAAGTATCTGAAGAATGAAGTTACTAAAGTAGAAAAGCAAATGAACATATATGTGTGTATGTACACATATACATATTTGTACATATATATCTGGGCCAGATTTATGAACTCTCATATCACAGAATCAGTTTTAGGTTAATTAGAGGAAATTAGAGTGCTCCTAGCTCATTCTGTGGTCTTATCTAATTATGCATTCTTAGTCCAAAGCATTAGGAAAAAAAAATGTAAGTTAAGACGAATGTGTAGTCAACTACTAATCTCGACCATACCTCCCAGCCCTGGAAATGCATCCCCTAGTT
Organism: Proteles cristata cristata; assembly: GCA_017311185.1. Classification (NCBI taxonomy): domain Eukaryota; kingdom Metazoa; phylum Chordata; class Mammalia; order Carnivora; family Hyaenidae; genus Proteles; species Proteles cristata. The sequence goes on from JAESUZ010003082.1 coordinate 2,394,296, forward strand.
TCAGGACATTGTTTACCCCAATTTCTGAGCAGACACTGAGGTTTGGACTGTGTTTTGGGCCATGCTGATACTCTTTCCTGAGAAAGCCAGAGGAGTAGAGATGGGGGACAGAACTGACACCAATTGCTGCAGCTCTGGTCTGTCACCAGGCTTGTGGTTCCTGTCAATCAACTTTTCTCTTAAGGATTACAAAGTCAGAAGAGGGGCATTATCTTAGATCTACTCAGATGCTTTATAACTTTATTCTTCCTGGGAATTAAAACTTTTTTAATAGCTAGGTCATGCTGACTGGCACAAAAGTCTCTCAGATTAATTGTACGTATTAAATCAAAATAAACTTTGTCAAAAGGTAAGTCTATTCAGCATAACTTTCATTTCTTTTTTAAAGGAAACACTTCTATAGAAAATAGTCCATATTTGTTCTCCTTTTTCCTCCTCTCCACAGGGTGAGGTAATCACAAACTGCAATCTCCTCTAAATATGCCATTATTACCCAGAAGGTAATTGCAACATTATATAGTTGTTTATCTTTTCTCAATGAATATCGAGATTCATTCACTCTCAGAGGGTTAGTAAGAAAGCATGGCGATGTTAGGCATACAGAAAAATGGGAGTTCATTGTTGTTGTAAGCATATAGATTATCCATCCCCATGTAGACTTAATTTTTTTTCACACCTTCATCATCAGCCATGTAAGAAGAGGCTGTTATGTACAGTGCTGTATAGAAAGTAAGATCAGATGAAAATGTGTATGTGAGAGCTCTTAGCATAGTGCCTGACATTCTGTACATTCACAATAAATAGTTCTTCACTAACTCATGTTTGTCTTTGGCATTTTCCAATTTAAATGGAGAATATGAACATTATTGTTGAGTTTGTCAAAACATGTCCTTGCCAGATTACTTTTTGAAGCTGTGGACTCTCTTGCTAGACTCATAGGTGGTGGTATTGGTGATAACAAAAGTATAACAGTTCATTCTATGGAATAAGTAGACTCCACCTGGTAAAATCTACTCTTAAGTTTCTCCAGGATAATTCCTTTTGTATGGGATTTGGATTCATCCCTTCACCAAATATTTCAATATTTTGCTTGGAAGTCTTGGGAACAATATTAATAGAGAGTTGAAGATAGAACAACGGAAAGCTCCCATTTAGGAGTATAAGGATGATGAAGACATGAGAGAAGAAATAGTAGTGGGAAAATGAGAAGAGTGACCTATGATAACACAGAAAGAGAAGAGGGTTTTCAAGGAAGAGATGGATATATACAGTATTATTGTATTATCTTCATATCTAAATTGTAGTGAACACTTAACTGTGCAATAGGTGCTTAAGAAAGACTCACTAAATCTTCCCATAGCCCATTGAGATACTATTAGTGTCTTCACAATCCAGATGAATACACTGAGACTTAAGACTATGGAACTCCCATTAGCTACTCTAGTCGTTAACCGTTTTGTCTCTATGCTGTAACCACTGAACTAGAGAAGGGTTGAAGACCATGACCTTTAAGGAAAGTGAATTCCATTTGCAGCTTTTCTTTGTAGTGTAGGAAGTGTTGCTTAACAGAGTTGTTCCTATATTTTACAGACATGGAAATTCAAATTCAAGAAGTTACATAATCTGCCCAAAGTCACATACATAGTAAATAGTAATTGAAAGGTTTATCTATCAGTATTCTACCCATATCATTCTATTAAGGCTTCCAATTTCATACCTTGGAATTATATATAACTCCTGTGATGTACCTGTGAAGTTTAGGTTTATATCTCTAGAAGGTGATTTATACCTTTGGGATAATTTTACATATAAACTTTAAGATATCTGTGTTGAGTGTATGAGTGTGTGTGTGTGAGAGAGAGACATTATATACATATATATAAGACAATAGATAATATAAGTAATTAGTTTACATTCTTTACCTGAGTTGTGAGACAAGAAAATTCAAAGTTGACTGACTTGAAAGAAAACTCATGTTAATTTATTTTCAAAGTGTTTGAAGAATCTAACTTCTTATCATTAAGATCACTTTCATTTTTAACCTTTGGCTACCACTTTTCAAATCTAAACTTCTTTGGCTTTATCTTTCACATACAGTTTCACTGGATTGATTCTAATTGTATGAATTTCACCTTTCAAGGTGATTTTGAAATTAATTTTGAAGGAAGCTTTAAGAAATTCTGTTTGTTGGCTCAGGTGCCTGGGTGGCTCAGTTGGTTAAGTGCCCAACTCTTGATGTTGGCTCAGGTCCGGATCTCACAGTTTGTAAGATTAAGTCCCATGTCAGCTACTGCGCTGACAGTACAAACCTGCTTGAGGTTCTCTCTCTCCCTTTCTCTCTGTCCCTCCCCCACTTTCTCTCTCTCTCTCAAAATAAATAAACATTAAAAAGTAAAAAAGAAAAGAAAAGAAATGTTTGCCTGATGATGAGATCCGATGATGAATTGAATATGGTGGGTGAGGGAAAGGTGGAAATCAAGTTACAGGACATAACATTCAATATTATGTCATTTATTTTAAGACACACACAAGCAAATACAATATACACAGCTTTTTGTTTCCATAAATAAAAATAATGTATAAATTTATATGTATGAAATATGTATGAATGTACTGAAGTGTGTGTGTGTGTGTTGGTGTGTGTGTGTGTATGTGTGTGTGTGTGTGTGTGTGAGAGAGAGAGAGAGGGAGAGAGAGAGAGAAGTAGATATTGAAGAAGAACCATCTGACTTTTGAGTGTACTCAGGGGAAGAGGAGATCTTCGGTAAGTGATCACTTGAGTTATTTTAGTAGGGCTTAATCACATAAACAACTATTATAATGCCTAGTACAGGAAAACAGGACAATAAAGAGAATCAGATATGATTCTTATAGATGAATCTTATAGATTTAATAATAGATGATTTAAAAAACAGTTGCATCATTTAAAATTATGATCATATGACTCTTGTGGAATAGTTTGAAAACATCCAGTTAGGATAAGTAGTAATAACTAAAAAACTGAATTATTAGCCAACCTTTAGTACATTGTTTAAGATGAACAGTATCACTATTGTAGTTTTGTTTGTTTAATGCACATATTGATTTTCTCCTGTGTGCCTGATCCATGACTAGAGCTGGCAGGATATCTACCCTATTACTTTTTGGTTGCTATTTCTGTATCTACTCTTATTGTCTTACTTGATTGATAGTGCTATATCGGAGATCTAGTTCATTCATTTCTTTCGGAACCTATTTAATAAGAGGAATTTAGAGAGAAAACCAGCAACTAGAGTTAGGATGAAGGGATGTACATATGACCTTCATTGATATTGAGTGTCCACCTAGTATCAGAGAACTAGAGTCCACATAGTGTCAGGCAGGACAGCAGTCTCCATATATGCAGAGATCTTCTTACTGTGCATAGAGACCAGGGCAGATACAGAGAAAGCAGACAGTTCTGTATCTGATTTAAAGGGTTTGTACAGTGGACAAATGGCCAGTGGTCAAGAGAGGATGGAGGGAGCTTAGTCTGTTAAAAAAAAATAAGTGGTATGGTGGCCTAGCCCTCCAGTGATGGGGGAGAGTGTTATGGGATAAGAAGATAGAGACTTGCAGGCTCTGTTAGGAGGTAGTTAAAAGTGACAGGAACATTTTAATGATTTTGTTTCAAATTTTAGAGTTTTTGAATCTGATCAGTACAGTAGTTAAGAAAAACATGATTATTCACTTTGTTTGACTTTATATAAATGGCTATTAAATTAGAAGCCAGAAAACCTAGTAATAGTAAGTGGTTTCAATGTGCTTTATTTTAATGGAATTGCCTTAATGGAAGTCAGATTTATTCTTGAACATGTTAAACCTCCATATAACTTGCCAGTATTTTCCTGAAATTGGCTCTCTGATTTCTGAAATGGGAGTGGGGAAAGATGTGAAAATTGATGGCCTCAAGCTTTTTAAAATCCAAATTGAAACTTGTACTACAAAGAGGGAAATTTAACCTGAGAGTTTATGCCTATATCAGCATGACACAGAGCAGCAATTGAAGTTTTCTTACACCCCACAGATCTAATAAACACATTGGTTCATTTAAAAGTGATTCAATTTTCTTGGATTTGGGATTTCAGAAAAGAAAGAGCATGGCCTAATGAATTATGTGTTATGTGTGTTATAAACGTAGATATCACACATAGAGTTCGATTTTAGATGCTATTTGTGTGTAGATGGGGATAATTAGGCATTTTGTGAATCTTTAGATTAACAGCCTATTGAACATTTTAGAAACTCAGCTTTGAGTGGTGATACGTTTTTTAAAGTAAGCTCTATACCCAATATGGGGCTTGAGCTCTCAACCCTGAAATCAAGAGCCACATGCTGTACTGAGTGAGCCAGCCAGGTGCCCCTTGAATGGTGATATTTAATCATATATTTTAGATTAATTATGTATTTATATGTATTATATATATATATATATATACACACATTTTACAACTTACAACTTGTAACTTTTCATTGTATGTAATTAATACAAATTAAATATCACCACTCATAAAAAGGTGATCCGAAATATGTTTATATATTATATAAATTAAACATATTTTTAGAATTTAGAACATAAAGGAAGAAATCAAGATCTATCTTCAAATACAAATAAATGCATTAATGTTTCTTTCAATTAATACAATTTTGCTTTTAAGTCAATTCTACATAATTTAGTTAGTGATACCTATTAATTGAAAAGATTAATAAAAAGGAATTACTTGGATATTTGTGCTTCATAATCATTTATATTTCTTGCTAAATATAGAGGTAATTTTTTATAATCTTAGGGTTCAATGATATTTTATTAAAGGAATACTATTTATGTTCACTTGCAAAACTAAAAAGAAATGATTTTTTTCTTGTTAATTCTCTTCTGTACTGAATTTCCAGGTTCCCAGTTGTCTTATAAATTCAATTTGGCATAAAAAGTTGAAATTTATTTTTTCATTAATTACTTGTTGAGTACTTACCATGTGGAAGGTACTGTGCTAGGTGCTGGAATAGAAAGATGGATAGAACTTGAGCCCTACCTTTAGGTAGCTTAGAGTAAAAAACAAATCAGCATTGACATATGTAATAAGCTCTGTGATAGATACATGTTTAGGTTACTTGTGGGATGTTCAGAGGGGTAATGCTCATTCTTCCTAGGTGCACAAGTCAGCTGTGGCCATAGTAACGCTGTGTAACACAGTACCCCAAACTCGATATGTAACAACAGAAACATTTATTTCTCACACATGTACTTATGGATTTGCTAGAGTGGCTCTGGTTTTTAGAGGTCTAGATATACTTAGGGAAATGATGGGGTAGCAATTAAGATATTTTTGGTGGGGGGTGAGGCTACTGCTGAGGGACGGGAGAATTGTTGCAAAGCATTATCAAAATTCATTGTGTCAAAGGGGCAAGGAGAAAAAAAAGGGGTGCAAAGATTGCTATAGCAGCATTTCCCTATTCCTTCTTCCATGAGGCAAGTTATTCCAGGCTGAATGAGACCTCTAGATCTGTGATGCTTTCTGACATGACTAGGTAGATCTCTTTGATGTCTGCTCTGGACCCCTTGCTTTATGCTCTCCAGTCACTGTCTTCCTGAAAGTTTCTTCTTTGAACACTGGCCTTCTACCACACTTCTCCTATAAATCTGCATCTGACTGATTTCTCTGTTTCTGCACAGCTTGTAGGCCCCA